>JAWNNT010000142.1:1229770-1844656 GCA_035044645.1 Scaptomyza parva | reverse complement strand
ATACGCCGCATAGATCGATATAAACTGCAATCAAATCAAATGTTTATTACTCGTATTAAGTTATATTTTCTATTCGCAACTCACCTTGCTAAACTTGCTCTGCGAGAATAGTTGGGGTACTGTAAAATTGAACGGCGGCATTGAACTATAATTTCGCACTTGCTCCGTAAACTTTTCGTAGCCCTTGGTGGGTGGTGTTGATGCCACCACAAGTAAACTGCGCGCCAATTGATTAAAATTCTCTGTACTCTTACAATTGGTCATCCGATTGATTTGATCCACCTTGCGCAAATACTTTTGTGCCTCACTGTAATGAATATTATTTTATTTATTAGAGTATAGTTGATGCTTATTTGATGCACTTACCGTTCCGAGTAGACCATCATGTCCACAAAGATGACCATGTACTCGCCGCGTGCAAATAATCCAGCTGTTTCCATGGAGCTCATGAAATCAATCAAACTATTCGCCGAACCAAGAAACACATAGATACGTGTACGATTCATTGTATTTTGCACCACCTGTGATGAGAATCAGATTGAGAGGGTGTAAGTTATTACAAAGTATTCTAGGAACTTGAAATATTGTCAACATATTGCATTATGTAAAGCATCGCTGTTGGGTGTGAAAGATGAAGAGTTTAATATTCCAAGGAATAAAACATTATTATTTGAGCTAGTTTTGTAAGTAAGAAAGATAGAATTATATACGAACTTGCGTTTAAGGAAGTTATCAGAAAAAAATTTTACATTAAGAATTTTCTTTGTAACGGAGTTTTTTCTTGTCCCACGAAGTTTTTTCTTGTCATAACGAACTTTGAATAAACTAAAACAGATATGAAAATCCTTCTAGTTATGGACTGACCGACTGCAATCAACGGACAGCCCAAACGATAAGTCAAACCGGAAAATTAAAGCATATTGATTTTATGTGAATGAAATGTTTTTAAAGATAAAATAGGGTTAGCTTAGTTTAGAGCGGTGATAGGTAAAGGGGTCATTACGTCTCACCGCTCTAACCTAAGCCTTTAGTTCAGAAAGTTAAGCTAAGTTCAGAATATTCCGTGCATGTGCATATATTATGTTGTCTTACGAATTGACATTTAATCAAAGCAATAACAAATCCAAAATGCAGTTTATTCCAAAACCATCTAATATCTTTCGTAAAGTTAACCCCAAAATCATGTAACACTCACCTGATACCAATAGCCGGAGCGACAGCATGTCATCATTTGTTCACAGCATTTGGCGCGATCATCAATAAACGATTGCTTGTGATTGATGGTCATGTTACGCTTGGTGGCCTGATCCTTTAACAGATCCGCCACGGTGCCCCAGACCTCCTCATAGAGTATGGAGAACTTGTTCCAGGCGTAATAGCGCAACAGAGCAATCACCGACTTGACGACCTGTCGCAAATACAAGACGAACAATGTACAAAAATTCCAATGTGTGCAGATAATTTGTAAGCTGTCATGATGTCAGATTAGTAGATGAACCGACCAAAAGTCAGTGTCAAGGCCGTCTTCATGCATCAGCTGTTTGATGGCATCCACACAGACAACCTGTTGCTCATTTTAAAGCAACAACCCATTCAATCCATTCACTCCCACCACACATTCATGTCGTACTCACCTGTGTGTCAGGCGGTTCTGTGCGTGCAAATGTTGGTATCGAGGATGCACGGTTCTCTGCACATTTCTATTTGAAAATTGATGGGACGGACGGGTGGCAATACCGTAAGCAAGAAAGAAAGAGAGCAAAAGACACAGAAGGAAATGCATTTAATTTGATAAAGACGAAAACGTGTTGAGATTGCAAAATGTGTGAAAAGTGTTTGTATACAAATACGGACACATCGTCAGAAACACATCAAGTTAAACTTACATAGGATATCATTGGAATGTTGCGACTCTGCGAGACAATTGCTTCCACATAGCAGGGTCCCTCGGGACCAAATATGGTTGCAATGCCATCGCATATCATCTCAGTGATGGCCTTGGTAGCCAATACCGTATCACCCTTGGTATCATTCCAGCGCAGCGCTAACGTTACATTTGGCAGCAAATATGGATCTTTGTTGATCTATATGGAAAGGAAATTGGATAAAAACAGATGGGTTATATACGATTTCAAAGATTTTTAAAGCAAATTATTGTTTTCTGAAGGCTTATTCTAATGACATTAAAGTTCCTCACGTATTATTTAGTTTGTTTAATATTTTAAATAAGTTTTGATCAATGAGTGATTTATTTTATTTTATTTTTTCAAAGTACATTTTTAAATTGTGTAAAGATTCATTTAAATAAAATGCTCGCGTTGTTGAGCATCTTGTCAATTGTTAGCACAAACAAGTTAGCAAACAAACAGATTCAAAAGAATAAATTGGTTTGACATTTTCTGAGCTGAGGAAACTAGCCTTGGCCGGCAGTTCTGACAGCAATTCCAGGAATTCCGTGAAGAACTATGTGCTGAATAGCCGAGTCCAGCAAGGGCTGATGATTATACAAAACACAAATACTTGACATTGCTGCTTCTTCTTCTTACCTCATCCAGTGCCATTGTTAGCGCACCGGATATGGCCAATCCCTGGCGGTCCTTGAGCTCGCCAGTTAAAGCCGTTAGATAGCCAACTGTGAGGATGGTACGATGATTGCTACAGTCGCGTACTGCCACCGAGAGCAATAGAAGTAAACTGAAGGGCCAACGCGTCATGGCCCCTTAGGCCGGGGCCGTTCAGCGCGACGCCTATGGGTGCTAACAGATTTACACGCTGCAAAACGAAAGAAGAAAACAAACAATATAATAAAAGTTAACCAAATGGAATGAAATTACAATTTGCATTACATTCTTTTTAAAGTAACTTACGTTTTAAAAACAGTACTTTGTTCAAGTGCATATTTGACAAAGTTAAGCACACTGTCAAACCCACCAAAAACAAAAAACGAAACCCAACATAGTAGAAAGAAAAGTAATGAAATTCTATTGGATTGCTGCTGTTGCTGTCGGCATCTGTTCCATATACACGTACATACATATATAGTATGTGAATACATATAAAGTGCAATATCCTGTATACTCTACTTTGTCTCCTTGGTCCGGCTAACATTTGACTGGCAAAATGTCAAAAGTTGCAACAACTTGAAATTCTATTCGTATGTTGTTGTTGTTGTTGATGTTGTTGATGCCAGGACCTTTACTACAGTTACAATCTGTTTTTTTCTTCTTCTTGTTTTTGTTTATCTCTGTCTTTTTTCGCTATGTCCCGCTTATCGCATACACATATTTGCTCAGCTGTGTAGGTGTGTATGTGTGTACTCGTGTTTGTTTGCACTGTTCTGCATGCACATCAACGTATGTATGTATGTGTGTGAGTGCTTCTATTTGTGTAGCGACACCTAACAGTTAATCTCAGCTGGACTTAACCTTTCTCTCTCTCTCGCTCTCATTGGTTTATGCATTTATATTACATGTGTTCATTGTTTTCACATTACATAATTTGGCCATAAGACATTTATGTTTATGTTTGTTGTTTGTGCTCCCCCCCCCCCCCCCCCCACCCTCCTTTGCGGTTAATTGGTCTTGCGTTAAAGCAAATATGGAAAGTTTGCTTATCCTTAAGCATAATAGAATTATGTTGGTGTGAAATTCGCATTAAGAAATTGTCGCTTAATAAATCTAATATCTTCTCTAGTACTGTACCCATTACATTTGCACACCACACTTCACACCTTCTCTACCTTTTTGTTTCTACGCATCGGAAATCGTCGAGAACACTGAAAATTAGCATTTCCGACAACACACTATTTACGTTTTTGCAATCGTGCTTTATTTTTATTCACTCGATATTTGTTTTGCTCATGTTGCAATTTAAAATTAGAACCAATCTCTCCGCAGTTTGATGGGTGGGTGGAATGGGGTTGAGGGTAAGTGGGAAAGAGGGGAGAGGCGCCACTACTTTTGGGCGCCATTTCGTGACGCCGTTGGTGAAACTGTAATAAATATTTGCAAAGCCATTTGACACTTCGCAAAATGTGCTCTAACGACGCCATACATAATAAAAATACGTATACGCCGCGTGGAACGTCAAATATAAATGTAGCATGAAATACACAAACTCGTAATGGAAACAAGTAAGAAGGCTCTAGTCGAGTACGCTCGACTAGAAGATACCCTAAACCCTTGATCATACAGACGGACAGACGGTCGGGCTGACAGACATACACATATGTACATGTAATACTGAACCAATGCTTGATGGCTTCATATCTCCGGTGTTTCTTAACCGATTTTAATGAAATTTTTACAGAAGTTCATTATTTTTCTTATAGTTTCAATCCTCATTTTCAGTTTTTCAAGAATTTTTTGTTATCGATTACATCTGTATATCGTAAACCTGAAAAGTTATCGAAAATTTGAAACAAACTTGTCATGCCTAGGGATTAGGAGAGCTCATATCCATAATCTGGAGTATCTAGCTTTTGTAGTTCCTGAGATCGACGCGTTCATACATACAGACGGACAGACGGACGAACATGGCTATATCGACTCGGCTGTTGATGCTGATCAAGAATATATATACTTTATGGGGTCGGAGAAGCTTCCTTCTGCCTGTTACATACATTTGCACAAAAACATTATACCCTTTTTTTACCCATTTCATGGGTTAAGGGTATAAAAAGAAGGTTCAGGCAAAAAGCGCATAATATGTGGATGTGTAACGGAATGTTGTGAACTACTAGATACCCTTCAATCCACAACCTATTCTATTCTCTCTGGGAATAACCTTTCAAAATACGAACAGCAAAATCATTAAACATTTTTTTGTTGTTAAATGAGAAAAAAAAAAAAAAAATTCAGTTGGTCGTATTTAGAAATTTTCAAGTTTACAGTTTCACATTCAGTTAACTGTCCAGTCTCAGCACACATCATGTTTGTTATTTGTTAGAAATTTGTTTTTCAAAATTTTTCGTTTTCGTATGCAACACTCCTCCGGCAAAGGACACCCAAAAATTCAATGTTAAGCTAAGCGAGAAGTCCGCAGAAAGCCCCGCCCCCCCAACCCCTCCTCAACCCCAAAAAGGTAACTTGCTCATGCAGTGCAGTATCAATAAGTGGACTTGGTTGAATTATGTGACTGCAGCCGGAAGATAGAACTGGCCCCAAGTGCGCGGTAATCATACAACAACAACAACAACAACTATCAATCCTTCCTTCGCTAAGTTCCTACTATTGTTATCCTTCTGGCATAGACATAAGCAATTCACCCAACCTCCCTCGCAACGATGGCCGTTCATGAGCAGATCGATAACCTGAACATCTGGTGGTTTCCACGCAACTTTTGCCAATCCCGCTTCGGCGAATTTCAACAGAGTGGCACCAATTCGTGCACTCTGATCTCTTTGATACTGGCGGATAAGGTGGCCAAGGCGGAGAGGTTCTATCATCGGGTTGCAGAGTTGCCAAACCGCGGTTGGCAACTGTTCGGCGATGCCATGAACGATGGCAACAATGTTTATCACAATGTGATCACAACAACAACGCCATCTGCCCGGAATATGAATCTCAATATACCGGATGCAATATCGGCAATACGTTCACAGCACAAGATGAACTTTCGGCTGGAGGAGTGGTTCTATACGCACATGGAGGCCGACTCCACTAGTCCCATGTACAATCGCAATGTTGCCAAGCAATTATCACGCATCTTTCAGATCACACTGCAAGTGTATCTGCAGGCGAATGGCAACTCTGGCAATCATCTGTTTGCCGCCATTATTGCCGATAGTCGCACGGTGATGATGACCTTTGATTTTCGTGCCTCAATTGTTGCCCTGTTCGATTCGCATCAGCATGGACGGGATGCAGGCGCTGTTTTTGCTCAGTGCACCCTAGAGAATATGGACGATTTGCTATTCTGGTTCATAAGCATGCTACACAATGTCTATTCCAGTCGTCCCAATCTCTTTGAGGTCTCATTCTTGAGCTCACAGCCGGGCATGGCAAAACGTATACCGCCAGCCATCAAGAAGATCGCCAACGATAGCAAAAAGACGGCCACAAAACCACATTAGGAGCAAATAACAGTGAATATTTTGTACATCAATTACAGATCGACGTAAGCTTTATTTCCTATCCCGACATCAGAAGAGGAAAGAGAATTTTGCGAAGCTTAATAATATAAAGTAGACTGGGTATAAACAGAAGAAGGTTGTGAGAAGGCTTGAAAAGAATTCGAAATTAAGACAGACCAAATTAAAAAAGTTTAATAAAGCGTAAGAACAAACAAACAAACTAAAAGTGGTTAGTTTCGTAAAGTAGGTAGGTTTATCTTACGTAATTTTGAGTAAAGACAATGTACAGCCATATACAAGTTTCACTTTGTAAGCATTGATGTTTTAGAGGAGCTAAACTAAATATTTAGTGTATGATCTGTTCTGGGTTCAATATTAGCAAATATTTGCAAAGCTTCCGCATTACACTTGAGCAAACAATAGAATGGAAAAGCCAGTTTGGTTTTCTGTTTCTGTTTTCTGTATTTTTGTGGGTAGGGAGACGAATCTTTAATTTTTCCATGCGTCCCAACAAGTTTTGTAACGGAGCTTTGTTGTTGCACAGACAAAAACACACACACAAAAAACTACACACTACTAAGCGTGTCTTTTGTTGTGCTTTTCTCGGCTGCTAATCAAAATGAGTTAAATAAACACATAACGTAACCTATTAAGAACTTGGTACGTGACAACAATTTAAATATTTTTAATGTAAACAGAGAGCGAAATATGCGCTAACTGAGACAGAGAGGCGAATAAAAGACCAACGGTCTAAAAATAGAATTCACATTTCAAAGGAAAATATGAGAAAAAACAAATCGAGCAAAACAAGAATCAGCCAAGCAAGCACAGGCATAGCACAACTAAAAGTAAACTTTAAACGTAACGACAACGAGGACGGCACGGGCGACGGCGACGGCGACGACGACGGCGTAAACAGCAACAGCAACAGCGACAGCAAAAACGACGTGATAAAACGTTTAACGAAAATCAAATACAAACACACAAATGCAAATGCAAATGCACACAGAGAGTGAGAGAGCGGAAGAGCGAGAGCGACAGAGAGTGAACGCGAGTGCGAACGCTAGCGCCAACAGAAGAGCAGGCGATGAGTGACTGTGCGGAAAGTTGTGTAACCAACAAGCCAACAATAACATCACGTAGCTACAACGTGCAGTGACCATACTCTCTCAAATGCATCATTCACACACACACTCTTCCTTTTACTCTCTCGCTACTGCTGCTGCTCTTGTTGTTGTTGTTGTTGAACTCTTGTCTCGCACTCACTTACAATGTTATGCTCATACGCTGTGTTGCGCTCTCACAGCGCAACAAGTTGCAAATGCAATCAGGCGGTCGCGGTCTTTTCATTATATATTTTTTTTCTTCGTTTGTTTCGTTTCTCTGCAGTTAAAGTTGAAGTTGTTGCTTGCCCGCCGCCGCCGCCAGTCTAAAAATAAAGCTTGTACACTAAAAATAGACACGACGGCACGCCATTGGATAAACTAACACGACATTACACATATTTTTTGTTTTGTTTTGTACAAACAAACATGACAAAACTCACGAACAAACAGCTAGTCATAGATGGGGATGGGAAGGGGGTGGAGCAGTCAACTTGCTGATCAGCGGACATCAACACAAATACAAAACGACAATAATATACATAAATGCAAATACAAATACGAACACAGCAAAGCCAAATGACACTGCCGGGTTTGTCTGTAAGTTCATTAATATGCACACATTCATATAAGCACATATGTATATGTGTGTTTGTGTGTGTGTGTGTGTATGTGTGCGTTTGAAAGCCCTAGCGTAAATAAAGCTCTCTTCACTTAAACTTTTATCTAGATTCTAGACAAGACAAGTCAACTTCCGCCTTTAAACTTGGCACACTTTATCCAATCAAAACGATTTTTCGATATACACATGTATTTACATGTATGTGTGTGTTTGATCACATTTGCATTTAAATGATGTGTAAAGTATTTAAAATTCAATTACGTTATTTGATTTACAATTACAAATTCATTTACACTGTAGGCTTTATATTCAATTATAGACTTACAATGATATGCAGAATTGCAAATGAATTTAATTATGTTTTAAATGAATCAATAAAGAAATTAAGGTTTTTTTAATACCCTGAAACCATGAAATGCGTAAACATAGGGTATAATGGATTAATAGTCGCGTTGAAATAGCACATCGATATAACTAAAGATGCAACATAAACTTCTTCTATACTATAGGCAGATCAAGTATTTTCAAAATAAAATCAATATCTTAATCAATAACAATAAAATTTCAAACGTGATCCAAGAACTATAGACAAAAGAATAATCATCTGCAAAATGTTCATCAAAATCTCTTAAGAAACAAGGACAATATCAGAGCTTGAAGGGCAGGCATGACCGAGAAGGGTGTAAGGTTAAGGGTTATGGGTATCTCCTAGTCGAGCTTCCTCGCCTAAAGCCTTTTAACGTGTTTTTGTATTGGTGGTTTTAACAATTTACTGGAATCCGATGTTAACGGTATGCCTGAACTACATAAAAAAAAGTGTTGAAAAACGACGTTAGTTATTTTTTTTATTGATTGATGGATTTCAACAGACAATATAATGAAATGCAATGCGAGCAAAATCTTTTAGCAAGATAAAAAATGTGTTGACGAATCAAGTTTACATTTTTTGCGTAAATATTCATGTAAAATTCACATAAAGTTCATAATACCCCAAAATCATGCTGGGCAAAGCATGTAAAGTGATTGAAAACTTTCTGGATTTTATGTTGTTTACACACGCCCACACACAAACACTCTCTTACACACACACACACAGACACACAGCTTGTGTTGTATTGGACTTTTAGTATTCCCCTCACCTATACACACACATTACATTAAATGCCATCAATCATCAACAAGTTGACGCCAGACCACAAATAGCCAAGCCTAGCAGCCGCCCACAGCTATAAAACTTTGTCAACAATTTTTGGCAAATGGCCTAGAAAGGACTAAAAGGGTTTTTCTAGGCCAAGCTGCGTTGTAGTTCCATGCGATTAGTTTATTGGACTCGAGAGTGTGATTTGCCAGCAATTTGTATATTGAATCCTTCTCGTCCTAAGATTAACGCTTTAAAGTTTTTTTCATAATGAATAATTTGGCTAAGAGCATCTTGGTGTCCGAGATCTCAATGGGCAAATAAAGTGCCAGGATACTTAATCTGCTCGCTAGGACAGGCAAATGACAGCAAATTGTTAAGGCCAAGAAATGCCAGAAGCTCATCATGTTAGCCGAGTTGAGTTGATTGCCTTGCCCAGTGAAGTGACACAGGTCGACGACCATAGAGGGATAGAGGAAAGGGCAACCGAGTGAGGACACATTTGCTCCTTACACATTTAGCATAATGTCTTCCGAACGTTTGCGAGAACAGCTTGACGACATTCAAATCAAATTACAAGGCAAACGAACTGTTCAACTGTTGCAAATGTGTCTCCGCCTACCCAACCAGAACTCTCAACGAAACCGATACCGAACACCTAACACCTAACCCCTAAATCGAACCTTAACCCGTACCCGTACCCGGTGGTATCCGAACACAACCCTGAATCAATTCTTGGCCATGATGCAATGGCTTTGGCTTTCGCATTGAGAACACATCATTGACAAATGTTTCACATTTTCACATTTTCCCATTCCATATTTGTCACACAATCTCCGTTCTCCATTTGCACAATCGCCTGATTACAATATTGTTGAAAAGGGAGCTGCAAATTTCCATCAAAACCGAATGAGGCATAGACAAGTTGTTGATTAAGGTTTTAAGGTAAGTAAATGGATTTTATTTTAAAAGTAGTTTTTGATTTCTAAAAATTGTTTTCAGTTAAAAAACGAATAATTTACACAAAAAAACGCAGAAAATAAAATTTTAAAATATTTTCTAGCCATTTCCTTGATATTTATAAATATTTACATATTTTCCAACAGTTCGTGTACATTCCAAAAAAATTGTTTTAGAATATTTTATTTTAGGAACTTTGTAAACAAACTCTTCAAGAATTGCTTAATTTAGCTCAATTTGTGCTTGTTATTGCGAAAATTCTATAAAGTAAATACAAATATGTTGAATTTTTCACTAGATACTTTTGCCAGCGTAGACTTGAATCTATTTTAATTGTATAACGAACAGAAATTTATAGATTTTTAAGCATCAACAAATAGAAAAGGTTATAAATAGCTTAACAAACTTTATAAGTACAATTTTCCTACAATAATTTCCTGCCAATTTCCTATCAGTTCACAGCTTGTAAGTTTGTTCCAAAGTCCTCAAATAGTTTCTTTTAATGCAAGTAACGGAAAAACTCAAAACGCAAACTCAAACTCCAACAATACAATGCCAAGGCTGGTAGATAAGATATGGAGACGACGGAGACATTGTGGCAAGTGGCAAGTACCAAACGGCCAGATATGTGCTACAAGCGAAAAATTTCACTTTCAAACAAGTGACAACAATGTATTACGAAGAGAAGCGAGGCGAGGCAAGGCAAGGCGAGCCGAGACGATGATGACAGACAGCGACGACGACGTTGCAACGTTGCGTTATGCCCGTTGCCACGAATTGCAATCTGCAACATCAACTTCAACTGGCTGCTGTCGCTGCTGTTGCTGCTGCTGATTGTGCCTCCGCTGTTGTGGCCATTATGTGGCGCCGCAACAGTGTCGGCTCCGTAAAAGGAGGCGCCGCCTTGCAACGTCTTGCCATTACAACTGCGAGCCAAGCAACAATACCAACAACAAAACACCTCAAACAAGAGAGTCATTCGAGTGTTGCAGTTCATTCAGTTAACAAGAGTGTCAGAGCCTGGGCCATATTTGGGGCACCGCCAAATTTTGTGTGTGTGAAAGTGAAGGGTCTTCGAACTGAAACTGGAACTGGAACTGGAACTGACTGAATGACGAAAAGCTGCCAGCACAAAAATCAAAAAAATCGAAAGACGGCGAATCTCTGCTCATGCAAAACATTGGCGGCTTGTTGTTGCCAAAAAAAAAACCCAAAAACAAACTGGATTTTTCTAAAAATAGATTTGTGGTGATGGGGAAATATACTTGAACTGCAAACGCACGCCACATGTGCAACGGCCGCCAAAAGCGAGCAACAGACGCAACAGCAAATGCATTGAGGGCTATAAGTTGTTTGCCAAAAAACCCCGAAAAAATAAACCAGCTATGCACCATTCAAGCTGGAAAAGGGTTGTGAGACTTTAAAGGTTCGACGCAAGCACACACACACACTCTCACACACACACATACATCGAGAACAGGAAATACAACTTCCGCTATTGATGATGAGATTCCATCCGCATACCAAACAAACTGACACACACACCAACACATACACACAGGCAGGCACACAAAGGAAAAATGTGTGTGAAAAATATCTATGAAGAAATTCTCATCTCAATGTTATATTGTTTATTTCAATCAGCCAGAAGCACACAAGAAAAAAAAAATGCTTTTGACACAATAAGTTAGAAAAGTCAAGGACAAAACAGAAACGTTATAAAAATGCATTAAAAAATAGTAAATAAAGAACAACAAGAATGAGAAATAGAATAATAAATACAATTTAAACTTTAAATTTGTTCTTTTTTCTATCAAATTAAATTGTGTTTCAACATTATAATTATAAGTTTTTTAACTGCAAAGTTGGTTGCGTTAACGAGAAATACCAAGAACTTTCACTTTACATAATTATTTACGGTAAACGCATGGTAATAATTATAATTTAACACATAACACACACACACACACACACATATCTAGAAACTGTCACTAAACTGTAATAAACAAAACCATGCAACTACCACAAAAACACACTCGACTCGAACACACACGTGTGCACATAATATTCATTACGTATACGCCACATGGCGCGAGTTATTTAAATTTGTTTGTGCTACACTTTGGAATGCTGTTGTCAGGTCACTCACATTGGAGAGTTAGTCAGAGAGTAGAATCGACTAGATTTGATGCAAACAATTAAAAATAATACACTTTAAGAAACGAGCGAATTGAGAATTCTGAAGGAAAATGTAAATTTGAAAAGGAAAAATTAAAAAGGTCTCTAATCAGTTTTGTTCAAAATTGAATCGTTTTTCTTATCACTCAAGAAATATTTATTATTATTTTAATCATATGATCGCTTCGTTCCAAAGTACTTTGCGAACCGATCTCAATTTAAAACCGCAAGTTAATAAAAGCTGTTCAGATAATAGTAAAGGCGTAAAGTGGAGCGCTTGTAAACGCGTATGTTTATTAATAGGTTTTCTACATACAAACAAAAAGTATATATATATATATATGTATATGTATATTGTAAGTATCGGTCGGGCAAGTATTACTTGGCATTAGTAATATTCATAATACCAGTTTAACCACTTTGCGTGCAACGGCAGACAACGAGGCAGCCAGCCAAGCCAAGCCAGCCAGCCAATATATATATTATATATATTAATATATATATATAAGACGAGACTTGGCAACCGGCAGCAGCAGCGGCAGCAGAAACTGCAACCTGCCTGGGAACTCGTTAAAACCCATCAACAACGGACAACGGGCAACGGGCAGCCAGCCACCCAGTCACCCAAGTGGCCAACAGAGGATAGCTGACTGACTGGATGGTAGGTGGTAGGAAGGCAGGCAGGCAGGCAGGCTGGGAAGAAACCAAGGCGACCAAGGCGACGACCACCATCAGTTTGGAGAGTCGCGACGCATTGGCTGTCTTGGCATGGCCTGGCCTGGCCTGGCCTGAGATGGGCTGGGCTGGGTTGGGTTGGGTTGAATTGAGTTGACTTGTTGTTGATGGTTTTTGTTTGTTGTGGTGTTTGTTTGACGGCTGTCACAAATGCACAGAGCAAACATTTCTAATGCAGAAGGATCTCTCTCCATTGCATTCATAACTTTCAGCTTTAAAGTATGGTAAAAGTAAAACTTAGATTAAATGTGGAAGTAATGAAATCAAATCAAGTCATGCTTTCAATTATGTAGCTAAGAAGCTAGGAAATTGTTTGTTAATGTCCCTCAAGATAACAAAAGCCCTAAAGCAGGCTATACAACTTGTTAAGAAAGCAAATTTCTAAAACGTAATCAAATTATAAGGTAAGTAATTTCCTGACTTTTACTGTCAAGAATGTAGATTTAAGTACTAAAGCAGCTTTTAAGAAGATTAAATGAATGTTGAACTTGAACTAAAATTTGCATTCAAGCAAGTAGGGAACTAATTAAATGATTAAACTAATAAGCTATAAGTAAATTCTTAGCATTACTCAAGAAATATAACTAATATTTAGGGTCTTTCAAGTTTATGATCCTAACTTGACACTAAAAACATTATTAAAGCGTTTTATGCATAACAGTTTAGTTAAGATCTTTAGTACAGCTACAACATAAACAACAAGAAAACAATCATAAACTAGTTAACCTGATCGACTTATTTAAAAACCCGACAAAAACAAAAAACATGTCTGTCGCTCAGTTGACTTTTGGCTCATGATCTTCACACACACACGCACCAACACACAACGCCATTGAGCTGTGTGTGTGTGTGTGGCGTAGTAGTGGCCCAAGGCCATTTAAAAATATACCCCAGCTAAAAATAACAAAAACAGCAACAACAACAACAACAACAGCCAACGGGGCCTGGAGATTAAAGGCAAAGCGATATGCACAAAGAGCAACAAACAAACAAACAAACAACATCAATTTCTGTATTGTTGTTGTTCTCCTCTGTTCCGCTTGCCGGGTTGTTCAGTAAGTTTTTTCGTTTTGCTTTTGTTTTGTTTTTTTATTTTTAAATGTAAATTATTAACTTTAATAGCGCAGAGGGAACTACATGTGTTTTCTGTTTTCTCCGCTTTTCTCCGCTTCATTGAGAATTTTTTTGCTGCTGTTTTCTTTCTCTTTCGTCTAAAAATAGATATTTGATTTGTGTGTGTGTCGTTAAACAAAAAACTCGACACGTTTTGAGGTGTTATCAGTAACTGTTAGCTTCACCCTTACCCTTGCACTCTCTTCCTGCGCTGCGCTCCTAATTCTCAACAAGGGCCAATAAAACGGTGTTTCCGACTCATTCGTTTTTTTCCGCTTCTCATTGCAATTCTTATGAACAAATATGTTCTATATGCAGCTGTCAATAAAATTTCTTGTGGGATTCTTGTGAACTTTTCGTTTTCAAAATGAAAAAGTATTTGAATTGATGATATTCTTTATTTAATTTAAATTTTAATCTAAGCATTACTGGGAAAAAAAACTTTCCTTTCAACACCAACAAACTTTCATAGCTTTATTATCTCCTTATTATACCCTTAACCCATGAAATGGGTAAAAAAAGGGTATAATGGTTTTGTGCAAAAGAATGTAACAGGCAGAAGGAAGCTTCTCCGACCAATTTAAGTGTATATATTCTTGATCAGCATCAAGAGCCGAGTCGATATAGCCATGTCTGTCCGTCCGTCCGTATTTATGAACGCGTCGCTCTCAGGAACTACAAAAGCTAGAGACTCCAGATTTTGGATATGAGCTCTCCCAATTCCCTAGGCATAGTAAGATTTTCGATAACTTTTCAGGTCTACGAAATGCACATGTAATCGATACCAAGCATCTGTGAAATTGTGTTTAAGAAACACCGGAGATGTGAATCTATCAAGAATTGGTCCGGTAGTGCCGGTTTGTGTATGTCTCTCAGCCCGACCGTCTATTCGCCTGTATGGTCAAGGGTTAAGGGTATCTTCTAGTCGAACTTGAGTAGAGCCTTCTTACTTGTTTCTTTTTTTTTTGTGTACATTTTTGTTTTATGGATATGGGGCAAAGCATTTGTGCGTAATAAATACGAATTTATGGTTAATGGCATTTGGCAACAAGTTCGGAAACACAAAATGGGTTCTGATAAATGACATGACATAATTCTGATTGTGAGAAAACAAAAACCTATAATGTGACAATAATGATGATAATCAAAATTGATTTTGTATGTAAATGTCAGCGTGATAGTTTTACTATATTCTAATGTTTATTGATATCTAATTTATGAGAAATTTAATTAATATTTTAAATTTTAATAGTTTTCCAGGCAATCAATTACATTAAGCTTATGTATTATGCTCACCCTGACATTGTGCTCATTACTTAATTGATTATATTCATTGTGTGTTTGACTTAGATTTGTTCAGTTGTAAAGCTATTTTAACTCTACCCTCTTTATATACCACAAACCAGTGGTTTGAGCTGTCTTCAATTAAAAGTTGAAAATGTGCTGAACGAGAAAACTTATCAACTTATCACAACACTGCAGCAGCTGCTGCCGCAACTCACATGCTTCATTAAACAATGAAAAGAAAAACCCTTCACTTGGAGAATTTTTGCGGCAAGTTCGCAAGTTGACAACAATTGAAGCAAGCAATAAAAATTCATATTGATTTATGTGAAATAGTTTGTCAAAACAAGCAAAAAAAAACCAAGCCACTCGGTCCATGATGATGAAGATGAAGTGCTGTTGCTGCTGCTGCTGCTGAGTAAGGAGACCTTGTCTCAAAGGTCAAGGTGTGTCGCAAACGAGGGGCAGGGAGCAAGGGGTAGAAGCCGCACTCTTGACACGGGTCGCGCACCCATTTCTCTGTCTCGCTATGTGACATTGATTGTTCCTAATTGGAAATGTGGAAATGTGGAAATGCGGTTAAAAGGAACTCAAACTCAGGTCATAAAATAATTACGCAGAATAAGCGCGACAAAACGGGTTAATTGGTCGCCAGCAAGAACAAGAACAAGAACAAAGATATACTTGTCGGCTTTTGTCTATTTATTTTGTTATTAAATAATAAGACTCAAATTAGCGCAATTTGTTTACTCAGCAACACATCGACGGCGGGGTTTCAAATGGGGCTCAACGTTATCGTCTGGTAGACCACAACGGTCTTTTTCCCTTTTTCCCTTTACGCATAAACTTAATTAACCCCCCACGTTGATTGTGTTCAAATGTGAATAAGAAGAAAGTGAGACTGATACAAAAACAATATAAAAATGTATGAATAACAAAACACATTAAATGTTGCTATATCATATTGTATTAGTCATTGTCTGGTCATGCGACACAAGCACAAAATATTTTTTAACTTGAGTATACCCTATAGATAGGTAAGGAGAGTGTTATAAACTATATAAAAATATCGGAAAATCATAAATTTACAATTTCCCATTCCCTCTTACAGTATTGGATTTATTCAAAAAATTTGTAGTATAAAGAAACATGGTTTTCTTGATGACAAGACGGTCTCTTTATGTGTACAGAGAAATATTATCTTGTATTGCTATATTCATATATACTATTCTATCAGTTTGACTTGTTGAGCCTCACTATTCCTGTTCACGAGGTAGATAATCTCTCGTCTTTCTTGTTAAACCGTATATTTTCTTCCTCTATTTTCAAGAAATTCGTCTCTTTACATTTTACTGTTCATTTTCAAAGGGTATTTCTTTATGCCCTAACAAAAGCTTCTCTACATTTATATATTCTCTGTCTATGCTTTTCGAAAGCTAAAAGACATTAATTAAAAGGTCTGTACGATTACCATAAGCACTTACCGACCGACCGGCTACGACCTATAAAAGAGCAAAAGCACAAAACCCAAAACCCAAAAAAAAGAAAGAATAGATGAAACTGAAAACGTGCTCAGCCATTTTGGCGGCATCGAACCTAAAATCCAAAGCCACAGCTAAACTCAAAGCCGTTTCGAAAAACCACAACAAAACTAAAAATATCGTTTAAAAAACAAAACACAAAAAAAAACCATTTGACATTTCATGATAAATTGGTTTATTTTTTGCCGCGGTTGTTATTAGTTTTATTGATAGACCACTTGAGCGTGCCGAACAACCTGCCACCTGCCCCAAAGAAGATTGTGTGCTTTTTTATATAGTTTTTTTTTTTATAGGTTTTTTTCGGGAGATTTGGCATCAATTAATTGGCATTCGGTTAGAGACCACTCACAGTGTTTGAATAATTTTGTAGTTTCGGATTAAATTTAAGTTTATTTTTATTGTTTTAAAAGCAATTTAGTTTGTTGTAAGTTTATTTTGAAAGAATATTGTATAGATAGCAATATAGTTTGTGTTTCAAACTTAGATCTTTAACAGTAATTTGACAAAAACTGTGCTGTTAAGTAAATAATTTATTAACTAATGATTCGTATAAGATAAAATAACATTTATATGCTTTGATTCTTAAGTTCTTGATCCTACAATGAAAAGTATTGATCATTTTCCTCTCAATATCATATCTGTGCTCTGTTCTTGTTCATATAATAATCATTTAATACACTTTTAACGTTTTCTCAGCTACTCCATCATTCAATTTCGCTTTCGTTGAGCTACCGTAAAGCTACTTTAAATCAAATCATAGCCCCAAGCAACACAGAGATCTTACAGGTTAAGTGGCCAGGGCGGAAGTTAACTGACCGCAGGTTATCCACAGACACACATTTGAAGGGCCATTAGCCGAGCATCTATCAAGTTTTGACAGCTCAAGAAACACCAATGAAAACACTTTCAAGAGACGCCTATTAGCTGCTCACCTAATTATTTGTGTGTTGGCTCATTGAAGATATAAATATTTTTGTGTATTTAAGCATTTACCTGTCATTATTCAAAAGCTAACAAAAGACTCGTTACGAACATGTGTAAAATAATCGAAGATTGAATACTCTTTGACTGAACCAACAAGAAAAATCAATAAGATTAATGAAAATATTGAAAATATGATTTTGCTAAGATTTCTACTTTTGGTACGAAACTAATAACTTTGTTCACATAGCAATTAAAAGTCAAATGGTCACACTTGAAGAGATTTTGAACATATTACCAGTTCTTATAGCAACAGGCATTCTTAAGTGATTATATTGTTAAATGCTTCGAACACAAACTCACAAGTACACACAGATACCAAATGCCAAGTGTAAACGTATGTATTGTGTTATATTGTTTGTCGACATGAAATCGATTTGGTTATCTTCAGGCAGCTATCAAGTGTTTTGCTTGTTCTTGTTATTGTTCTTGTTATTGTTCTTGTTGTTGTTTGTAGAATTGGTATTGATAGCGTTTTAATTGTTATACGAAGCAGGCGTCGTCGTCGTCGTCGTCGTCGCACTAATCAGTTTAAAATTCAGGCACAATACATGATGAATAATTTGGCGCCACATCATCATCAATCAGAGGCGACATTTTGGCTAGCTAAATCAATAGAATTGTTTGCGGTTTTCGATTGAATTGTCGTTTGGGAGAGAATTGAACATGCGGCGGCTTAGAACTTGAGTTTGAGAAATCTCATCGATCGAATCGGTTTTATATGCTTATATATTCAATTGAGATGATTCACAATGAACATGAATTCTAAGCATCTTTACGAATTTGTCTTTGCTTTAGTTCCACTTGAATGTTCTTTGGTAATTCTATTGTAAGATGTATAGCTTTTGTTTATTTCGCCTTGTGACAAATTTGAATGACATGCTTGGTCTAATTCTGTTCTGTGTAGTAATTTCTTGTATTTGTTTTACAAGATTTCCTAATTGCCAAACACATCTAGTCATAGAACGTAAATGATTATTTACAGTATGTTGAAATCAACTAGAGAAACATTTTCTTGGCTTGAAAAATAAATCTTTAGCATTAATCAAATATTTTTTATATCAATAATTTTTTGCTTTTAAGAAAATTCTGATTACATTTTCAACAGCTTTTTTTGCCATAAGCCAAATCACATAAACAAATGAGGCGTTGTCTCATTCTGGCATGTGAAAGATTTTGTTTTCATTCTTTGCACTATTTGCGTTATGAATCATTTTAATAGCCAATAGGCTGAGCCGATTTCAATCGATCGATGTTTTTTTGTGTGCTATGAATCTCAATTCAGTGGAAGGTGTTCGTCTATTTATAATACAAAAGAATGACAAAGGCAATAAGAAACGAAACGACAAGGCGTACCAAATTTATTGTTTATACAAATGTTATCTTTGAATTATCATTAATTTATCATATGCATAATAAAATAACAGAAAATTTGCGGTTTTCATACAAAGGGAGAGAGAGGTGTGTTTGTCTGTGTTTCTCTATAAATAATATATATATATATATATATGTATGTGTATATATGTGTGTGTGTGTTTGTGAGCGGTTGAAAATGTGTGAATTAGTGCTGTCGTCAGTTTTCACAGCTTTTCTGTTCAATTGTTCAGTTGTATTTCGTTTATTTTGTGGGTAGATCTGATCTTGATCTTTCATTAACACACAAATCAAAAGAGAGCGAAAAAATATGTTTATATACTAAGTAAATTCATTTAGGTTCAACTTATCTTACTTCCTGAATCTAACTTCAAATTTTCTTTGCTTAACTAGCCATTTAAAAAACTCTCTTTTTCCCACATGTCGTATACATAATATTACTATGCACAAAATAGCAGTTAGCAACAAGTTTTAGTGTCTCTGACTTTGCACTATTTGGCAATTTTCCCAGAAAGAAATTTCCAAAAGCGCTTTGGCAAAATGCCTGCAACATTAAAAGTAAAAAGAAAATTAAAGCCAAAAACCGCTGAATCAGCCTTTAAAGCTAAAACTTCAGCACCACTAAAAACCTTCTCACTCACATATTGTAGAGAAAAAGTCGAACGAGTTTTGTCCATTGCGCATTTTGCACGTGTCTTTCATTATAGTGCGATTAAGTGCTTAAACAATTAGCACATTTTGAGCAAATGGCAAAGATTTAGTTTATTGCAAATGGAGTGTGTTTTGAGAATAAGATAGCTAAATAAAACTAAGTTATACAGAAAACTAGATAGTAATATAATCTAGAGACAATTTTGATCTATAAACAACTCAAGAAGGTTAAAACCTGTATAATTTTACAGTGCAATAAAAAGCAAAAACTTTGTATGAAAAGCAGCATTAAAAATTTTATGAATGAATTCATAGAAATTTATGAATAATTGTGGCTAGACATTTTATATACCCTAAACCCATGAAATCGTTAAAAATGGTATAATGATTCTGTTCAAAAGTATTTAACAAGCATAAGAAGTGATCTCCGACCCCATAAAGTATATATATTCTTGATTAGTATCAACAGTCGACTCAATATTGTCACGTACGTATGAACGCGATGAGTCCAAATATCCTAAGGACTACAACTAATATAGGCTGAACTACAAAATACTGATCATATGTCAAAATGTCATCAAAATCGCTTAAGCAACTCCAGAAATATCAAAGATAGATGTTAAGCCAATCTCAGTATACGATTTCACTATAACACACAATGAATTTACGTGTTTGGGTTGGATCTTACTTGTTACACCATAAAAAGTGGAAATATACAACAAAAAATAGCATATGAATTCTTTATGAAAACTTAAATCTTTAATGCGCTTTAAGGCTTAAACATTGTAAATTCAAATGTATTCGATTTACTTCTGACCAATTTATTTCAACTCAATTTGCACTACATGCAATGAGTTTTAATCAGCTTCTTCAATAAGTTAATATTTCATATTCATAATGCACACGAAATAATAAATAAATCTGCCATCAACACATCATTTTAAATAATTTATATGTACGAATGAAAAATCATTTTACTTACGCGATTTTTTTGTTGATATTTTTTTGTTGTTCCGTTTTTTGTAGGTATTCACTAAATGTTGTTGTTGCAATAACAACAACGCCAACTTTTGCCGTGGCTGCTGCGATAACAGACAAAAAATCCTCTCTGTTTATTAGTTGTTGCTGCTGTTATTGCCTCAGTAGTAGTTCCGGTTGTTGTGCAGGTTGTTGTTCCTGCTATTACCTTTAAGCTGGTTATAATATGTAGATGTTCTTGTTGTTGCTGTTGTTTTTGCGGTTGTTGTTAGTTGCTTGTTGTTTTTCCAGTGCTGTTTACATTTATCCATAAAGCTGCAAGAGCAAAAAGTTAATTTAAAATTGCGTTATGAATTCGAAAATGAATTATCTTAAAATAATAACGATGTGGGCAATAATACTCTTAAAATTTTTGGCAAACAAATGGAAGCAATGTAAAATAATGAAAAATGTTTGTAAAAATTTTAAACTAGGATATGGATATGGTACTACAACTACGGTCAATGAAAAAATCAACTATGGAACGTAGTATTATATATTATATTATCTATTATATATTATCTTTATATTATAATCTGTATTTAAATTAACGAGCAAGCATTTAGCTTCAATCCCGAATTGATTATAAAATATGTTTGTCAAAAGCGCAAGAACTAAGAAATTGCAGCTTCAAATGCCGTCCCGGCAAGTTATCTTCGTATTCGGTAACTTTGACTTTATTAACTTATTAAATTTTTTTCTAGTTCAAGCCTTTTTTAAAATTTCAATTATATTTCTGTGCGACCAAACAAAAACAAGTAAAAAGGCTCTAGTCTAGTAAGCTCGACTCGAAGATACCCTTAACCCTTGACCATACAGCCGGACAGACGGTCGGGCAGACAAAAACACACAGGCAAAAAAACCAATGCTTGAAGACTTCATACCTCCGCTGTTTCTTAACCGATTTTAATAAAAATTTCACAGATTTTCATTATATTGATAATAGTTTCAATCACCATGTTCGCGATTTCGAAATTAAAATTATTTTTGTTATCGACTCCATGTGTATCGTAAACTTCAAAAGTATCGAAAATTTAAAACAATGCAATGCCTAGGGATTAGGAAAGCGTATATCAAAAATCTGGAGTCTCTAGCTTTTGTAGGTTCTGAGATCGACGCGTTCATTAACGGACGGACAGACAGAAGGACAAGGCTAAATCGATTCGGCTATTGATGCTGCTCAAGAATATATATATAAGGGTATAAAAACACAAATGTCATTCATGGTTTTAAGGTATGCGGAATGTGAATACAAAAAGGGTTTATATTAAAATTAAATATAGTATATTAATGAAATATTTTTGTGTATCAAAATAAATATGTCAAAACTTTAAATTAAATATGAAAATGAATTTAAAATTTTGATTTTTCTATTTCATATTAATTCCTAATTATAAATCTGCGCATTACTAATTTAGCATATTCATATTTGATTTGTTTAATTATACTACGTTGTACGCTGTGTTTAATTGTAAAATATTTGTGTTTACAATAAAAATCTCTTAACTAAAGTTCTGTACCGCAAAAAAACATTTTACATTGATATATCGATATCAAATATTTACATGTGAATTAAATTTGTGTCACAATATATGTAAAAATACTATGCTTTAAAAAAAATGTATCTGAACGACTAATTGAAGTGCAACAAACCGATTAAAAATGCACTATGGGAAAAAAAAAACATTTTATATAGGTAATAAAAAGAAATAATAATATGCTTTCCAGCAAAAAAAATATTATTATTTAAATGGAATATTTAATGCAAAATAATTTGCAACATTACTAACATAACTAGCTGCAAATTGACATTTCATTTTTTATTTATGCAAAAAGTCAAGTTTGCTTTTGATTAACATTTATATTTTTCATTCTGTTTTCCTTGTATACTATTTAGTTTTAATTAGCTGCAGCTTGTTAGTCCGCTTTTACTCCTTGTTTACAGTGCACAAATTATGAAGAATAATAAGAAATAATACATCAGCTTTTCTCTAATCGCGTTTAAGACGAACTACAAACAATCAACAGACGGTATCTTCTAAATATTTCTATCTCTCATGCTCAGCTCTCGCTCGGTTGCTTTGTAGCAAACAAACTGCAATAAGCCCTTTTGTTGCCTAAACCCAACTAACACAAAAGTCAACAATAAGTTAGATAGCTGCTTCAGTCAAGTGTTTAATTGGCTACCAGATACCCATTAACAACTAGTCGATTTAAAGCATCGTTTTGTTTGTATTTGTGTTTCTGTTTATTTTCTCATGTAGTTCATGGCAACTGTTTAAAAAAGAGAAAATCTCTGGCTGACTGGCTCGCTGGGAGTTAAATAACTTTGTTTTTTTCCGCGCTTTTCGTTTTTCACCCATCTGTGCACCAATTAAGAACATTTCTTTTCAACTGCCAACCATGCAAACCAACAAAAATATTAAAATGAAAAAATAAATGTGCATTAAAATAAAGTCAGCAAACAGAAGCCGCCGCTTGGGAAAAGCTCGTTTATAAGTTGCACATGGGAAAAACACGCAGAATTCGTTCGTTGCATATATCCCATTATCCTTGCCGGTTACACAAGAACCAAACGAAACGGGTGCCTGAAATAATCGGACTTGTTAATTAAGAGACGGAACATGTAAACACTTGGCTCGGAAGGGATTGCAAACATACGATAAAATGAAACTTATGCCGCAAAAGCGTATTCACAAAATGTCGCATGTGAAATGTTGCACAGTAAAAATTAAGTTAATGCATCATGTAATTATATCAAGAAGCTCTAGGGAAAATTAAGTATACGCCATGGGTGCTTCGCTGCAACAGTTTAAATTGAATAAATGCTTGTAAATTCATTGAGTTTTCTCGCTTTAAAAGCGAATAAAACAATTACTGGAAACTATCTTGAAGAGCTTGTTAATAAATTTCCCGACTTTTTGATGCCACCGCAAAGATGCTTCTTCATCAATGCGGTATCCCTCTAGACACAAACTAAAGCAACAGGTTTTTCCTTTTATTCTTTTTTTCGTATGGTTTTTTTGATATTGCAACATATTGTCAAAGCTGTCAATTACAGTAAATCAATCGCCGAAGCAATAACAAACAAGACACAAAAATGGGGTAAGTAGTTGAGGAAGAAAAAAAAATGTTAAGCAACCCTTGGAAGAATATCCACATGTGCTGTCACATTAGCTGGATAATCAAGGGGAATGTTGTATACTTTTTATATAGTGTTAAAAGCAATACCAAATTACAATTGTTTCCGGAAATTCAAATTATTATCACTCTCAATTTTCCAACTTAAATCTTTCGTTTCCATGGAACAAGAACCATGAATGTTCAGTGATTGCAAATGTAATTAAATATTCATCATTTTGAGTTGAGCTTTTTCGGTCAGAGCAATGAGAAGTTTCTCTGCCGACGGCAAAAACATAAAGCGAGCCTGGTTAACTTTCGCTTGTTAGCTCTGATGCTCAGTTTTATCATTTCTCATTCGTGAGACAGCTAATTAAGTCTCATATGCAGTTAGTCAGTTCAGTTGTCTCGATTTCACGCCCCAATGACTTGCTCTCAAAACTATGCTATACTAAATAAGCTAAAAGTCAGTTGCATTTTGAAATTTAAATGCAAATGCAAACCGTTTAAAGTCATCAACTTGCATTTTGATTTCATAGAAGGTTTCATGAAACTTTCTAGTTATAATCTTTGCAATCAAAATACAGCAAAACTTTCTCAAGTATTTAATATTTCTAAGAAATAATAACAGTAAAAGTATAACAAACTCTATTTTACGTATGGTATATACAAATATCAATACTCTCTATTGAAATCGAGTAAGAGTAAGAAGTCGTACGGTCACTAAAGCACATTTACTGAAGGTTAGTCTACAACATGTATTGTATTTTTCAATTGGTTTCGATAAATATTTTATAGATTTATATTATTTCGTCTATAGTTTCTGAAAGAAAATTAACTTTTGGGAAATAGGAACAATTATTGGTTATTTAAAACAAACTTAAATTGCCTATACACTGTGGAAAATATATTTTAATTAACAAATTGTTAATGCATTTATGTTGAAAATATATTAAATTTTATTTTTGCATAACAGAAATATTTAGTTAAGAGACCCCGTATACGTTATTTACACTTGAAATAAGCTGTTGCAACCCAAAAGAATAGTTCTACAGCATAGAGTTTATGCTCGAAATCTAATCTCTAGTGCTTAGAGTTCCTGAGATAGGCGAACCTATAGGGTCACAGAGGATTCCTTTTGTCTGTTACATACTTTTCTACAAAGCCCCTTAGACTTAATTTATTGGTTTAGGATAAACAAAAGGCCTTTGCTTAGCTATATTAGCTTTAGCTTTAATACCAAATTTCAGCTAGACTTTTTTTCATTCTCACTGAAGAATTAAGTTTTCGCATAGAATGAATAAATAGCATATTGCGTATTGGGTCACGCCCACTTAAATGCTGAGAAAACAGGTCATAAAATGGCGTTTAATAAATATGGCCACAAAATTGCAAAACAAACAGTTGTTAAAACCGATACAAAGCTCGTAAATTTAGTCAAGTCTAAAGGTACACACAGATACACACAAACACATACACACACAGAGTTACTTAAACCTAGTTCACTCGATTAATGCTAATAGGGAACCGCCCAATGGGGAATCCCTTCTGCTTGGTCTCAAACAGCGACTATGTGGCGTCGCTTTTGCCAATCTTCTACCAACTTACTTATTTGTTTATTAAACAAAAGCACTTAAATTGTTGTTGCTGTTGGCCGACACGCCCGACATGCCCCACGACACGCGCCTAAGCACCAGAAGCAACACTCACACTCCAAAAAAAAGGAGAAAAATTCTGCCTCAGGTAGTTCCAAGCCAAGATGATGAGAATGCGACAGAGAATGAGGATAGGAATGATGATAATGATGACAAAGACTGCGATTTACATTCAACAATTTGGAATACGAAAAAAATTGTTGGACGACCGACGCCAAAGGCAATTCGAAAGGAAATCGGATTATAATACCAAGGCTAAGCATTTGAGGCTTACAAAAATACTTGAACTTTAATAATGTTTTAGGCAATAATAATGTGGCGAGTCGTGTTTGAGAAGTATTCAAAGAAATGTATATACAAATATAAACTATAGGGGAAAACATCATTGATATTCCCCATTATAATCATTAATCAACTTTTTCTTATCAAATTGTAATATTTTTCGTACACATTCACTATTTAGAAACTTTATAAAATAAACATAAAAAACTACTTCCAAGTGTAATGTTTAGTTTTTCGATCAATCCATTTGCTATTTACATTATTTTAAAAAAAGTTCCCAACATAAATCAATTTTAAGCCGTTTCTATATATTTTTAAATAAGCTATTGATAGGAAAACATATTATCTATCTATTCTAAACAAGTTTAAACTAAAAACTACCCCAAAATCCATAATCCTGTTACATATTCACTTGCTGCGGCCAAACGCGAAAACGTTAAGTTCGTTAACTTTGCGAGTGTGAACTGCTCTGATTTATACTCTGGCTGAAAATGTCATTGCGTTGGCGTTGAATGCTTCGAAACTTAATTTATGCGTGGCAGGCGGGAGGGAGTTGAGCTCAATGCCAGGCTAGGACTAAATAGACCTGGCTAAAAAGGCACATGCCGCATAAATAGCTTTACGGGACGACATACACAACTTCCGGCCATATCGACTGGCAGGCAGGCAGACAGACAGACAGACGGATAGAGAGAGAACGCAGCCAAGTCGGATAGAGACATTAATGTGCCAAAGCTAAAAACAACATAATTTAGTGCTGAGCTCGTGGCCTAAACATAAACAATGCCCATGATAGCAACAAAAACAAAAAAAACACAACTACAGCTACCATAAAACGCATGAAGACAACGATAAAGCGGTGATAGCTCTTTAAACGTGGGATTTTTCAATTGTCGGGGAATTACATTTAGGGCAACATTGTTGTTGTTGTTGTTGTTCGTAAACAGTCAAAACAGCTACCAGATTAACAACATTGTTTGTTGTCGCTGTCGCTGCTGCTGCTGCTGCGGTTCTATGACGTCTTGCATGACTGATTACTTATTATTACTGGAATTTCTTGGAAAATGAAACAAAATATAAACTTGAGAATCAGAATGGCAGCATGAATGGGCAAAAAGTGACATATTTTCTGAATGGTTGTAGTAATAAAGACCAGAATAACTTTGAAAGAGTTAAACAAAGCTTGAAACTAAACTTTAAGCCATTGAAAGTGTTAAAAAATAAAACTCTTTGTGGTTCAAAGTGAAAAAAGCAGCTCAAAGCAAAATATTTAAA
This sequence comes from Scaptomyza parva, assembly GCA_035044645.1. NCBI lineage: Eukaryota > Metazoa > Arthropoda > Insecta > Diptera > Drosophilidae > Scaptomyza > Scaptomyza parva. The sequence goes on along the minus strand of JAWNNT010000142.1, from coordinate 1,817,554 downwards.
AATTATCCCAAAAAAAACAAAAAAAAAAATAAACTTTAGAGTCACCAACAAGTGCAAACAGCGCAGAAATCGATGTTTGGGAGGAGGAGTACTAGAGGGAAATAGAGGGATAGAGGATGGAAGAGCCGGGAATTCCACTTGTTGCTTGTCCAATGAACTGAAATGGCCTTGATTTTTTTTTCTACAGTTAAAAGTTTGATTGTTCTTTTTATATGGAATGTGTAGCGTATAGAAGGGAAGCGTATTTGAGTCCATGAAGTATATACATATATATATATTCTTAATCAGCATCAAGGGCTGAGTTGATATAGCCATATCTGTTCGTCCATCTATTTCTATGCAAACTTCTTTCTCAATTTTTCAGATAACGAACTGAAATTTTAGACATGGTCTACTTTTTCTCATCGTTTGATAATTTGTTAAAATAAAATCAAAATCAAATCAAAATTAATTATGAAAACAAAACAATCTGGGCTTTTTTTGAAGTGTATCTGATAGTCGGCATGCCATTGATATCTTCCCAACTTGCGCTTCTTGTTATTAATGTTAAAGAGTTGTTTGTTAAATGCTGCATTTTTGCTGATGCTTGCAATTTGGTGCAGTTTTTTTTAACTTTTGTTTGTTTTATTTATATTTCTTATTTTTTTTTTGGTTTCTTTATGCATTTGTTGAGACAAAGTTGAACAAACTTGATGGCTTCAAGCATGAATTCTTAAAATCATAGACAAGCAAATGCTTTATTGCTTTCGGTTTGTGGTCATTTTGTTTTTTGGCAACAGCTGCCAACAACAACAGCAAAAATATAAAATATATACAGATTTTGCGGACTTAACATGCCGCGAGTGGGGAAAGAAGGGGCAATAAAAATGCCTTTGAAGGTACAGCTGCAACTTGTCATAGATAAGAGAAATGCTATTCAAAAACTATCTCTTGCATCCTTGTCGCTTGCCTCTTCCGTTTGTTCTTTGTTTGTTAACCCGTATAAAATTTAAAGAATAAGTTAATAAATAAAGCTAGAAGCAGACTCATAAAGGCGGCAAAAGATTTAGCTAAAGCTTTATGCATATAACAAATTACAAATAACTGCAAATTTTTTAATTTAAAAGTTGTGAAAAAAACTAAAAATAAATATTTAAGATCCAACAGAAACTGATAAAAAATTACAGGAAACAAATTTTGAAATCAAAACACATATAAAATAATTATTAAACATTAAAAAGTTACAAGAAATACAAAAATAAATATGTAATTCATTCATTCATTAAGATTATTTAGATTATTCTAAGCATAAAAGCTAGTTTAGCCTTAATTTTCCCTATGTTCACACACACAGAGATGAAAACCAAACATCCTACTCGCCGCCAAAATCCATTTAAAGCCTGCACAAAGAGCAAACAATGGCGCTAAGCGTGAGAGATAGAGACAGAGAGAGAATAGGAGAGAAAGATTCAGAATGAAAGATCAAAAGACAATTGTTCAATGCTGACAGCTGAGCTTTGGGGTCAGCTTTAGGCTTGAATCCTTTTAATGCTTCACTGCATTTGAATGCACAACAATACACACACACCCACACACACTTGGTTATGCTTTTACCAAAATTATGTATATGTGTGTGTGAATGCGTGTGTATGTGTGTGTTTAACAAGATTAGTTATCCATGACGAACTGGACCAAAGCAACGGCTGTTCTCGACCGTTCTGCAACTGTTTTGTAATTTTGCCTCTGACCTTTGTTACACATGAATTTCTATTCCAACTCGAGGGATCACAAACACCCAGAGAGTAGTGTCCACAACTTTTAGAGACGAGAGCATAAATGGCGAAACGGAACAAGGAGCTATAGAGGGAGAGAGAGCAAGGAGCAAGAAGGAGGATAGTACTTTGGGCACAATAAAATTTAACTAAAGTGCGGCCAGCAGCGAATTTTTAATAATAAAAGTTTAAGCAGAGCCAACTATAAAGTGTTGATAAACAGAGAGATGGAAAAGTGACACAAAATGGAGATAAATTAAGTAGAGTCTTAGGAAAAATGTATACAACTTTTATTTACATGGTGCATTATATATTTAAAAGCTAGAAACTTCAAAAACTTACAGTGAAAATATTAAAGTCGAACGGATTGGTTTGCTAACTTTAACTTGCAGTTCAAGTTTTTACTGGAACTTTGTCGTTATTGGAACTATTGTGAAAATCTAACAATCATTCAAATGATAATCACAATGCTAAACATAAACATAAGCATAAAAACAACATATATAATTTAAATTTTTTCATTTTTTAGTTTATGTAAGATTAGAGTTCTACTGATATTTACACATTGGTTTAGTAAAAAAGACAAAAAAATGGAATTTAAATATATTTTGTGGTTTAATTTTACAAAACTGAAACATTAACATATTTATTTACATATTAGTCTAGCCAAAAAGGTAGAAAAGTTACAAAAAATATTGAAAGTTAATTTTAAAAATATTTTAAGACATAAATATTAAGGTAAAATCATTCAAATAATGAGCATGAGAATGTATATTAAATGTAATATAGCTTACGGTTAAAGTTTACAAAACCCAAACAAATCTGTTTTTCCTTAAAATAAATTTCCTATTGAAGGCTTTATTCTGTCCAAACGTTTAGCATTTAAATATCAACCAGCGAGATGTATTTGGTACTTTTTTGTCTTCTTAAGTCTTGAACAATCAACTTTTGCAACAATTTTGCCGCTTAGCTAAATTGTAAGTTGATAAACTGATAAACTGATAAGCGAAAGTTATAAATTTTCTCATGCGCACTGATTTAATTAAACACTTAAGCGATTTGCTTTTGTTTAACCCGCATTCAATTTTTGATCACTTCTTTGATCTTGGCACACAATTTAATTTTCTCATCAACTTAATTGAATGTGGAAAATGCTTGCCACAAATGGGCGGTAGGGCAGATGGGCGGATGGGGCAAGAATGGGAATGAAAGGAGCTTCAATCAGTTGAACTGGCAATTGGCGAAAAACAACAAAAACAAAGTCAAATGGAGTCAATAAATGGAGAAAACAAGCAAATAATTGGGGAAGCTGCATTTCATGCATGAACTATATGTGAGGATTGGGGGGGGGGGGGAGGGTGGGTGGTTGAGTGGTTTGTTGAATATACATTAAAAACTTTTGATAAGGAAATGTGTATATGGTAAGAATTTGTAGGTCATGTGTGTGTGTGTGTGTGTGTGTGAGAGAGTGTTTTCTTGCAACATGAAAATGTCATTGATAATATCAAAAGGAACGCATTTGCCCCACACACCGACACACACACACTCACACACATTGTCATCATTGGTATTTGCATACGCAGACACACGCACACACACACACACATACGAAATATCCAGCCAGCCATTCAAATTTAATTTCCATGTCAATTCGAAGAACCAGAACTATTTGCAAATGTCACACAAATAGTTCGCGCATCGCATTTCGAAGTTTGTTAATTGAAAGCGAATTGGTAAACTAATAGCCCAAACAGAAATATTTATACTCGACGATGACAATTGACAAAGGGAAATATCTATTGACACAGTTATCAAATTTAACATGTCAAATTGTGTAACCTATGACCTCCTGAATGAGTAACGAGTATTGAAGCGCGGGCAAAGTTGATAGTTACCCTAATAATTGTGTATGATGAGGAATGAATGGTATGTTTACTGATCAAAGATCAAAGATATAATGCCGCGATAACGATTTTAAAAACATATTGTTATTACTAATTGATTACGATTACAAATTAACAAAATTTAATCAAAAATAATTAAAAACTAATCTAACTACTATTTATTTTTAATTAGTAATTTTCAGAAAACCACTTTAATCATCATGAATAGATAATTTTGCCAGAAGAAAAATGATAATTAACTAATAACTAATGATTATGATTAGTAATCATTACTTAAAAGTCTTGTTTGGAACTAGCAAATGCGCTCTTAACTCTGTTTACATATCAACTGTTCTTGAATAAAACACATTAGGATACATTTAAAATAATTAAAAGTTTGTTCCCAAGAGTTTTGTTTATCTGTAAGCTATACATTTTTTCTTGTTCCCTATTTCAGTAAAATATAATTCGCTATCAATCCTATTTTCCTCATATGAATTCCTTTTCACATATTGGCCGATTGTCTCTGTGGAATCCTTTAAAGTTCAATGAAATTCGTCATTACTTCCACTTACATAACCGAAACCTAACCTAACATAACCATGGCAACATCCTCCCTCCTCCTCTTGCCCAACCAGCATAAAATGGCGCATTCTGTGCTCAAAATAATTTGCTTTACACGCTTTACAAGCCCGTTCATTTCAATGCATTATGCAACAAATTGCATCAGCAACAACAACAATACCAACCAATCAAACCCAGAACACCATATATTTTTGACCATAACAATGATAACCAACATGCATAGAGCTTATGATACCCGTTTACCGAAGGATTTGTGTGACCACAAAAACTAGTTTACTAGTTTTCGGATTAACAATCGTTTTTTATTTTATTTTTGGTTACACGATATGAAAAGGGAATAATTTATAAACCAATTGAATCTTACTAGTTCAAACACAACAAAGACAATATCGCTTAAATTAAATGGAGGGCTTATGTTGAAATCCTCGCATTCAAGTTACTCTTAAACAAAAGTTTTGGTAACAAACCATTTGAAAAGCATTTATTAACATTACAAGAAGATTGACTTAAGGCAAAAATATATAGTAATATGTAATAATATTGTAATTAGCAATAATAATGTAATACCTTACACATACGGTCATATCTTTCATATCTCCGGTGTTTCTCAACCGATGGTAATAAAAAAGTTCACAGATATTCATTATTTTGTCTATAATTTCAATCCCAATTAAAATACTGTTATCGATTACGTGTGTATATCGCAAAGTTATCGAAGTTATCCTTATCATTTCTGCTGTTATTCATGAAACAGAATCTATATATATTAATTGGGGTCAGAGATGCTTCATTTTATGTGTTAGGGGGGGTAAAAAATATAAGAAATCTATTGATATTAAATGTGAACATTGTGTAAAAGTAGAATTTTCAAATAGATCTTACGAACTGCAGTTTCTTAAATAATTTTCGTGTTTAAAATCAAAATATGAGCTTTAAGATTTTGTCAGTTGCAGCAAAAATGTTCAAGCGAGCCTTGCCACCGGCGGCATACAGCTCTTGTGGCACACAACTAATCAACTAATATATAATCTTTTAGCTCAAAAATGCGTTTTGAATCTATAATACTCTGATGACATTCAGATTTCTTTGTCATGTTGGATTTTGCGCAAAGTCATCTGTCTATCATGTTGTATCTAATTTATGCTTTTTTAGTCTGCTAAAACCACAAAAGTGTGAAATCGTTTCGTTTATAGTGGAATTTTTGCTACACATCGCCAAAGTCAAAGTCAAAAAAAAACGAGACAAGTCAAAGTCAAAGCTAAAGATGATTATTATATTTATATTTGTTGTATGTTTTATTACACGTTCCAAAAGACACATCGTTGAGTTATTAAAAAATCCACAGTTTAATGTTAATTCGAAGAAAAAACATAAAAAAAAGATAAATTCAAATTATTGATATAAAAATTATTTCGCATATGTATTTAAATTGTATTTCTTTTGTAGCATTCTTCAATATTTTTTTTGCATCTTTTTTTGCTTGCTTTTATTTATTATTATTATCATTATCATTGTCTTGTGTGTGCACATCAAAAGGCCGAACAACGCGAAATGTAAACAACTTCAAGAGGCAGCAAAAAAAAAATGGTTGTGGAAATTTTCACACAATACTCAGTTCATCTTGCATCTCTTTTGTTCTCATTCTCTGCTGTCTCTCACTGTCTCTCGCTGTCTTTCCTTCAATCAATGCATTCTACATACAAATATTAATCGATTATAGAGCAAAAGAAAAAGCATTAATTTATAATGGAAACTTTTCACACAAAGAAAGAAAGTTTATGGAATTCTTAAAGAGTCTGAAATGCATTTCAGGGCAAGGACAAAAGTTGAAAATAAATATTTTTAAATGCAAATATGGCAACAGAAATCATGAAAAAAAAACAACTGACTTTAAATATAAAATGATTTCCTAATGAATTTTGTTTAGTGTAGAGCTACTAATTAAATTATAGGCGTGAAATCTGTTGAGTTTTGAACAGTTGACAATTGTTTACACATACACATACACATACACATACACATACACATACACATACACATACACATACACATACACATACACATACACATACACATACACATACACACATACAAACACATATTTATGGGTGTGCAATTGAATTGAAAAAAAGTTAAGAATTGAGAAATTAAATGGATTATTTAACGTATTAGAACATTTGGCAATAATATTTTTGAATATAAATATATGATTTAAGATCTAGGAAACTAAAACTAAAACTTTCAAAAACTTGAGAACATTGTAATCAAAGAAAATTTTAATCCCCAAAAACTTTCAAAATTGAAATCTTGTGCGCTTCTTAAAGTAAGTTTAACACAAAAAAAAGGTTAGAATTTTCAAAACATTTAAAAAGCTAATTAAATATATATATCCTTAATTCGAGTGTATTTGCTGATTTATTTGCTTGGCAATACACACTCCATCGTATATAGACTTTTGCAATAGATTTTTAGTAGCTGCTGCTGCTGCTGCTGCCAAACAAAACTTTCATACACACAACGCGTGCGGGGCATAAAGGAAGAGGGAGATATATTGAATTAGCGCAGCGCTAAATGATCACACGGTCTCTCTAACAAAATATTGAACGGCGAACGGCGAGAAAAGATGAAGAAAAAAACAAAAAAAAAAAATGGAAAACATAATAATAATTTAGTTAGCGAACATTTTTTGTTATTTCGTTTTTTTTTTTCAGCCAAATACTTGCAAGTACATTTTGTACATGAGAACAGAGATACAGATACAGATACAGATACAGATACAGCTATAGATATTGATATTGATATAGTAGATACAGATACAGATAGAGAGATAGATAGAGATATAGAAAAAAAAAAAAAGGTTGGGCGCGAAGTTCCATACATGCAAACAAACAAACACAAACAAGCACACACACATAGAAATGTGGAACCATTTGAGGGGCGGCCAAATCTATTTTTAGCACATTAGATGATAAGATTGTCGAGGCAAACGCGCAGAACTTTTGCGGTTTTAGCACTAAAAAAAAATCATATATACAAGTTTTTTTTTTCCATATGCATATACATATATGTATGTAAGTATGTGTTTTGTTTGCCAGAGAAAACAAGTTTATTTTAGCTATACTATAGAGTTTTTACACCCAGAAAACTGTTTCAAAAATCAAAAACAATCTCATTCAACATTTATTCGCTGATCTTCTTCTTTTTTTCTTGCTAAAACGCGTTTTATTTCACAGCATCGCTGCACAAAATGCTTAACTGATTTGTTTTGCCAGTTATTTCCAAGAAACGAAAACTGTAATTAAAATACACTGCAATGTGAAGAAATTAATTTAAAATACTTTACAGGGCAATACTCAAGTTAACATTTGTTTTTGTTTAACAAACCGAACTAATTGCTTTAAAAAAAAGACTCAAACAAAAGTTTATTTCAAGCATTTGTTCTTTTCATGGAGCCAACATTTAATCCGATTAAGACAAAAACGTGCGTTTTTGACTGCAAAAATAAAAAAGCTTTTAGGGATGCTTTGGATTTGAGTGAAATTCAGAAATTAGCTAAACGATTTTTGAGAGAAGCCATCATAATAATACACTTATATCATTATCGTACATTGTGAAACAATTCTAACCATGCCAGGGAGCGAGGAGGAACTACAAAAAAAAAGCGAAAAACCAAAAAAAAACACCTGTTTAACTTTATGTTTCACATGAGCTATAAAGAACTCAATGACAATGACAATGGCAATGGCTATATGTATGTGTGTGTGTGTGTGTATGTTTGGCTTGACTGATTATATAGCCACATTTATAATTACTTAATATTTGCAGGTAGTAAACAACAATAACAACTACAAGCAAAAGTCAAAAAATTTCCACTCGCTGTCACCAAAAATAAACATGTGCAGATTTTTTTTCTGTTTTTTCTGTTTTTTTTTCGGCGATTCGAACGCTGTAAAACCCAGACAACTGTGAATTAATACATAAATATGCAGATAATATGTAAGTATGTATGTATGTATAAATATTTATGTTTAAATACACATATTTAGAAAGCATGCCAAACAAACATTTCAATTTGCATATGGCTAAAGAAAAAAAGAAAAAAAAAACAGATGCCTGAATATAAAATGTTAACTACATAAGATTTTAAACACACGTCTGCTAATGAAATGAAAATGAAGTTGACACAATTAGAGCGAATTTATCAATAATAACAACAAAAACAACAGCTTATTCAAGAGTTCCTGTGGATTATTAGGATTTCCAGCACGCTTGCATATGTGGCAAAATGGCCAAATAAATGTTTTAAAAGTTTTAAATATTAAGTTTTCACACCTTTATCGTGCAACTGCATACGGCAAAGTTTGTTAAACTTTAAGTTATAATGTACAAATTTACAAATTCATTAACACCAAAAACAATTTAACTGTATCCCAGGCATTGCCGCACAATCGTATCGTATGTCGGAAAACGAGAAACAAAGTTTATTGGAGAGCCTTTTTAAGCAAAAGAATAAAGTTTTTTTGATACATCTGTAAACATTAACTTTTCCTGTAGCGAAATTTACTCACATTTTTTGGATGACCTTGTCCCGTTGCTCTTGGCACGATTTAAGCAATTTTTACGCTCTTCCTCTTCCTCTCTCTCACTCTTTTTCTTTTGGGAGACGTTGCGTTTTTACAGTTATGCAGTTAAGATTTTGTAATTGATTTTTGTTACATTCGTATTTTCGCACATTAATTGTTTAGCACTTCACTCTTGTTGTTGTTGTTGTTGATTCTTTTTCTTATTGTTTTATCGCGCCGCAATTGATTTTATTATTGTCGTTAAGCATATTCGATTAAGCTTTTTGCTTTAAATGAAAATTTTGTATTATTATCCATTAACTACAATAAAATATGCATGTATGTATGTATGTATGTATTCAAACACACACAAGTACAAAATAAAAGAGAGCAGAAGAGCAGATCGACAAAAACAAATAAAGCGCAAGATATGCACTTAGCGGTAAAATGCAACGCAGAAATGGGAGAATAAAATGCACTACAAATTCAACAAAAGATCTTATATGTATTCGATACGATAATCATTAATAAATAAACCAGTACCAAGGAATGCAAAATTGTATTTTAAATCTGTCCTCCAGGGACCTTGGCAATAGCAACAATAACCACTTTTAGCTACCTTCAGATAAAGACGTTTTTGCTTTGGATGCATTTATCAAAAAACACAAAAAATAAAATGGTATGTTATCTGAGCATGTGTATCTCGAGGGTATCTCTCCTAGCTATGCATTTTCTTTTATTTATATGTGCTTAGTTTTTTCCCAAACGTTTTTCCGCATGCTTTGTGATTACACACACACACACACACACACACACACACACACAAAACACACAGGCACACATGCATACAAAGATCATAGCCAGAAAGCATAGAGAGAAACAGCGCAAGTTAGAGAGCGCGGCGTATAACGGAGAGTTAACAAATTTAAAAAAGTAAAATAAAAATACTGAATATTAATTATCACAATTTAGTAGATTTGCAAATATTCTGGCCAATACATTTTGTTTTGTTATTTACGATGTTTCATTTTCTTTTTACGATCATAATTGATTTTTTTTCACACACGAGCAGTCGAATATTAAAAAATTGTTGCATAAAGTTTTTATATTTGTGTTTTTGTTTTTACTTTGCATTTGTTGTTGCTCCAGAAAACAAGAAAGACCGAACGATGGCGCACTCTTTTGCCTCGATCCAATCAAAATATATAATATACATATGTACATACGTGCATGCGTACATATGCATATACATATATATAGATGTATGTACGTATGTTTATAGCTCGTTTGTGTATATGTGTGCGTGCACGTTCACTGCAATCCGCGAAGACCAACTTGTATCGCAGGCGAATAGAATAATACTAAAAGGCGTGGAGCTGAGCGACTGCTGAGCTGGCCCCAAAACATCGCTCTCACACTGGGAGAGAGAGACACCGTGCGAGAGAGTGAGCGCGCAATCACAGACAGCGCAGGCAGATCAAGCAGCGCTGTTTGTTGTTGTTGTTGTATGCGTGAGCAACTTTTTAGCCCGCCTCTCACAGATACAAATGCAAACACATACACACATACATATGCAGACAACAGGCATCTGCAGCAAAATTCTATTTTTAAACTTAAATTAATATTGTTCTTTATTTTATCAGCAGCAGCGCGAAAATAAAGCGCCGACGCTGGCTGCTGCGACAGCCTCTCCAACTCCGTCTCTTGCAGTCTTGCTATAAATATTGCATGTGTTAGTAGATATGTATGCATCTATGTGTGGGTGTGCAGCTGAAAACCAGAAAACAAATAAATAGTACAACGAAACTAGACGCGCTTGTTATTGTTGTTGTTGTTGTTGCTGGCTTAGTTAATGCTAATCAGCGAAGTCAACGACAACGCGTGAGATATCAATGCCTGCCTACTAAGTGACTTAATTTCTGAGATGTGAGTGTGTGAGTACGTGTATGTGTGTGTTTTGAGCGAAATAAGCGAAGCTCAAATGTTCGCTCTACTCTTTGGCTGAGTATTGTTGTTGTTGCAGTTAATGTTGTTGTTCTTGCTATGGATGTCGTCTGCGCTGCTATCAACACTTGATAAGAAGTACGTTAATCTTTATTATGCGCGACGCAAGCAGAGCTGTTAAGCTGCATACATACACACATGTACATATGTGGACATCCATAAATATATTAGCATGTGAGTGAGTCTATGTATTTGTAAGGTTTTTCATTTGTTGACATTTCCGCTAAGAATTTGCAAGAGGTGAAAAAAGAAACCAAAAGCAAATGTGATTTATGTGCATAAAACAAAACAATAGGCAAGAAAAAACCAACAGGCGGCAACAACTTGTTGATAATACAACTTTAAAGCGCTAGATTGACAGTGAGGCAATTCAACACTATGGAAATTGGAACTGCAGCGCCAACAAAATTTCTGGGCAGAGGACGGCTCAGCTGTTTTATCTTCAATACAAGAATCAAAATGCCGCAAGAATTACTCACACTTAAGCATACACACACATATACGCATATTAAGATAAAGCAAGAGAGAAAATACTAAACGGAGAGACTGCGAGAGGAAAGAGAGCGCGCAGCAATCAGAGCATGTATCATGCTCACCGATAGTGAGAGTGATCTGTTGCTTTATCAGTATCGGGCAGCTATTTATAGACAAGCGCATGCTCATAAATACACCAACAGACCACCAAAAATACAAAATACTAAAATTAAATTTGGTCAAATATATCGTAAAATTTGCGTCTGCTTTGTCCCAACAACAAAATAACAATGTAGTAAATGCATTTATATGCAACAGTTTTTTAATAAGGCAACACTGGCAAAGAGAAAACGAAGAGAGTGCGGATGCAAGAGGTGCACAATTGTTATTGTTTCTGTTCTAAATGATTATGCGGCAGGTTGTATGTGTGCGTTATGCATGCGTGCATATGTGTGTGTGTGTGGGAGTGATAATGCACAAACACAAAGCAAACAATGCAACTGGCTTCTGCCAAAGAAATGAAACTGAAGGTACTATTAGAACAATAAGAAAACAACGCATAACACATACATTATAATGCAAAGAACACAAAGCTTCAAAGAACTGCTGCAAATGCAAACACAGATTTTCGCGGAACGTGACAAATGTAATGTACGGAAAAGTTTTCTAACATATATATTTTCCATCCGCGATCGCAAATCAAAATTATTGGTTAATATTTTTAATTACATGTTTTAATAATCATAGCGTTAGGTGCATCTCCAAATTTTAGATTCCGTTATTTTAGAAGGCCGAACATTTTTGAAACAAATTGACTCCGGTAAAATTGTCCGCGCACAGAAGTCACGCGATGACGACAGAAAGAAGTAAACTGGCGGTTAAATTTTGTACAGCGCGAATACCACAAGTGGGTGTATCGATAGCGCGCTTAATGTCGATAGATCGCATGTACCTCGATAGCTTGCGCGCAATCTGATAGCAGTGTGACAGTAACAAACTACCAATTTTAAATTAATAATTTGTGTCATTATGTATTTCTATATTGAGAGATTTTGCGCGCCTTTCACATCCAGATGTTATTAATGCCCGTTAGCATTGGTCGCTCCTTAGGCCCATTTATATACATTCCCCAAACTTGCAAGAATTCGCTACGTCTTCGCATATTCTTTAGAACTCGCGCGCCAACGTTGTCGCTTTGAATCGTTGGGTTAACGAATCCATTAAAGTTGATATGAAGATGACTGTGAGTGATATACACATTTTGTGTAAGTGATGATGTTGATTGCTGCTCATTGCTGCACTGAGCGATAGAAAGTCCACTTGATTTGGATAAAACATTGCTCGACGTTTCATCATGGCTTTGGAAACTTCCGCTTTCTGAGCCACTGAAACTGCTGTTGGATGGAATGCAGGTTAGATCGGTGGCCATACTATTGCTGTTGATAGCATGAAGCTCCTTAAGTAGCTCTCGGACACGTGTCTGCAAATCATTCAACTGCTCTTTCAGTTCAAAGTTCTCTTTTTCAAATATTAACGGTTTCTCTTTCTCTTCAAGGTCCTTAGCTATCTCGGGTTCATTTAGTATCATTTTTATATAAGGGAAAGATTCATTCAATGTCAATGTGCTTGGCTTCGTCTGCAAATAGTTGCGTACCCTCAGCTCTAACCACTGCAGCACTTTTGAGAGCAATACAGTTGTTAGAAGAACCAATCCATAGTTGAACAACATATTATATGTTCGATAGAAAAAGTTATTTTCGGGCGGTTTTTGTTGACAATATTTAAAATTATCTTTGTTACTAGAATGCTCTGAAATTGCTTAATTAATAATAATTTGACTTCTTTTGTATAAGTTTTCGTACCATTACCTGTGTAAAGTTCCACTTTGTAATCTTGATAGGAATCCGTCTTTTCATTGATGGAATCCAAATAGCACAGCAACGTCCAAGATACTAACGCCAAGGCGCACAAAAACGTAAAACTGATTGTTTGAAACATATTAACCCCTGGAAAAATTTAAGAAGTGTAAGTGTGTTCAACATAAATCTGTTCCTACTACTACCAACACACTTGTTTTTTTTTTTGAATTTTTATGAATGACAGAAATGAAAGAGAACATCATTTTTAGTATTTCTGGTACTTATCGATTAATAAGAATTAACATATCGGTATACATTTCGATAAGTGCTCTTGTCACCGCGCACTGTGATTGGCGCTGCTAAAACGTGCTAAACGCGAATTATATATAAACACATTCTAATATGGAGTTAATGGTATGTTTTTGCAAATATAAACTGTTCTTCAGCAAATGACATTAAATAATATACCTACGTGTAGCAAGGCGCTTCGCTGCTTTCAAGGCCGGCCGAGGAGTTTGGCAATGATTCTCTGGTGGAGGAAATGTGGGCAGCGAAAGCACTGGAACATGCCGAGGTTCACTTCAATGTAAGTTAACTAATGGTAATTTCGTATATATTGTAACTAACAACTCTACTTATCTACCTTATCTCAAATAGCTGCTGACCAGCATTCCGCCCTCGCAGTTAAATTTAACGCCCTACGATGATCAAATCTATTCAACTTTCCGTCAAGACTTTCCTGATCTGCAGGTGGCTCGCCTCACCGACGACACACTTAAATCGGCGAGCGAAAAGCTCAAATGGCGTCAATTCGCCGAGAAATTCAACAAAATGGAAGACTACTCATACGGAACTTTAATGCGTGCAGACGCAAGCAAGGAATTTTCACCGGACAACTCAATATTTGTTTTTCGTGTTCAATTCTTGGCTATTGAAATTGCACGTAATCGGGAAGGCTGCAACGATGAGGTGCACAACAGACACAAACCCGCTAAAAAACTCGAAAGCCAACATGAGTCGACGGCACAATGATACATTGTTCAATAATTTAGTTATTTAGTTAATAAAGTGCAGCGAGTAGCAGCACAAAAATATGTTTTTTGGTTTTGTCACAAGTCCTGCCAGATTGTCGGAATTTACTTTTATAGCATGTATGCATTTATTTGTTTTGGGTTTTCTTTTTTATATATGTAGATATAATATAGGTATTAGGCTATAACTAAGTATTGTCCGCACTAGTCGCAGTTTTGGCCCCGCCCGCCCTTGTTTTACAATCATCTTGGATGCTGCGCCAGTCAGTCTTCATTGTGTTGATTGCATTTCATTCCTTTGTTTAAAGTCCACTGCTGTTGCACATCATAAGAATAAAAGGTATCATTGAATCGATTTGCATTTGACCAACCAGATTGGCAAAGAACAATTCCTCCGTCAATTCCGACTCGAGCACGCTCAAGGGCAACAGACTGGCAAACAAAAGATTTGCACGCTCTTCGCCCCCGCTCTGACGACGTAATGTGGCAAGTGCATAGAGCTGTACACGTTTCACATAGGCGCGCAGGGAGCGTTCGCGTCGATTCTGCTGCAGTAGCAACGGATTAAACAGTAACACTAGACGCAACAGTCCAAATTCCAAATCGCTAACGTCCTGCGACTGCAACTCCTGAATAAAGTCGTGAAGAGTGCGTGTGATTTTGGCCAGTTTTGCTATCTTTGCTGGCTCTATTTTGTCAATGTCTGCCACTTGACGCACACTTTGCACCAGTTGACTAATAATGGTTGAGACCGCCAATTGACGTTGGCATTGAGCGAGGGCGACGGCCAAAAGTGCTGGCCATGCACCACGCAGCAGTTTCATTTGAGTGTGTGCATCCAGTAGCTCAAAGGCGGGCACCTTGCGCAGTGTGTGCACTGTGAGAAATATGATGCGGGCGCCCGTTTCGCAGACATAATGCATATTGAGATAGGAGTGAACCAATGTTGGAGGCTGCACATGGAATGCTGTGCATTGGGCCTCGGGTGGGAATAGATCCTGAGCAAAGATTGCCTCGTTGGCAACAAAATCACCACGATTACAATACTCGAAATCAAGTTCCATATGCTCCACAAGATCCGCATCCACATCCTCAGTGCCACTGTCCTCGGCATCCGATTCACATTCGGGTTTAATGCTCAACGAGGTAACTGCTACAGCTGCTCCCGATGTTGCAGCATTGCTCTGTCCCATTTGATTTCTGTCCAGCTGTTGCTGTATGGGTTGCAACAATTTGAGCGCCTTGTCAATGGCCCGTATGTCCAGAGAGCTCTGGATGAGACCGACAGTCGCTGGCGTGGGCAACGCTGTTGCATCTGAGGCAGCAGCGGCGGCAGCAGCTGCAGCAGCATTGAAATTTAAATGTTGTGAGTTATTATTGCTGGCACTGTTGGCCAACAGCTGAAGGCAGAGTGTACTACTATTGTCCATGGAATCATCATCATCCTCATCCATCTCTGCCTTGGGCAACTCCGGAGAATAGCAGTGAGATGTTGCATTGCTGCTTGCAGCCTGCTGTTGTTGCTGCTGTTGTTGTTGTTGCTGCTGCTGTGTGGCAAGCACTACACAATAAGGGAAGGATTAGTTTAGACATCATTGCAAAATAATTCTTTACGTACTCAACGTTTGTGTTAGTTCTGCAAAGTTCAAACTCATTGGAAATAGATTTTCACTTAGGCCAAAGGGCGTTGCTGCCGCACTGCTAACAGGGGGCGTGGAAGCATGCTGAAATAGTGTTGCTGCAGCTGCAACGGATGCATGTTGCTGTTGTTGTTGCTGCTTAACACGCACCTGTTGATAGGTGGACTTGGCAGCCGATGAGGAGCTGTTCAAGGCGCCTCCCCCTGTAGCCGACGAGCCACCCGAAACGCTGCCCGTTGCACTTGAGATTATACCATCTTTGCGATCCACAATCGGTTTGCGTTCGTGCTGCACGGCTGCAGATGCAGGTTGCAAGAAAAGAGAAAGCAATTAGCGAATGTTTGCAGCGCATAACGGTACAATGTGATGTGGTCGAGTTAGCAATGTGTGTGTAAATTAGTGTGTGTGCGTGTGTAAAAAAAGCATGTGTCAATGCGTGTGCCGATAACCCAGGCTGCATGAAGAAGCTTAGAATCATAACACTTGTTGGTTTCAAATGCACTTAATTGATCAAAAAACAAAACACATTGCATATCAAAACAAAAACTATCTGAAAAAGTCATGAGTAAACGTGTTTTCTTAACGTAGTGGCATCACGCTTGAATCAACTGAAAACTCTACTTGCAGGTGGCAGCCCTATAAGCCAAATGCAAATTCCAATTTGAAGCCAATTGATCAAGTTGAACTGGTTTTTCTTGGAATAGTACACCAACAAGTGTCATTATCCTATAAAGCAGCGTACGTGCTTTAGTGTTAAAATGAGCGTGCGTGCATTTCTGCTTTTCGGATGAATGGATTTGGAGTGTGTGCAGTTGTTGTTGTTGCTGTTTTGGGTTTTTGAGACGACGACTTAAACGAAAATTACAATCACTTCGCATGCCGCTGGCCAAACACTTTTGTAGACGACAGAATTGACACCTGTTGCGATGATGCTTGGTCACCTCACAGTTCATGGCCCCACGGCACTGATAACCCAACTGTTTGCGTATCGAACGCTTGAAGAAGCCTTTGCAGCCTTCGCAGCTAATCGCGCCATAGTGCCGTCCAGAGGCACGGTCACCGCAAACCAGGCACAACTCCACTCCCGATGAGAGGGTAGCAGCAGCTGCTGCAGCAGAACTGGCAGCGTTTCCAGCAGCAACAGCAGCAGCATTATTGATGCTGTTGTTGTTGTTGCTGTTGCTGCCGCTTGGATGATTCAAACCCATTGCCCGAGGCTCGGTGACTGCAGAACAAACAGAAGTAAAAAAAGAAAAATTAGATCAGCTTAACGTGCAAGTTTCTCTGCTGTGGCTCACCTTCAATTTTAATGCCGCTACTTGTACCCATCATGAAGTCCAATTGTAGACTGCAGGCAAGCTGTTGCTTCTTTGTGTTATGGGTGTTTGCCTTTCTTATTAGAACTTGTTTTTTTCGTTGCGCGTGTGTGTGCGTGTTGAATGCGTGAGTACGTGCGCTGCTTACTTAAGCGCTTAAGAAAACACTTTATAAATGCATTGAAAACATTGTTTACGTACAGCAACCAACTTTATTTACGTTTATTTGCCACTTTGAACTTTTTTAGGTCTATATGCAAGTATGGATAGCCATTAAAAAATATATTTTCAACAGCAATGAAAACTTTGACCTTTTCGCTGAACAAGTTCTAATTAACTGGCAACACTAACTTAAACCTGTGTGACCAGCAATAATTATGTGGCAATTTTTAGACAATAGTCAATGACCATCGATATTTTTACGATAAATATACAAAAAAAATGCCGCCGAATTTAAAAACAGACCATCCGGGATTCATTTATAAAAATACAATTTATTATACAATTGAAATTATTAGAAAAAATATTAAAACATACAAACTACTTATTTACTTACGTGTTTTTTTTTGTGAAATTAATTACACTTTGTTAGATTCTTTTTTGTTTTTTGGTCTTACAATCGATTAAGCCACAAATTAATAGCTGATTGCAGTGGAAAGAGTTCAAAAAAATGGAAAACTCGAAGCGCTTTAAAACGAGGGAAGCACATGCAGACACACATACATATTAAAGCTACACACACACATTTGATGTACGACTACTACAGATCAGCTATCATTACATTATTCATGTCATCTACAGTCTGCTTTTCTATTATTTATTCTTTAAGCCCATTGCACGTTTTGTAGCACGTCCCAGGAAAATGCCAGTCAAAAAGACCAAACCCGTCGCACTCATTAATATCACAAGGAAGAATTTACGTGCCGGCGATGTAACCACCTGTTGCACCAGTTGCTGCATATCCTCCGGCGGTTGGGCCAGCGCATCATCTGCATTGCGAAACATTTCAATGCGCCGCTCCAGCTTCTCGCGGCAATCCAACTCCAATGAATTTGGCGTCTCACGCAATAGAGTTCGCAAGCAGCCAAGTTCTGTTAAGGTATACATTTTATTATATATTGTTTTAATTAACTTATTCCAGCTAAACTTACTTCGTCCATCACCGCTGACGACTTTGGCACAGTAACGCAATAAATCTACAGTGCATGCCGTTTCCAGAATGGGATCAACATGTATATCCGCCTTGGCCTCGGCTATCAGAGTCGCCACCTCCAATTGACATTCGCGATTGATGAGTTGTTTGCGCAAAAAAGCAGCTTTAAGGCATTCCTCCACCTCGCCATGCTCATCCGCATCCATGTGCGTTTTGCATAGTTGCTGTATCTCCGATTTGCAAAAGTGCTGCAAAACTGGATTCAGTTTATAGTTTAATGCCTGCTCCTGCAGTATTTTGATCATTTCCTGAGAACACTGCTCATCGAGTTTAGATTGACGGAATTTTTCCTTTAAGCATTTAATGACCTAAAACGAAAATAATAATAGAATTAATGTTTTATAATTTATAAAAGTTTCCCATTGTTCTTAACGCATAACATTTCTAACCTGCACTAACTAATTTTCATATTTACAAACAATTCAACTTAATTGTTGATAGAAAAAATCGTTTTTTTTTTCTTTTTAGCGATAACGAAATATGATGAACGAACGCAATTGGCGATTGTTATAGTTTACGGGCTGTCTGGCACTTGATTTCCTCAGTTCTCAGTCCACTTCTGTTCTCGATGCGTCAACGTGTCGTATACGCGATGTTAGCTTTTTGCGGTCTTCTGTTTGCCGCTCTTGCCTGCTGGTTGTTGATTTCGATGGGCGCTCAAGTGGATGCAGCTGAGCCAACCTTGACCGTACAATTGGCCGGCGAACAAGGTGCTGTACGCGGAAACTACGGACAAACTGCTTGGACGGGTCAAAACTTCATGCAATTTCGTGGTATTCCCTATGCGGAGGCGCCCATCGGTGATTTGCGTTTTCAAGTGAGTTCAAAAAAGAAGCTTACTAAGCATTTTTTTGGTGAGAGCTGATAATATAGCGTTTATGACGGGGTTAATCAAAAAATTTCATTTGTGCTTGTGTGTTTAACAGGCACCGGTTGCACGTTGGCCCTGGACTCAGACATACGATGCTTTGAACTTTGGACAACGTTGTCCAGTGATAACCAATTTGGATGCCCAGACACCAGACACTCAGCTCGAGGATTGCCTTAACTTGTGCGTTTACACCAAGAATGTAAGTAAGCCTTACGATAATCTTTTTTCCTAACAAATATTTTATTTGGTTCGTTTTTCGTTAAACTGGGTTTTCAAGTATATCAGAGTATTGTAAATTTTAAATATGTATGTTAACTAGACAATTTTAGCTCTTTATCATGATTAAACAAAAGATAAAATGGGCCTAATTTTAGCTACAGCAAAAAGATCAATGCAAAGAAATCGTAAGTTGTTATCTGTCTTAAAATAACTCATAAAATAATAAACATATGTTCTAGCAGCTGTTTTTAGTTGTTTCAAGTAATTAACTTTGTGCCCTGAAATGATAATTATTTGTATACCCTTAACCCAATGAAGTGGGTATAATGGTTCTGTGGAAAATTATGTAACAAACAGAAGGAAGCTTCTCCGACTCCATAAATTATGTATATTCATGATCAGCATCAACATCCGTGTCGATATAGCTATGTCCGTCTGTTTGTATGAATGCGTCGATCTCAGGAACTACAAAAGCTGAAGACTTTGAGATTTTGGATATCAGCTCTCCTAATCCCTAGGCATGACAAGTTTGTTTCCAATTTTCGATAACTTTTCCGGTTTAGATATATACTCGGAATCAATAACAAAAAAATCTTTAAAAAAGGATGACTAAAACTATTGGCAAAATAAATAAAATCTGTAAAATTTGTATTCAAGTCGATTTAGAAACACCGGAGAAATAAAACCATAAGGCATCTGTCAGTCTGTATGGTCAAGGGTTAAGGGTATCTTACTCGACTAGAGCCTTCTTACTTGTTACAGCTCATCATAGGAAATTAAATTATTGTTTACAAATTTTCAGCTTACGGCACGTCAACCGGTTATGTTTTATGTCTATGGCGGTGGCTACTACAATGGCTCCGCGGAAGATCATCCACCCAACTATTTGCTGGAACGTGATATTGTATTGGTTGTGCCACATTATCGTGTTGGCGCCCTGGGTTGGCTCTCCACATATAGCAAAGAATTGCCTGGCAATGCTCCAATTGGTGATATACTTTTAGCTTTGGATTGGGTGCAAAAGCATATTCATGTCTTTGGCGGAGATCCCAGCCAGGTGACCATATTCGGGCAAAGTGCCGGAGCGGGTGTGACGAGCGCTCTATTATTGAGTCCGCGCACAAGCGAGCAGCATTTTCAGCGTGCAATTGTTCAGTCCGGTTCGATATTTGCCAGTTGGGCTATAACCAAAGATCCAGCTGGACAGGCACATCGCATTTGCATTGAGTTGGGTTGTCAGCAATGTGAGGTGCAGGAGCAACTGTTGCAATGTGTGCGCAAGGCCTCGGTGCTGGAGTTGCTGCATGCCACCAAATCAGAGAGTTTCTCACCATTAATTGGTGACCTACTCGGCATTTTGCCCGCACAACCCGATGAACTGCTCAAAAACTATCAACGTGGTGTTCCATTGATGACGGGATTCACACAGCACGATGGCTCCTTTGTACTGGCTTGTAAGTTAACAATTTGACCCTTAACACATCTTTGTAAGCATCTTGCTTCTCCGTTAGCATACTACGATGCAGTTGCGGCCAAAGTATCCAATGTGAGCACATTGAGCGTTCGACAGTTTTCGCAGGGCATGGTCGACATGGTTAAAGATGGTTCGGGTCTAACGGATCAGTTGTTGTATCGTCTGCTTTATACGCCGCAACTATTAAATAGTCACGATCACAAACAAGCACTGCCTGCATACTTTGATGTAAGTTCTTCAAACTAGTTGGTCAAAATCAATGTCAAAACCGTTTTCCTTATACAGCTGACAACGGTAGTTGCCATGAAGTCACCAGTGATTAGTTTGGCGAGCAAATTCCATACACGCCAACCATCCGCTCCTGTCTATGTGTACAGCTTTAATTATGAGGGTCAGCATACGCGTTTTGGTTATGAATTTGGCAATTCCCATTATCCATTCAATGGGGGCGCACATCATTCCAATGATAATATCTATTTGTTTGCAACGCACCCGCTGCAGGGTGAGGATACATTGATGGCTCAGCAGATGGTGGAGTTGTGGACATCGTTTGCCATTGATGGTGTACCCAAGGATCTAAGCGCTTTGACCAGTCCCAGTGGTCCATATAATCGTCTCGATTTGGACATAACAATAAGTGAAGATTTGCTGCAATCGCTGACGGCGACAATTGAGGATCCCGATAATGGACGATTACAGCGTCCCGATGTGGACTTTTAAAATGGCTTAAATTGCCATTATATATATATGTATATAAAATTTTTTTTTATTTTGTTATTATGTATAATATGTGTAGAAACAAATTAGCTAGAAAATATCAATCAAAATATATATGAAAAGCTCACCTTGCCATTGAGTTCCTCATTTGGCTGTGCGGTTGCCACAATATTCGAGCAATAGCGATCAATGTTCTTGCCACACGCACTTTGCAGCGATGGATTGAAACGAAAGTCTGTATTTTGTTCGATCATGCGATTAACAACGACCAAATGACACCGTTGATCAAAGTTCGGATCATCTTTGTAGGTCTTTAAACAGTCCAAAAGTTGCACTGATTCTGTGTTGGGACAGAACTTATAGACCATTTCCTTGCAAGTGTTAAGCAGTGTATAATCGGTGCCGCTGTCGCCCAGCTCGGATCGCTTAATCATAAAAATGGCATGATGGCAAGCTTTGTCCAAACGCGAGGTCTTCTGTATCAAACATTCCAAAGCCTAAAAAAACGGAAAGCTATTAAAAAATGTGTATCCAAAACAGTGCAATTTTGTAGTTAGTTTGTGTATGTGTGTGTGAATTGTACTTGGGGTTAATAATGAAATGGATGACTTGCATTTTTATTCACCTGACCGGGACCCTTTTGATCTGCACAGAACTGTTTCAAATCACTTTTGCAGGCGTTTGCGAGCTTGGGATCCAACAATATACTTTCACGTTGTTGATATAGCTGCGATTTGACCTGCTGTCGACAATCTTTGGGTATCTGATGACGTTGGGCGCGTATGGTGTCATTGCGCATTACCTCACTGAGGCAGGCGACCACCTCGTTCTTGGTGGCACTTGCCGCACAGAAGCGCAACACATGTGCTCGACATGCCTCCTTGAACTTAGTAGTGAAATGATAGTTCTTCAGTGAGATGATCTGAAAGTGTTCAATGGCAGCGCGACATCCTTTGCGCAGATCAGCATCATTTTTGTGAGCGATTAGGCAATCCATCATGTTGCCTGCAAATGGAGAGCTTACTAGTTGGGAAACGCAATGGTTTATCACCAATTGGAAACTCACCATTATCCCTGCCAGCATTAAGTATGTCTGAACAATGCTGTTGCATTGCTTCTGTGCAGGCAGCCATTATAACTGGATTCAGTTCAATGTTGGCTGCCTCCTCCTCCGTGTATTTGGTAACGACAGCTTTGCATTCGGGCTGCAGTTTTTCTAGGCGTCCTTGCAGGCACTCCATTTCACTACCCTTCTCCGTAAGATCGCCGCAATATTGCGACAAATCGGTGAGACAATAATCCTCTACTTCAGGCATTAGATCCACAGAAATGGCACGTTGGCGCATCACTCGTTTGACCTCCCGAAAGCAGTCTTTGCGCAAAGTCTGCTGCTCATCCTCGCTGTAGGCCATGCGATGCAGGCAGGGCAGGATCATGGGACCACGCTCCGGATCCATTTGCACATCCTCTATATCGTCCCATTGTCGTTTGGCGCGACAATATTTGACAGCATCATCCCGACAGTGCTTGTACAGCTGCGGATCTAGTTTGAAATCACGTGCCACAAAGTATTCAATTATGAGCAGCGCCTGTTCACATTCTGGTCGCATCACTGGCGTTCCAATACGTTCCATTAGGCAACTCATGACACGCGCCTCGCCACCCTCAACATCCTTGCATGCAACATCAACGACTTTCTTGCAGGCACGTCGCAACACGGGATCAACACGCCAATCCTCGCCAGCATCGCTCACCTTGATTAGTTGTTCGAGTCCACGTTGGCATTGGGCCGTAACACGTCGTTGTGGACGCCGTGCACGCACGTGATACATAAGGCAATGGATAATTTCGCCGCCAGTGGTGGGTAAACCATTAACTAGCTGCGCCTTGTGCTCCTCCGGACAGAACTTGGTTATATCATCGGCACAATCGCTAAGCAATTCCGGCGATAGCTGATAGTCGGTCATCAGCATGCGCCGATGGTCATCCAGCTCTGTCAGGCATTCGCGTGCCAATTTGGTGCCGTTCTTGGACACCGACTCCAGGCACAACAGGATTTGAGCCAGCCGCACCTGCTTGTCCTCGGAGACGCCACGTCGACAGTGATGTAGCTTTATGTCATCCTTGCACGCCTTGGCCAACCCATGCGACACACGATAATCTCGCGCCAGTTGCTGATCACGCATAGTTATTTGTCCCGAACACTGACTGCTTAGCTCTGGATCGCCCTTGTGCCGCACCAGACACTTGTAGGCGGCCGGTGTGCCCATGCGTTCCTTTTAAACAACATGAAGGATTAGATGAGAGCTCAATGGTTTTTGTCAGACTCACCTGTGAGCAGAGCGCTGTTAAGTCGCGGGAACAGACTCGAAATAGCTCCAGCATGCCACGTTGCTGCTCAATGGTATTGATGGCCATCTTACAGCTCATTTCAATGGCTGCCTTTTGGTTACCCGTCTGCTCCACCAGGCATTGCACAGTGCCCAGTTGGGAGAGAAGAGCTGGCAAATGCTCCACGTTCATGCGTCCACATTTCTGCTGCTCGACCAGAGCGCCACATGCGGCATAGAAGTCACCGATACTTGCGTAATCCTTACCAAGTATGTCGTGTGCACGACGCAGCTGCTGCTGACAGCTATTGCCTTGCGGCATTTGCTGGCGATGATCCTCCAGGCAGCTCCACAAATCGATGGAATTGAGGCAGCCGGACAGTTTCGCCTGCTCATCAGCACAATAGGTGGGCAGTAGTATGTGCTCCACCCATGAGTTTGACTGCAATTGACGCTGCTGCAACCAAAGTGCATGTTGACAAGGCTCGGGCAATGCCTCCAGCTGGCTAGAGCTGAAACTTAACGCGCACTCTAGCATGGCTAAATTGTCGGTAGTCTTTTGATGGGTGCAATATTTGCGCAAATCCTGGCAGTCGGCTAAATCAATAATGCTATGCACATCCTTATTGCCCACCCCAACGTCAATAGAGGCACGGCGGGAACGCAATTTTACGATGGAGGTAATGTTGGAGTCATCGCCGGCTGCCCTCCACAGCAACGACAATAACAACAAACATTCGAACTTCATTTTATGATGTTAACTTTAAAGTTTTATTTCGTTAATCAATCTTATGTTCACATTTAAAATAAAACTTTTTGCACGGTCGCGATAATATTTTATATCAATGTACGTGTAACTAACACGTTTGCATAAACAGCACTCTGGTGCAATAAAAAAAAAAAACAACAACGAAACAAAAGGCCGGTAGAAAATGCAACCGATTATGTTCTTGTCATGACAGTGATTGCAATTATTGTTGGATAACCTAGTTTTTATTACCGAGTGTCATTTAAAATGCTTATATCAGCACTTTCTTGTGCGATTGGAAAATTTAAATGTGTTTAAAGGTTCCTATTTTACTGCTAAACTTGTACAACAGCTGCATACCATGACAGTAATAAGAATTTACATATTTATCGATTGGTCTATTTATCGAATATAGAAAAACGGCAACTTGTGACGTCATGTTGCGCCTATGCTGTGCCGTCATATCAACTATTTAAGTTTTGCTAGTTAAGAAACTTAGAAATGCATTTTATTTTGAATAGCAAAAAAATAATTTACATAAAAGGAGGCATTGTAATGTTGTCTAGTTTCAATATTTTGGCGACGAAGTAATTCTTCAGTTCTGTATTTGTTGTTGTTGACCTGTTAGAATTCCGGTTGGTTCTTGCCTCTGGATAATTTAGATAATCTTAAGCAGAATTGTGTATGTTCAATCTGAATATGTCATGAGCGACAAAGAAGCTACCGGCATTAGCTTTCAGTACAAACACTTGGGAGTAGGAGTGTGGTGGATCCTCATCGCACTGTAGGCGTCCCAGCACATTAATTAGCACGCCACCATCGAAAGTCGGCTGTGAGTCCACAGTGGTAATTACACGGTTGATCTTTTGGAAACTAAGGCTCTGCACTTTCTCTAGAATTTTTGGAGCTCCTTGTATTTGATGTCCCTCGAAGCTCATAAAAGAGTCTGTGGCGCTGTAGAAGTTAACCACATTGCCGCGACTCGCCGGGTCATCAAAGATGGCATAATATTGCTGGACAAAGCCTTTGCCAACTTCCTCGTATTGTGGGTTTATTGCCATATTGTGGACCGACGAATATTTTTTTGTGAGTATGTACTGCAAATGTATACGCTTAATATATCGATATATATATAATTGATTTGTGGTAATGTTTTTTTGAGTGACATGTGTTGCTAGGGAAGCAACACTTACGATAATTAGGTGCGATAGCTGTATCGATATTATTTAAATCTGCAAAAATCTAATTTACAGGGTAGCAGAAATACAGATCAATTTAATAATTGTCATATGCTTGTAATATTCAGATTTACTTTATTTGTATTTTTTTGATTTTTAGTTTATCGCTTTAGAAATACCATAACATACATATATTTATTAATATATCGCTGGATATTGTTCACTAGTTTAGATTAATTGGTAACAGTTTGCTTATTTAGATAGCCCATCAATGCCTGCAGACGCTTTTTAATATTCTTTTGATCGTCAAGAGTGCAACCAAGAAGAGCACTCTCAAATTTCTTATCTATCGGCCCGACATCCGCCTCAAGCACGCTGCCCAGACGTCCACTGGGATCCATGGTGCTGCTGCAGCAGGCATTTAAATATATCTGGCAACGTTGACGTCCAATAACCGGATCACCCATTTTGATCATCGTATCGATTAAGGCATTAATCTGACTAAGCGAATCCTCCTGTGAGTTATCGCGCACGGTACGCACATTTAGTTCAACAGTACCAAGCCGTGCACTGACGCGCTGAATATACAACATGATCTCCTCGCGCTCAGCTATAAGACAAGGAATATCGTTTATATATCGTGTTAATCAAATTACATTATAGAATAGTTTTTACCCTCGCTCATGTTTTGCAGCATTTCGTTGCTCTTGATGAGATCCATGGACATTAAGAGGTAGTCTTTCTTCTCCTGTAAATTCAGCGAGTCCTTGCGAAACTTCTCCACACGGGCATCCAACTGATCGAGTATGGTAACAAATCTGCAAATAGAGATAACACATTAGTTTATGTTAAAAACATAAATATACGATTATGATATTACCGCTCGTTTGCATTGAAAGGTCTACTCAATGTTCGAAGTTGTTGATGATTGTGTTAGTGGATAATATGAAAAAAGAGAAGCAAGGTTTTTTGTTACGATTGTTATTGACTGTCAGCTTAAAAAGAAACTTAACAATACTCAAGAGACACTCACACAATGTTAGTTTTATTATTATTATTTTTGGACATTGTGTGGGCGCAACTCAAAAAAAAAAATAAATAAAAACCGTTTTGAGCTACCACCACTAAATTGTAATAAAGCGTATATATGAATATAAAATAATAATTATATGCCACAAAAGCTAACTGATTATAAGGTAGCAGAGATAGCAACAAAAGGCGGGAATTCATAACAATCTTAAAGTGTTTTTATATGTTTTGTTGGATCAAATACAGTTTTGCTATACTGTTGTTTTATTTTTGAAGTGTTGTCTACTATTTTTTTTTTATGTAGTTTTAGAAATAACAACCTGTCCAGTGCTCGACTATCATCGACAAGTCCATAGGAGTTACTGCCACTGGGTACAGATGTGGATGATGACGCTGCTGCTGCATCCGCATGCAGCCCTTGCAAATAATCGAAATTCATTGATGATTTCGAATGATAAGAGTGTGAGTTGTTGCTATTGTTGTGAGGCTGATGATGATTGCTGTCGTCGTTTTGCTCCTGCATGCCATGCACGTATGGAGCATCAATGTCCATATCCTGCGGCTGATCCAGTGTGCTAAGGAAATCCGCTTCTGTTGCTATTGTCGCTGGTTATGTGGCTAGCAAACTTTAAAATTAACTAACAACTGTTTCGTTGCTCTCGCGCCAGCTCACAATCTCTTCGGTAAGGTTTCAAAGTTCGCGCGATTTGTACGTTTTTTTGTGGTAGCCTTTTGACTATTTTGGAATGTGTTAAGCTTTATGCGTAGGCGCTTGTTGCTTTTTCTGTTTGATGGTGCTATTATTGTTTATATGATAGCTCTTTACACACACACATACATACACTCACTCACAAGCTGCAATAAGAAACAGAACAAAAAGAGAATGTTGATTTAGTCATTAATTACCTATCGATTTGTGGGTTGTTGTTGGTGTTGTTGTGGTTATTATTATATGCGCCTGTCCAGTTGTCTGGATGCGCATAATTATCATCATCGTCATCATTGTCGCTCTCGTAATTGGTGCTGGGACGAGGCGGCACTTGCTCATCACAGCGGCGACGTTTCCGAAAAATGCCGAGCAAGTTCTCAAACATTGTATTTATTTCTTACGTACATACATAGGCAAACAGACACAGACACACTCTCCCGTAAACAACAACAAAATAGACATTTAGTTATTGTATGCTTTCCGAAATCAATTGTTTGTTTGCAGGCGATATCTGTAGATGTTTCCAGCAATTTCTGCTAGTTCTGAAAATGTTGAGTTTTTGTGAAGAATAGTGGCAGCAAACCAAATTACCTGTAGCAGCTGTGGCTGATGTTAAATAAACTAGTCAAATTTTTAATTTTTATTCGGTATTTTAATATTGCTTGTCGTTCATTCGTAAAAATAGTAAGTTTGTTATGAACCGGCTTTTAATTCCCCAACACTGTATCGATAGCCAGCTAACAAATCGGTCACTCAGGGATGGATATGACCTGGATACAGTGCTTGCGATGAACAACTTAAAATATTTTGTTAACAAAATTTTTATAAACAGTGGCCACAGGCCAATTCAATAGCAGTGTGACCGTATGTCCGACGATTTGGGTATTCTATGGCATGACATCACGACAAATTTTAAACGATATTTTTATTTACAACTGTTATATATTTGCGATTATTTAGTACCGATACGGTCACTCTTTTGTGTTATCTAACAATCGACATCGATTGTGAAATTGTACTAATGGCGCGGAAAATTCAAATCGCGCACACACCGCGCCGTGCGCAACCATTGACAGGTCTTGGATATCACATCGAAAAAGTAATAAAACGGACACTGCTGCAACGTAGCATGACCTTTAACACAATAAATAAAGAAGTCACAGCGCTGCATGTGTGGATAAAGATGCTGTCCATAGGCTGGGCAATGTAAAAGCTCATTGCCAATGTTACTTGGAGGCACCACAGGTACTGTATTCTGTTTGAGTGTACATTTCGCGAACTCCGGCCAATCGCATTTTGCTGTCACTGCATTCCAGTGCAACTCTCGGCTACACTCTTGCAATATTGCCTGCCCATAATAGCAAATATAGTATTTATTACAGCTGCTCGAGCTGCCAATATAAACTATACGATCGATGGCCCCCTCCTGTGGCGCTAACGTGGCACAATATGTCATCGCATCCGTGACCATGTTATTCAACTCATTGTCGTCACTGGGTGGTGGATTATTGCCAGTACCAGTGCCAGTGCCGTTATTGCATTTAACATGATCAGCTGTATCGCAAATTCGATTCGCCTTGTTGTAAAACATATTCGATGGACACGAAGCAAGCACAGCATCACCATTATCCTGGCACAAATAAAACAAACGACAGTCATCCGGATGCTCCACAAAACTTCCACTTGCATGATTCGTACACAAGCCAACCGAGCTTTGGCGTATTGTGACCGAATTTGTTGGTTTACGCATCCATTGCATCTGTGAGGTGGTAAACGTACACCACAGCAGTAGCAGTAAGGAGAAACCTGAAGTCAAACGATTTTATTAGCGATTTGAATATTTTTCAAATGTGAAGGATCAACCTACATAAATGTTTATTATTGTTAGCCATTTTCAATGTATGTCAGACTTCAGTAAAGCGCAATTTTATTCTAATTTCGTAATGCGCAAAGAACTTGGCATATATGCCAAGACAGCATAGTGCCCCACAATATCAGAAAATTAACATTTTTCAAATGCGTGTCAAAGTATCGATAAGGCCTTCAACCAAAACAATTGCTGCCGGCATTTTTTCTGCACTACTTTTTTTTCTTCAGACACAATCGATCGACATTCTGATTCCAAAATTAACAATCCTCAGTCACATCTCCAGCTGGAATGAAAAAAAGCGTGTTATTAACTTTACAATGTCAATCTAAAAAAAAAGTCTTCGACTTTAGATTAGCTACAAGCAGATTGTGCACGCGACAATTAAAAGCTCCAATTAATTATGTTGTGTTCAGCGATAAATGTAACCGCGGAAAACATACAAGCAAGCATATCTGTCCTTGGTTAGACAGCTGCCATATCGGTCAATAGGGTCTCTCATCTTTTTTTAGCTGGCCCATTTCACGAATTTCTGAAAACTTCTTGTCGCTTCCAGTAAGTTGTACCATGATTCAACATCTCACTATGATAAAAGTTAAAAGTGCGGCCTTGATCACAACCTGTCTCAATAGCGGTACTTCCAATTTAATAAGTGATTGTGAAATGATTTTTCGAGCTCTTATCCGAGCAGACACGTTTAACAATCTTGTTAGTATTACAATTTGTTACAAATTATCTTTCAACTCTTTTAATATGTAGAAAAAGTAGATATTCGAACTTCTATGAATCACTATCAAAATAAAAGAAAAAACCATAAAAGCTACTTTTCACATATATTTTTTTTTTTATTTAAAGTCTATTCTTTTGCTTAAAATAAGTTTTAACAGTACTAGTCATTTAACAGGCGTTGAGGACTATAGCACTTGGCACGACTGATCGCCACACAGGAGCGCTTTTCGTAGTCCCATCCATAAAAGAATGGACACTGTTGCAGCATTAAATAACCGTTGCGGCAATAGTAGAAATAGTTACAATTATCCGGATGCGGATAAATATCAACCGTGTGTAATTTACACTGCTCCCGCACACTAATGGTGGATCTCTGAAATTAAATAAATTACATAGTTTTAGGAAATATACAAGAAGTTGCTTACAAGATTTACTTGAACCCACCATACAATTAACTATTTCTGCTTTGTCGCATTTACCAGTTTTGGCATTAAAATGTAACATGGTTGCACAGGTCATTGGTAATGGTTTGCCATGATAGCATATGAAATACTCTGTACAGGATTTGTCATGGGCAAGTAATACAATTAGATTATAATTATCCGTTTGGGGACATTCTTTGGCCACAATGGTCACAACTGTATTGATCAAAATGCTTGATGCTGTGGTCTCCACAGCAGCCAGATTTGTAACAGATTCGATCATCACGTTGGAAACCGTTGAGCTGCTAATGGTGGAGGAAACTGTTTCCGTTTGCTCTTTCGTAACGGTATCCGTTTCGGTAGCTGTTTCCTGTTGTGTTTGCAAAGGCAATCCAGTGCGACAATCCACATCTTGCATTGGCTCACACATTGACAGCTCAGCATTGAAGTAATCATTCTCCTCGGGACATTCACCTTCAAATGAATCCTCACCGCTGCAAAAAATGTAATGCGTACAGCTTTTGTTTGAGGCAACAAAGTTATCACTGTCACCAACACTGTTGCACTGATCAAAGAAATCGGCTACAGAACGTTGCCAGATGAAAGAAACTATTATCAGCAACAGCAGCAATTGCTGGCAATTACAATTTATATCCAGCATGATGCTCTCTCAATCGCTGTCAATGTTTGACTAAATAACTTGGATTCATACTGTAGCGTTTTAAATGACTCCACTACTACTATTACACACTGGCTTATCATCAAATATTAAAAAACATGTCATGCAAAACTCCTCTTGCTGATTGTCAACTTTTATTTGTTACTTCGTTACTACGTCTTAATGATAAGGGTTTGTGCCAATGCATTTACCCAATGACTCATCGAAACGAAAATTCTGCGGGCATTCTTGCAAAAGTAAATAACCCGAAATGCATTGATAATAATACTTATTGTTTGCCGGATAAGGATAGACACCATCCTGACCACTCTTGCGACAAATCACACGAAGATTGCTGCTGCTGATTGTGGTACTGGTGCTCGTAGTGGTAGTTTTCGGAGTGGTGTTGCTGGGAGTACTACTGCTTCTGGCTGTAAATATCGTGCTATCTGTTCGTTGCTCTTCTATCGTAATCACTGTGGTGCCGATCGTCGTTGTAACTGGTGGTGGTTGTGTCTGAGTTTCATTTGATCCATAGCAACTAACTGGCTCAGCGCAATCGTCATTGCAATAATAGGAATCGTCACCGTTACAATAAACATATTCACTGCATTCGGGATTTGGATTCCTTATACGACTTATGATGACACCCTCGCACTCCATTAGGAATGCAGCCTGGGATAGCCGCAGCCAGCAGCCAATTACTATAAGCAGCTTCAACATAAATAAACTGTTCTAAAAGACACCAGAAGACGTAAGCTTTATAGTCGTTTTGTTCTCATGTGCTTTGATAAGGTGATTAGTTCATTTTTTTTATTGTTAAAATACATTTTTTGATACAATACAACCAAACAAGTCTTAATTAAAAAAGTGGTGCTTTTTTGCGCTACCTTCTCTTGCAATCCGGCATGTCAGCAACGTATCCACTGCAGGTGCCATTAAGCTCATTGAAGGCATAACCAATTGGACACTGTTCCACAACGAGAAAACCATTCACGCAATAATAGTAATAGTTGCAATTGTCGGGATATATATACTTTTTGGTTACACCATTACGACACAATGAGCGCACATCAACAATTGTTGGTTCTGTGGTTAGTGTTAGAGTATTTGTGGTGTTGCTACTAATTGTGGTCACATCAGGTGATGCAGTTGTGATATTTGTGTTATTTGCTGCATTACAGTTAAATGCCGAATCACACAATACTTCCGAATCACAGAATTGCGAGTCTGCATTATTGCACCAAATCAAACTATGATTACAGTTAGGTCGTGTGTTATTAATAAATGTTTGAGCTGTTACATTATTGCATTCTGGTAATTGCAGGGCAGAAATGCTGCTAGATCCGAGAAGTACGACGGTGACAAGAACGACGACGGTGACCGTCTCGATATAAATGCGAATAGATTGTCTCATTTTGTGCGAACCAACGAGTGGTGTGCTAAGCTTTTTATATTTTCCAATAACCGTGTTTTACTCTACTTAATACTTGCATTTAATTAAACGAAACATGTTTGTGTGTAGATCTTATCATCAACTAGAGCGCTTATCTCTTAAAATTGGTACAACCAAAATTCGAACAACTTATGTTCTTTTAGATAGAGTTGTAAGTGTTTGTGTATATATATGTATGTGTGTGTATGTATGTTACTTAAGTCAGGGAAATTCCCAATTGGGACTGCTACGCACGACGGGCGTTTCCGAAGCATTTGGCCACGTTTAACTGCACACAGCTGCGCCTCTCAATGTCCCAGCCATAGTAAAAGGGACACTGTTGCAGCGTTAGGAATCCCTTGATGCAATAGTAGAAATAACTACACTTTTCCGGATGTGGAAAGAAATCGGTCATGTGTGGCAAGCACTTGTGAGCCGATGGACGATCAAGCTAAAAAACAAAATATAATAAGAGAAAATTAAAACAGTTTTTAAAAGTGTAGTTTATGTAGTTTATGGGTTACTCACCGCACATTGAGCATTCTCAGGTAAATCGCATTGTCCTGTATGCGAATTGAAATGTAGTTGATTGGTGCAATGCATTTCCATGGCATGTCCATGATAACACAGATAATAATCCGTACATGACTCGTTATTGGCCATAAATATCACTTGACTGGGATCATCACTAAGCGGACAATTGGGTTTCACAACGGGTGCAATGTTTATAATCTCCACTACTGTTGGCTTATCCATTATTGGTGGCGTTGGTTCGGGTTCTTCTTGTGGTTGTTCCGGCTCTTCGGGTTCTTCTGGCACCTCTGGCTCATCAATTTCATCCAAGAAGCATCTCACATTGGCGGCATCATCACAAGATGATGATTCCGAATCAAAATATTGACCATCATCACACTGACCCAATATGGAATCATCACCATCACAATACACATACGATTGACAACTTTGCCAACTGGCTACAAAACTTTCAGCTTCATTATCGGAACATTCCTCAAATACTTCTCCATTGCATATGGTAAATATGAGAAATAGTAACACCACCGATTTCTTATACATTTTGTTGTCTTCAGTTTTATTTTCCAACTGATGAGTCTTTGTTACAATTGCGCCGAATTTATGGCCACGAATTTATGATAGAACTTCTGAAAATTTTGTGACAACATGTATTTCTTTTTAGTCTAATTGCATATTGTTTATCAGTAGGGTCGCAGTCTTGTTTTTGGCATATCATATTTGATATAGAAATTGTTCAATTTGATGTGAATCACAGTTAGGCAGCATTCTTAAAGTTTCCCATCTGGTAGGATATTATGTCATCGTCAATGTGAGTAGTTTTTTTTTCTTTCTTTAACATTACAGCAGGGCAACAAGCGTTGGTCCAGAGACTCTTCAATCAGCTCTTTCTGTGTGTTTACGTAAGCCAAAAGCTATGGCTTTTAATTAATATTCAATATATGCTCACAGAGTGCTTTTTTCGTATTTTTTCTTGACCAAAAGCCTCAGTCAAAAAAGCGTGAAAAGGCAATAGCAGCAAAGACAACGCATAAGAAATCATTGACCTCAACCGAACCGCATTTTGGACGTATTTTGCTTATGGAGCCCGAAGACATCAGCATTGCTGCTAAACAACAACAATAACAAAACGTGCCACAAGAAATACAAATATTTCGCTACAGGTGCGCATAAACGGCCATAACGAATTGGTAATACAGTTAGCTACACTTCAAAATATATAAAATATTAAGTAAATATTCAATGAAAGGTTTCTTCACTTAAATTAACTAAATTACAAGTGGACAATATTTATATACCTATTTACTTCTTTACAAATATATGTATGTATATATAAAGTCTTATATCTCTGTATTTAAAAAAAAATTTTAATTTTGTTTAACTTATTGTGTGTAATATTTACCGAAGAAAACTTCTCCACCAGGAGATCCACTCACTCATTACGCAGTTCCTTGTTGTCCTTGCTTAATAACTGAGAAACAAATATTTAACTTATATTAAATTTAAAGAGTTATATAAAATGTAAGAAACTAAATTATATTTCCTCGATAGTATAGTGATTAGTATTTCCAATATGCATTATTCACAGAGCATATCCAGTTCGCTGTTTCTTACCGATTCCTTCCAGTTTTTCGCTGTGATATAAATCACACAATTGTGAGAACTACCACCTTTTTGCACTATCATGTGGCACAGGCCAACCAACGTTAGAGTGGATCGCATGGGTTATTTTCAAACGTCGTTCATATTAATATTATTTTCTTGGTTTTTGTTTTTTTTTTTGAGATTTGCACAAAATCTAATTTATTGACAAGCATTTGGTCAAAGACGATAAGACAAGCGTTCTGTCTAAGTTCGCCACTAACTTTATCGCAGCGACTGCCATGCACCTGTAAGCCAAAAGAAAATGAAAAATTTAAAAAAAAAACAAGGCATAACAAATGGGAGGTGAACAGTTTATGTAGTTGTTTAAACAAGTGCAAACGTAACCAATTTATTTTCCATGCGTTTTTTTGTGTTCTGCACATTACTTCTTATAAGCGATATATATTTACTTTATTAAATGCATTCACAGATGGACGGACAAAAGACACGATCGAACTCATACAAAAGGCGGCTCAATGCACACGCTTTGTGAACTCAGTTTGTAAAGACAACGTCGGCAATATGTCTGCTGTTTCGGTGATCTGTTTGTATGTTTACACATAGTCAGGTACATACATATTCATAGATGATCGATCAGTGAACTGTATGTTTAATTTACAATACACATGTACCATTTTATTTACAAGCATGTGTTAATTTCATTGTACAGCTTTTTAAGACATTTATTAATAAGCCAGCCGAAAAACACAACAAGAAACAAGTGGCATGAAAAATATGAATGTAAAATCTACACAGGCATATGGCATATAATGCTATGTACACAGCATACCTGGCTGATGACAATGACAATTCGCTTTAGAAGTCCTGAGGGAGACAAAAATATCATCACCTTTTTATTGGCTATAATGAAGTCACGCTTATTTTTGTGTATTTTTGACAAAAGATGGGAAAAATACAAAAGGTTTAATAGAAGATTAAATGCTCTTGAAAAAAATTTGGAAATACAAAAATAAATCTTCTTACCAGAAAAATACATAATGCCTTACGAAAATTGTATATTGGCTTTAGATGCTTTACATTTTTTAACAAAACTTAAATACCCCAGTTTGGTAAGTGTATAACAAAATGATGAAAAAATCACAAAGTTCCAATTTTGGCTTTTGGCGAAAAGCTGTATAATGTGATAATAAAGAAACTTTGTATGTATGCCAAATGCATGTTATTTGGATTTTTTTTCTGTCATTTAATTTTTGTTAATTAGTTGTCATAGCAGACAGAAAATTAAAATGATAAAGGATAGATAAATGACAAATAAAATCTTTATTTCGGCTTTATGTAGGCCAAAATGATAAGTTTTGTTTTTGATTAGTGTATTTAATCAACATTCAGCTAGTTATTTACACCTGCTTCAACCGCAAAGCCACATTTTAATAAAGATATTTTTAGCAGCTATGGCATATGGTAATTGTGAATTCTTTGTTCAACATCTTGTATCTTTTGTTTCAGGCACATAAAATAATGCAAAACAAAAAGTCACTAAAGTACAGCTGTCGTTTTCAAAAACTAATAATAGGTGTCATTAAATAAAAAAGTATTGTTTTGAAGTGCAGCAGTTAAAATAACATGAATTATTTTCTCTACAGGAAAACTTTGTGAACAACTTTGTTATTTGTCATTAACATTTTTCCATACTTGGGAATACTAATTGCACATAATTATTTTTAAAGATTTTCCTATCAGTTGAGCCAAAACACATTTCCTCGTATCATAAACTATGCATATGTGTCAGGCAAATTTATGCTAAGCAGAAAGAAAAACATTTTCGATAAGTAAACCCCGCTGTGAATTGCTAATGAAACTCTAAGGAATTGCCCGTTTTCGAGTAATTTATGTTTTTTGAAATGGATTTTGCTCATAACTATCTTATCATAGACCTTAACGAATTTCGAGGAACCTTTCAAGGAAGACATTAGCTTCATTTTGAAGATAGTAAAATGTTTATGTACAGATTAGAAACGTTCAATTTACTTATAATTAAGAAATATAAGTTGATGATGAACCAAAGTCATAATATTTATTTTAAAATATACGCTTTAAATTCTTTTAGATCTCGTTGGTCAACTATCGTAGAGGAAGTCATTATATTATCAAATTTTCCCCAACAAACGAAACAAAATCTAATCAGAAGGCGCTTGGCTAATGCAAAATTATATTCTTTTTTTAAATAAATAACTGAAGTACAGATTAAAATGTTGCTGCAGATAAACAAC
Source organism: Scaptomyza parva (assembly GCA_035044645.1). Lineage (NCBI taxonomy): Eukaryota > Metazoa > Arthropoda > Insecta > Diptera > Drosophilidae > Scaptomyza > Scaptomyza parva. The sequence continues at coordinate 1,780,444 of JAWNNT010000142.1, read as the reverse complement.
ATTCATACATACACATACATATACAAATTGCAAACAACGAGGCACCAGACCAACAGACACCGACACCTTAATGGCAACAACAATATAAATAACAATAACAACAACTGTTACTGGCACGTAATGTATCTTGTTTTCCAGTGAAACCCAAACATCTATACACACACACACACACACGCAAACGCACACAAACACACCCGTATAGTAGCTACGACTTTTTGTTGTGATTCACAAATCAAATAATATAATAATAATAAAAAAAAGTATGTTCAGTGACTTGGGCGCTGTTGCGAAAAATATTTGTGCCAGCCATAAGATACAATAGAGTATCTCTCTCCCTCGCTTGCTCTCTCCAGCTCCCGCTCTCTGTACCTCTCTTTCTATACATGCTTATATACTATGTAACTGTAAAATCCACTTTGAAGCGCCAGCGCACGATCAGCGAATTGAGAAGAGAGCGCAACACAGACACACACCCATACTCACATAAAGAGAGTTAGATATGAGCGAGCGAAAGAGCGTGTGTTTTTAATTTTTTTGCTTATTGCTTTTTTTTGATTTGCTTATTAGGGGCGGTGTTGGGCCCGGCCCGGTTCGGTTCGGTACGGTACGGTTCGGCATGGCCCGGCCCGGCAGCTACTATGCGGGTTCAAATGCGGCCAGCATGACGAATTATTACACACTCTTGCAGATATACACAACAATAACTAAATGTTATTTGTGTACAAATACACACACGCACTAACAATGCACATTCTCAATGTTTTGTGTGTGTGTGTGTAAGTATGTTGTATGTTCGTTAAATATTAAAATATCTCTGGGGCGGCTGGCGTCTTGCCCGACGAGAGGGAGAGCAGCAGCTATCAAAGCTCATTGATCTGGGGTAACGATGCCGCTGTAGCCGCCGATGCCTCTGCTGCTACTGCTCTCTTTCTCTTTCGCCTAGGCAACTAAAAGTATTTAATACTTTCCCGGAGCTCTCCATCATTTGTTTGTTTGTTGTTTTATTTTCTCGTGCGATAATCACAAACCAGACAAAGCAGGCGACCGGTTTAAGCCATCGGCCAACAAATTCGATATACATATGGGTTTTTTTTTTCAAAAACTTTGTTCAAATACAATTTGTAGCCAAAGCTCTCAACAACCGCACTGTACATACATGTATGTAATTATGTATGTATGTATTTGTGACTCTGCCTCTCCATATGTATTACACAAGCATTTTGTGAAAACGTCGTCATCATCATCATAATCATCATCGCTGCTGTTGCCTGTATCTGTGCCTGGGCTTTAAACCGGATCTTTGGTTTGAAAGTACATTCACTTTATGCCACTGTAGCTGCTGCCGAGCTGCTGCTGCCAACGTCGACGTCGCTGCAGCCAGGCGCAGCAAGCAAACAGCCTTCAAATGACAAAAAACGCTAGCCAAAAGCAGCTTTGGCTTTAACTTACGAACGACGACTGGCTAGCTTAGCTAGACAACAACAACAAGTGAGGACAGCGACGTCGGCTGCACATGCGCATAGTTCAAATAACTTGGTCAAGTTGACAAGATCAACAGCAGCCGCAGCAGCAGCAGCAGCAGAAGCAATCGCAGCGCAAAGTGTTGCCAAGCGGCATCACCTGAAGCCGGCCACAGCCTAGAAGAGAGCGGGATGGAGCATAAGAGCGAGCAAACGAGCGGGGGGAAAACCAAATCAAATACCAAAATCTATAATATAAAAAAAACAGGTTAACAAATGTTGCCGCAACAGCAACGGCAGCAGCAAGAGCAGCAGCAGCGAAGGCAACACAGTCAGCGTCGGAAGAAACTTGTTTTATTTTTCCTATAAGACTTGGCTTGACGTCAAAGCCGGCTTACGACGACAACGACGACAACGACGACGGCGACGATGGCGACGACGCCTGCTTACATTCACTTTACAACAGACGTAAAGAGCGTGAAAGTTAAGCTAAGAGAGCGTACGATAAGCAAGCAAGCAAGCCGGCAACCGGCATTGTCAATGGTATACAAACGGGAGAGGGAGCGCGAGGAGCGAAAGTACGTTAAGTCATTCACATGCGCTCTTTGCTTTGATTATGTATGTTTGTGTGTGTGTGTATGTGTATGTTTGGTTTAATGTATGTGTGAGAGAGAGCGTTTCGACGTCGACGATGACTGCGACGGCTGCTGTTGCTGTTGCTGCTGCTGCCTGGCAGTTCGTTCGCATTCACAAGAATTTCACCGACATTTAGTTTAGTACCGTTTTTGGCTGCAGTCGCACTACGGACAATATTCTAATTGTGCTAACGAACATACAATATAAAAAAAGTAAAATATATAATATATATAAAGCAATCTACGTAATTACAAAAAAAAAAAGAAACATAAATGTATATGTACTATTATTTAACCATATACAATTTAATTACAAACAGCAAATGCTATTAACTACACATATTAAATAATTATTTTACATGGCCAACGTCAGCCATATGGAAATGGAAATGTGCTGTTGCTGTCTCGTACATAAATATTAAAAAACACATATAATAATTATTAACAATTTTGCGAGTGAAAATCAAATCATTACAAAAATTAAAAGTTATAACAAAAACGACACAACAAAAAAATCCCCCTTTCAACCAAACGCGTGCAACAAGTTAAATCCAGCTACAAGTTGTAAACCAAGTTAGAACTACACACATGCATACATACTAACACATACATGTATGTACGTACACCAATACACGCTAATAAACATTCGCTCGCGCTCATACACACACACCGCTACAAACAGTACACACACACACACACACGAAAAGACTTTAACAATGTCAAGTGAAAACATTCTTTGGAAGCAACAGGTTTCGCCCTAATAAGTGTTATAAAGAAACGCGTCCCGAATTGCTTGCTAGGCTAGACAAAACTAAAGATACTTACATACATACATATATATATTTATAAATTGATATTTAGTTGTGAAGAAATTGAGGCGAAATTTAAGAAAAAATTTATGTGACTGCAACCAGGTGGAACGAAGTCGAACAACCGCAACATCAACTAAATTAACAGAAGAAACACACAAAAAAAACCTAAAAAGTTCTTAGAGCGCAAAAACAGAGAAAAAAAAGCAACACCAAACCTCAAATATGGACTCTTTCTACGATGGCGACCTCAAAGATATATGGGACTCCGATTTAGATCCGGTAAGCAACAAAACACGTCAACAAGCACAATTTATGGCATTATCAGTATCTACGATTAATTACAATCATGTAGGTTTTATAATAACAAACAAAACCAAAAAAAACAACAACCTCTGTGACACGAAGTGACGTTAAAAAAAGTTAGTAAAGTACTTACGTACGACGATAAGAACACGTTAATTAAACTTTACAGAACAAAAGTTGCAAGATATAAGTATAAATACTTCAGATACTTCTTACATACAAACATATGAACATAGATATGCCTTTAACTGGAAACCCTTTTAAAAATGGAAGCCCTTGACATTAGCTGAACAATGTTGTATCTGAAAAAATATATACATGTATATACGAATATAAAGTTATTCTCAGAAGAAATTGAAATTGCATTCAAGAAAGCAGAGGGAAAAAAATACTTTAATGACCCACATTTAGCTTATCGAGCCCGGCAAATGAACTTGTAAACGTGCTCTGATTTCATTTAAATTTTTATATATAGTACATATTTAGTTATAACAAACGCATTAGACGTTTTTGAAGAGAAATTGTTGTATTCCAAAATCACATTTTCCCTTTCTGAACCCAAAGAAATACACTGATCTTCGTGCCTGCATATTAAGCAGGCGTTTTACATACACATACGCAAACATTAACATCTGTATATGTATATGTATACTCTGTCTTGACTGCTTGGTAAGAGATACTGAAAAACCAGTCCTATAAAACACCATCATAAAACTGACTGTCTAGCTTGTCTATTGGTGTCTTTTTGAGTCTTTGAGCCAGTCACCAAAAGCCAAATCTAATCGACACTGTTGCGCTACTACATCAGGCCCTAATATATATATATATATATGTATATATACATACATATCTGTATACACATATCTGTATATGATATACAACTTTGTACACACCCTGTTCTCGATACTCTTGTTAAATTTGAAATTGATTTCTCACTTACTTCGGGGAACGTGTGCCCCAAACAACTTTTGCAAAATGCTTTTTTAGATATGAAAGGCAGGTCTTCAAGGTTTTTCTTCTTTTTTTTTTGTTGTTTGCGTCTTGAAAACCGTTACGTTGAAGTTCTTGTTGTACTAACTATTCTTATTGTTGTGTGGAAAGCATCATCAGTCATACCACAGATATATTTCTGTTTAGTGATTTCTTATGTTCGAAAAGAAATATCATTTACTTTGGGCATGAAGAAGGAGGATGTGATAAGAAAAGTGTAGCAGTCAGAAACTATTTCTGGCCTGACGAAAAGTTCTTCAGTTTTTGTTTCAGCAGAGTGGTTTCTTTTTTTTCTGTTTGATAATGATAATTAGAGTTTTCCAAGAAATTAACAAACAACAAAAAACAAAAACATACTAGTAGAAATTTATCATTTAGCGAGCAAAATTTTGTTGTTTCCTTTGGGTTTTGGTTGTTTTTGACGCTCCACCTTGTCGAAAACCATTTCAATATAATGAGTACAGTCGTGTTTCGATATAGTGAACTAATTTTTGCATGACCTAATCACAAACCGGTTTTTTTTCTGTATCATATTGAGGTTGCAATTATTAGCTAAATATATATTAACTTAATGAAAACAGATATAGAAAGATTAAATTTACATGGCTTGCCATACAATGCAACATCGGTTTCCCTCAAAAAGAAAAAAAAAATGAAACGGAAAACAGGTTTTTGTAAGCAAATAATTTAGTTTTTTTTGATTAACTTTTTGTCTTAAGAAATGATCAACAAGCCGCTTTACATATCTCCACCAAACAATTATGCTAATTTTTAGTTTGGGTATTTCTATTTTACCATACCGAATATGCACTGTATCTAGATACGATTGTATGAATGCTGCTGCGTTCTGCTGCTCTTCCTACAGTGCGTTCTGTGTTCTGTGTTCTGTTGAGATTCTTATTTTTAAGAGACCTGCTTATCGCTGCGGAAACAGTAATGAATACATGTCGCCGTCGAGGAAGCGTCTCTGCTCATTTATGACTGACTTTACTACACTCGCGACTCTAAAACAAAATACAAAAGAAAGAATCTATTACGGCACTTGAGACACACACACACAAACACATACAGTAATACACAAACAGACGGACGGATGGTCAGACGGAGAGGGCGGGCGGCGTAAGTGATAAGACGAAAATGTTTTGTCGCTATCAGCGCTGCGCCAAATGCAAAGTAACTAATGACTTTTTTGGTATTATGAGTATTTGAGTATTGTATTTGTAGTATTATTATTATTATTATTATTACTTTTTTGCCTGCCGCTGCACTTTAAACTGAACTGACAAGACGAACCCCGCGGGTCCGTGTCAGAGTCAGAGTCACTTACGGGGCCGAGATAATGTAGCAATAGCAAAGACGGCGACGCCAGAAATAGGCAAAACTAGGCAAAACGAAAACTGCGAACTGGGAACTGCAACAACAAATGCCCGGGAAAAACGCGCGTGCAATTGTTTTTGTTTTTGTTATTGTTATTGTTATTGCATGTGTTTTTTCCCGCCGTAAGCAGCGTATGAGCATAGACCCGGGGCGTGCGCTCTCGATTACGTCAGAGTTCTGTTTCGGTTGTTGCTTGTGGTGGATTCTATTTTGTATGCCACACAAAACAATTTATTATTATGAACTTTTCATTTATCATCTTTAAATTGGCAAATCATTATTATGATTATAATAAAATAAAAATTTAAATTATCATTCAATTGAAGTTAAAGTCTTTTTTTTTTCCCGGGCATATCAAGAAATCTTATCAGACGTGTGTGTATTTTGTAACCGAAATAAGCAAAAGAGGCAGAAACCCACCCAGATAAGGCCTCGAAAATAGTTTTGATTACGCTCACGAGGGGCTAGTAAATAATATAAAAAAGGTTATATGTGTATATGTATGTAGAAGTATAATAATATCATATTGGGGTTTTCCACAATAAATGCAAAACAAAAATCATAATATTAATATTGTGAGAGATAATCTGTTCCTTGGAATCAACAGGTTCGCCGTAATAAAAGTGAAATTCAAATGAACTTCCCAAAACAAGTAAAATCCCAGAACCTGTGCTTTACTTTCCATACACGTACATGTGTGTATGTGTGTATGTATGTGTTAACACAGTCTGTCAATCATCAAGTTGAGATAGAATACAGAACAAAAAATTCCCCCTTTAATTAAGGCTCGCGTGCTATGACAATAATGATTTCTCAAGTGTTTTCTGCTTATCAGTTCTGTCAGAAACGCATCACATTATAAATTGATTACTTAAGGCACTATGGCATTATTACACAGTATACTCTGAAGTAATTAGCATATTGTAAAACGGTAGAAACTTGAAGAATTTCACAAATATAGAAAGACAAACAGAGAGAGAGAGAGAGAGTTAGAATCTACAAAAATAATATTTTTAGCAATATTATGATAAACAAAACAGAAATTGGTAACGGCGATCAATTAAAATGTGCTAGTATAAATATTCCTCGCGATTTTGAGTCAAGTAATTTACTTTTTATAAAAAACCGTTATATTTACAGAGTTGAATTTCAATAATCAATATCTTTAGCAATTGTTAACCGATTTTGATAAAAACTTCAACGATTTTAATTACTCCGTTTATAGTTTCTAGATAAATTTTAAATTTTTTAAAGTTTAAGATTTTAGTGTTATCGATTTCATGTGCATTTCGAAAATGGAATCACTTATTGATAATTGAAAACAAACTTGTTTTGTCTAAGGCTTAGAAGAGCTTATATTTAATTGCTCTAGTTCTAACAGAGAAAAATATATTAAATAAAGTTTTCTTAGAATGAAAATGTATTTTAGATTGAACATTAATTCAAAAGTGCTAATTAATGTTAGTTCATTCAACATAAAACCACTTCTCTGGAATTATAAATAATACACCACAAACAAGATGCCTTACGAAAATAAACTATATATTATAACATTAGGACCGCAAAATACTATAATTCATTGTGTGAGCGCTGGTCCATTGATATTGATAAGCATTTTTATTTTAGACATATTGTTGCTGGAAGCTAAAAATTTATATATTTAAAAATTTTTTGTTTTTGGTTTGAACGATAAGAGGCGAAACACGTTGCTTGGAAACAAAATCATTACGCTAGACAGCATTCAAATTAATCTGCTATGGAGAGCATACAATGTTGTACACTAAACGCATTAGTTCATGTACATACATACATGATATTAAAAAATGTTGTATTGTGTAATGAAAGGGTTATTTACTTATAGTCTAAAGAACAAGATTGTACGAACTTCGGGAAATAAGAGGCTTTTAGAAGATATTAACCTAAAAGCGATATGTTAACCATGTTTTTGACATTCCATTAACGTTAACTTAACTTGGTCTACAACCTTTTCTTCTTTTTGTGGTTTTTTTTCTTCTATATTTTCTTTGCTTGGAGAAATGAAATCCAACGAAACATGGTAAAAATTATTACCTTGGGTCGACGAAAGCTACCAAAATACAAAAAACAAAAGGGGAATCGCCTTCACAAAAGAATGCTGACCAAAAAAAAAAAACAATAAGCTCAAAGCAAACCAAAAAGAAAACTGAGAAAATAAAAACCTTTAGAGTTTTCGTAAACGTTGAGCGTGTAGGGCAAATTGGTAAGACCAAAAGTCAAGTCGAGAAAGAAAACTGCAGCATTAACAAACAAGTTCAAGTTAATAAGTCAGCAAGTTTACTTGACTTATGGACGGCTTCTACCATTGAGTGACCAACAAAAAGCAAAAACAGCAATACAAAACAAAAAAAAAACATTTTAACGTTTTTCTACACTTTTTGGTACAACTTTCGCTTATATAAGCAAAAGTTGGCAACAAATTTTGCTAGCTCTATGAGCGTACATAATTATACTAACCATTTATTTATTTATTTTCAAAGACAATTTGACACCCTTTCCGGAACACAACAGCAATAAAGACAACATTAGCAGCAAACAAAGAACAGTTAAACATGGATGCAAAAGTATTTTGGTTTGAGGTTATGTCGAATTTCTAACGGCTTAATGCAGCAACAAGCCGCTATTTTAAAATGCATACACGAGAACCCACAAAACTACAAAACTAAAAAAAAAAACAAAAAACGTGCTTGGCAACAGTGTGTGTCTCTTAAAGAGACGGTTGCTCAGCATATTTAAATAACTAGTTCGTGCTATGTATGTATGTACGGAGCTATGCACGATACTTTCAATATGGTATAAAGTCAAACAATGACTGTATTTGTCAGTGTGTGTGTGTGTGAGTGTGTGTATTGCTTAACTTTGACATTTCCAATAAGCGTTGCGAGCGTTGCAATCTGCAAAAACAGGTTAAAAATCCAAAGCGAATGCCAAAAAAAAACATGCGACAATGGCAACATTGCAAATAATTCGGGTTGTTTTTGTCTGCGGCACTTTTCTATTGAAATCAGTTCAAACATATGGCAAAAACGCGCATAATTAAATTTTGTACACATACAAACACACACACACATTCAGAGTATCATCGTATTACAGTTAGAGAGTGTGAGCCAAGATGTAGAGAAAGAGAATGAGCGAAGGAGAGCGCGCAAGCACGCAAGCATGACTGCCCCCACATCATTCATTGAAGTCCATTCATGCGAATTTTTACACACAAGCTGCGCAATGCAGGATGCGCATTGCCAACATACTATTTTGCTGCTGCTGTGCTGTTGTCTTTTGATATTTGCTCTCTTTTTTTTGGCACCTCGTCGTGCTCTTTGGCCCGCTCTTAAGTGCCATATGTATGTGTGTGTGTGTGTGTGTGTATGTAGTAGTGTTGTGGGCGGCCGGCTGGCGACCAGCTGTTCAGTTAACATTTGACGTCAATGTCAGACAAACCCCAAGCAGGAGTAGTAAAAAGGCTCAGTGTGAATTATTCATAGATCGAGTTTACACCATGTACGTAGGTTGGTGTGGGAGTGGGTGGGAATGGGGTGCTATCCTTAAATACGTGGGCGTACCATATTGTTTTTGTCCCCAATATGTTTGTGTCTGTGTGTCTTAGTAAACTTTACTAAGTAAAGTGTTACACGATAGCAACAAGTTTTGTGCAACAGTTTGAGCTTACAACTTACAGGGTTTACGCTGTGCAACAAGTCGAATCAGTGAAAGGTTGCTTAGCTAAATGTAAGAGTTGAACCCAAAGCGGCACTAATTCAACAGAAATTACTTTTTATTCAGTGGTAGGTTTTTGTTTTCATTTTTAGAAAGCAAGATTTCGAACATGTTTTTAGCGTATTTGTTTTGTTACGCTTTTCAGGAATTTTATAAGAACTGTCGCTTTACTTTACTATACATTTTTATATAGGTTGAGATTGTAGATGATAAACTTAAAAACCTTTCAACGTATTTTCGATTTTATCTTTAAAACGTCTTATTGATATTTGAATTCATATTAATTTGCAACTAACTAGTCATTTTGTTGAAGGAACAAGCCCCTTATCACGCTTTCACTTTTCCCACAAACATAATCAATTTTGATGATTCAGACATTAATGAATTGATGATCCTAAGTGAGTCACGAATACTGCTTAAAAAGCGAACCATTGATCGATTGGTTTTGGTTCATTATTTTGTTTTGTGTTTGTTGGTTTGCTTGATCTACATAACGGTAGCTTCCGCCTGTCTTTTATTACTGTTTATTTAGCGATTTGTATTTGTATTTGAGTTTTTTTTTGTGAATGGCGACAAAGTCAACCACTTCGTTAGCCACTTTATAACACCTAAAACGTAGCGTATATGGCAACCGCAATGCCGCAAAATGTGATTAGGAGGACGACACCAATTGGTAGCTATAGTACCATACGAGGGGTAAAGGGTTGAGGAAGGCGTCAATGACGCGTGGGTTGTGCCACACAGTATTTCGCAAAACTTTCACAACATTTCCGTTTTTCGTACATGTATATATTTATTTTGTTGAATGCTGACTTTTGACAATTGATTAAACTAGCGGGTGGTTAGCTACTACGTCAAAGCGCCTTGCTACTTGCTCTCTTCGGGCAAAAACATATGTACATGTCTGTGTTTGTGTGTGCCTGTTGGTGATAAGGTTAAGCCCGCATAGGACGCACGCCCCCCCATATCGCTTTGGTTGTGTTTGTGCTTGCTTGTCGCCGCTATTATTATACCACATTTGGTTTATATTTATAGCCCACAAGAAAATACGGCGACACAATACACACTCGCGTCATTTGACTGCTGCTGTATTTTGCCAATCGGGTCGTGGTCGGCCAAGGGTCGCATTTTGTTGCAACATGGCGTATACGCAATAAAAAAAACAAATATTTACAAGGTTAATTGGTAGTCTGATGAAAATGAATCATCATAAACATTAAAACATTAAAATAAATAATATTATCAGTTGGGATCCTGATGAAAAGTTGTCAAATTGCGTAAAATATCGGAATCGAAAAATAAGTGGTATTTAAATAAATATAAAAACAAATATTTTGTACCATTTAAATAATTTTTGCAATGTTTTTCCTTTTGTCTTGATAAAATGTCTAATTTGCAACACTGTATAAATAACGGGCACAGGGTTGCTTTTTAGCATTCTTCTTTTCGTCCACTTTCTTTTTGGGCCACTTAACATTAACCAATTACCATTTACCACGCTCTTTCGATTGCAGAGGCAAGAGTCAAAAACGCAAAAACGCCACAAGAAACCAAAGCGCAAGCCAAAAGCGTAGCAATTTTTCAAGTTAAAAAGCATTTTTGAATTGTGGGAGCACCTTTCACTTTACAGCCATGATCGTCATAATGAAGAAGACGAAAACGAAGAAGAAGCACAAGTATAAAAATTGAAAAGATATATGTATATACATATATAAAAAAAAAGAGCTAACTAAAAATGCTGTGCACAACACAAAGCAAACTGATACATATGTACATACATAAAAATAATACCCACAAACATAAGTGCACATACATACAAACACTCGCACACACACACAACTGCAAGTTTTATAAATGTGAAAGGTTTTCGCTTGCTGCAACATTATTTAATCAATCCAATTTGTGGAGCAAGCGAAAAAGCAAAATCGAAAAATATCTGTAGACAAAAACCATAAAAAAAAACTCAAAAAAAAGGCAAGAAAAAACTATAACCAGTTTAATTATTTTTATGAAATTGTTGGTTTTTTCTTGCTTTGCTTTTTTTGTCTTTTACACCCTTTTTCTTACTTCACTGGGACTGGACTACGAAAAATTTGAATAAAATTGTATAATGGAATGAAGGCGATATGCAAATGTCAAACTGATATGTAATAAAAAAAGAAACCCCGAAGCGGCTCATTTTGTATAAAGCTAAGTTGTTGCTGTTTTTTATGTATTTTTAAATAGATATTTCGAAATTAAGTGTAAGCGAGGAAGAGTTCTCACGTGAGCGAGCGCAACAGGTCATTTGCATGCGATAACGGTGTGTGTGTAATCGATATCCGATAAATACAATCGATTGCGCAGCATTGTTAATGATCATTAAGGGCTTAAGCTATTGCTTAAGCTCTTATTTTTACTGTCTGACTTAAGAGGTTATCACCACTTAGGTTAGGTAGCCACTTGACTTGTCATTTGACCATTGGCTCTCATCGAATGTTGAAAAAAAACCACCTGAAACTTGCAACAATGAATGCTCACTGATGCTCCACAAGTTGGCCCCCAGCGCCGACATGCTACGACGATCCAAAGCAGCTGAGAGCAGGGAGGGGGGCGAGTAGGCAGCAAATGCCTGTGAGCATTTTTTTGCTGCTGCTGTCTCTTGGCTTTCTTTCATCATCAAGCCTCCAACAATATCTCTCTGTATACAGTCATGTGTTTATGTGTCTGTGTGTGAGTGTATTTGTGTGTTTATGCTGCCCGTTTTGGTAACATTTTTCAAGAATTGCTAATTCTCAACAATTCCAAGGTTCGATGAACTCAACACACACATACACCTATATAGAAGCACGCACACACAAATACACACGCTTGTACAATTTATTTACGCTTCTCTGCTGCCGCTTGCTACTTTGCTGATTCTTGGCCGATGCGAAGAGACGGCTAAAATATGGAGAAAGCACTTGTGCAGGGATATACATACATACATACATACATGCAAACCGAGGGCGGATAATAAAGTGAAGTATTCAGAAAGTAATTTGCGGTCATTTATAAACATACATACATGCTTAGACTTGCAATTAACCTAAGCCGTGATATCGACGGGACGCTCATCACACTAAATAAAGTTATCGATGCGACGCTCATCACAATTAAAATGAGCCATGAATTGCATTAGTCATTATATGTACACCTCACGTTCTTTTTAAGCCACCCTCGCACATACCAATGAATACTTTTACAACACTCACACACACACATAAAAACGTATCAACGTTAAAAAAGGCGCATACAATGCACGCGTGCAAACGGTAATCAATGTTTAAGTTTATGTGCCGAGTACGAATAAGTAGTAAGCTTGAAAGAAGACCCACACAGAAGCACAAAGAGAGAGAGGAAGAGAATCGTGCCTGCTGCGGCACGCAAGCCGGCTGACAAACACATACACATACATACATACTTACAGTTACACTCACTTGTGGCCATGCCTGCGACGACGTTCCCTTTTCTTATGGCCAAAACTGGATTTCCATTTGAGTGTTACTTAGAATGTGAACATTCTTAAAGCAAAAAAAAGCAAATATACATACATACATCCAGTATATTTTACATACTAATGTTTTTTACAGACAAGCGTAATTACATGCACTTTTTATCATTCCACATAAGTGTATTTGTATGTATGTATGTATGTATTACGCACACATACACAGATGCAGACACAACCAGAAACTGTCGCACTTAAATGGGTCAACAATTTATAGTCGTAGATTTGCTTTGCAATTAAGTAAATTCAAGTCGTCTTTTTACGCATATATACAAATATTTTGACAAAAAACTGGCACATTGGGATTACATCATCAAGCTTTCACAATACTACGTACCAATTTTGCGTTCTGGATATTTTTTATTTTTGGGAAGCAAAGACGAAAAAAACTTGTTCCCGACGAGCGGCAAATAACAAACAAACACTTGTTGCAGAAAATGGCCGCATTTGTGCTCATCATGACAAGATCATCATGCACATGGCAGATTTTCAAGGTTGTTGTCGACTAATCAAGCTCTCGACACCACAATATATGCGATCCATTAAAATATAATTTTTTAATGTGTTACACTTTTTTTGCAATTTAATTTTGCAAGCCTTGCATACTTAGCGATGCGTTGCGGTGATAAGCGTTGGGCGGCGTGACACTGCTATCGATAGTCATCTCTGGCAAAGGACATTCAACGTAGTAATGTAATTAAAAATGATCGTTATGGCACATGAAAAATGGCGGAACTTTTAAAAATCATTTGAACCGTTGACATAGATTCAAATATAAATCAATTCAATTGCCGGAGGTTCCACTTCAGTTATGACTTAACAAATGATAACTTAAAATTGCTTTTATTTTTATTTTGTTTGAATCAATGGGAATTTCAAGGGTACGATAGAATTGCTGTCGTCTCTGATAAGATTGACAAACAAATATATGCTACATACATCGCACCGCATGCAAGGCAGCCAATCTATGTACATACATATGTACGTATAAATAGCCATACCTTCATATGTAGTATATAATTTTAAATATTGTATTTTTCCTATCTGCATGGGCCTTGTATCTGTATCGCTGCGTTTTAGGTTTTACGTGTGCCAGCATTTCGTGCGATTCGCTTTAAAATAATTATTATTGCTTTTGTTTTAGTTTTGCTTTTTTTTTCTTGCTTGTTTTCACAAATATATAGTATATATAGGTATATTTAAACTTTTGTTTCTAAGTTATATAAGCGTGCTATCGCTGTGCAATACAAGACAACAGCTCCACACAAGACGTACTTTTACTAATTACCTCTGCTCTTGTTCTTTTTTTATTTATTTCAAATTATGTAGACGGATTCCTTGAAAATAAGCAGCGATCACGATATGCATGATTGGTTCTATGATCGTGATGTCAAGGATCCAGCGGTCATTTTGCACGACAAGCTCATATCCGATCCGTTACTTACCTGCACAGGACCAATTAAAACGGAGCATTCCTATAGTCTCAACAGCGATGGTGATTCCCTGCCTGATTCACCAAAAAGCCTGCAGGCCAAGATCGATGGTAAATATTGCAAAATTAAGAGCTATCGAAAGCTATCGAAAGCTATCGAAAGCTATCGGAAAGTTCGTATCGGTTGCTCTAACGATTACGTTAACGCTTTAGTTGTCTGGCGGTTAAAGTCAAGACAAATACAGTTGCCAGTTGGTGGTTTCATTGTAAAATTTAGGGCATGTACATAGTGATCGACAAACGAAAACATGAAAAAAGCACAGTTGAACAACTTCTGTGTTTTATTTTTCTGTACTTTTAACTGTCGCGGTAGCATTTAGCAATTTAACGTAGTACTCGTGCATGAAGTTTTTGTACTTTGACGCGATATCAGTTATTGTTATTGTTGTTGGTTATAATATTCCCGTATATAGTTATGTATGTACTGACATATATAAGCGCACTGTGTATAATTGCTAGCTGGCCTGTTTTTTTTTATTATTTGTAACTTTATGGAAACTGTTCAGCAACTGTGTAAATAAAATTAATTTAAAAAAAAATCGAGACAGAGATAAAGGGAGCGAAAGAGAGAATAGAACGTGCCTGAAAAAACAAAACATTCATATCAAGTGCAAACACATCTGCTGACGCGTGCGCTAGTGGCAACTGATCAAATGTTTGCCCCCGGTTTGTACAGTTACAGAGAAGAATATCAAATTATTGCATAATATTTTGTAAATACTTGGCACTCTTCTAGGCCAAAGAAAGCCACATACAATACACAATAAAAAAAAAACACACAAAATGTAGGTTGCTGAAGACAACATTTACGCACACAACATAATATTTGATTTTTGCGCGTGATGTGACGTAAGCAGCATACGTATGCATGCAAGAAGAATATAACCGTTAGCTTTATTGTGAATAGCTAAATTGTTAACCGCCAACGGTTGCAGGTCTGCATTCAGATATGCGAAAAAAATAATGGCGCCCAATTAATCGAACTCAGCAGAAACAAGTTACATGGCGCATTCTTGCCACTATTTGCAAAATTGCAGTTGCTTACAAAGTGTATATAGTTAGGCATCCATATAATTTGCTTGCTAATCGAGTGTTTTGTTTTCTATTCTTGTTTTTCTAGATATGGATGACGAGTGCTACTCTGGCAGTGGCCGCATCACCATTGATCCCAAATGCCTTACACTACACCCGCCCGCAAGAAACAGTCGCAGCACTGCAATGCTGAGCAGCATGAGCAGTGCCTGCGTAAATCCCGCACTAAACACAGCCATTACGGAGTTAGCGGCTGCAAACACAGCTCTCACACGGCACAACAGTTGTGAGGCGCATCAAAATGGCAGCAACAACGTTGGCAACAGCAGCAACAACAACAGCACCAGCAACAGCATGAATGTTGCAATGGAACATTTTCAACTACCTCAACATTTGGCAGAAATGTACGATGAGAACGATTGCAGTTCATCGGTGTCCTCGGCAAGGGAGGGCAGCATGTCGCCTGATATTTGCTCGGATATTGAAATCGACGAGGCGATCATTAAAGATGAGCCCATGTCACCCGATTCCAGCTGCCCCGCCAGTCCAAATTCACAAGCCAGTAGTCCTCAACAGCAACAGCTAAGCCTAAATTTGGCCAATTTGCAAACAGAGCTGCTCTTCGACCAAAAGGTAAATCCAAACACAAAAATGTAATAACAATATATACTTAAGAAACACTTTTATTTTTTAGCATGGTGGCCTTTTGCTTGCCACCAGCAGCAGCAGCCTCATTAAATCCCAGCAACAACAACTATTGCTTCCCAAGATAGCCATCAAGAGTGAGAAACAAATTGCCGGCAGCAGCAGCAGTAGCAGCAGCAATAGTTCAGCTAAATCCCATGCCTATGGCATACCACTAACGCCGCCCTCCTCTCTGCCCAGCGATGATTCCGAGGGTAATCTCTCGCCGGAGCACTTGTATGCACCACTATCGCCCAACGCATCCGCCGTATCCATTGCAGCAGCCGGCAACGGTGATCCCGCGAATAATGGTAGCACGAGACGCTCATCTACCGCCATAACCCGCGCCACCACAATCAACGGTGTCTCCAGCACATCAACATCGACAAGGCAACCGATACACACGCCGCTCATTAGCTCACAACCGGTAAGCAATAAATTTCAACCGAATTAATAATGCAATAATTTGATATATGTGTCTTTGTTTGCACTTGCAGAAAGGATCAACGGGCAATCTACTATTAACTGAGGAAGAGAAACGCACGCTGTTAGCTGAGGGTTATCCCATACCACAGAAGCTGCCACTCACCAAAGCCGAAGAGAAATCACTTAAGAAGATACGACGCAAAATTAAAAATAAGGTATGTCAGACGAACCTAATTAAATTATTCAAAATTAAACATATGATTTTTATCCATTTAACAGATCTCTGCTCAGGAAAGTCGTCGCAAAAAGAAAGAGTATATGGATCAGTTGGAAAGGCGTGTGGAAATTCTCGTTACAGAGAATCATGATTATAAGAAGCGTCTCGAGTCACTGGAGGAAACCAATGCCAATCTACTTAGTCAGCTGCACAAACTGCAGGCCTTAGTTACCAAGCACAATGTGAAAAAGTCCTAAACCTGCAAAACCCTGACAGGCCTCAAGTGTGGCCCAAAACGGTTTTCAAGTTTGCCTGCCTGCCCGAGAGATATTTTTTTTAATTTTAATTTTTTACAACAACACACGATTGTTTTGTGTTTCTTACCAAGAATTTATCAGTTTTTAAACAACAATATTAATGCAATATACTTTATGTATATATTGGCTTTTGGTTAGCACAAAGCAAAGTTTAACATTCCCCTCAAAACAATAATAATCCCCTGCCAGCATCTCTTAAGATTTAGCAGCCCATATATATTTGCCCATATAGATTTATATATGTATATGTATTTAATGTATAACTAGCTACTTAAAGTTCGTATCGTATATATAAATATTATTAGTCATGCATTCCTGTTATATAGCCTGATATATAGAAAGTAGGCAATGATCAGCAGCAACCAACAAGCTCAAAAGAACCCTCCCCAAACATAAACAGCGTCTAAATAGAAGCTACATAATAATACTATTGTTAACAAAATCAAAACACACACGCATAAACACACACACACCAAAAAAACGCATATGGCATGCTTTGATGTGGGCTCTAATAATAAATAATACAACGATTTTGAATTTGATTTAAGAGCAACGACATGTACATTATGTTTTAATAATGCTTGATTGCACGAACTACTTTCAAAACTGTTTTCCAAATACGGCACAGTTTTTTGAATTGTTTGGCATGACTCTTGTTCCTTTATATAGACGATATATTTCTCAAACATAAATGAAAAAAAAACTAAACAAAAACCAACAGGAAAAAAATTGAAAAAAAACAGAAAATCAACAACAATTCCATATAAATGTATATGTAGTTATTATGTATGATCTATAATTATGTATGTATGTAGTACATAAACAAAAAACGAACTATGTCTTTATGCAGCATTTAAGTTTTTTTGTTTACCAGCAGCAACTGCAAGCTTCAGTTAAATATTGGAATGATTAAGAGCTTAAAAAATATAAATTATAAGACCTTGCTTGTTGTTGCCTGGACGAATTAAACTATTTCCGAGCCAATTATAAAAAAAATAAAAATATTGTTTGTTAAGTTTTATAATTTAAGTTGCGCTGCGGCAATATTAATTGAAGGATAATCCAACAACAGCAACAACTACAATATGATTTACTTTGCAGCAAAGATTTTGTTTTATTATTATTATTTTGTAAAACTACTAAATTTTACGTTTTAGTGCAATTTTTTGGCATAATTATTATATTTGTTCGTTTTCCGCTGATTTTTATTCTTATTCTGAATGTATGTATGCTTTGTCATGTATGAGTCATTTTGTAGTTTAAATTAGTTGAATTAATCGTACATATATATATAAAAAATTACTTAACGAAAATTGTAAGCGTAAATTGATTTCGCATATAAATCATAAATCTAAATGTATAATTACTATAGCCACTATTTTATTGTATATACATAAATCATGCGGACGAAGTTGTGCAATTGTTAGTAAAATTTTATATACAAATTCTATAGAAAAATCGAGGTGACACCAATTTATAAATCACATTTGTGCAATGCAAAATTTTATTGTAATGCGTTTAAAGAAATTAGAAAATGCATTAAATATATTTACAAAAACTATATATATACACATATTGATATATATATATATATATATATGAACATACGTTATTTTTGGCTAAACAATTTTCAAACGTAGAAAAAATGGAAGAAAAAATATTGAAAAAAATTGTAAAACTATTAATTGGTTGCTGTAATTGGGCAAAGTTAAAGTGCAATTCCAAATAAAATTGATACAACCATAACACATATACGTAATTGTTGTTTTTTGGTACAAATTTCATTGAATACAAAACATAAGTTCTTTGGATATTTAAATAAAATATAACGGTCAATGGCAATCGACTACCGTAAAGTAAACCGATAGCACAATCGATAACATGTATCGGCAATCGAAATTTCACATTTAGTAACATTTTTACAATGTTGGCAAAAATTTAAATGAATATTTTTAAATGTTTTTTCAACATGAAATAAAAAAAAAAAATAATGATTTAAAGAAAAAAGGTTAATTATTGTTTTTATTGAAAATTTGAAAAATGTCAGTTTTTCACATGGGTACAATAGTTGATTAAAATGTTAAAACTCTAGCCATTTCTTAAATATCAACAACAAATTAGTAATACAAATTGTGGCGTTAAATTATTAGCCCTTACATTCTCCGATGCAGTCGTCCATGGAAATCAATCTGTCAAAATGATACATAAACCAGGAAAACTGAAACTTGACCCAGAAACCCATAGACTTTTAAGTCTTATACGTTTTTAATCCAAGGTGTGGGAAAGAATTATTGCCAGTCGTCTTGACAAAATCATAAGGCAATGCGATATTTTGCCGGAGCATCAGCTTGGCTTGCGTCAGGGGAACTGTGGCACAAGTTCTACTTGCAGCAAGCGTTTCATAGGGTTTGGTACTATGTTCTTAAAACATATTTGGAGGCACGTATGTTTACAGTCAGGGTTAGGGAACTTAGGCGAACTGCAGTTTCTCAAGGCAGTATGCTTTGACCGCTGCTTTATCCTCAATATATTGGTAATCTGCCAAGATCCAGTGCTGAACACACGACATGAGCGACATCGTAGGGGTATTTAAATACACTGACAGTTTGGTATAAGCGGTGGAACCTAAAAATCAACCTCTTAAAAACGTCACGCTAAAGAGATTTATCCTATGCACCTATGCAGTTAAAAGAAGTAACAGTAAAGAGGAAATGGCTCTGTAAGCCAAATTGAATATGAACCTTGGTCAATAGAATTTCTTTAATTACATGGCAATATGATGGTAAAGTTAAGGCTTTAAACCTAAAAACCGTGCATCTTGGGACATTCTATTTAAATATACCTTCGAATCATATCGCCATATTAGCTAGTTTACTGTTGTTCAGTAGCTCAGTTCATTTTGGAGCTACCAAATCGATAGGCATTTCTCGTGGATTATCTGATGTTCACTTATATTTGACTAATTATTTTCTAAAACTGGCTAATAAAAATCTCTAATTTGTAATATCAAGTATGTAGCTTTATGAGTCGCTCTTCCTAAAAAGGAGATACATATTAAGATTGGAAAGAAGCAAATGATTTGGCGGTCAACGTCGCTGGTGGTTCGCGAACTTGACGCATATCGCCCATCTCAGTTGATTATGATACTGACCTTATATTTATATATGTTTATATTAGTATGAAAGCACAACTATTGTAAAATTTTTTATTACTGACCGTGATCAAATAAGCGGAACAGGTTTTGCCGAACAATATTTGGTTAATGATTCTGGCGATATACGTTTGTATCGATTCGTATTCGATAACTTTTTAAAGTTTGGCTGCTCATCTCTAACTACTTATGAGTCGATTGCAAGCCGAAAACAAAAGAAAGTTTGCTGACAGGCTTGACTAATTTGACTTCTTGTAATTGTATGTAGTGCTTAATTAAATCATACACTGTCATTCCATCATTCAATTAATCATCGTACTGACAGTCTACATATTGCGCACTTTTAAAGTAACGTTCTTCAACTACGGCATCGAAGTGGGCGTCTATAAACGCTGAGGAGGCGGCAGCTAACGAACGCACACCGCTCATGGACGTAACGTCGGCGGCGCCAGCGAACGCTGATGGGAACATTGGCGACGCGGCAGAGCGTTTGGAGCGCCCTCCGAGGCGGCACCAGCAGCAACAACGGAAGAACTATGGCACCAACAACACAGATGCAACGGACGGGGTAAGCTTACTTGCTGACTGTTGTTGCGTATAAAATAATCGTAAGTCGAATTACAGGCTGTGCTTACCGTGCCCAGTGTCGTTATTCGTGAATCTAGCTCTCGTTCCTCAAGACTGAATGCTGGTGGACCTGGTTCCGGTCCTGGTCCATCGCAACATGACATAGAGGAGGAGCAAGGTTTGAAATATGGAGCTCAACATGTTATAAAACTGTTTGTGCCCGTGTCCCTGTGCATGCTGGTCGTTGTGGCCACCATTAACTCGATAAGCTTCTACAACAGCACGAATGTCTATCTGTGCGTAATTAAAATTATTAACTATTAATGCAGCAATCATATAATAGTTTAAATCTTTGACAGGCTGTACACGCCCTTTCACGAGCTTTCGCCGGAGCCGAGTGTCAAATTTTGGAATGCATTAGCCAACTCATTGATTCTTATGAGCGTAGTTGTAGTAATGACTATTCTGCTGATTATTTTGTATAAGAAACGTTGCTACCGCGTCATACACGGTTGGCTTATACTATCCTCGTTCATGCTACTGTTCATATTCACCTATTTATATTTGGAAGAGCTGTTGCGTGCTTATAACATTCCCATGGACTATCCGACGGCCATCCTGATCATGTGGAACTTTGGTGTAGCCGGCATGATGGCCATACATTGGCAGGGTCCATTGCGCTTGCAGCAGGGATACTTAATTTTTGTAGCGGCTCTGATGGCGTTGGTGTTTATTAAGTACCTGCCAGAATGGACAGCCTGGGCGGTGCTGGCAGCTATCTCAGTTTGGGGTATGTGTTCATTTCAATCTTGTTATCAACTTGTTCTAAATTATTTTTTAAATCTCAAAGATCTCATAGCCGTGTTGTCGCCAAACGGACCATTGCGCATTTTGGTAGAGACCGCGCAGGAGCGAAATGAGCAAATCTTTCCAGCTTTGATCTATTCCTGTAAGTGTATCACCAAAGAGGGGATTTTAATATAATCGCAGTCTAATTGTCATTTACATTGCAGCTACGGTCATTTACACCTACATGGGCACACACTATACGCCGGAGCAGACACAGCCAACAGGTACATCCTCGCCGTCATCAAGCAATTCCACAACAACTACACGAGCCACACAAAACTCGTTGGCCTCGCCCGATCCAGCTGCCAGTACAAGCAGCTCACGTCCAGGTAATACGCGCAACAATCAACGTCAGCAGGACAATAACGCGGCTGCTGAAGGTATGCCACTTGTGACATTTAAAAGAAATTTGCACGGAAACGGTACATATGCATTTATTTTCTTATGATTTTTGTATACCCAATATTTTAAGCGCTTAGTTAAGCTTTTGTATTTTGATGTACTTACTATTGTGTGTTGGGTAGTTTAAATAAGCTTAGTCGTTCTCATATTAGTTTAATTTTTAAATACAATTTTGTTTTGCATTTTTGTGTTATTGGTGTCAGACGCAGCTAGTATCCTGTCCCACGATCTCTATATCAAAGACTAGCACACTATAAAGATAATTATATATTCTCATTTTTTCAGAAGAGGCGGCTGGATTTACACAGGAATGGTCTGCCAATCTCAGCGATCGCGTGGCGCGTAGACAAATTGAGGTACAAAGCACACAGAGCGGCAATGGTCGCACCAATGAATATCGCACGGTAACAGCACCTAATCCAGTCCAACCACAGGCGCCGGAAGAACGTAAGTTAATGAAGTTAATTCCTTTTAAAGAAATTTCTAAAGCAATACTTTTTGTAGGTGGCATTAAACTTGGTCTGGGTGATTTTATTTTCTACTCCGTGCTGGTGGGCAAAGCCTCTAGCTATGGTGACTGGACGACAACAATTGCCTGTTTTGTGGCCATATTGATTGGACTTTGTCTCACGCTCCTACTTTTGGCCATATGGCGCAAGGCATTGCCAGCGCTGCCTATTTCTATAACTTTTGGCCTAATCTTTTTCTTTGCCACGAGCGCCGTGGTCAAGCCCTTTATGGAGAATCTTTCGGCTAAGCAGGTGTTTATATAAAAGACATGTGCATTTGTGAATTAATCTATGTCCAAGTATTCAGTGTAATCGTAGTCCAAAACTCCGTTTTCATTTCTTTAATTAACAAATCATAGTAACAAACAAAAAAAATGGATTTTATTTTGTCTTCAGCTTGACTATTGTTTTATCCACTAGGTTTATGAGCCAACCTGGCTCCAGTCCATGAAACAGCTGTCGAGCGTCCTTGGCAGCTGTAAGCATTTCAAAATCCTTATCATCCTCAATGCGTGGTAGCAAATAACCGTATTTTTGTGCCAAAACTAATCGTTCCTTACTTATTTTCTCGGGGTTGGCCAAATAGCCACGATTCTTGGCATCTGTATAGTATTCTATGGCATCCTGAGGCGGCAGCATGCGTTGTGGTATCGGGATACCCTTTTCGAACCATTTCTTTGGATTAGCCAAAATGTGGAGGCTACGTGGATCGTAGTAGGCTGTACGTATGACACCACCATTGCGTTCAACAGCTGCAATGACCGCCTCACTGGCATGCTGCACTTCAATGTTGATCTTTGCCTTAAAATTGTCTAAGCCGTCGTCTGTCAGCTGAAATCCATATTGCAGTTCTGCAGGCTTAAGCGACAACAGACCTGAATTACATAGCGTCGTGATGTCAATCGGTTGGGTGATATCAATGCGATTAGTGTCGATTAGCACTTGCAACTGTAGCATAGAAATGGGCGGATATTGACGGCGCATGTGGTGTCCCTTGTAGTAGGGTTCGTAGGGAAAGCGCGTGTAGAAAGGTTGGTTTCCCGTTTCGTAACCCAGGCGCATGAAATTTTGTCGCTGACCCGATCCCTTGTTGCCGGCACCATGTTTATCGCCACCATGTTGAGCGCGTCCGCGTTTATTCTGCAAAATAATCAAGAAGTCAATTGGAATTCGATCACAGTAAAAAATGTTATCCAACCGGCTGCGAACAACTTACATTCTGTTTGGAGTTGGGATTTGGTCGCAAGTTGCCAATTTGTACACGCGGCAGGGTGCGCAATAGCTTCAAAGCTTTATCCGAGCTTTCACGCAAGTGAGCCATAAGAAGTTTAATTAATTAATAACACAAATTCTTTTATTATGAAAACACGAGAAAGAATAAATTTCCAGCAATCGCCTGCCAACACTGTTAGCAAGCACTGGTAATAGATGGCGTTGCCACACGATTTAGTCGGCTTAATTACTTGCAGCCCTAGTTTCGAAATGATCATTAATGTGGCGGTTGCCGGGCTAATACAAATGAAAACTGTACATTATGTGCTCAATATTTACGTTTGATGATATTATTTAGAAATTTAAACGCTTTAAATATGTTGGCTTTATCGTTAAAACTAAAGTATTCCATTCTAGATTCTAGAATAGATTCTTTAATATTAATCAACCAAATTAACTTTGCAGTTCCTATTTGATATACTAGAAATTTTGTACCTTTAGCTCTTTCACCCTGTTACTCTAACTATGCTATCCAAAACCCCTTTCGGATCTTAACATTGTGCTATTTCTATTTGTTCTCTAAAAAAACTTGTCTTGTCTCATTTGTCTATTTGTTCGCGATCTTCGTAACCGCACGCTACGCGGTGCGCCCCTCGGTCGGACGGGCGGGAGGTGGGTTGCTTTGTGCTAGGGTCCGCGCGCTAACAAGCCGGTGCTTGGTATCGTTGGGCCACTAGAATGTAAAAACTGACTACCTTTAAAATAATGATCGCACAGCCTAATGTGCAAAACATTTAATGCTTACATTTTATTTTTCCTTATTAGAATTTTATTTCACACTCTTCTCTTAAATACGCTCTATTTTTTTATAGTAACCCATTGAGTTTTAATAAAAGTTTTAAAATCATATCTTAGTTTTTTATAAAGTCAATAAATATTTAATTAGTAAGCTTTTTAAAATCTATTTTTTTAATTATGCGTTAGTCAGAATCTTGCCAGGGTACCGATCCAAGATCAGAGTTAACATAGTTCTTAATTGTGTTTCGAACGTATGTAGAGTAATCCTGAACACGACCAAAACTATGTACAGCACCATTAAGGCTGTTTTCGGGAACTTCAAAATCATCAGTTAATCCATACTCTTTTGGACTTGTACGCATTAAATAATTATGAAGATAACAGCATGCATTTACAATCTTTTTGGCCCTTCCCGGGTGACATCCTAAAGTGGTTTGTAATACCATCCATCTAGCACTAAGAATGCCTAATGTGTTGTCAATGCATTTTCTAACTTGGTTCATTCGTTTGTTAAACACCCGCTCTTCTTTGACATGGTTTCGACGGCGATACGGCCTCATGATACGTTTGTGCAGTGGAAATGAACCATCCCCAACAACAAAGAATGGCGTTGTTTTTTCGTTGACCATATTATCTTTGGGGAACTCCAGACTGTCTGATAAGATTGCCTTACCAAACTGGGAGTTGGAAAATATATTTTTGACCTCCTTACTTTTATAAGACTCCACGTCAATGTAGGTAAAGCGATATGATGCGTTGCAAATTCCTAAAAGTACAATGGAGTAACTGCTCTGAAATTTAAACAAAAAGTTATTGCTATAAGTGGAAGAAAAACAAATCATTTAGTTACCCCGTTTTCTCTGTGGTATCGTTCTTTTACAGACACATGTGTGCTGCCAATTGCACCTACGCAGTTTGGAAAGTTCCATGTGTTCATAAACTCAGAGGCGCATTTCAGCATAGAATCTGGATCCCATTTCGGCAATTCACCTCTCAGTCCTGTACAAATGGCATCACATACTAGATCAATAGTACTGCCTAAATGTTGTTTGCTTATTCTATAAGAGCAGCCAATATCACTCTGCAAATGCCCGGACACAAAGAACCTTGTTCATTAAATGATTCAAGTTATTTGTAAATACATTTATAGATATTTTTACAGTACTTACTCGAGAATCATAGCCAATTTGGCTTTAGGTGATATCACGTCTGTTTGTGTGTTTCGTTTTGGAGTCAAGTCCATTTCCAACAACCCAAAGAGGCAATTGAATGTGCTGGCGCTCATATGGAAGTTTTTAAAGAACGCTTCGGGATTTTGCATCAAGTTCTGAAACTGAAATTGGATGCTTTGTGATTATATATTTATAATTGTTTTTGTTTTCATCGAAATACTCACATCATTCTCAAATCTTCCCTGATCGCCTCTTTGGTGCAAACATGGGTTCACAGAAAATCTGGTAACCTGGCGTCGCTTTCTTTCCTCTTCCTCTTCTTCCTCCTCTTCTAAAATGATTTGTGCGGCTAATGCTACAATAAGGGCATCGCCGATTCTACTTCGCTTTCTTATATTATTCTGCATAATTTCAAATATTTATATTTGTTTGAGTTTTGACAATTTTGCTTGTAAGCAAAACACAGCTGACAATATAGTGTGACCTTGATAATCAATTAAAAAAATATTTTGATGGCTTTTCGTACTTCCAGTGTTGCCATATGATGCACAAGCCATCCAGCCCTAGTCGAACAGATTGAATATCTACAAAGCCTTTTCCTATAAATCTTATTTTTGCTTAAACATTTTAATTGTTATTTAATTTAATTATACAGCCAGCATGAATTGCGGCACGTGTCAAGGCGACAGCGAAAAAACATTAAAATGCTTTTTAAACGCATTTGATACCATTAAACAGCACTTTTTAAGTAATCTGTCGACTTCTGTAAAGCCCAGGCTAAAAGTAATGCTTCCATGTTTCTTATTTTTTTAGTGATGCAGGATATATGTTTGGAAAATGCTAAGACCATTAGCCACCTTAACCGTCATAACGAAAAGCTTCAAAGCGCCTTAAACTTGTTGAGCCACAACTCAAAGACAAGCCCAAAACGCCGCAAGCTCTCTCCAAAAAAAGCACAGCGCCGACGTACCATCGTCCAACTCCCAGAAAATGCATCACCACTGCTGCCAGACAGTCAGAACTCGCTAAATATGAACATAGCACTACAATCAGATGAAGAAGGAGAAATTATAATGGAAACAGAGCCACCGATAAGTCCTTACAAACCATGGAGTTTACGCCGCAAATTAGACAATACAAACTGCGAAAACGTGCAGCCGACAAGCACAATAACAGCAACAAAATCAGACGCCAACAACGTCTGGCTAGGCAAAGCGCCAATGGCCAAGACAAAAATGTCGCTCACACTGCGCTGTAACTCTCCTAGATTAAAGCAAACCAGACTAAAATTCGATCCTAGCCGAGACAACAATGGAACGGGCAGCGATAAGGATACAATTGAAGCTAGTCCCAATTTGTATTCCTCGCTGAAGCATGCCAAGCAATCGCGTTCGCTCTTACAGAGGTGAGAAGCTGCCTTGCAGTATCTAATTAGCTGTGTCATACAAAATATAACCTTTGTCAAGTTTGCAGAGACGACAGCAAAAACGCTTTAAAAGCCAAGGTTATCACAAGCAGCAATAATCAGCATTTATTTGATTTGGACGACGACGAGTCGTTCTTTGATCTGTACCCCGATCCGTCAACACCAAAGCCATCTTCAGGTGCTGTCTTACCCTCATTAAGTGGCACATCGGATACGTCTAGTGTTGTACTTCTAACTCCTGCCACACAAGATATTGTATTCATTGATGACAGCATTACGGAAGCCAACAATTTGAATACCATGGACTTTATGCAGGAGGCCATCAAGCAGGATGATAAAGTGTCGTTGACAAAGTTGCAGGAATTCGAAGCAGAACTCATCAGAAAACGTCAAATTGATGCTGCTAAAGTGAAAGCCAATGGTTTTTCAACAGCAAAACCTGTCGCTGTAAAGCACGAGCCCCTAACAGAGCTACAAAATACTTTCGGCAATGAATCAACAAAATTGCCAGAAGATTTTGATATTGAAGATGACGAGCAGGAGGAGGAAAAAGAAATCTTTCCGCTTCCCATTGTGGTAAAGCAGGAAAAATATAAGAGCGTTAAAGAGCTCTACAATATTGACTGTGTGCAGTGTGAAAAGGTGTGTGATGTTCTAATAGTTTTTTTTCGTCTTGTCTAATGATGTTAGTCGTATATTTTCTTTGGCAGTTTATCATATTTATGGGCTCAAATTTGAGCGACGAGAAAATAAGAAACTATGTAAACAATTGCAGACATCAAGACGATCGTGAACTACAAAACAATACGCCCGAGGGCTTTTGGAATCCGCATATGGTTTCGTTTACAGCTGATGATCCACGCAACGAAGTGTTTATTGATCGTCGCTTTGTTGATCAGAAAAAGAATTAACAAAAACTTGTGGTTGTATTACGAACAAACTACAATTGCTTTATATTTAAAAAGACTGAAACATCATAGTTAAATTGTAAATTACAAATTGCCGCGTTTAGCCTGCTCCATTTCAATGGCCGTAAAAAGAGACTTGAAGTTTCCAGCGCCAAAACCCTAGAAATAAAGTGACAACATTGAATGGTGTCCATTATGATAAAACGATTTTGCTAATACTTACATTATGATTGAAACGTTGAATGACCTCCAAAAAAAGAGTAGGTCTATCCTGGCAGTTCTTTGTAAAGATTTGCAACAGGTAACCATTTTCATCGAAATCAACGAGTATATTAAGTTTCTTTAATATTTCCATGTCCTCCTTAATTTTAGTGCGGCTATGCGATAGCTGCTCCTGCAGAATATCGTAGTAAGATGACGGTATGGTCAAGAATTCTGTGCCACGTGCACGCAAGTTGGTCACAGCTGCAATAATATCACTCGTATTGAGTGCAATATGCTGCACACCCGATCCGCCATAATAATCAACATATTCCTGGATCTGTGACTTCTTCTTGCCATTGGCCGGTTCATTGATAGGCATCTTGACAGTCTCTTCAAAGTTTGCCATCACAATCGAGCGCAACGCCGAGTATTCAGTGTGAATCTGCGAATCGTCAACAGACCAAAAACGATGGAACTGTAAAATGCGTTCATACCAGGCGGCCACACCCTCCATTTCCAAATCTGGCTGATTGCCCACAACATGATCAATAAAGTTCAGCTTTGCTGGAGGCAAATGCTTTAGAAGCACATCCTCCTGGCCACCGCGCTGAAAGCCAGGCAAAAAGTCACCCGTATAACCATTACGCTCGACAAACGTGTGCGTTGTATCACCGTACTAAACGAAACGGACAATTATGTAAGTTTAAGTTATCTAAGTTAGTCGATTTAAGAGAAAATTAGTTGTGAAAATAACATTTTTTAATAAAACTTGTATGCATTTTACTTACCGTCTTGATGGTGGCAAATCTCACAAAACCATGCGAATCGCTCTCCTCCCAGATGTCGCGAATAACTTCAGCACCCCGGGATACCGCAAGGTTAAAGATTGCATTCAAATCCTCCACTTCGAAGGCCACATCCTTGACACCATCGCCATGACGCATCAAGTGCAAGCCATGCTCCTTGTCATCGGGCGTGTACGCCGAGACAAACACAAACACAATCTTATTCTGGCGCACAGCATGTTTAGCGAAGCGTCTCTCTCCTGTCTCCAATCCCTGATAGCCAAGTGGTTCAAAGCCCAAACGGGTTGTATAATAACTGGCCGCCTGCTTGGCGTTTCCAACGTAAAACGTTAAATGATCAAAGCTTAAGAATTTTCCGGCTTCTGGCTGTACGAAAATAATTTTATAAATTATTGCAAACTTATTTTAAGATGTCTAAACTTACTTTGGTTCCTTTGTCAGTATAGCTTGTCTTTAGTAAAAAAATTAAAAGACAAAAGAAGAAGGATATTACGATTATAAATAAAGTAGGAAAGAAACTTGATAAAAAAAATATCACATTATTTCAATGTTTATTTCACAATATTTTTAATTTTATTTCACACATTTTCAATGTTTGATAAACTCGTGTATTATATAATTCCACATCACAGTTAGTTCATTACCATTATCACTCAGACTCAATTTATGCAAAACTCCCTCTCACACGCGTTAATTTTTTTAAGAATTCAGCTGCGATCCGTTGATCTTCACAAGTTGACTATGGCTGAGCCATGCTGAGATGGCGCTTTATATAGGCTCCAGTCGGTTAAACTGTTGATCAGGTGAAAATCCTGAACTACTATACAGCTCATTTAAATATATGCCAAACAAGTATTTTGTTTACGTGTATTTCTAGAGATATATATATGAATATATCTAGCTTTATAATCTGGTTGTTGTTGTTATTATTATTGTTTTTGTTTTTTTTTTTCGATATTCGCATATTTCAATAGAAATTGGAGAATTTGCTTACTGGAACAGGTGTTGCTACCTGTTATCATTGAGTGTAAGCAAAATTTCATTCATATGTTTAAAGTGTACACTTTCCTATCTATTTGGCTTGTTCCCAACTATTTGACCCTTTTAATAAACGTTTACATGCTCTATTAAATGCTATATACTATATAAATCTGCCCATTATGCATGCCACCCAAAATGTACAGTATGATATGATATGATATGAGCTCTTCTTCTTTGAAACAGTTTTTATAACAATTTGCCGGTTGGCGCTTAAATATTCATGAATTCAACAGGTTTCTTAACTTAATACTAAAAAAAAAGCGCCACGCGCTCGTTGTCAAATTGCTTTGAAATTGGAATTGTGTTGCGAGCCCCCAAAACGGCTTATTAAAATGCATAGTGGAGTATGTAGAGTGTTGTTTTTAATAATCTGTATTATATATTCAATTGAATAACAATAACAATTAAACTGGTTTTTAACAGCTGACAATGTTTTTGTTATTGTTATTACAAGTTCACTTTGTAATAGTTTACTTATTTTGTTTTGACTTTGACTTAAGTTAATACATACCGATATTAAGATTTATCTGCAAAATATTACTATAGGTATTTCATTATATTTTCTATATTGTAAAACCCAATAATTGACTTAAGAACTCACTTTCAAGGAAAGTGTTTCATATGTCATTTCCGTTATGGATTATAAGCTTTTAATGTTTTCTCGTATTATGTTTTTTTCTTATTCTCACATAAGGTTAGTTGCATTTATCATTGGCATAGTTTGTTTTTTGTATAATTAAAAAAAAGCATTGTTAATGGCTCTTTTGGCATGGCTGCTCCCACAGCACAGATACCCCGTCATCAACCCAACCCCCCTGGCAATCGTAGAACTATGGTCAGGTTGTCGCATTGGATGCGGCCCTAATAAGCCAATCATAATAAATGTCAAGCATCGTTTTGGCTTCATGCCAATGGGCACTTGTGAGACCGCCGCCTCCCCCACCCCTAACCAACAGCCCTTGGATGCCTCACCCTCCGATTAAATCCATTGCCTGTCAGTTCATCATTAGCCAGTCGCCAGCAGTTTGGGCCATGTAGTCTGGGGCTAATCATTAACGCTTAACTGTTTGAGTTCATGCGTTCTGCTTGGTATTTTTTCTTTCTTTCGGCATTTGCAGATAGTATTTTTAGCAGCTCCAAACATACATACATACATACATACATAAATCGATTTGAATGGCGCTAGGCAAACTCTTAATTTATATGAAGGGGCAAATACTGATGCATAAATGCTTTTTGAGATTGCCTAACACTTTAGAGTATGTATTTTTGAACTGATTGATTGGAACAAGTATTGAGAATCAGCAATAGATTGGTAGAACCCTCCTATCCCAAGTTTAGCTTGTGTTCAACATTTAAGGGGAGTTATACAATAAGATAGACTGAAATAAATATTTTCATTCCATTATATAAAAAAGAAATGGCGCAAAAATTACTCAGTGGAAATTGTTAATAAAATAAAATATTAACGTGCTCTTTTTCAGTAAAGTACAAAAAACGTTTAAGTTTTACTACGACCGTTATTTTGAGTTGTGCCAGTTTTGTTGAAAGAGTGCAGTATTAAATGGCGGCGACAAGCGTTTGCCTTGCTTACGCTATGCGCCGATTTACAGTAAGCCGCCGACATTGCTCGACGTCAAGCAAAATGTATGACAAATGTTTAACATTGTTATGGCTAAAATCCTTATATTTAAGCGTCGTTGTCCGGATGACCCGAGTTACATTAAAAAATTTAGCGTAATTCAATTTCCTTAAAAAATCAATTATTCCAGCGATTTCATAATACACCGTGTGATACGTTCAGATTCAACATCTAACACATACCGTTGTTAATCAAATCAAAAATCTCTTCTGCACAAATCAAATAAAATACTCCTTACATTCCACTCAAACGATTCCCTTTCCACTCAGCTTCCATAACCTAAGCAAACATTTGGCATTTTAATAATATCTGCGATTCGGTTGTCCTTGGCGAAGGTTTTCTGCGCCGTTGCGCAGGTTTGTTTGGGTTTGATGTGGGTAGCCTGTTGCTTATGATAGATAGAGATATTATGTTACTCATGCTCCCGTTAGAATGTCTAGCTCTATCTCTCTCACTCTCACACACACGCTCTCCTACGCTCTCTCGTTTTCCCAGGCGCTCTCTTATTAGTCACGGCATGAAGGGCATTGCCAGCAGCGAGCAAACAAAGTTGCAGGGGTTGCTTTATTTTGGGCTTGGAGGGTGCAAAAGTGTCAGGACAAAGGACTAAGGATGTTGGTGTGGAGTTGTTGTTGCCATAGCCGCAAGCTGTCGGCGCCTCAACGTCGTTGCTTGTTTGCGTCACGCTTTTAGTCGTCAATTGAGTCTCGTTAACTGCGCTTCGAAAACATCATAAAAGAAAAATCTGAATTCCAAAATTGTTTACTTAATTTAAATAGCGGGGTAACAACAGCAAAAACTACTTATGTATGTGTTTTTTCGCGCTCTATTATTATAAAAAGCCAAACGAACTTGAACTGTCGCTAGTTTTGTAACAAAAAAAGCGGAGAAACAAAAAAAATAGTTTGAAAAACTGAAAATCATTTGTCGCCATCTATTTTGCTTAATGTGTGTTCTTTTTTTTTTAAATATTGACAAATTTGTGCCCAATGCTTTGACCGGCGTGCGATTAAAATCTCGTATGTGCAACCCACAAACAACACTCTAAAGCCAAAGGCAAAAAATGTAAAAATGTAAAAAATTCTCGCACTGAGAGCATTTTAATGTAGTCACTTTTCGTTTGTCTGTTGGAAAAATAGTTTATACTATTATGATATAGTTTTTTCTATATGTACATATATCCAGACCGATTTGCTGATTGATTGTTTGGCGTGAAAATGATCATAAATTTTATGGTTTGTCTGATTTTGAAAGTTGCCATGACACTTTAAAATTAAATACAACGGACGCCAGCTGCTCAGGGCGCTATGTCAGTGCTTCCGAAACTGTCAGACGAGGTTGAGCGGTTACTGTAAAAGACGCGTGCGTTTTACTAGCGATTTCCTTCAAAATCGCGTTTTTGTTTTTGCCCAGATGAAAAATCAGATAAAATTTATATATATTCAGAGATAATGGAAATTTATTTTACACATACCCTAAAACTCTTACTTTTTGCAAAATAATTGAAGGTTGCGTGCCTTTCGTCAATGAAAGTTCCTTGATTGCTTTTTTTCATTACCTCTTCCAACATTGTTGTGTGCACCACGAGAATTTTGGGAGGCACCATCATCCCCATGGAATATGAGCTTAACATCATTTTGACACACACCAAGCAAGGTTCACCTTTGATGACTCTCCTATCTTTACCTTGACACAAATTTCTTGGGAAAATGCCTGGCAACAATGTCCTTTTGATTGAGCTTGCTTGCATTTAAATTAAGATGTCGTCATATAGTATATATATTTTTAAACATTTTTATATGGTAGACACATATTTCAAATGGTAAACCAGAAGACTTTTGGCCACAGCCACAAAAGAAAACAATAACCGCCCACAATTTGTAGGCCAGAATCAACATTAAATAGTCTATGTGTGTAATACTAGAAAGTAAAGATCATAAAATTTCGCTTTCAAAACAGAACAGAAAAGAACTGCAGACGGCCGTCAAGATTTACGATGCGCCACAGAAGGGGGCGGCGGGGAGTAATAACAGGTTGCAGTAGCAGCAACAGCAGCAGCAGCATCAACATCACAAATAAACAAAAAGAATATCAAGAACTTCCTCAACACATCGTTGTTGTTATTTTTAAAAAACACAAACACAATCAAATTATGAGGCACATTTTACCTCGTTCTCTATTTAAAGGGACTTTGCCGCTGGGCATCTCTCTAGGTGGAGCATAAATTATAAAAATATTTCGAATACTGTTTGCCCAGGCAGCCCAGGAATGTTGTTGTACTTCGTGTTCCGCATCATTTTCAGCAAATTATGCATAGATTATTAAGTGCCATCTTATTAATGGACCATGCTATGGGTATGTTTTTTGCTGGTTTGATTGAACGCCTGTTGATAGGCTAATCAGTAAATGCATTCAAAAATTGAGTTACAATCAAATATGTTTTTTTTAAGTCCTCATGCACATAGTGTGAGGTTTGGTTCTATTATTTATTAGTTCACTTGCGCTGTTATGATACTATTACTGCATGTACAGATTCAACGCTTTACAATCAATAAAAAAAAAAAAATTCAAATATCTTTGGATTTAAGGTTGGAAGAAATTATGATGAGCATGATTAACTCAACTCATCTATAAATAAGTTCATACAGTTTAAGATGAATCATTTGATAAACAAAAATCTTAAAAAATTATTGCAATAATAACAGTAATGAGTCTAACAAAGAAAAATCAGACTAATTCTTAAATACCCTAGGATTATTCTAAGAAATCTTTATGATAACTATTAAGCTGCACTATATGTACGTATATATATAAAATGTTATAAAGTATAGAACTACTACAATAAATGTTGTAAACAGTAGTGCTCTTCTTAGAAACGATCATATCGGTGTTCTTGCCCATAACTAAGTTACGCAATGATGATACAAATATAAGCTTTTATTGGGACTCCGTCGCCTGCTGAAACTTTGCAATATAAACTTAAAAGTGTTATCTTTAAGTAGATTCAATATTTAATCAATGATATCTCACTTGATAGTGCATTTGCAGCATTTTTGTACATTCTCAAGCAAAGAGCTACCCTTTAAAGTCAGCCAATCTGGCGTCGCTGGCGTTTATTTGCGCCAACCTAAGCTATCTCCCCCTTAACAGTGCGCCCAACAGCTGCGTCGACGTTTACGTTAACGCCAACGACAGAACGCGGCGCGGCGCGTCGCTTCGATTGTGTTTGCTTTTGACGTACGTTGCCGCGCATCGCTCAGAGTGAATTTGCATAGGCAGCGAAACGGACGAGCTGGTCGGTTCTGCACGTAAAAGTATTTTCTTAATGCGAAAAACGCTGCGCCGCGCCGAGCGCATTAGAAACACGCATTATTATTTTCTTGTTGTTGTTGTTTTCGTTTTTTGAAAAAGTGATTATTGTTTTTTTTTTCTTTTAAATATTTCGTTTGTGAAAATGATTTTTTGTAACTTTAATTTATGAGTGGAGGGAAGCGCTGAGTGAGTTCTCCAAATTTCTGGATAATAAATTAGGCGCCGCATACCAAAGATATTTCTATTTGAAATGTAAATTCCAACATAATTTATCCGTTACTAAAGAGATGAAAGATGAAAATGTGTAACATGGATTGATGTGAAATGTGAAATTATTACAAAGAAAAATATTAATGTGTACAAAATCGACTAAATATTATAAAAAGTGAGGAATATTTGTTAATTTCCATATTAAAAGTGAAAAAAAAATACAAAAAGTATGATTAGGAAAAATAAAATAATTAATAAAGATTTGTGTATGTGATGTTGTGAATAAAATCTTTGCCTATAAAATTTGTATATCGTCACGTCTATATAGTTTTAATTTGTATTCGATACCCTTACATATGACGATTTAGCGTAAAGTGTTAAACGTAACAAGCGTTAAGTAATTTCAAGCGCAAGTTCCTTAGCTTAACAAAACCCAAGCCGACAATTCATTTAACAATTTCTTATCTTCAATTGTTGAATATTTACAAGCCATTCAGCTGTAAAGTGAATAGGAGAAATCACAGCCACTCAGTCGGAAAACTACAGTTCATACAAAGATCCAATATAGAATGCATACTTTAAGTATTAAGTACTTTATACGCTATATGACCGCATTTTCAATATATGTACATGCGACTAAAACGGCATTTCTCTCATCTTGCAGCCAGCCTCCATGCTCTCTAGCACTTAGCACGACTTACGTCTCGTATCAAATTACAAGAACAAACAAACAAACAACAATAACAACTCGGCCGACAAATTCGATACAGCAAAATTAATGTGACAAAAATACAGCGTCGTTAAAAAATTCAAAACATAATAATGAATACCAAAACAAATTCTATTGCGAGCAGCAAAAGTTCTTGCAACACAAGTGATAGCTGTTTTTCCTGCCAAAGAATAAGTGAAACGAAACGAAATAAAATGCACAAGAAACGATTCAATATTTATGCTGAAAGCATTACATTCCTGCATTTATGCTTCCTGTTGTTGTCGCTCTGTCTCAGTCCCACACTAGCTGCGCCACAAAGCTCCTGCATACTCTGTGATAAGGAAGACCTGAGAGCGAGAGAGCCAACTATAAGTGACAGCTACGAGGAGTTCACATTTGATCATCAGGTGTCAAGGCAGGATGCCATTCAAGCGCTGCGCAAGTACAATGAGTGTAAGGCGCAAAACAGTTATATTTACTTAGCTCTCTTTTGTTATCAAAATCGTGCTCTTCACTTACACTAAATGATTTTTCTCTTTAACTTTTATAGCAATTGTTAATACCCAAAACGCTTGCAACTCAAGGAAGTGCACGTCGTCGGAGCTGAAATATTGTTTGGGTCCACAGTTCCTAAATGATCATTGCTGGTGCGAGCTACAGCATCGAGAAGGTGAGTACTTGCCCAGCCAGATGCATACATAGTACTATGTACATATTTACGTTTTGCTACTATTTATGGCATGCTCACACACAGATGGCGCTTAACAATAACAAACAAAACTATTAGCTCTGCAAATTCTCACATGTGAACAAAAGAGTTGGAAAATCTTGAAAATGAAAACGTTGGCGAGTGCCACTAACCCACTTAAGAGCTACTTAAGTTAAGCTTGATTAGTTCATTACATTACAACAGCAATTTCATTGGCTAATGAGCGACTGGCACGCAATGCATAGGAGAGAATGCAGCTCAAAGATGATGCAAGAGCTAAGCGAACCACTTAAATGTCACATAATTGGATGAGCTTCATTTACCGCTCTCTTAATGCTCTTTCCATTCGACTCCTCTCTCTCGCTCTTCATTAGCACGTGGCCATTGCGGAAGTTGTTAGTCGTAAAAGTTGTGGTCTAAATGTATTAACCGCAGCTACGCTCCATTGCATTAATTTGCATACAGCTAAAGTGGTTACACGCTAAAGGGGAAATATGAAACATGTCTAATTTCGAAAAATTTCTTTAAATGTGATTTTTATAATTTTTATTTACGGGACATTTAATATTATGTAAGAAACAATAACACGAATTTTTTAATACAAGAACCAAAATTTTTAGAAATTATTACAAATGTCAATTCGCATATTTTTGTTTTTAGGGATATATGATGTTTTCAAGTTTCGAAAGCTCTTCTCATTATTATATTTACTATTATTTATTTATTTCTTGCTAATATAGCTTGGCGCCACTGTGGGTAAACCAACATTCCAAGTGTCCAAGCGTCAGTTTATTATTTTCTTTAGTTTAGTTTTGTTTTTATTTTTATTTTTATTTGTGTTTTTGTATTGTTTAAATGTTTGCGTTGATGTGCATTGGCGTCTGGTCGTTGTTCGTCGTTGTTTTTGTGGGTTCGGCACTCCGTTCGTATATTCTACACTTGAATGATTTTTCTTCAAGGCGTGCACAATTTTCCGTTTCGCATTTTTTCCAAATGCACTCGCAGTCGAATTGTTTTGTGTGTTCTAGTAAATACGCTCATTAAATTTAATTTTCTGTTGCGTTGTGTTTGCTTTGGTTTTTTATAGACTCATATGTGGAGGTTCTAATTGGGTTCGTGTTTATGGCCTATTGGTTATGCAGTTCACATACTGAAGGCTATCTATGATTGCGAAAAGCCTTAGATTTACTTGAACAAAGCATTAAGTTAATAGTTAATAATAATAAAGGTATTACATATTTGTTTGATTCATTCCAGAAATCTTTCATATCTTATCAATCTACACCTTAAGAGTTAATATCCTTTTCCTGTGGAATGAAAGCACAAAGCTATCAATTTGAAGTAACCGTACAGTTGTGCAACTTATTCGAAATTCTAAAAATGTATGACCCTTAACCTCAAATGTGATTCCATTTCATCTGAAATAGTCTTCTTATCAGTCATCACAAGTATTTTTGTGCTTATCATGCAACAAATTCAGCAACTTTTACATATACTCAACAACAAGATCAACTGTTTTGTTGCCAAGACTCTCTTAGCTAAATTTCTATAATATTAAATATTTATTTATGGAATCGAAATATTTTGCTATTGACTTTGATTTCATTTAATATGCATCGCCTTAAGCTATGACAATAACAACAAACAGTCAAAGCATTCAATTGCATACGTGCATGAAATATCCAATGTCGGAGCACCTGTCCCGTCCCATCAGTTTTAGCTCTATGAATGAAAAATCTTTTGTTTTGACCACTCTGTGGGTGGCTATAGACTTTTTGTAACGACTTTTGACCATTTCTAAGGACTGCTTGTAACGCCAATTGGCTATTTCCATAATTTTGGGCAATTAAATTTAAGACTTTTCGCGCGTTTTTAACACTCAATAAGCTGTTAACAATTTGCATACATGTACATGATACATACATAATCGTATATCATTTTGTATACGATCGCTACATTGTCGGCTTTAAGTGTGGACGGCGTTTGATGAATCATAAACGGTTCAATTATATTCAGGAAATTAACTTTTTTAAACGAATCGCACTAAAACACTTTTACACATATTAAATGCCTTTCTGTAATCTTAATTACACTTCAATTATGATAAAGATTTACAGAACAAAAAATAAAAACAAGCCAAAAGGCGCAAGTCGATTAAGCTTACTAAGGAGAACCTGAACCCTTGACCTTATAAGTACTAGTTTGCAAATTTTTTCAAATTCAAGATTATATTGTTATTAAGCAATAAACGTTATCAATTATTTTAAACAAATCCGTGTTGCTCCGGGTTTTCTCAAGAACAACATAAATGGTGAGGAAATACAAATTAACTTTCCTAGAAGTGATTAGGCGACTCTTACAGTTTTGAAAATGATTAATAAACATTTTTGGATCAATGTACCTACATATATACATGCATGTTGATAGTTTTAGCCATTAACTTAAGGCATTTAATAAAAATAATCTAGTTTACCTTTATTTTGTAAAAAATTATGCCACATATAGCCATCAATCATTAGAAAAGTGATTTAATCAGTCAATTTCAGAGCGATTTCAAATTTAGTTTAGTTTTATTATGATCGGATCGGATCGGATCGGTTTTTGAGTTGAATGAGTTTGATTTTTATCATGTCCTCGCATTGTGTCAGCTGTCTCAAAAGATTAATAACGCAATTTTTGTTTCCATCACAAATTGTTCCAACATTATTGTGTGTAGTGGAGCTCATGTCGATGTGCATTAAATTTAAAATAATTACATAATTGGATAAATATTTGTGACACGCAGCAGCAAGACAATGAGTTCGGTGGGGCCATTATTCCAATTTTTCTAATTTTCAAATGGAACTTTATAAAAATCAACACGTTTAGTTATTATAAACAAATGTGTAAACAATTTGGTTAGTTCGACGTGGCCGCCAGATGAACAATATTTAGTCATTCGCTCGATTTTTTTTGTTGTATTGTTTGGCAAATTATTTGTTGATTTTGGCGCTGCTGCTAATAAACATATTCTATTTTATTGCTTTCCGTTTCTACTTAAACCAAAAGCAGCATGAAACTATTCAAAACTTAAAACTATCTACAATAAATTTAAGTGCCTTTTACTACTTAAAGTTTTATTTCATAATTCATATAAATATTAAGTCTACAGAAAATGCCTTCTTTGGCACGGCTTGCAACAAATATTATTTTTATGATTGACAGCGACAGCTGATCATATAAAATCAAGTCTATGTCCATATGTCAGTTTGGAATCCCTAGATTTGGTTCGAACAACCAAACAAATTGTATTGACTATTTTTAATTATATTTAGTTGCAAAATTTAATTTTTGATATGTGAAAACGAAATAAATATTTTTACATTTTTGGGTAAAAATTAATGTAATATTTTTCAGGTTTATAGTATTTAAAAACATGTAGCGAAGCGATTTTTAACATGTCGAATAATATGCAGAGTCTTGTTTTTCATTACCAGTTTTCATAGAATCAAACGGACAGATGAACACGACTAAATCGATTCAGTTTGCGATGTTGATCCATTATATACATATGTACATATGGATATACCCTTTTTTCTTACAATTTGCTATTAAAATATATTACCATATAGTTTATGGCATATACTACAAATCTTGACTTACTTTTTATGGAATTTACAAAGGTTGTAAAATGCAGTAGTCATCGAATAAATATGGAAACGTATAGCCTTAATATTCTCTTTATGGATAAATGTATAGATAGCTTTATGTATATAACTAATGTTATGTTTTTACCATATATGTTAATGATTTTAAAATTGTGTTTTTTGTTCAATATTATTACAGAGGGACTGCCGTACGTGCCGCATATATGTTACGTCGGAGAAAAGGCATACAAACCTTCGGTGGGTTCCTGTTTCTTCTTCGAGGAGGTTAAGGAATGTTGCTGCGCATCTGCTTTGGTTCGAGAGTGTAAGTGAAATTGCGCTAAGTTTTATTTGGACAACACACTGATATGTGATCGTAAAATACTTAAATTTGTGTATTCAGAAACCAATGCTAAATGCTGTGCGCTCTGCAACACGCACACCCATCTTGAGATTAACAAAGCGATGCTAATTCCGTAGTGTAAATAGTCAGGGTCGATTTTCGTTTCGATAAACAAACCTAAGAACGGCAGCAAGATACGCAGTCAAATATCAAATCATGATAATTAGATTTAGTTTATAATGCTAATTGAAATAACTCAACAAAGGCATGATTCAAAAAGCTTTAAATCATAAAGCATTAGCATCACTATTTGGCCATAAAAAGTTAGCTACATATAATGTATATTATTCTTTATTCAAAGTTTACACTTAGTTTGCCTTTTCCAAGGAAATAAACATAACACTTTGGAAAAATTAAGTGCGCGCACATAAATAATTATGAGAAAAGTTGCAAACTAAATAAACCTTTCAAGCATTTAGCATTACAAATCATACATGCTATTCATTAAAATAGCACTAGTTATAGTCATCTGAATGAAACTTGATAGCACTTGTTTTGATTAACCCATAAAATTTCGCTGAAGGTGACACAGAGAAACATGCTAAATGATATTAAATCAGTTATAACTTTTTAGTGGTGCAATAGGTATAATTATAAACATTCTAATTACTTTGCACATCAATTACTTTTCTTATAACGAATCAATTTCTTTGTGTCAATTCCAGGGCGACATATATCGGGCACTTCATTCAACACACCAACCACCATATTGAGCACTTTACTGGCTTTACTCAGCTTACTGCATTGGCGGAGCAGAAGGCGTTGAATTGGTTAAAGCTGACAATAGCTGGGCGGGATTGGGGGAAAATGGCATACTATCTAGTAGTAAAACATAGTCAGAGTCGTGTAGTCATCGACCGGTGCAACGCGGCGCCAATTTAGTCATTAATAAGTGTACTTAGTTCAAAATGTTCAACACAGATCAAACTTACTTGGTAAGCATTATATATATGTATATATATATTAATATATTTAAGCGTTAATAAATATAAATTTGTATAGCTAAATATATGTGTGTGTGTGTGATTTGGGCTTATGGTTTCATTGTATGCACATAGTAGTGTACATAATATATATATAGTCACATATTTCTACATTCATATATCTTTAGATCACTTAATAATTAGCTACGACTACGTGTAGCATGCGCTGTGTGGTATGTATGTAGCATGCATACAATACAAATAGGAAAAAATAAACAGTACAAGGTATAAACAAATTAAAAAAAAACATAATGGATAATGGATATTCGTTTCTTCATATGCCTATATAAAAATGGCAAAGGTCGGTGCTTAAATCCTAGTTGGAGTTTGCGTACTTATTGCTAAACGGTCCACTAAACCTCGAGTTCAGCAAGTCGGCCTTAAGTCTATGTGAAGTCTACACCTCTCTTTAGGCTTTATAAGCTGGTGCGGTTGTTGAGGGTGCGTTGCAATGCATTCACACAAGACAGGACGTCCTCGTAATCCTTGGACCACTCACGTAAATTGCGCTCTAGCGTTTCCAATCGTGTCTGTCCCAGCCGCATGCCACCATGCTTGATGGCCGCGTAACAGGAGCAGGCCAGCAGCTTAAAGCATTGTCGTCGCACCGCATTGTGTGAATTGCTCTCCCAGTTTGGTGTGCTCGCCACACACTGCCAGGCCATGCTCACATAGTCAACCAGTGCATCCCAGTGTGTGGAGTCGTGCAGACGTTTCGCTTGCGTTTGTAGCACACGCTTAAATTCGTTAAGATGTATCGATGCCTTTGAGTAAGCGGCAGCATCTGTTTTCTTGCACAAACGCGATGTGGGCAGAGATTTGAATATCAGCCGTTTGGCATAATGCAGTTCATGCTCCAGCAAGCTGAAAAAGTGTGTAAACAATATATATACAATGGTTTTGTTATGCAGCAGTATTCAGATTATTCACCTTATGTCTGGCGTGGGCAGTTGTGAGCGTATATTCTGCTCGGCATTTTGTGATGCTGTCGGCGTCTCCTGTTTTATATTGCACATAATCAAGTCGATGAGTTGTTGCTGCGAAAGGCCTTGCAACAACACTGGCAGAGGCACCTCGCTGTTTGTTTGCGCCATCGGCCGATCATCCATTTTCAATTTCTTCACTATTGGAGTGCCTGGCCACAGTTGTTGCTTTGTGGTGGTCAATTTAAGTGGCGAATACGTATCCATTGGCATCGGTTCGGGCGGCGTACTACCCATGGTTAGGCGTTTACGTGGTGAACTACGCAATATCATGCCACTTGTCAGTTGCAAATTTTTCGTGGGCGTACGCTGAAAGGGACTGCGTATGGGATTGATGTTACCGCTAACGGCGCCATTGACCTTGTCCGGTGAAAAGGTCGTTGTAAAACGACGCCGCCCACGTTGTCGTATGATCAGCTCGTCAGGTGAAGGCAGCGGCGAGAAGCTAAAGTCCTGTGCCTGCGCATTATCTACACGCAGCCCCAGGCCTCCGCCGGCGGCTCCACCATTGGGTGTGTTGACTGTGGCTGCCGGTGTGGGTTCATCGGGTGTGCGACGATTGGCATTTGTAGGTGTATTCGCAACACGGAGCGCTTCTAGGCGATCAGGTATCTCAGCTAGAGCCATGCGCGTCTGTAGTGTAGGTGTCGTTGTCGTCATTGTGTTGTTGTAGCCTATGAAGCTGCAAAGTTCAAAGGGTAAATATTAGATATTATTACCGCGCAGATTAATGTGCGTCGAGTGATTTGAAGGACTTTACTGCAGTTTTATCAGTTTGCTCTTGAGTCGGCCAGTTACCTTGCTGGTTGCTAGACTATTTTTATTTTGTTTAGTTTTGTTTGCCAAAATTGCGCCAATTCATATGGCAAGCGCACGCAGGGCTACCAAAAAACATAGAGTTGTCGCTGCACTCTAAAAATAG
The DNA here is from genome assembly GCA_035044645.1 of Scaptomyza parva. NCBI lineage: Eukaryota > Metazoa > Arthropoda > Insecta > Diptera > Drosophilidae > Scaptomyza > Scaptomyza parva. Next base: position 1,736,873 of record JAWNNT010000142.1, on the reverse strand, counting down.
CGATCTGGTAATGCATCCGCTATACCATATGATTTGCTGTCTGGCAGCACTTTCCTGTTCTTTTGACTTCTTCGTTAACATCGCACATGGATGACCGGAGCAGTTTTCAAATTTTTAATTAGTAAAGAAATTTTGAGTTCGTTGTTAAAATATTCACTTAAAAATGTGGATAAAGGAACAAACTGTGGCTAAAAGGCTGCATACAAATCATGGAGACATATTTGGCTTTGGTGAATAGAAATCGGCAGCCACCCAAACCACGTGGCTTGGATTGCACTTGAAAGTTCTTAATTGAATTGAACTGAATATTAGCTGAAACTTCAAGTTTCTATGAGGTGAGTTATCCCTTTTCAGTACCTGTAACAACTCAAATGTTAATAAAGTCTTGCACAAATCAGATTGTTAATATGTACATGCCTTGTTACAATCGTAAAAAGAGTTGTTGAATAAATTGATCTTTATAAAATATTTTCTTAAACATTTATTAATAAAATATTTTCAATTTTAGTGAAAACTCTTAACGTAAATGAAGCGGGAGGTAACACATAACCTAAAAATGCAAGTAAGTTTTCAAAATTCTATCAACTAGGTCTAATGCTATTCAATGATGATAACTTCATACTCTTAGCAGATCAATTATGTTGAAATCTATTTAACATGCATCACCATCTGACTAAACTCATGCAAATATAATTCTTAATTTTAAAACAATAAACTAATTCTCTGTATTTGTTTTTCAGAAACTTTGTGCACTCTGAAGCTTTGTAAATGGAATTCAGAAGTTTATATTACCTTAGGTAAGCTTAATTTGTCATTATGTCCAATAAATACTTTTTTATGATGATAGCTTCATACTCTTAGCAGATCAATTATGTTGAAATCTATTTAACATGCATCACCATCTGACTAAACTCATGCAAATAAATTATTAATTTAAAAAATATGTATCTAATTGTTCTTTAATTTCTTTCAGGCGTTTTTTGCACTGTGGACTGACGTGAAAGGACTTTCTATAGTTAGCTCACGTAAGTTTTAAATTCCTTTATATCTGTTAAATGTTCTTTAATGAGGATAACTTCATACCTTATGCAGAGATATAGTGTTGAAATCTATTTAACATGCATCACCATCTGATTTAACATATACCAATCAAATTTTTCATTTAAATATCATGATACTAATTTGCTTTAAATCTCTTGCAGGTTTTGTTCGTCACTATGAAACGGCGTAAATGAAGTTATAGAGTTATTTTTTTACCTAAAGTAAGTCTTAAAATCCTTTTATGATTACTAAATACTATTCAATGATGATAACTTCATAATCTAAGCAGAGAAATTATGTTGAAAATTATTTAACATGCATCACCATCTGATTAATCAGATAAAATAAAATTTTATATTTTGATAAAGATTAAACTAATGTATAAACATTTTCTTTCATTTCAGATTCATCCATATGAAATAAATTGACTAAACAAAATATTTGTATATTTATTCATATTTCAATATTTTATTATCTATAACTTATAAAAACGTTTAACACTTCCAAACAACTGTCTTTCAACGATACCACAGCAACAACAATAGCAAAAATATGATTTCTCTTCTGTTCACCAGACTCCAACTGGAACTGGCATTCAACTCTGGGACGACATTGTCATAAGTATCCTCCTTGTTGGATGTTGCACCGTTCTGAGTGAAATCACGTTTCTTTTTAAAGCTCTCGTAGTACCAATCCATGCCATCCTTACGCTCAGTCACCCCCGGCTCAGGCTGTGTATCAGTTCGCTTTTGTGCCTGCCTGGCAATCAGCTGCTGCTCACTGGCCAAGCTCTCATTATCCAAACTGGGTGTTGTGCGTTGATACTCCTCTGCTGTGGGCTGTGATAACTGTTGTTGGTGTTGGGTATACACTTTGGTGATGGTCGAACGGCCGCCGGGAGTGCGTACACCTGGTCCGGATCCTGTTCCACGTGCTGGTGCAATAGTCACCTGTCCACTGCTGGGCGTGGCTTTGTAATCTGTGGGCTCTTCTGTTGTCGTCGTTACCCAAGAATGACTTTTGATCTGTGCCACATGCTCCTCAGCTGGCGGAATTAATAATATGGTCTCTGCTGTTGTCGGTTGATATAGTTTTGGTGGACGCAGCAGTGTCACTGATTGCGCCTCCAGATCCTCATCGTCGTATTGTGATTCCTCAGCCTGTTGCTCGCTGGATGCGCTGCTCTGAGCGGTTTCTGTTGTGGTCGTTGTTGAACTTCTTGTTGTCAAACTCCTTGTTGTTGTTCTTGGTGTTGTTGTGGTTGACATCGGTCGAGTGCTTTGCACCACAGGCATCTGGGTGGTCACATCGGGTGTATTTTCGGTGACATGGTAGGTGGCCGTCTCACTACTCTCTGCACTGCTGGTCGGATTGGGATGTGCTTGAGGCTGCAATTGTGATTGCGACTGCGTTTGTGCCTGTTCCTGCCGCACCGCAATGGGCACAAAGTGACGCTCCATATGCGGCTTGCTGGTGACATTTACAGGCTCCACCAGACCTCGACGTTGCTGGGGATCATGCACAGGCATAAAACCGCCCACGTGGGCGGGTACAATCGGACGAAATCCGCCGCGTTCGATGCTTGCCGGCTCACGAAATGTGGTGCGAAATACGCCAACAGTTGTTCCCGATCCACTTTCATTACTGACCTCCTCCTCCCCGGAATTGGTGTTAACTTCGCTTTCGCCATACCGATTCCGTGCACTGGGCTCATTCTGTTGCTGTTGTTGCTGCTGCTGCTGCTGTGCCCGCAGATACTTTTCAAACTCAGCGCTATTCGGCTGATACATTCTCGTCTTGCCGCGTCCAGTTGTGGGCAAGTTGATGCTCGCCATGCGGTGTGTGGCTGGCATTGTGTCCTCCTGATCTGTGCGCTGCTTGCGTCCACGATCACCAAAACCAAAGAAGCGACCCAGACTCACACTGGGAATGGGATAGCCAAAGAAGGTGAATGGCGATCCAGCACCAGCAGCAGGCTGTGGTCGTCTATTGAAGTACTTGGTGTGCAGCAAGGTATTGTTCAGATCAAGGTTGCCATTGGGCGCTGAGGTTGGACGTGGACGTTGGGAGCTAGTGCCCACCGCATTGCTGGCATCAGGTACATCTGTGGAGTCCACATACTGATCGTAGAAGTATTCGCTGTCACCGACCATTGGTCGTTCGCCATTCAGCTCGCACTCATCATTGAAATCCTCGGGTAGATCACGCTGGAAGACATCACCATGTTCGTTTAGCAGGGGCAAATGATTGCCATTGGTTCGTTCGTTATTCTCGCCACTATTAAAGAGCTCCAGACCGGCACACAGACTGCGTTCCATGCGAGCGGCGCGCAGAAGGCGACCGTCCTTGCATTTCGGTCCGGGATAGGGAAAATTGGTTTCCTGTAGCCAAACCGATAGCCACTGCATCTCACAATTGCAGTCAATGGGATTACCTAAAACGAAACAATTGGAATCTTGAAGATAAAACATTAACTAATACTTCCTGACATTTGCTTACCATCCACATCGAGTATGGCAATGTTTCCCCTCAGATTTCGAAATGTTCGTTCTTTAATGGTTCTCAGTTGATTATTGCGCATGGATAATACGCGTAATCTAGGCATAGTCTCAAATGGGGCGCCCTGTAAAATAAGTGGATAAGTTTATAGCAATCTATTTAACCCATGATTCCAGTCCAGATCATTATCTGACCGATATGTGTTTAACGGAGGATTTTTGACTTAGGCGACTTACCTGTATTCTGCATATCTTATTGTTATCCATCTTTAGTTCCACTAACCAGTTGAGTGCTTTTAGGGGCATGGTGGAAACTAGTTTGACACCATTGGTGGACAGATCCAGTACCTCCAAGTTCCGCATGCTGCGCAATCCAATGTTCTCCATATTGCGGAAATGATTATTGGATAGATTAAGGAATACCAACGAACCGGCGTTATGAAAACTCTCTGGTGATATGAAACGCAGTTTATTGTACTGGAAATGGCTGGCCAGCAGTGAGGGTAGTTCCTCAAAAACATGGTCTTTAAGCTCCACCAGCTTATTGTCGGCCAGAACAAACTCCTGTAGCTCGGGCAGACTTTTAAGGGCGCCTGGTTGAACACTGCCAATCTCATTGCTGCTTAAATCCAAGTACTGCAACTTGGGTAAATTTCTAAATGTTCCCTGCTGCAGTTCCACAATAAGATTATTGGACAAGCGTATCTCGACAACATTGCGCCACGCATTGACCACATCGGAATGCACCCGGGAAATCTGATTAAAGCTAAGATCCACATCACGCAAACTATGCAAATTTCCCAGACCCACCGATATGTCCAGCAGGGCATTGCCGGACAGATCCAGATACTCAAGCGAACGCTGATTATCAAAGGCGGTGGGTGAAATGCTACGTATAAGATTGCGGGACAAATCCAGCTGCTCCAACCGGCTATTATTCGAGAAAAAGTTATCCGTGACAGATTCGAGTTTATTGGACTGCAGATTGAGATTACGCAGCTCTGCCAACGGCAACAAAGCACGCTCATCTGCCTGACCCAATTGATTGTCCTGCAGATGAAGCAGCTCCAGCCGTTGAATTCCTATGAATGTGGTGTCCTCCAGCAGACGCAGTTTATTCTGAGCCAGACTCAGTACACGTAGCTCAGGAGCCGCTTTGAAGCCATGACGTGGCAGTTGCTCAATGCGATTCTGGCTGAGATCCAACATGCGAAGATTAGGCAACTGCAGGGATTTGCTGCCAGCGGCGGGCAAAGCGTTCACTCGATTGCCACGCAACGAAATACGTTCCACAATTTGTGGTAGGCCCGGAATAACAACCGTCAACTGATTGAAACTGGCATCCACCTCGAAGAGACGTGCCAAATGCATAAATGTACCGGGATGTATGTGACTGAGCTCATTGGAGGATATATTAAGCGTCTCCAGCAGTCCATTATGTCGAAAGCTATTCGCCGCAAGATCAACTAAGCCGTTCTCGCTAAGATCCAGCCGACGCAATGATGGCAAGCCCGCTAGCAGTTGTGCATCCACTCGAGCAAATTGATTCTGTGCCAGATCCAAGCCCTTCAGTCCGGGTAAATTCCAAAAGGGCAATGACAAATCCGAACTAAGGCTGTTGTTACGCATGCGCAGCTCCCGCAAGGCGGGCATGGCCATCAATGCATCCCGTTCGATACGACGAAGCTGATTGTTATTGAGATGCAGTTGCTCCAGTGTGCCATGGCCACGCAAAGCGCCAAAGGGAAGCTCACTCAACTGATTGCCGCTCATGTCCAGGAAACGTAGCGTGGGCAAGGAGTCCAGAAGAGCATGCAGTGCTTCCACATGGGCAATCTCGTTGTTATAGATGTGTACGGATTCCACACCGCTGCCAGAGGCCTGCAGCAGCGATTCCGGATGTATGCGACGGATCAGATTGTTGTGCAAATAAATGGTCTTCAATAGCGGTGTGCCCAGAAAGGCACCATATTGCAGCTCCGTGATACGGTTATCATTCAGATGCAGTTCGGAGAGATACGGTAAGTCCACAAAGGAACCGTCCTCAATCACATTTATGATGTTGTGATCCAAGCGAAGCTTCTTCAAGTGCTCCAGATCCTTGACAATGCGTCCAATCATGCCCACATCGCTTATTTGGTTATGGGACAGCTTCAAGCTTACCAAATTGGGCAACCGGGTCATGGCACGCAAATGTATCCAGTTGAGACCATTGCGACTTAGATCGAGATTCTTCAAAGAGATTAAACCATCGAAAAGACCAGCTTCCAGCCGTGTCAGACCAGTGCCACCAGTTATGTGAATATGCTGCAACTTGGGCAGATGCCGAAAACTATGTGGCTGCAGTTCGGTCAAGGATGCGCTCTGCACACTCATATAAGTCAGACTGAGCAGGCCCGAAAAGTCGGGCAGATGCTTGAGTTCATCACTTTGTATGGTAATGGCCAGCATATTGATCATGCCATTTAGACTCTCGGCGGGAATGCTCCGCCACTGTGGCTCCACTATGAAGATCTCCACCAGGGTGTTCTCGAGTTCATTCAGCCAACCATTGGAGACACGTTCGATACTGTTGTACCGCAACATCAGACGTACTATCTGCAGATTGCCAAAGAAACGACCTGGTAGCGCCGGCAATTGATTATTTTCCAGCACCAGCTCATCAATTCGAGTCTTGATATTTCGCTCCACGGACTTCAGGCCATCCATTATCTGTGGCAAATTGCTGTGGGAGCACCTGCACCAAGAATATTGAGCTTAGTTTGAGCTGCCGGGTAGGTGAATGGTGAATGGGAATGAGACCTACCATATTTGTATTTCCTTGCCACGCAATGAACAGCGACAAGGTAGAATTGCCTCAGAGGGTGGACAGCTATCTGCTTGCACAAGCGTCGTCCACGTGGCATATAGCAGCAGGATGGGTAGTAATAACATTCTGAGATTGACTTAGTTCATAGAAATGGAGCAGCCTGACTGGCACATAGCTAAAATAGTTACAATAAAAGACACTTATGAATTCGGACTTGACTGTAGCCCTATCGTTATATGTATAATAATAAAAAGTGGAATGGAGTCTGCTTGAAAGGGGTGGTAAAAAAGTATGTGGTTGGTAATCGATCTTTAGCTGGACATCTATCATGCAAGTCTAGTAAGTAAGCTCGACTAGGGATACATTAAACCTCACACCTAGTGTCATGCTATTGCTATAGCTTGGAGACTTAACTTTAATCTTCTATATCTCCGGTGTTTCTAAAGCGATTTCAACCAAATTCACAGATTATCATTGCTTTGTCTAAAGTTGAATTGTTGTCGATACCGAAAACCGGCTATCGAAGATTTGAAAAAAAAAACGTACCCAGCATGGGAATTAGGAGAGCATATACCCAATATCTGAAGTCCCTAGCTCCCATAGTTTCTGAGATACGCGCGTTCATACAGACGGACAGACGATGATGCTGTCTGAGCCTTATGCACCAATTTTTCCTTTTCACCCGTTTAATGGGTTGAGCGTGAAAAAAGTGTTACTTGCTTTCGCACGAGTAAAAGGTGAAAAAAATTTTTAAAACAATTTGTAATAACATCGTCTATCTTATCATTTAAAACAAAAATAACAAATTGGATTAATGATAAAAATATAATTAGTATTTGGGTTCACTATCTAAAGTATTTATATATGTGTAAATTAGCTATACATTGTTAATATATTTCCCACCAATCGAATACATATTATAATAATATACATATGTAAGTGCACAGCTGAAGGGACTAACACAAACATATAATCCAAACATTTCATATTCGTTGAAACTTTGAAACAGAAACGCAACAATGACAACGGTTTTTGGACAATCTGTGAATGGGTCCGGACATAAATTATAGGAAAGTTGCCAAAAATAGTAGGCAATAGACCCCCTCTAGACAAGAGAGACTTTTTTCACTACAATGGTAATTCACCAATCGAACATGCCTTAAATTAATGGCAAAAGACGCAAGCTGCAATCTATATCAATGAAATTATCAGGAGTAAAATAAATCAAATCGTTTAGATTGTGATAAGTTAGGTAAGGAACTAGCTCTATATATAAGAAGGTTCAATAGCTCTAGATTTCAGACCCAAGAGGGTACTTCAAGAGTCTACAATGCGAGGTTTGCTATACATTTGTTCAATTGCGCTGGCCTTGGGCCTGGCGTCAGCTGTTCCTGAGCTCCATCTGCGTGGAATGGTTAAGTCTGATGAGCGCATACGTTCCCATGGTTATCCGGCCGAAACCTATGAGGTTATCACCGAGGACGGTTACGTGCTAACCCTCTTCCGCATACCCTTCTCGCCTAAGCTAAACCATCACAACAACGGTCGTCCTCCGGTACTTTTGCAGCATGGATTGTTCAGTAATTCGGACTGTTGGCTATGCTCAGGACCAGACAACTCGTTGGCCTATCTACTAGCCGATCTTGGCTATGATGTCTGGCTGGGAAATGCACGTGGTAACATTTACTCCAGGGCCAACACTAAAATCTCCATAAACAGTCACGAGTTCTGGCACTTTGATTGGCATGAGATTGGCACCATCGACATCGCAGCCATGATCGATTATATATTGGAAAAAACGAACCACAGTCAATTGCACTATGCGGGTCACTCTCAGGGAACGACAGTATATCTGGTGTTGCTCTCCGAGCGTCCGGAATACAATGCAAAGATCAAGACAGGTCATTTGTTGGCCCCGTGTGCCTTCTTTGAGCATGGTAGATCTGCAATCTTTAGATGGCTGGGTCCCTTAGTAGGCACACCAGGTGGTATTTGGAATCAGTTGTTTGTCGATGCCGAATTGATACCGCACAATAATCTAATCAATCGCCTTGCTGATAATGCCTGTGGCAGCGGCAGTCCCTATGACTCAATTTGCAAGAATGGTTTCCTTATGTTTGCCGATGGCGGATATGAGAATTTGAATTTGGTAAGCGAAAATGAAAGTTTCTCTCAGATTTTGTGATTTCCACTAACTAGATATTTCTCTAACACTTAAGACCTCCATGCAAACCCTGATTGAAACCCACCCGGGTGGCTCCTCCAGCAATCAGGGAATTCATTATCTGCAACTGAGCGTTTCAAACAAATTCCGTCAGTATGATTGGGGTACCAAGAAGAATAAAAATCTTTATGGCCAGGAATTGCCACCCGATTATGATCTGAGTAAAATTACCGCCCAGACGCACTCGTACTCTAGCCACAATGATGCCCTATGCGGTCCCCAGGATGTTGATACATTGGTATCCAAGCTAACTCATCTGACCGAAGATCATCGTGTGCCCCTCCAGAGTTTCAATCACTTGGACTTTATTGCGGCCAATAACATGAAGGAGCTTGTCAACGATTTGATTGTCGATCGAATCAATGACTTTGAAAGCAACTAATAACTTAACATACATCAAGTTAAACAAGCATTAAATAACTGAAAAATTAGGAATTTTTCGTTTCGATAAGGGATGTTAGTTGGTCAACTTTGCAAATCATTTAAAAACTCTTCTCTCTATCTCGATCATCAAATTGTTTAGATAAAAGTTTAGATATGCCCAGTTTTACGACAGGAAGCTGTACTACGGCTTGTGCAATAGTCTAAAGACTTCATAAAAGCTCTAAACATGCATACTATCTACAATCCAGGGCTATCAAGCTACCAACTAAATCTAGTCTCTATGCAGCTGCGCAACATCGACCAAAAAAAAAGAAACTTTTTGCGCCGAGAAGCGTAACATGGCTTTTCAACAAAATTTTGTAATCATTTAACAACAAAACAAAAACCAAAACCCAAAAACAAAAAAAAAACAAAACCATAAAAAAGAGCAAAAACAGAAGTAGTAGCAGGGAGTGAAACGGTTTGCGGCTGTCTGTCTATATGTCTGCCCCTTCGTATACAATAGTATACTCTCTATATACGCATGCGCGTCGAGCTTACATCAAACGAACCTTGAAATTATTGTCGTTTTCATCATTGTCTGTAATTTCTTTGGCTTCCAGCTGCCGCTTGGAGCTCTAAAAGCTATAAGCGCTAGTTTACTTGGTACACCTTGGAGTTATACTATGAATCTATGGATCTGCTGCCGCAACTAAGTGTGTCTCGAAGGTCTGGCAGCAAGCTAAAATGCAACAAGCAAAAATATCTTTGGCGACAGTTTCACCATAAAGAGTTTTATGAAGATTTTTACTTTGCTCTGATTTCTTTTGAGTCTCAACTAATTAAATAACTGTTAGTTCTTTGAATTTGTCTGTACATTAAAACGGTAAACCAAAGAAATGCAAAAACATAACTAAAGATTTGCTACATAAACTTGTTTATACAAATTTCTTTGCAATTGTACAGTTTAAAGCAAGGACAGCGCCATCTATTGTCGAGGGGAAACCATTTTACTTGTTTCACTTTAAAAAAATGCAAAAATGTGATCCTTACTCCAATGACAGTGTATCCAATATATCCGTTTGAGTTTTGGCCAAATACTTGCTATTATTAATTTTTCAAACTGTTTTAGATAAATTTCTCATTCAATTGCACATGAAATGCGATTTCTTATAAGCTTCAAAATAAACATAAATTTCTTTTCTTGTTTATTTATTATTGCACACTTCACTTTCAAGCTCACTTTTGCTTTTCTTATTAATTTTCTTTAATTTAATTGATATCGCACTAAACCTCTTTTTTGGTGAATTTTTATTGTATGAGGAGCCGAGACTAGACGAACCGTCTTGATTGGAATGCGCGTTAAAACTGTTTTCAAAACGTTATGTGGAGTCCGCAAGATTACTCAAGATTTCTACAAATGTTTTGAGTGTACAACATAGACACATACACACTGGAATGCGGGGGAGTAGCGCCAAGAAGCGAATGCTTCCTGCCTGTGCAATATCGGAGCAGAGTTGGCGCCACACTTGGCTGGTTCTCACTCAGCCACAGACCACTTGGCCAAGTTACTTGGCTCAGAGCTCTTGTGTATGTGTGTGGATCGCATGTGGATTCAAGATGATAGCTGAACTGTGACCAGCACTCAGGGGTCGTTTGGAGACTGTAAGTGCTCGGTCATGTTGTTGTCGGTGTGATGTTGTTTATGGAAAGATTATACATATTGAAATTGCAAGTGAAATTAGTGAATTATGTGAGGAAATTGCTTGTTGAGAAGCGAAGGCCAAACAAAACTTGACTTTAAACAGAAGTTAATTGTGATTTGAATAATTATAATATTAGTGCAATAAGTTTCTTAACGCACACATTAGGGAGAAATAAATGTAATGTATGATTTATTTCGACTATTTTCATATCATTACACTCTGATTCCAGCATTTAATACTATCTGTCTGTAACAAAACATAACACAAATAACTCTATAATTAATATAATTATAGGCTATGGTCATATGTTTTAATTTTTTATAATCAAAAATCACAGGCAACGGTTTATAAATATACTGTTATTTTCTATAATATTTCAGGATATGCTTTAAAAAGACTAAAAACTTATCCCTATCTACTTTAGCAAACTTTTCAATACAAACACACAGCATTAAAAGAATTAAATTCAAAAGTCATTGTACTTATCTATCTTATATCTATGTTTTCCCCCTTTCACTCAGATTAACGTTAAAAATCTACGTATGTATATTTATATATGAATAATTAAATACCATTAGATTTATTATACATATTGTATTATTTTTGCAATTTATATGGCAAATTGTGGGATAATAATTTGGAACTTATTGTTATATAAAACATAAGATATATTTTTTAACTATCTACTAATAAATTTCGCTCAATTTTAAAAATCGTATTGCAATTTCGTTGTTGCTTTATAAGCTTTGGGTTTCACTTTCATTTCTAGACATATTCGTTTCCTTGCCCGATATCTCACGACATCTCTCATGAGCTCTCGCTGCTCGACTCACTTTTGCTAAATTCAATTAAAGACCTCATAAAGCGCGCGATACATATATTTTTCTTTTTGTTTTTGCTATTTTTTGAACGTCATCATTATTATTGTGTCTCTTTTTTTTTTGTTACTTACATAATATTAAGCGGTTTCGTCGCCAGGTTAGGAATCGCTTGGCTGAACATGGGTCTGGAATTGGGACTGGGCATGGGACTGGTACTAACTCTAAAAACACAAAAGACTTCCCTGATATACATATATATATGAACATATAATGTGAAAACTGTCTAGCGATTTTGCACGATCGCTTAGTAAAAGTTCAAAAGAAACAAAAATATGCTTAAAAATTTAACAGTAATGATTTAAACATTTATTTTTAGTCTAAGCGTCTAATACTGACGTACTTATTTGAAATTTTCAAAATGCAAAAATCATATACATACGTCAACATTTTCAAACTGACATAAATCAATGTTTGCCATTTGTTTATTTTACTTGTTGATAACCCTTCGAAAGAAATGATTTCCATTATGCGTTCTAAAATTAGTGCAAGATCACAATGCATTATCTGATCATATAGCACACGTGTTTATATACTCTGACACCAAAGATAAAAAGAGTATATTGGCTGTGTACAATGTCCGTCATATTGTTGATCAAACCGATTACGCAAAGTTCTAATATATTTCCAACATTCTTAGAGCTAAAGCTACCAAATGGTAAAAAGATTTGCTTTCCCCAAAAAACAGCATCAAAAGTTTTGAAATATCTCATTTCTACCATCGTTTTTGTGCTAGATTCACCTAATTTCGACATTTTAGACATTTTCCCCATATTCATCCTTCGCAAGCAGGCCCTTTAACACACGATTTTCCAATGGCACACAAGGTATTCTGCACTCGGCTGTGTCCGAGAGCAACGTTTTCACTTGTTCTAATTGACTGTCTAGTATTATGAGTCTGTTATTCGTTTAGAGGCGTTTGCTCTTACTTTCTACTAAATTATATCAATTCTCGTGGTTCATGTCCATGCCATTGAAAAATTTACTTTTTTTATTTATTGTTTTGAAGGTTAATTCAATTTTGCTTCTGTGGTTTTGGTGGGCAGTGAACAATAGTTTTACGTTAAGAGCAGTTAGAAATGTAACATAGAAATATCAGTGGGGTAGTAGAAAAAAAATATTATGGGGTGGGTGTATATTCATACATTTATTATAAATGTTTAATATTTAAATTGTTTTACGATTTTTTAAATCATGGCTTCGACCTTACATCAGTTTTAGTTTAGGATCAATCATTTTTCAGTGTTATATAAAACATTAATATAAAATAGGCTTTAAATATGGTTAAATATTTCTTAAAAATCATTGGGGGTCTGTCTTATTGAAATGCACTAAAATGTTAATACACCCTGTATTAATATGTTTTCACGTATTTTTGCATAACCGAGTTGAATACATGAGGCATGCCCCCCATAAGGAAACCTACACTACTAAAATTTTTATTCAGTTTTTTTTTGTTGTTGTTGCTAGTTTTCCTTAGATTGTTGTTGTCAATTGGCGGGCCTCCTCTCAGTGGCCGCTGCTGCTTTCGCTTTTATTAAATTATAAATGGCAAAACCGAGCAAATCTTTTGCCATGGTGACAACTACAGCAACAACTATAACGTCTCATAATGAATCAAAAAAGCAACAACGAAAAATTGAGTGTTTGCCAACTGCCGACAACTAACGAATAGAGATTCCAATGCTCACGCGATATATACGAGAATATGGCAAAACATATTTGACTCGTGCAAATGATTTGCTAAATTTCGAATTCAGTTCAAATCTGTAACTCGTTGCGACGCGTCGCGTCCAGGAATAGTTCCAACTCATTCGCATCCTCCAGTTCCTGAAATTCAAATTATTTTTGAATTATGTGGCGCAAATGTCTGAGCAGTCTGGTGTCCAGTCAGCGTCAGGTGCAGCCAGTCCTGAGACTGATGCATCATAAGGCGCCCGCAGCCAGACCACCTAAAATTCTGATCACGGGTCAGTTACTTATTCATCTCCGATACATGTGCCCGGGTCATATTTATAGATACCAAGGCTGAACCCATTCGACAGCTATTAATAACCGACTTCAAAAGCAAAAAGGATGACCAATTCCAATTCCAATTCGAGTGTATTTTTTGTCACCTCAGCCTCAGCCTGTGATTCCGTATCATTAAGATCTACATAATCTGTATTTTGTGCTCCTTCATCTGGCAGGTGGTCTGGGACAGCTGGGCATTGAGTGCGCCAAGCTGTTGCGCTCCCAATATGGCAATGAGAGCGTAATACTTTCGGATATTATTAAGCCCAGTCAGGCAGTTCTGGAAAATGGTCCCTATATCTTTGCTGACATATTGGACTTTAAGGGACTGCAAAAGATTGTCGTAGATCATCGCATCGATTGGCTAATACACTTCTCGGCCCTGCTCAGTGCAGTGGGTGAGCAAAATGTTCCATTAGCTGTGAGGTAAGTGAACTTAAATGAATCCCAAGAATTTCTCTACTAACTCATTATGTAACATGCTTTCTTTTCAGAGTCAACATTGAGGGCGTTCATAATGTTATCGAGCTGGCCAAACAGTACAAACTACGCATTTTTGTGCCCAGCACTATTGGCGCCTTTGGGCCTGATAGTCCCCGCAATCCCACACCGAATGTAACGGTATGTGTAACTCACTTTGCTCTCGGGGAGTTTGTTCGATATTTAAATTGGGTCTCATTTCCTTTAGATACAAAGGCCGCGTACTATTTATGGCGTTTCCAAGGTGCATGCCGAACTGATTGGTGAATATTATTATCACAAATTCGGTCTGGATTTCAGATGTTTGCGTTTCCCAGGCGTCATTTCAAGCGATCCGCCAGGTGGCGGCACCACAGGTAGGTCACAAATCAAAGCGGAGAAAATGCATCTTTCAGATACTTTCACCTTAATTGACTTAATAGTGCTTTAAAGTCAATTGTTGGCAGTTTAAGCTAATCAATACCATGACAAACTAGAGTTACTTCTAGACATTAATACACAATTTAGGTCACTGATTAAGTGATTTAGTTAATGCAAGCAAATATTTTTCTGCCTCGTTATTCGTAAAATAAGATTTCAAAATCATTTAAGCTACTTTTTTAGCTTTATTGACGGAGTGCAAAACAAATAACTGAATAAGTTTTAACTCTCTCTTAAATCTCATTTGTTTACAGATTATGCTGTTGCAGTATTCCATGAGGCACTGCGTCATGGCAAATACACTTGCTACCTTAAACCAGACACTCGCCTGCCCATGATGTACATTGAGGATTGCCTACGGTAGGTTAACTATAACCATATACTTCGACTACACAATGTTAATCAAGTTTCACATTCACAGTGCTCTACTTGAGTTTATGCGTGCACCCAATGAGCAACTGAAGCGGCGAGTGTACAATGTGACTGCCATGTCCTTTACGCCCGAGGAGTTGGTGGATCAACTGAGCAAACATGTGCCCCACCTGCATGTTACGTATAAGCCGGACAGTAGACAGCTAATCGCCGATTCGTGGCCCGAGGTGTTTGATGATTCGGAGGCACGAAAGGATTGGCACTGGAAGCACAAATATGATTTAAATAATTTGGTCGACTTCATGGTCAAGGATGTGCAGGAGAACTATATTAATCCACCGACGAATGGGAATTAATTGATTCACTGCCAAAAAAATCACAACACAAAAGTATTCCACACATCCCAATGGATTATGATGGCATTTAAATGCATTTAACTGTAAAATTTGTCAAAAAGAAAATGTTTTTTGTCTCTTTAAAAAAGTAAAAATAAACTCAATCAACTGAGAACTTCATTTCTGTTTATTTTCCATGTGTCAGAAGTGGTGATTTGCTCTTTTCCTTTCATGTTTAAAGCTTTTATTACACATTATTCATTAAATCTAAGCACCTTGAGGGATTTCAATATAAATCCATGTTTTTTTTTTTTTTGTTAAGTTTCAACTCTTAAATTCTACTTACAACTACGTTATACAATGCATTATGGTTGGATAAGGTTCTCTAAGGGTAAGTAAGTATATACTTGATAGATCTAAGTGTTATATATCAAACTCTTCGATCGCTTCAACGCAACTGCTTAGCGGCAGAGGCTTGAAGTGATGCAGACAACCGCCATGTGTAGCTATATACAAATATGCAGAATCATCTGTGAAATTGGATTCACTTTTCGCATCTTGTTTATCATTTATGGACTCTACATTGACATTGTTTGAGATTTGTTGTTGTGGCTGCTGTTTCTGCTGCTGCTTTTCTTGTTCTTGTGGGCCGTCTGTAAACGAGCAGAGAGCAAAGAGTTTTTCTCTATCAGTTTTATTTTCGATTTGTATTTCTCTTCTGAATGATAATCTAATTTCGAATCATTTTTTTCCAAGACCTTTCACTAAAGTGAGTTTTTTTTTTGCAAAAATCGGCGGTATACAGTGTGTTATTCTTTCTATTTTAAGTATAATACTGTCAAAAAGGGTCTAGACAGAGATAAAAACGGTCACCAAGCTAAAACTATACATAAAAGGACCTTCCAATAAAGTCTTGACCTAAGGTTATTAATGGTATAATGGTGCAATATGATACCAAGTGAATATAGATGATACTAGTTCGAATCGCATATGCAAAGAAAGTGAAAAAAAAATTCAACACTAACAATATACTTCGATTCTATGTCCAAAGTAGGGATTTTCTTTTGAGTGACAATATATTGTAAGATCTCACTAAAAATTGGAACGAGATCTCTTCACAAATACAATGACAGGACTAAGTAATTGCGAAGACAAAATAGTCTTGCTATCGGCAGTAATTAGTACCATTTACATTGGTCAAGTAAGCTTGACAGAAGATACCATTAACCCTTGACCGAAAACATATGGTCATACTTGCACTACTCTACCAATGCTTGATGATTTAATTTAATCTTTCTTTTCCAGTATTTCTCAACCGATTTTAATCAAATTTCATAAATTTTCATTATTTTGTTAATGTTCTTAATTCTCAGTTTCAAATTTTCAAAATTCGTACAGTTTATGGGGAGTTGCGTCCTTCTTACGTCTCTTACACAAAACCCTCTTTTACCCATTTTATGAGTTAAGGGTATACATATATATATATATATATATATATATAAATCCTCCTATATATATATATATATAGGCCGAGGATTACTCTGCAGTACTTGGTATAAATTAGTGAGAAATAACGAACGAACCCAAATCAAGATGAAGGGTTTACTGTAAGTTTGAATACGCACGTAATGTTATTGATGTGTTAAATACACGAGTGTTGTATTATAATAAGATAAGTAATGAATCTCCCATCAGTGAGCCGTACCACCGGGTACGTCCTCTTTGTTTCGTTACACAATTTATGCGACTTTTTAAATTACATAAATCAATAAGAAGCATTAATTTCACTATCCCAAATAAATGAAAAGAAAAGTTTTTTACATCTATGAATTGAGAACAACAGACCATACAATTTTGAGCAGAGTATTCATTACTAGAGTTTCGTATTGCCTTATAAATGTGTTGCAAACACACTGTGTGAAAGGCCTTTTGATTACTAAATGTTTGCCAATTTGGGCAATATTTTACTTAATGCTGTATTAGGCTTAACTAGAGATTATTGCTTAAGTGTTAGTTTGTTTTGATTGCAACGTTTAAGTAATTGTAAGAGTAATAATTTGATTTTGTTTTAAGTACATAATAGATTCAAACCCGATTTGTTGCGAGTTTTAAATACAAATATTTTTCGTCTCTTTTTCTGATTTTTGTTTGTACAATGCGGTGATATATATGTACAACAAGTCACTTGATATATATATATATATATATATATATATATGTAATATTGATTAATTAATTGATACGCTTGCCATTTAAATGTGGATATTTTTAACAATTGCTTTGGCTCACTTCTATTGCTTATTTGATTTTCTTCATTAAGTATACGCGACGTTGGCACGTCGACTCTTTCCCTCTGTTTGTTGTACTATTCTATCTGTGTGCGCAAGTTTTTTGAATGTATATGAGTAATATGCAAACTTTTGGATGTACATTTGTAAATATATAAGGAAAATCGGCGGCAAATGGAAATTATTTCATTTTGGATGACTGACAGAGAGACGTGTCGGTGAACTGTTGCATGGTATATGTGAGTGTGTGTTGGTGTGAGTCGGTTCTACATACATACGTACGTACATATATAAAATAATTTTATATATGTACATAGTGGGGATATGCATGTTTTTAGATCATGTGCGACATCATGCAACGACTCACATCACGGTTAGCGCGATGCAAATGACCTTGATAATGTTGATGGATGCGTGGATGCACCTGCTGCTGCTGCTGTGATTGTTGTTGTTGTTGCTGCTGCTGGTGTAGTTGTTGCTGTTGCTGCTGGTGTTGCTGTTGTTGCATATCGTAATCATAATCCATAAGACAAGCCTGTGTCCCAATCGCTTGTGTGGCAGGCAGCGAGAAGAAATCTACAAAAGTATTCACATTAATATTGTTATTAAAATTAATTATTACCACAAATATAGACTTTTTATTTGTAAATATTGTTCTACAATATTGCGTTTCGTTATTTTCCATAATTGTATTTATCTGTCT
The DNA here is from genome assembly GCA_035044645.1 of Scaptomyza parva. Lineage (NCBI taxonomy): Eukaryota > Metazoa > Arthropoda > Insecta > Diptera > Drosophilidae > Scaptomyza > Scaptomyza parva. Next base: position 1,718,743 of record JAWNNT010000142.1, on the reverse strand, counting down.
GCTGACGCCGAAATTTTCAGTCAACTGCGCAGCTCGCGCTGACAGTGTCCCAATTACCGTTCATTTATAAATAGCCGCTAAATAATGTAAGCAACGTTGACATCGACATCGACAGCGGCAGCGACAGCGACAGCGCTATCATCGGTTATCGGTCACCCCCTTTCAGCCCCCTCTTCCAAAAAGCTGGGCCCGTTGTACGATTGACTTGCTTTAGTTTTTATATATTTGCGCTGTTGTCAGCGATTACATTTGGAGAATGTCTATTTAGCACGTTGATTATCTGAATGCAAGTAGTGAAAGCCCCCAAAACAAACAACCACAAGAAAGGCTGATAGCTAAGCTAATATGATTAAAAAAAGAAAATGTTGTGAAAGAAATGCATTGTTCAATGGAATCGACCATAACTTATCTCAACATACCCTATATAATTGGAATATAAGATTATGGGGCATTTCAAGAATGAGCTCATCAAAAGGTAAATCGACTAAAATGTTGCTTCAAACGTGATCAACATGAACTGCGTGTTTGTCTTTGTACATTCATTTCTCTAAACAACAAATGCAAATTAAATAAAACAACGAATTTGTAGGTAATTTATTTCAAGTGTTGATGCGCATTGTCATTAAATATTTATGACATAATACAGGATATTTTTGTGAGTTAATACTTTAAAGCACTTTTACCTGTCAACCAGCGATAACAGTAAACTTATACACAAATATTTGTGTTTTGCTTCGTATGTAAGTGTATACAAATAACTTTATATGCATATGTATGTAACTGTATAAAATATTGTACGTAAACACATTAAGCGACTTCTTATAAGTATGATCTCATCAATAAATTCAAAAATCTTAGATATATAATGACGAATGTGTGTTTATGTGTGTAAAAGAACCAACAGGCTGGCAACTTTATACATACATAAATTTACACATACATACAAACATATTATGCCGGTCGCCCAACTCTTATCGCTTTGGGTTACGGGTTATTCGATTTTATACACAAACTACTACTTACACGTTCATAGGTATTGCAAGTTAATTAAGTTATTTAACCTGACAAAATGCACGTCAATAAAGTATTAAACTTTTTTTGTAACAAAATGGAAATACACTGCAAAAAGTATAACGCATTTTACTTTACGCAGTGAGCTTTTGCAAAAAGCTCTAGCGTACGTGACTTGACCTTGCGGGTGTGTAAATATTGTAAATATGTACGTATGTATATTTATAATTAAAGAGTATACAAACATTAACTGAAAACTATTTACTGATACACATACAATCAACATATGCCGGAATTAACTTTACTCAAACTGCAATTTAAACTAAGGGTATTGAAGGTGCGACACTGGTTGTTTTCTTGTTTACCTTGCATGTTAGCTGTCAAAAAAACGGAATCTGAACAGATAACACAAAAATTACTTTAAATTCTGATAAGGATGACCCAGAAAAATAAATAAAAGATCCCAAAAAAAAGTGAAGCGCGCACAAACTCGTTGCCAACAAGTTTCAAAATGCGATTTTGTAACACAATTTACGAAATGTTTTCCCCCTCCCGCTTAAGGCTATTAAAAAGCGCACACTTTGTTGCTGTCCAGCGTGCGTGCGGTGTGAAAAAAGTCAAGGGCAACCGCAAAAAAAAATTACATATTTAACTCGAACGTTTTAATTTACAAGTATTATAATTATGCGCATAATTACCGTTACAATACTGTGCGACCAGATCGGCATCATCAAAACGGCATCGCTTGACGGCCGTCAAGTTGTCCATCTCCAACTGTTCATGTCCCATTGCAAAGCAGCGCTTTTTGCAGCGAGCAGTGACGGCCACATCGACGTCAACGTCGACGTTAGCGTCAACTTCATTCACTTGCATCTGCATTGCCTGCACACTGTGGTTGTTGTTGTTGCAACTGTTGTTGTTATTGTCTGAAGCGGCAGACGCATTGTTTACAAGCGCATAGCCATAGTACCCGTTCGAGGCGGACGCAATATGAGAGACGACACGTGCATTGAATGGATCCACAATCGATGAATTGCGCGCCGGTGTCCCAGTTTCGAAATTGACAGCATCAGATTCACCATGTGCCCAGCACTCGAAATTTGTCAAGACCATTGCTGATGCCTATATATTTGCTGTATACGTTGGCGCGCACAGTGGAAATTTACCAAGAATACAGTTGACAGTCACAAATCCAAATGCGGAATAACAAAAACGCGATGTGTATTGAACGACGCTCGCTATTCGACTGTACGAACGGTGATGCCGGCAACGTTTGTTCAACTGCAACGAGCTGCTTTCAGTTAGTTGATTACTTCAAAATAGCAGCATTGGCAAAATGGTGAACAACATTTAATTAACACACTCGCGCGCACACCACCACCGAACGAAACAACGCTAACGCTGACGGCAATTGTTAAAAATAAATACAATTGGCAATAAGTATCGATACATTTTAGCTAGCGAATATTTGGTTCGCAATACATCGTAAGTATATCGATACCATATATATACGCGAAATTTATAGATTTTCTATTAGTATACCATTTAAAATGTAATTGATACAAGGTACATAAATGACCATATGAATACAATATTTCAATTTAACAACCAAAATTTGATATTAATTAAATAATGTTGCCACCTAGTCGAAAGCATTCGATTAGTATTGTCCAGCTTATCATGTGATTGTCACGTCAAAAAACAGAAGACAACAAATATCTGCAAATAAAATCATTTTCCAAACTCAGTTGAAATATTTCAAGTATTAAGCAAAGATGAACAGCAAAGGTAAGAAGAGCAATGCCGGTGGAAGTGACGGTGGCCAAAACAAACTCTCCAAACAGAAATCACATGTAAGTATCTGCAAAACATTTGTTGGCCCCATTTTGCCGGCAGTATGTATGTACATATATTTGATGAGCCCACATTTGTTTTTGTAGGACTTTCAGGATTACAGCGCCTTTAAGGTGGTTCTCTTCTACTGCTCGCTCATCGTATTCCTGCCCGTGGTTACGTTTTTCGCTTTGAAAGGCTTTGTGCTAGAAAGATTCTTCACCATGTCGGATATGAGAGTAAATATCGGTTCAGCTGTCGGCGCTGTAATTGCCCTGCATCTTGCACTAGGTCTTTATATATATCGTGCCTATTTTGGCGGATCCAAGTCCCAGTCCAAGCAGGACTAACAGGGATCATCGAGGGAGCAACAAACTGCGACTGTTACATTTTACCATTTCCAATTCCAAATGCATCGTTTTTTGTTTTACGCTTCTAAGCATTAGTTACACTAGCGTTAAGTAAACTAATTACAAAAATCCACATGTTTATTACATATGTATATGAGTGTGAGTGAAAGTTGCCCCATATACGTGAGTACATACATCAAGCGTGTATTTGTCGTGTTTAATCATTTTATTGCATAATTTTCGATAACAAAAAAAAAAACGCGCTGCATGTTGTAATTGTATTTAGGGCTATCCATCAATTGTTGTCAAGTGTGTAGTATCAAAAACTGTGAATTAAATATATAAAAATATTCTACACTAAAAGAAAGAAAAGGATATGCGTGGTTTATTCAATGTTGTGCGCAACTATAATTGGATGAATGCCATTAAAAATGTACTGCCAAAGCAAAGTGAATACATTTATAACTTGGGCGCTTACTTTGAGCTAAGTGATGTTGTAAGTAGCAAACTCAGCTTACAGGTGAAATCATTTAAATATTCAGTATATATAGTGCTGTGTTTACCGCATCTCAAAGTCCCCTTTGTTAGTTTGAAATCTGTTAACAGTTTTATTCCAATTGGAATATACAGCTATTTTATTAGTATTTCGATGCAATTGCTTAACATTAGCGATGAGCAATATTTTCTGTTATCAACACTGTTTAGTGGCTGTTAAATGATAAATAAGGCTGGCAACACCAAATCAGTTTTTGTTTGTGTTCGGTTTCTTGGTCAATTTTTGTTGAAGTTATTTATGAAAAATGCTAGTATGATTAGTCTTAATATGCATTTAATCGAATACGCTTCAACAGACCACCGTAAAAATTCCAATATATGTACGCACTTCTGTACATCTGCTACAGTGGCACAAGCAAAGACGTATCTGCAACCACCTGTTAGAATATTTGAAGACGTAGACTTTCTTTCACATATTTCAATCAGTACTAAACATGCAGCAGCTGTATAAACTACCACAACTTGTGTGGCCCCTTTGCGTACATACGGTTCTTATAGCCACTTTGTTGACGAGGGCAACAACAGCCACATCATCATCCGAGTATATAGTGGGCCGCAATAAGGTAGCACCAAGTAACAACAACAACATGCTCAACATCTGGTATATTTTATTGAAAAACTCTTTCAGACTGCTTACAATCCAAGTCAACTCACCGCTACCCAGTTTCTAGAGTATAGTAATCTGTCGGATGGACAACATCTGCGGGAGGCTATAAAAAATATACTTATACCGAGAGTGGTTGGAACACCTAATCATGGAATTGTACGACAATATATTATGCAGAGTCTGCGAGATCTGGATTGGCATGTGGAGCTAGACAGTTTTCACGATACGGCGCCCATATTGGGCACCTTGCATTTTAGCAACATTATTGCCACATTGAATCCCAAGGCTGAACGTTATTTGGTCTTGGCCTGCCACTACGACAGCAAGTACATGAAGAATGTGGAATTTTTGGGCGCCACTGATTCAGCTGTGCCCTGTGCAATGCTCCTAAACCTGGCAAAGGTGCTGCAGCAACAGCTGGCTCCATTGCAAAGTTCCAAACTAAGTCTGATGCTGCTCTTCTTCGATGGCGAGGAGGCGTTTAAGCAATGGGGTCCTCAGGATTCCATTTATGGTGCTCGCCACTTGGCCCAGCTGTGGCAGAAGGAAAACAAATTGGATCGCATTGATATGCTGGTGCTGCTCGACTTAATAGGCGCTCCCGATCCTGCTTTCTACAGTTTCTTTGCAAATACGGAGCTGTGGCATATGCGATTGGCGGATCTGGAGACACGTTTGGCGGATAAGCATCTGCTCGAGCGCTACATGAGCAGCGGTGTGGCGAAACGCGACCCCAGACGATACTTTCAGCCACAAGCAATGCGCAGCAGCCAAGTTGAAGACGATCATATACCCTTTCTGCGTCGGAACGTGCCCATTCTACATCTAATTCCTATGCCCTTTCCTAGTGTGTGGCACACAACGGACGATAACGAAAGTGTGATCGATTATGCGACAACGAACAATTTGGCGCTGATAATACGTCTATTTACTCTCGAGTATCTGTTGGGCGGCAAAAAGTAGCGTGAAGTCCCCCTCTTAACTACTTACTATACATAAGGCCTTATCTAATTGACCTGTCTGATACGCGGTATCGTTGCTAAAGGCAATTAATACAATTATATTTTTTTGTTTTGATTTTGTGAGTTTAGGTATCTTTATGTTGAGTTTGTATATGCCCTAACTAATTTACTTTCAAAGGAATTAACGTGTTACACAAAATACGCTTAAAATATTTTTTAAAATTGTTTATAAATATGTAGAAAATCGGAAATGTATCTTAAATGCAACTTCTTTTTGTTTAACTTATCTAGTAATATATATCTACACATTTATTAAAACTAATTAAGCGTCTCATGTAAAAAATGTTAGCTCCCAAATATTATATATGGCAAATACTGCTTTTACGCTATTTTCAGCTTGGTTTAGCTGCCAGGATCAAATCCAAAGCAGCCTTAATAAACTATATTGAGCGTAAGCACAGTAATGGTCGTTTAAATAAGCTTAGATCTAGCTAAAATCGTAAGAATCGCCTTAATACTATATGACTATGAAACTGTGGAAGTTCAAGTCGTTCAAGATGTCGCTGCTTCGGGCAGCGATACGCTGGACGGACAGGAAGGTATTGACGATGCCGTCAGCTCACCCTCAACTTTAACATCCATTTGGCCTTGTAGGAGCTGCGTCACATTCAGCTCCTTGGGTTTCTCCACAATAATGGCGCTTAACTCTGCACAGGATTTGGTCTTAGATGGTTTTGTAGTATCGCTGCCATTTGGAGAACCGCTCACCTCACGTAAATCGGAACGTGAATCTCGACAACACACCTTCTCAATGCAATCGGCAGCCTGACACTGCATTAGGCACTCTAGTGATGCGGAAGCATTCTTATTGGTTGACGGATAAAATTCCGGCTGGATAGTGACAGCTTTTATCCCTTGCTCCTGAAAAAATTCACGCACCTCCTTAATAGTACGCAGATAGAGCTTAGGATTTTGGAACTGTATGTGTATGGTGGCCACATAGTTGTGTGCGGCCAACTGCCAGATGTGTAGATCATGATAGCTAACGATTTCTGGAAATTTGCTGGCCAGCGTCTGTTCGAAGATCTCCAGATCAATGGAACCCGGTATCGTTTGTAACAGAATCAGACAGGATTCTTTCACTGCAAAAAAGAAAAATTTTATTATTGCTTTTATTCTACTGTTATGCTGATTGTTATACAAATTGTGAAGTGTTATACAGCATTAAGCTGATATATTTGAAGTTCATTTACAATTTGTACAGCACATCTGTTATATATACTCACTGTATGGATAACTTAATGAGACCAACAACACACATGAAAATATGGATATAATAGGATCAATAAACTTGGCCGTATGCTGCTCATCCTCAGCCACATAGACAATGGCCGCACAAAGAATGACGAACAGTGTGCTAGACACATCGCGCAACATTTCAACTGCGCCCTGTCGCTTGGTCGTCAAATAAACATTGCCAACCTCCTTCTCTAGATCCTGGCGCAATTGGCGATCGTTCCGGGACTTGCTTAAAGTACGTTGCATGGGTTTAAGTGCCAAATCGGAATGACTGGATATGGAACGCTCGAGCACAACGTTGCCACCCGGCGTCAAATGCAGAAAGCTGCCCTGATGCAATGTATAGCCACCGATTAGCAAATACGTTATGCCATTCAATATTAGACCCACACAGCCAAGAATCAGTACATGTATGGGCAAATGCATTGTATCCTGATGATCAATATGGACCAGCGTCTGCAGCGCTTCCACAATCAGCGAAAAGGACAACGAGGCCAATATAATAAACACAATCAGCATGGTAAGAATGTCAATGCGTGCCCAGCCAAACGTGTTGCGAAGCTTTTGCTCTCGCGACTCCCGCTTCGCCAACTGTTGCTCTTCAGTGTCGCTCACTGTGAGCACTACGGCAACCTTGTCATCCGTTAAAGTGGGCGCTGCAAATGGTTTTTGTTGTTCCGTCTCTTTTTGTTTGCTGTGCTGTAAGAAAGAAATATAAATGAAATGGACAGTTATTAGAAAAAGGAGTGAAAGGAATATTAATAGCTTAAAGCTCCGTTTAATGACATGATGAGTGAAAGGGAGAAAGATCAACACTAATTGATTAAACAGTAATTTTAGTACATGTGTGTATCTGTGTTAGAATCTGTCATAATGACTTGCACGCTCAGTCATTGAATTATTTTTGATAGACATATATTAATCACTGTCGATCAGTTCATTAAATACGTGAGCCTGCTGTAAAATCTTGTCACCAAATTGCTGTTAACGCATTTTAACGCTTTGCTTAACTCAGACAAAGGTCTGTCGGTCTGTCTGTCTGTCAATTACATAAGACCACAATTTGAAGCTACCCGTTTCACAATGCTCTCCAACTGTTTCTGGCCGCTTGCTTATGATATCTGGTCCGCGCTGCGTGGTTTTCAATCACAAGTCTTGTGTGTAGGCTTTACATTTTTACCACTTTGCGGTATTTTCGTCTTGCGTGAAACGTGCTTGGCAAGCGTGCCCATATCCTATATAAAGCCAAGAAACGAAAAAAAACCAAAAACAGACGACCACACGAATTTGCAAATTTTTGCAGTCATTCGAAACGTTTTTGTTTGGATTTGACAAATATATTTGCATAAATTTTTGATATTTGACCATAGGCGAAGCCTCAGGGCAAATCTAATATGATTTTATTATAATAACGCTTGGGATAGAAACTGGTAAAGGTGTTGAAAATTATTGTGTTACTAGGTCAGCTAATATACTGTACTAAAACTAGGTAGAGTATGTTTATCTTATACCGCAGTTCAAGGATTGTATGATTATCGGAACAAAAAACCTTATCATAATCCCTGTCATACCCACAACTTAATTACTTTGTCAGTAATTTTCAACACAGATAAAATAAACAAGCTGTTAACAACACTTGCTATCTGTGAGCGTAATTTCAGTACAATTTACTGATAACCAAGACACAAACAATTTAGTCAAAGGTCTATACAATAATTTCACTATCGTTCAACTGAAAGTTTGCAAAAGAAACTAATGAAAATAATGACAATAGAATCTATGGGATTTTTAAGGATTTGTATTTACAAAAATATGCAGAAAGGGATTGTCAAAATGCCCTCAAATAACCTTTATACCTTTGTACCTGATACTGATTTACGGAACAAAAATTCAAAATATTTATTAAGCTTAAAAATCAATAAAGCAAAAGTTGAAACCCAGTCAAAAAGCGTAACCGGTTTGTCATGATGTGGTTAATATCAAAATGCATAGTTCAATGCACTGCATCTGGTTTATTTCAGTTTCTTTTTATTGGCATTTGAATTCCGATTTGCTTATCAGTTAGATTGGGAAACTGGCTTCCGGTATTGATTGATCCACTTACCTTAATTGTCAAAATGCAACCGGTCAGCGCCAAAATGTTGCACAACATGTGATAGGATGCCATGAGGAGTGTCAAGGCATGAGTCAAATGGCTGAGCACCAATTGGAGCACAAAGTAGCACACGGATAGCATCAATACCACGTACAATGGTATGGGCTGGCAGCGTTGTAATACCTCTTTGATCGACATCTTTGTTAACGCCTTCTATAAAGGGACAGATTTGGAAAACTACTGTGAATTAACTGTGTAAACATCAGAGAGCGATACGGAAATAGATCACAAACGAACTTTGTTTTTGGGATGCTTGAAGCTAGATTAATTTATTGATTAAATCAATTTGCAGTTGACGCATACACAATGCGATAAAAGGTCTTGATAATTAGCAGTGTGATGACCAAGTGCAAGTGTTTTAATAAGCTTAAAGTATTTATTTAAACAATTATAAAGTTTCCCTGCTCAGTTTAAGGGAACCCAATGCGATAAGGCAAAACAGGGTCAAGTTTAAATGTCTATTGAACCGCATATAACAATAATAATAATAAGTTTGCCATATGTGAACATTTGCTAATCATCATCATCAAGCATATGTCCAGTTTTGGGCAGGTGGTGGGTTCAGGTAACGCCTCAACAGCCAATCGTTGCATTGGTCTGGCCTTTCCGCCTGCCTGGCATGCAAATGAAGATGCTTAACACGAATCCACCTACCTAACCTACCTACCCAACTAACTACCCGTGATGACATTGACGTAACAGTACGTGACAATTGGCTTGAGTCTAGCTGTAAGTTGTAAGTAAAACCAAGGTTAGCCCTTAATTACAGCTGTCACATACGACTTTAATTGATCGGATAAACCGTGGAAGGGTTCGTTGAGATATATTTATGAGGTGTTTACGAATAGTTTAATGTAATTATAAATAAAATTATTGTGCTCAAATTGTTATCTTTTTTTTTTTGAAGAATGTATTCTAGGCTCATTACCAAGTCTAGTCATGGTTAGGCTATATAAGCCATAGGCCCATGGCATGTTTAGATATAACATTTATCTTATCTAAAGACATTTTGTCATTGAATTTAAATCATATTTAAGATGTGTAGAATTCTTATGCGCATTAATGTCAACGATACTTTTAGAAAACTAAAAATATTTTGTAAGTAGGGAATTTATATGAACTTAAAGGGTTAATTAAGAATTTTAGAATCAATTTTTCAGCTAGATAGATAAATAAATCTTTGGTAAAACATAAAAATTATGTTTTTAGAAACTTAAACAAATTCTAAAGAACCTTTATTATGTTTACATTCCTGAAAGTCTGATATCATCGAATTTAGTAATTTATTGCGAATCATTATAAATTTTCATGCTGATCCCAGTTCACGAGTACGTTTATACCCCAATAAGATCTATCTAAGATCTATTACATATTCTAAACATACCGCCAGGTGGGTGCTACGTAATCCCAACCTCATATATCTGTCACAGACAAACAGTCGAAGCAGCTGATTGCATTTTAAACACCCAACACACACGTGGGCCGAAACAGTTTAGATCGACAAAGCCGATCTCCATTGTTTTTACAACATTAGCAAAATCGATTACGATTCGGTTTGCCATTGACCAACATTTCACACAGCGATCTTCCATGAACACAAAAACAATAAAAACAAGAAAGAAGGCTCTAGTCGAGTAAGCTCGGGCTGACAGACACACTCATATGTACGCTGTACCAATGCTTGATGGTTCCATATCTCCGGTGTTTCTGAACCGATTTTAATAAAATTTTTCCAGATGTTCATTATTTTGCTTATAGTTTCAATCCTCATTTTCAAAGTTTTGAAATTTTATATTTTTTTTGTTATCGATTACATGTGTATATCTTAAACCGGAAAAGTTATCGAAAATTTGAAACAAAGTTGTCATGCCTAGGGATAAGGAGAGCTCATATCCAATATTTGGAGTCTCTAGCTTTTGTAGTTTCTGAGATCGACGCATTTAAACATACAGATGGACGGACAGACAGACAGACAGACGGACGGACATGGCTAAATCGACTCGGCTGATGCTGGTCAAGAATATATATTCTTTATGGGGTCGGAGAAGTTTCCTTCTGCCTGTTACATACTTTTGCACAAAACCATTATACCCTTTTTTTTACCCATTTCATGGGTTAAGGTATAATAATAGCTAATTAAATTGGTATCCAGTTAGAGGTTGATACTACTACTACAGAAAAGAAAGAAACAAAAAAATTCCTACTCGTGCTTCGTTGTACCTATTTTGCCCGCAGCTAAATGTTCATTTGCTCAATTAGATTTCGCTTTCATTGAATAAAACGCAATCCGAACTATCAGCCAGGGAGTATTGTACTTAACTACAACAATAATGCCAAAGTGCCCGTTTGGGATAACAAATGTTAAATATTCACGTAATACTAGTAGTGGCAAGTAGCACATCTGAATAATACAACTGTTTAACGAACAAGTGAAAGAATTTGGAGAATTTCAATTAAGATCATTTGGAGGCAAAAAATATTTGACACTTGATACACTCGAAGACTTTTCCATATATATTTTAATTCAAGTTGAAGTTGTAAGAAATGTTAATTGAACTATAAACATAGTTAAAAAGCGGAATAAATATGATAAATGTATACTAAATTGACCATAAAATTCAAATTTTTGAAAACAAATTGTTAAAAGAATGTTATCAATCTAAAATTCAAGTTGCGTACACTATTCGACCTTGTCAACGTATCCGAAATATGGCCAAAATACAAATAGATACACTTAACAAAACTATTTACTATATTATGGGGAATAGGGGTAAGGGAAGGTGTATACTTGATTAACTTGCTGTACAGGCAAACAGGCCAGGGACCCAATGTACATAGTTAATTTTGATTCAATTTTTTTGTAAATCAAATAAAATTCAAATCTATTTTTTTTTGGTTTTTTGCCAATATAAAAATCAAATTTGTATGCAAGCATTGTTCATTTGCCCAAAAGCAAACGAACAAAACAAAAATGCAGACTAAAACAAAAATATTTTATTTTGTTTACAAATGTCGTTGAGCCGATACCGAGAGTTGATGGAATGATGAAGTGACTCTCGTTTTATTGAGCCATAATTGACAAGCCAAGTGCCAACCAATCCTCCTGTGAGACAGATTTATGAAGTACAAAAAACAGAAAACAGAATCGTAATGAGCAATTGTCTGTTTTGTAAAAAGAAAGGTGTTTTTGCAGTGATTTCTGTTTATCTATTTTAATTTGTTTTTTGACATTGAAAAGCCAAAGAAAAAGATTTGTTTTCTTATTAATTGGGTTTTTTATTGAAGGAATTCAGCAACTCAGCTGTTTTGGATAAAGAAATCTTTGTTTATGACTGCAACTGCAGCTGTCATGTTGTAATAAGCGATTTCATCATATCGGATGTTTATATATAAATCATCGTACGACGTGATTTCTGCTCCCTTTATTAATAAAAGCTTGAAACAATCCTTTCATGCACTTTCACCAACCACCACAACAACAACAACAACAATTATTTAATTAAAATCTGAACAAATGGAAAAACAATGCAATTTTTCGTAATATGCCAATTCTATTAGATGCAAATTTATATAAATTACAGTTAATGGGCTTCATTCCGCACAGATTGCAAGTGAAAATGCAGGTTCGCATGAGTTTATCAATTTTTTCGAAATTTTATATAAGTATACTATTTTCAACAACAAATAACAGTTAGATTTGTTTTCAAGGGCCGTTTTGCATAATTTGCATTGAATGGCTGTCAATATTATTATTATGTTTTTTTTTTTTCGGTTGGTTTCAAAGTCTAGTCAAACATACTATAGAAAAATTAACATTCATTTTGGAAACTCTTTATACCATGACGCAGAGAATTTTTGTTATTTTTACTGTGCAAATTGTGCTGTATTTTTGGTACCATGCTCCCAAATAATCACTCGCTAAGTGATTCCATTCATTATTTGCTAACAAATCAGTTGACTTGGCCGATATCACAGATACGCAAATAGGAATACAAATTTCTTGTTGTTGTTGTTTATCTTATTTTTGGTTCAAATGGAAAATTATATATTTTTGCCGGCTTGATGTCTCTTATCAAATGTAAGTAACTTTCTTAAACAAAAGTTTAGTGGACTTGTTTTTTTTTTTTTTTTTTGAGGTGGGCCAACAATAAACAGTTCGTTCGCTTCAAATGTTTAAACAATCATTTATATATTATATATACACGCATGCCCAATCTACATTGCTGTGCGTATAAATAGAAGCGCGTGTTTGTATAATAAAAAAATCACATATTTGATACGTACAACAAAATATATATTTATGGAGAAGAATATCTATTTTAAGCACACTTCACACTATACAAATTTGCGTTTGATTTATAATTTTTTTTTTTTGTTTTTTGCACCGTTAGTTCAAATTAGTGTTTCTGGTAGCGTTAATTTTCACACACACGCACGCGACGACACCTGTCGGCTGGTATTTACAATATGCAATATGCCGAGTGCGCTCAGACGACGTTGACGACTGTGCGGCTCTAACTCTATTGAAACGCTGACATCAAAAACAAACGCAGATCAAGCGCGACAACAACGATGATGATAATGCCATGGAAAGCAGAAAACGTACCGAAATAAATACAAATCAGGCAGGCAACCGAATTGAAAGTGAGAGCGTACCAGCAGCGAGAGATAAACGGTGAGAGAGACACTGACCGAGTGAGAAAAAGAGCACGCGTATGGGGGTGTACGAGCGATTTGAGTGCGTGCGCTAGGTAGACGAGCATTATCAGTGGGTGGGAATCATGCCACACACATATAGATAAACAGAGCGGGTGCAAAGATGTAGAGCGTAAGTGAACAGGCGCGTGCAGGTACTGCGTGATAGTTGTATCTGCACAGCTATGCAAAATTATGTTCGAGTGCTTGAGGCGCCGCTTTTGGTTTATACGTAACGCTTATCGTGAGTGTAAAGGATGGATTTTCCTGTATTTATGTGCCACATAAACTTGAAACATATGTTAATCGCTCTTTTGTCTTTTATTATCATTTATTTGTTCACAAAAACTATGTTGTTGCTAGGAGTGTATTGAGTTAGAATGCGTTAGTTGTTTTGACACGTTAGATTTTAGTTCAAACAAAAAGCTCGTTGGTTTATTGTATTTCTTATCGGGTTTTCACTGTAGATAAAGGTATGGTTTATTTTTGATTTGTCGAGCTAATTACACTAATATGTACTATGTGTAAATAAGTACATACTTATGCGGTTTAATACATATAAGATAATGTAGTCGCGGCGACAGTAGAACGCCAACTGCCTTTGTTATAAAAATATTTTAAAATTCTTTCAAAGCCATGCAGAATTCAATTTGCCAAGGAACATGCAATAAACACGCACATTAGATAAAAACGGCATGTGTAGTTATACTAACTACAGTGTAGCGAGTTGAGTTATATTTATTATAGTAAACGAATAGTTATAAACTTTAAGAATTACCTAAAGGAAAAACATACATATACTTTATTTAATTGTATTTATGGCTACTGTTTGCTAAACAGTTTTTACTGTTAATCAAATTATAAAAAATCACAAATTTTGAGTTGTGTCGCTTTTGTTCAAATAACGCGATATTTACTCAATGCCTGAAAAAAACTCAGTGTAAAATCGGACAATACTGTCATCGACCAATCGTTTATCGTATAAAGTATTTCTGATTTTCGTTAGTATTTTTGTGGATTGATTAATTTAAAAAATTTGGTCACACTCACCTACTGCTGACATCTAGGCTGTGTTTTTATTCTTGCGACCACCGGACGTGAAATCTGTGTGGAAAACATTAAAAATCAATTAGAAAATACCTTAAACTAGTTGGTGTGTTGTGCGCCGGATAATAATGGCTGCCATTGTACTAACTAGGAACATGCAGCTGGCGAGTATGTGCTGTTGCAGGCACTGGAATCAACTGCCTCGCAAAAATTATGTAATGTCTGTTGCAGTTTTGCTGATCTGTATTTAAATTTCCTCCGCAGAGCATCATAGCACCGGTGTCGTTGGTGTGCTTTGCCTGCGCAGCTACAGCGCTGCCGCTGCTCCACCTGATGCGGATGCGCCGCGTCCATTGAAGACAACAAATGTTGCTGCCATGAAACGCGGCACAGGCGGACGCAGCAGTTTCAATGGAATCGTTGCCACTGTGTTCGGTGCCACTGGCTTTGTTGGACGCTATGTGTGTAATAAGCTGGGCAAGTCAGGCACCCAAATGATACTGCCCTATCGCGGCGATGAGTCCGATGTGATTCGTCTAAAGGTCTGCGGTGATCTGGGACAAGTACTCTTTCATTTCTACAATCTGGATGATCCACGCTCTATCCGCGAGGCTGTAAAGCACTCGAATGTTGTCATCAACTTAGTTGGACGTGACTACGAAACGAAGAACTTCAAGTTCAAGGATGTGAATGTGAATGGTGCCGCTCGCATAGCAAGGTAGGTGATATTTATCTAAATTGTATTTTTAATTTGATAAATTATTTTGTAGCATTTGTCGCGATGCCGGTGTGGAGCGTTTTATTCATCTCTCCTCGCTGAACGTCGAAGCCAATCCCAAGGCGAATTATATCTCCGGCGGCAGTCAGTGGCTGAAATCGAAGTACGAGGGTGAGCTCCAGGTTCGCGATGCCTTCCCAAACGCAACGATTATTCGTCCAGCGGATATCTATGGATCTGAAGATCGCTTCTTGCGCTACTATGCACACATCTGGCGTCGTCAATTCCGTTCAATGCCTTTGTGGCATAGCGGAGAGCGCACTGTCAAGCAGCCCGTATTTGTTTCGGATGTGGCACAAGCCATTATTAATGCCGCTAAGGATCCAGACACCGCTGGTCGCGTCTACCAGGCTGTGGGGTGAGTTCAGTTCAATGTATTACTTATTTAATATATTCAATTTTACAATTTAAACTTACAGACCCAAACGTTATCAGCTGAGCGAGCTGGTCGACTGGTTCCATCGTCTGATGCGAAAGGATCAAAAGCTTTGGGGCTATCAGCGTTACGATATGCGCTGGGACCCCACCTTCAAATTGAAGGCCAAGTTGACCAATTTGATTTGCCCAGGAGCACCAGTTGGTGGACTGCATCTGGATCGCATTGAGCGAGAGACCATCACCGATAAGGTGCTGCCTGGAGTGCCAACGCTGGAGGATTTGGGTGTGCATCTGACAACTATGGAGGAGCAGGTGCCATGGGAGTTGCGTCCATATCGCGCTGCCTTGTACTATGATGCGGAGTTGGGTGAATTTGAGGCAGCTTCACCGCCCAAAACGATCGAAGCACGCGATGAGGTTCGTTTGTTTGCCTAAACATTGTTAATTGGAAATATTTAATGCGTCTATCACTTTAAATAAATTGTCTATAAATTAAATAATGAAACCAACCACATTAATTTTTATTTAAAAAATATTTTGGAATAAATGTTTTTGTGCAGGAATTTATTTTTTTAAAGCTTAGGCTACAACGTTTAACAACACTGTTCGATACGCGGTAACATTATGCAATACTTGAATGGTGCTGCCAGATCTGCGCCTCGGTGCGCAACCCTAAAACAAATCAAAACAAAGTCACATTTCGATAGATGCAGGCAACACTTGCGACAATTTTTGAGGTAATTCTTATTTCCTAGCGGCAAAAGCTTTTGCAGTTTTCCTTCAACCTTACGCCTGTGCAAGCTGTGCGACGCGGAAAATCCGCACGGCTAAAGCGGCTGAAAATTCAATTCAAGTGCCAACTTCTTATAGGCAAAGTACCAGTGAAAAGTGCACGCGCTAAGTACCAAAATCGGCATTTGTGTGCAAATTAATGTGTGTGTGAGTGCATATGATAGTGTGAGTGCTGGATGCAGCGCGCTAATATAAAAATATCAAAAGCATATAGCCAAATATGAATCTTGAATATACACTATCATCGAAAGTGTTTGAATACTAAAAAGTGAATAAATTAACTTAATCAGAAAAACGTTACACTCATATATATTTATGTACACATATAGAAATCGAATTTCATAACAGATAAATCGATCAAAGCGCAAACGTCAGCAGCGTCCCTATACGAAAGCCCTGGGAAACCGAAAGCCTCGTCATTGTACCAACACGGTGTGTGCGAGGGGGCGTTGGGTGTCGGTGCTGTAACAGCAAAAATCATCTGCTGGGGTGAGCAGCAGCAGCAAAAAGCAGCAGGCGTTAGCATCAGCTGTGACGCTTGCAGTAGAGAAGGAGCATCAAAAAGCTCTGCACTGTCAAACATCAATAATATAAAAAGCAGCGAAGCTAAAGTCAACACGAAAAAAACAACAAGGAAGACACATATGTAGCAGTAGTGGCAGCATAATAATTCTCATCATAATAATAAATTAGGTTTGTATTTGCGCGTGTGTGTGTGTGCAAAAGCAAAAGCAAAAGCCTCGCGCTATTATTAGACTCTGCGCAAGTGTCCATCTATTGAGCAGCAGAATTGTCAAGAGCGACGTCAAGGACCGCGCCTTCGATAAACATACGCCCATCACAACAAAAGCAAAAGAAGAAGCAGCAGCAGATTTGATACTACCGGCGCCGCTGCAGCGCGAATACTACGTCAACAGTTGCAATTTCGAGTATAAAACCAAAATTTATGCTTTATATCATCACGTCGAGAGTAGTGGCACGTCGGGTCAAGTGCAACAGCAACAGCAGCTGAGAGTCGGTGAAAGGTTTTTGCGACACAAAATGCTATTTGCCGCTGCCGCAGCCGCTGCCAGCGGCAATAAAAGCGTTCGTGTGGGGGCTGCAGCGCTGCCGCCGCCGCCTCTGCCACCGACTTCGCTTCCAGCTGCCCTGCTGCAGGATCATCATCACCAGTTGACCATCAAGAACTGTTCTCAATCGCAGCCGGGCGAGCGCATTTCTGGTGAGTACCAGTTTTCTTTAAGCAAAGCTTTTCGTTCTCTTCTATGCGTTTGCTCTCTTCCGAACTTGCTCGACTTGCCAACTATGACGCTCTTAAGTTTATTGCCGTCGCTTCGTCTTTGACGACAGAAGCATTCTGTTTATTTTGGTTTTTGTGCGGCATTTTCATGTTATTTATTTATACACTTCTGCTCGGGTTTATATAGATATAAAATGTATGTGGAAATGTTTGATATAAAGTAGCGACAAGTTTGTTGACTCTTACGTAAGTGACGACGCATCATTTTATTTATTTATTTGTTTGTTTAGCCTTCGCCTTGGCAATTACATTTGCTTGGCCAATTTTTATTTATTAGCAATATATGCAATGCTTTAAATATCAATGCATCATATTTGCAGTAAAGTAGTAGTTTTCCATTCTGTTCTTGCCAAATTGAACAGGCACAAAACTTTCCATTGCGAAACAACGGCCAAAGCAATTCCGAGAACACGAATAAATAAGTCATGTTAAACCCAAAAATAGTGTGAAACACGTGCAAGTTTTTCGCAGAGAGTGAGTGAGTGAGAGAGAGAGAGAGAGATTTCGTTCAAATATTGCTTAACCGGTAAACAGTAGCGCAGTTAGCTTAAACGGGGTTGTGCCACATATCAGTGAGATGTTAATGGCTGGAATTGGGAACACCTTATGCCCTTTAACTATTAAGTTCGCTCCTGTTCACAAAAGCTGTTACACACTCATACTACAACACTTTATCTTACCGTATGCTTTCATGCTCAGTTCCACTCCTGTTTTGTTGTGATAGTCTTCCTCAGCTTGCCGGCTGTGCTTTTTTGCTCAGATAACAAAACATTGCGACTGAGGCTTTTTGAAGGCCAATCACGGAAAAGCCCTGAACCACAAGCAAATGAATAAGAATACTGTTATCTAAATGTTTTATTTTATAAAGTTATCTGATACATGATACCTATGCATAATTCGCTACAAAACACTTGCAAGCTGTGTATGAGATTTCGAAATTATATGCATATATCAAATGGATTTTTGTTTGTGTGTGTTTATTATTTTTGTGAATTCCACTGATAGAAACAACAAAGTGTCACACGTACATAGGCACACAAAGCTGTAATCAATAGGCCTAGGCCTTGATAAATTGTTCCTCACACTCTCATCCCTTTGTGTATGTTGTAACATTTGAGCTTTCACTTTGCAATTGCCTTTTGGAGGTGATTCTATGCGACTTTCTATGGGTTTTTAATTAGACGTAGTTGAGGGGCTACCAAACTGTCTGCTGTCTATTAGTAACGTCTACTCCTCTAGATTAACCCAATAGTTATGTCATTGAACCTAACAAACTCTTATCTCGAGCAATTAAAAACCCCCGTTGCTATGCAAAAAGAGGGGAACAAGAAATTGAAAATTAAGTATATATACATATATATTAATCATTTTCGAAACTGCGCTTTGGATTTTCACGCTATCAACAAATTTCTTGAATAACTATACAACTAGAAAATATTCCATTTATAATGCCACGCAAACCATGCAAAATTTCTAGACTGAGTTCAATGAGGTATAAATAATTCTTCACTATAAAAATAAGTAAAACTTAGCGACTATAAGATGTTTGTTCAATGGAATTCAAAAAGAGCTATTTAATAGAAATTTTAATTAATTAATAATAGGAAAGTATGTGTTTAATAGAATGGTTTTTATAAGCGCATTTAGAAAACTTTGTAGATCTAGTTGTTTTAGAAATAAAAATTCCAAAACAAAATCAAGAAAAAAACCCTTATGTTTGTGTACTCGAAATTTTCAGTTTTTTCAATAACCCCAAATATAAATGGATGTTTAATTGCATAGTTTATCTTATAAGTGGATGAATAATTTCATTGCTTAATATATAAATGGATGAATAATTGAATAGTTTAAAATGTAAGTTAAAGAAATAATTGGCCAAACTTGAATATCGCAAGTGTATTAAAAGAACAGCTTTAAAAGCGTATTTTCACATCGGTGAGCTTATAACGGCACTTGCCATGTGAGCGAGAGATAGAGAGAGAGAGAGAGAGCAGTGCAAAGAGAGCGCCTAAGCGTGAGTACGGAAATGGGGAAGCAAAGCATAAACTGCGATTAATGCCGACTGTTGCCGGCTGCGGTGGCGCTATCGGCGACAGCATATCAGCAGCTAACCAAATTCTGTCATCATTTTGAAAACCCACGTTGCGGCGATCGGACAAGCGCCCGCTTCCCCATATAAAAAGAAATTGTAAAGCTTCTAGAAACCTAACCACATTAAGGGCACACTTGAAGACTAATCGAAATTGATTGAACTTTCTTTTGTAGGTACAGCCAAGTCGGTTGCATCAGCTGTTGCTGCACCAGCTAACGTCGAGCTAATGGAGGCTATGAAGAAATTGGATGCCGGTTTGGTGGCGTTGTTTGCCACCGCCGCAGATCCTTCAATGGATCAGCTGAAGAAGCAGCAGCAACATCTGAACAAAGTGGAGCAATTGTGGCCGGAGCAGGATCTGCCGGAACAGGAGCTACCAGCATGCACTGCGACCCAGGAACAGGCAACACCAGAGCTTTTCAAGCAGGTCAATGCCGTGCAGCTACATTTGGAGGCCTTAACCCTCCAGGCGGAGGGCACCAAACGCATGGAACTGCTCCAGAACGAAGTGCGACCCATTTTCACCGTCGAGTGTCAGTTGTCAAAGGAATTGATTAAGTCAGTGCCACGCGATCCAATGTTTCACATCATGCAATTTGAATCCGAGAAGTTCCAAAGTCTAACCCAGTGCACACGTTTCGGACAGACGCAGCAGCGTCAGGTGGAGCTGGGCGATTTGGATGGTGATAAGGAAATGGGCAGCATTCATTTTACGATTTGGTGGCGCGAACCCGGCACTTGCCTTAATGAAATGTTGGGCATGGGCTGCTTGCCTTTGACGGAACTGTACCAGGCATCGTTGCTGGAGCAGTGCAAGTGTATTGCGATTAAGCGTCGTGATCTACACTTGGCCAGCTTGTATCTGAAGATCAGTTTGCGAGCCGATCAACATCTGATGTTGTGCAAGGCTATAACCAACAACGGTCAATTGCCTCTGACTGCTGAGGATGGCGGCAGCAGCGACAACAACAACAGCAGCAGCAGCAGCGGCAACAACAAGAATAACAAGATCAATGACGATGCAGCTGCCGCAGGTGAATATATATGACTAAATTCGCGTGGGTGCAACCAAAAACACCAACAACAACAACAACAACACCTAGAACAAAAACAACAACTAATACACAACTACATCAACAACAACAAAAACAAACTGCACCCAGATGTCACAATTCTGATGAATCTACTCTTAATCAGGCTCTACCATCTGCTCGCTGCTGTCATGAAAGTGCTGCCCATCTTGTTAAACCCAATAAAATTTTTCATTTTATTTGCAAACGAACAAAACAAAACTATTTCTCGTCTTTTTCTGTTTTATTCTTAAACATATATATTTTTATTTATCTTTTCTGCCACAGCTACAAAGAAATTTTACTTATATTTCTATCATTGTGTGCTTATTTATAATAATACTTATTAAGTTGCCGCACGGTGGGATGAAAGTAGATGAATTTGGCTTTAAAAACGGTTTTCGTTTTTGTGTTATGCATAAATTTAAATGCATGCCATATCCGAATTTCACAATATACCATGAGACAAAATGGCGTTTAAACATTTTTAAATTTTTCGTTGTTTGGATATTATAGAACTTTAAATTTCTTGGTTGACCTTGCTCACTTTAAGGTGAGGCTGACTGTATATTAAAACGGTATATGATTATAACTGTTAACAAATGTCATTTTTTGCGAAAAAAAACTTTAAATTTAATTAATAGAACGTTTAACAACTACTATGGTTGCCAATACTATATTGTGGTATAGACTTTTTTCTAATTGAAAATATTTTGAATAAGTTAAAAACTTATTCTCTAATTTGATTTATTTCTAAATTAACTACAGCTTTCATTCCACTGTGCTTTATCAGTATTCTTTTTTTTGGCCTAACCAGACATTACTTTTCCCACTGTTCTTCACTGTGATTTGTGCAATCTAGTATAAAATCTAGTTATGTAGCACACGAGATGGGCACATGGCTTAATCTCTAATTCCTGATTCCAAACGCGCTTGATTCATTGATGGAAAGAGTTAGCTTAAGATGCCGTAATACGGTTGATTGCTGGCGTTGCTGTGCGATTACGGCTGCTTCCAATTCTGATTCAGTTTTTATGTACACATTATATATTATGATTTTGCACACGCCAATGGGCAGGGGATCAAGGTGCACAAGCTAGCCGATTAACATACATACATACATACATATATTGTAAATACTTTTGTTAATAGTTTTTTTTTCTTTGGTTTTTACGTATTTCACAGGCAACACCAGCAATAATAACAACAACAACAGAAACTCAAAGGCACCTGCGAAATTGCCACCATCTGCAAATAACAACAAAGCATCGCTAGAAATTGTCAACTTTATGGCCGAGACGACCAAAGTGCGTCTGCTCCGTGGCTACATCCATGCCAGCGAAACGCGCCATCTATCAGCGAGCGATGCCAGCAACTGCAAGGAATTAGTTCTGCAGCCCTTCTGGCAATCACAGCTGCTCAACGTGCAAATGAACACCGAGGGCACCTTTCAGCTGCAGGAACAGTTCGCTATCATCAATGACGAGAAGTTTCTGCACAGCGTTGAGCGACAACAGCTGATGCTCGAAGTTCGTCCGCTTGGCGGTCAGGTGTATTTGCCATTGCATCAATTCTACATAGCGTACAGAGATGACAGCATTACTAATCATCTATGCAAGGGCAAGGTAAAAACTAATTAGACATACAGTTAACTTTTTTGCAACTGGAGCTCTTATTGTCCCTGAAGCGTTGCCACCTTGTTTATCATTAGGTTTGGTATGCAGCAACATACCAAATGTAACTTAAAATGGATTTTTACACATTCTCTTACTTACCCAATTTTTTTTTCTATTATTTATAGCTGCCCGTCATTTCCATTGACGGTTGGACGCCCATTTTGCACCCAGAAACACAACAGCACCTGGGCGAGATAAAAGTTTTGCTGGCCATTGGCAGCGAGTCGCAGATAGCACAACTGAGACAGCTGCGCGGTTTCGACACTGACAACAATCAGCAGCCGCAGCCGGAGCCGCAGCGACGCACCACAGATCTTTTGGATATGCTGCAGAATGCTCTTAGTGCTCCAGCAGCAGGCGTTGCTGCATCAGTATCAACTGCTGATATATTGCCAGCTCCAAACAGTCCGTTTAGCTTTAGTTTGCATATTGTTGGTGCTGATGGATTGCCACTAAATCCGGGCTACGGCAAGTGTGGCAGGAAGCAAGCCAAGCGCCAGGCGGCTGCCAAGCGATTCCCGCCCAATGAGCCGCCAAACACCTATGTGACATTTCAGGCATTGGGCAGCAATGGTCAAACGTTCAAGTCGCATGAGGGCCTGGTCTATGCCACTCCCATTGTGGAGCAATCTACGACACCGAAGTGGCACAGCAAGTTTCAAGTTGATGTTAGCGCCGATTACCTAACAAATGTAAGTTTAATTTATTGAAGTACTTCCACATATTATTATTGTTTCATAATTTTACATTTTCTTCTTTTGCAGCCTCAGAAAATGTTTATTCTTAAAGTCTGGAAGAAGACAGCTTTAAGTGCGGGCACAAGCAGTGAGCCCTCGCCACTGGAGGATGCCATCATTGGATTTGCTGCCTTAAATTTAAATCGAAGCAACGCTGGCGGTTTCCCCAGCGGTTGGCACAACATTGTCGACTTCAATGGACGTGTGACGGGCGGCTTGGAAGTGCAAGTTCAAGCACTGGAACCTGGTGCTACTCTGTCTGGTAGTGTGGATAGTGCCATAGATCAGTTGGAGCAATCGCCGGAGCTGCGGCACTTACAGCTCGGCCAGGCTATCAAGCGCAAGTTCACGGAGCTGGAGCAAATCTCGAATAGATTGCGCACTCGCCTTGTGGATTTGACGGGCGAGACGCTGCAATCACCACAATACGATGTGAATGCGGCACTAGATACATGGCAGCCAGATGAACTGCAGCAGTGGCATGAGGATGATGATCTGGTGGCTGACTTCGAGCGAGCATTACGCACTCCAACACCACCTCCCGAGGAGTCGAATTCTGCTGCAGAGTCCACAACACCCACCGCACAAAGTCGAGCCGATGCTGGCAAGGAATAGCCCCGGCTGTGGCTCAATTATCTAGCACATCACACATTTAGTCAACAGAATATAATCAAACAACACACTTTTTTCACACTCTCTCTCGATGTCTACAAAACAGGCTCAAACATAGTTATATGATCTTTAGATAACCATCTAATCTACATTTATATAATATTATATAAAAATATTTGTAGTTATACACATACATATATATTTATTATGTGCTGTACTTAAATATGGCAAATAATTTGCCACAATTCACAATTCACCTTTTAAATGGCTGTCGATAGGCATAGAAAGTCGATCACTTGGCGATCGCTTCATTCTAATTTGTCAAGGATATGGAAACAAGCAATTATTGAATATTGTTTAAGTCAACTGTGTTATTGAGCATACTCGACAGCAAATACCCGGTATAAAAGTGTTAAGAACCCATTTTTGGCACAATTTGCCATATACATATATATGTATTAGTTTTGAAACTGTGTTAATCACCTAAGTATTTAGTCATTATTACTTAATAAAAATTGAATGCTATGCAAATGAATTTAAAGTTTTATAATTGATTGACGCCGTTTGGATAAATATTTACATAGTGATAAAACTTTGAAAATCAATATTTTCATTTAAACGATTTTGTTTTTAATCATATCGAATGACAGTTTCCTTTTAACTGATTATCAACCACATTTCCCACAGTTATTACGATATTTGCAAATCGTCGTAGATTACTCATTTGTTGACAAGCAATTCGAATTTCACAAGCAAACAAAATTAAGAGCGCCACCATCAAATGATTCATAACCAAAAATATAAAAGTATATATGTATATAAGGCTAGCGAAGTTGAATGCACCTTTATCTTATATATTTTTATAGTATTTTTAACCTGTAAGTCTTTAAATATTTTCGTTGACACTTCCTATCACAAATAACAAATGCATTTGACGTAATTGTTTTTTTTTTAAATACATATTGAAAAATATTTTTAATATAAAAATGGTTACATTCTTAACTTAAATCTACTGTGTGTATGTGTGTTTTTTATTATCTCTCGGGGTAGCTGCCTCCCGACCAAACTTTACAGTTTTCACTTTATCATATTTGCTAGAAAATCAAAACATGTGTGACGTGAAAAATATTGGTTGATATACATATGTATCTAGTATATGGTTGAGCTACAATATGTCTATATGATAAAATATGTATGTATATTATTGTTTTTATGGTAAAGTCAATCTTGGCTCAAGTTTGGACGCAAATTTAATACAGTAAGAGATCTCGAATTGCGAATCAATTTTCCTGTATTCCAAATGCGACCTTTACTTAAGTTTCGGTCATGAAGAATGGTTGGTGTTTATAGAAAAAAACTGTATCAAATAATTATATGCATATAGAAAATCGGTTGAACCCACTGCCTAGGCGTTTTAGCTTGTTGTTTACAAATTACTACTATAAGTATATATGTATGTATATATGTATCTGATGAGTAGGTTTAAATTGATGTGTTTAGTTGTGTGAGCTGGAATACGTTTGGCTGGTTATTGACACTGCTACACATTCTGTTTCGATATATGTATATATGGAACGTTTCATGTTCTGTTCTTTTTCCTATTGATTTGTTGGATTGCTGTGCATATTTTGTTGGTTAAAACGTATGATTTATGGCGTCTTTCAGTCAATGACAACGCGGGTAAGAAGTATACCCCGCTTGCTCAGCCATAAGCTACAAATGGAAACATTCGATTAGTTTAAGTATAGTTGCTATTTAATGTAATTGAACTTTACCCAAAGCCAGCGCCCAGCAACAGCGACAGGACATTAGTAACTAGCAATGAGTAGAGAATTTCGCGGGAGAACAACGAGTTGGTGCCCAGACGCTTCAAGCGTATGGAATAACCCGAACTCTTTTTCTTCTCATTCTCTTCGACTGAATTGGAGCGCTCAAATTTCCAATCCCTACAATAATAAAAAGCAAACAAACAAACAAATTAACTAGGTACAATACAAATACCATACATGTGATAATGTGTTGCTTACTTTGGTGGTTGTTCCTCGCCGCTGCGATTCCAGTTCTGCAACCAATCTCCATTATCTGTTTTTTGTTTATCACCAGCCTGATTTGGATTGTGCATATATAATTAGTTCAAGTGGCAGTCAAGGCAAAGCCATTTGTTTATCTTCACTCACCTTAGTCCAATAATTAATGTACACATTTCGCAGCTCATCGTCCGGGCACAGCTCCGATTGCGGACTGTTTGGCGGACTCTTGGGACTGTCATGGGGTGTATCGCGTCTTGAACTGGCCAAAGATACGACGCGACTGGACTGATTTGATTCCCGTTGCGCCTCGCGCAACAATCGAAGATATTCCTCACCGTTGCTAAATGGCAGCGGTGTAATTCTGTCGGGACTCTTAATGCCGGCCATTGCTGCTGTTGTGCTCAATTCAATCCAAGATTCTGTAATGTAAACAATGTAAGCCAAAATAATAATTTAAACTGTAAATGTAAAAGGCAGAACAATGTAACATAAAAAAAAAGCGCTCAGCACTGATGCTGTTATTAACAGAGACAGCTTTTTTTGTAACAGCTGTTGAGAGAACGAGTTGAAAAAATTGAGACGCAGCATTCTTTTTCTTTGTTTACCGAACGCATGCGGAAAAACAGCGTAAAATTCTCTACTCGTTTTTAATTTCATTTTCAAAGCATTTCCTTTGTTGTCAGCTGCGTGTTGGCAGATGAAGCTGCACTGCACCCGTTGTTAGTGTTTGTTTTGGTTTATTTTTATGTTACTCGCAATGCCTCAATAGTTTTAACAGCGCCAGCTATTTTTAACAGCTGCGTATGGAGAGAACTACCAAAAATGCCGCCCCCATTTGTTATTGTTTGTTTGTTTACTGTACGTATGTATGTTTTGCTCTTGTTTGTGTGTGTGTACGCGTGCGCCATATTGATAAGGCAAACACAAAAAAGGCAACACAATTTCCGTTACGGTTTTTTTTACTGATGCATGTTTTGTTTTGTCTATGGCTATCAACCAATTTCATTTTCAACCAAAAACAGACTTCGAACATCGAAGATTACAAATTACAGCATCAGCTGATAATCGACAAATAACTGTACAAACTGTGATTGCAATTAATTTCACCACAGACTGAAAAATACACTCACGTGGCAGATTGATCATCCTAATATATTGAAACCCAAATGAATACTGAAAATGCGCTGACAAACTTTCACATGTAAACAGCAATCATCATTTTTCGAACAGGTAGCAAAACAAAACTAAAACCCAAAACAATAATAAATCTGACCCACAAACAGGTACCACTACTGCAAATCGGTGGACGTGTAATAAGGGTTGCAAATCAAACATGGCTTGCTGACTCACAGCACGTAGGCAAATGGCCTGACTCCTCTCTTATGCAGTCCATCTCTTTCTGTTTGTATAGGTATTGTATGTGTGAGAGTGCAGCTGTTAAACCCTGATCCGTACAGCCCAATGAACTGCCTTTTGTTTACTATGTACATCGTCTTGAGGCTGAGATTCGCTTACTTTTATCATACATATATATGTATTATGTACCTACTTATACTTAGCTTTTTTTTTATAAAATACATACACATTCAAATACACACGGTATTGATAATGAACTTAGCGTCACACACAAACTGCTGGTAGTCTAAAGTCGCAATTTCTGGACTATGTGAAAAACAAGAACACACAAAAATAAACAACAAGTGCCAAAAGGCAAATGCCCTCCTACAATTGTGTTAAAACGAATTTTTGCATACACACAGTTACATACACACATGTGCTTAGTTGCGGTAAAGTGGAAATAAGCCGCGTGACGTCAATAAGGCGAAATAAGATAAAAAGCAACAAATATACAATTCACATGGATAAGTATAATAAAGTGCAATTGTCAATAAAGAAAGCATGCGAGACACGTAGTATGTATGAATGGCGCTTCTCCCGAACGTTTGCGATTCTTCTTTGTCTGCGGTGAAGTTGCCAGCCTTTGTTGTTGTCAACATTTGACGGCTGCTGCGCAAGAGAGAGAGAGACACGCACTCACACAAAAACAAAACAAAACAAGAATGGCAATAACAAAGTGGAGCCTTGAACAGTATACTTATTCATGTATATATATGTATGGGCGAATGCAATGGAGATAGGGACAGTTACGCCGACATACGTTTACATACATTTACAAACATCTATTTTTAACGAGACACAAACAATAATAACAACGCGTCATAGAAAACCAGTGCATTGTTATTATTATTGACAAATACCTACACACACATACAGAAAAAATACATTATTTAATATGTGAGTATGTGTGTGCGAATGCGATCGCAAACTTACCACCCAGTAAATCTTCTGTCGATTTTGGTGTCGTAGACATTTTGTTTTTCTCTGTGTATTCGTTTGTTTTTGTGTCTGATATTGTACGCAACGTTCGTACAGCAGTCGAAATTGTTTTATTAGTTATATTTTGTACTAAACACGTCGTCTAAAGATAACTCGTTTGTTGTTATTGCGGTGTATGTATAAATTTATGCAGATTAAACTAAACTTTTGCTACCGCGGCCCTTGTATTGCACATATGTGTGTGCGAATATATGTTTGTATGTTGTATTTCTTGTTAGTGTATGCGTGCGAATCTACGTTTTATTTTTTACAGTTCCTGTTCCGTCTGCACTGGTTGCTTGTTTTGTGCTTTTAGCTAAAGTTACCAGCTGTCGCTCGCTTCTATGCATATACGTTTAAATAATAATTGGCGTTTTCATTTAGTAGAAGTGTAATACACAATTTTCTTATACGCACGCTGCTAAAAACCTAATGCGTAGTTCTTTTAAAGCTGCTGCTGGATGCAGCAAAAAACACAAACGATTCGTTGAAAAACACGAAGATGACTGCTTACAAGCACAACAAAACTACGACCAGACGAAAACAAAAGACCGAAACACTGTAAAGAAGAAGAACGAACTTAACGCGTACATAGCGTTGCCAGACATATAAAGAGTTCAACCCTGTGTACTGATATTGTGTGTGCACTTAAACTTTTATTAACGTGTTTTCAAAAATAAATCAAATGTTTGCAAATCACTTTTGGCCACATTACGCACAAAGTAAAAATTATTGCCCTGCACAATTTCACTGGGTGAAACATACAAATCCTTGTGCGGATCATACTGTGCGCGACCCAATAACTTCAGAAATTCATGACGTTCGCGCAAACGAAACTCGCGGGAGGCCAAGAGTTCAGGACATTTAAGAATCTGAGCGTGGCTCAGTCCCATATCGTTGTGTGCATAGCTAAAACGCTCAACAAGGTCATCAGGTGCTGTAAATGAAAGTTATTTTAATAATTTTAAAGTAGTTTTTATGAGCGTTTTAACATACGTATCATCATTAGTCGTGGCTTATGAACAATAAGCGATTGTAGCTCCTTGAAGTTGAATCCCATTTCCTCGCGTAACGTAAAAACTGATTTGCGCAGATGCTCCATGTTGTAGGTAATCAGTCGTGGCTCCTTGGTGGCCAGCAAGCGCAAATCGTGCCCACTCAGCCCAAACTCTTTTTGGAAGTAGCCCAAGCGGCGATCAACGCGTTGCGTTGAGAACATCAACCAATATGGATTGTGTGTAAAAATGCGTAATCGTGCCTCATTCGAGAAGCGTTTACTGCGCAAGTACTCCACGCGTGTCTGCAAATCATCCAAATCCACCTTGAACAGCAGTGGATTCTTGGTGATCATCGTACCAAAGACATCTGGCGATATGCCCTGATCCGCCAAAAATTGTATATAGGGCTTCACGTTCTTATCAAAGTCCAATTGTAAAACAAATTGGCCGAGACCCTTACGCCGCTCAATGCTATGCAGATCGACACCCAGGTTAAGTAGCTGTTGAAGTGTTGTGGAGTTGTTCACATGAGCAGCAAGATTAAAGGTAGGAACTTGCGCCTCCCGTTTACCAAAATCTAACGCGACTGCCTTTTGGCGTTTGTCTGCTTTTGGATCGGCTAAATGTTCCACATCTTGTGTTTGTGGCTCTGCTGATGATGTACATACATTGAAATCATTTGGCACTTTTCGAAGGGCACGCAAATGCCGCAATTGTTCAACAATTACATATTTATTTGTTGTAATTTGTGTTGAATTTTGTATTTTATTTATGTTACGTATCCAAGAGAAAAGCATGGCAACAGCTGACTACTAAAGTTGCCACAGTGTGCAAGACGATAAGAAACTTGCGAGCAAAGAACAACCTCTTTGCCTATACTCACGCCATACGTCACAAAATATCAATTGCTATCGATATTATCGATGAATTAACCTACTCTATCAGACACTCCGATCTTGTGTTTTTCCTTTTGTATACTTGTGCCTAATTTATTTAATAGCACATAGAAGTAATATTCTAGCTTTTAAAGCTTATTTTTCATCATTTACATACAAAGATTAGTGAATTATGGACAAGCTACGTCGTGTTCTAAGTGGTGATGACAATACACCGGAGGAAGAAAGCAGCATCATTACCCAGGTGAAACCATATTAATCCATATAAAAGTCATATATGTGCATACATACATATCTTAACCGGTTAATGTGCATATTTCTTCAAATAATTTGCAATTATGCATCAATTGTTTGGGGTTGCAATGTTGCGGTCGGTCGGGCATTACCTTTCTACCGCCCCTCTGATCACAAGACTGATCTGTGACTCAGCGCCTTATCAACGGTTGTTTTTACTATTATTATTATTATTATTAAATGCAGATTAATGACATGTCAACATTAAGCTGGAGTACTCGTATCAAGGCATTTTGTATATGCTTTGTTCTGGGCATATTGTTATCATTTCTGGGCTCGATTGCGTTATTTTTGCATCGCGGCATCGTTGTTTTTGCGATTTTCTACACCCTGGGCAACATCGTATCGATGGCCAGGTAAGTTGACATACTCTTCGCACATATACAGGTGCTAATTGTTGACATCATTTTACAGCACGTGCTTCCTGATGGGTCCCTTCAAGCAGGTCAAAAAGATGTTTGCCGAGACACGTTTAATTGCCACCAGTATTGTGATTGTTGCCATTGTCATGACATTTGTCTCAGCTATTGTGGTAGAGTATTGAAATTTTAAGTTCTTTATTTATGATTTGTAGAATTTTTATTTGAAAATTTCTGTTTTGTTTTTAGTTAAAAAAAGCCGGCCTCACGCTTATATTCATTATCATCCAATCTCTGGCCATGACATGGTATTCGCTATCCTATATACCCTATGCACGAGATGCGGTTAGAAACACAGTTTCCGCATGCTTTGAGGTATAGCCCGATGCTAGTGGGGTATTTTTTTTTAGATTTTTGTACAGAAAAATTGTAACTCTAACCGATGTAATAGTATGTATTAATAATGATTTACTTATTTAGCTCTTAAGTTTCTTACATGTTCAATTAAAATCATGTGTATTAATCTAGTTTTAGAGCCCACGCTTCCACTTTCTTCTTTTTTTTGGCTTATTAACAAGTTTTCGTTGGTTTAATATCATTTATACATACATATACACAATATAAATTTAATTTAATCAGTACAGTTTGCATAAGTTGTATGTACATGTTGTTTGTTTGACTGTTTAGTTTTTATAAGAGTCGCCCATTTATTTGATTTAGTTAGTTGGTTTTTTTTGGTTTGGTTTTGCTGATATATGGCCTCTTATTTGAGTTTCTTCTCTTTCGTCGGCGTTAATTTACCTAGAAAAACACAAAACAGCATTTATGAGATAATCAGCAGAGTACAAAATAGAATTTAAACTATTTTAATTTTAATATCGTAGTGCGTTGTGCATGGTCCATCTATGGAAATACTTTGTGGCACATGTGCTTAAACACGCAAGTTTGCAATTCCAAAGAAAGAAATGAGAAATGAAATGAGTTGTTGTAGTTGCAGCTTGTCACAGGGAGCAAATATTAAAGCCAATGCCAAAAAAATGTGATAAAGTAATCCAAAACTAATTGCTACTTGAAGAGTGGCAAATTCAAATTCTGTTTAATGTACCTTTTGTTGGGGAGCTCTGCGCACTGTCGCCTTGTCTTTTATGGGTTGTAGGAATTGGTGAAACCTTTTTCAGTTTTAATTGCTATTGGGATAGAAAACTGCATTCAGTGACTGTATATTCAGTATTGAATCCAAAGAAGCACAAACCTGCCAGTAGACAGCAACGTAGACGAACGACACCGATATTAACACTTGTACGGTCAGCCAGATCACAATGTTGATGGCTTGCGTGCGCTCAAATAATTCCTTGCCATTCTTAATGCACAGGATGGCTTCGGAGACCATAATGGCGCCGTAAACCCAACACTGGGTGCCGACACGTTTGCAGCGTGTGTCGGTGACGTATACGTAATATTGTCTGAAAAAGTGAAAGAAATACAAATGAATAAATTTCGAATGGTAGTTATCGAATTTGCTTATCTTACCTAACTGATGGCGCGACAAATAGTCCAATGAATATCAAACGACCAATTACAATAAAATGATCTGGCGGCATCTCGAAAATGTGCTTCAAGAAGAACGTATTCAGTTCGGTGACCTGCCAGAATATGACCAATTGGATTACGGCGGCAAATCGCATTGCTGTTGACTTGGGATCCAGCCAACGTATGGCTGACCAGCTTTCGGGTGTGAACTGGAGCATGGCACGCTTGATTTTCCCCGTGGTTGTTGAGATATCCTTAATGCTGGCCCATTTGTACTCGCGCATTTCGAGCATTTGGCATATCTTGAGGCCCACCCAAATGCCCAGGCCATTGCAGATGATGACATCCAGGATGAGCGCATCCCACCAGCATTCAATGAAATTGGGCAAGAGATGGGCGAACGTGATTTCCGTTATTTCCCACATCACTGAAATGGCCCAAAGAATGCCCATGTGACGTATGAGTATGGCCTTGAAGGCCCAGCCAAGAAAATGTCCCCATGCGAATACATCCAAATGACCTTTGACCCGATCCCAGCTAATGTCCGAGCAATTAACACCATATTCCTGGTAATACGATAACATTTTAGTAACGCTTCAAAGCTGTATTACACTATTCTCACTTACCTTTTCCATGTCTATGTGAAAGTTTCTCAGCTTTGGATCCAGCCAATAGAACATGCTTCGTATGGTTGAATAGTTTTGGAACATAAGGAACTGTAGCAGGAGCAAATACAATACAGAACAGCCGAATATGATGCGCCAGACGGCTGGATGTGGCCGTGTGAAGGGTCCATTCGGAAATGCAATTACCGAAACAATCAAAAAGAAGAACACAATGCATAATAATCCCGCCCAAACGTTATCATCCAAGTTTGCCTCATTCCTGTAAAATTAGAAAGAAAATCCGGGTTAGAATCAATTATTATTGTTGTTGAAAAATTTAGCTTATCAGTGCCGAGAGTGATTTGTTTCGGGACGATGAGCAAGATTCTCTCTCTCTCTCTCTCTTATTCTCTCTACTCATCAATGTCCCCGCCGTTGACTTATTTGGCAAAGCACGTTGGGCGCGTAGATTCTAAAGATGATCTTTATATTGAATGTATTTGCAAAGCGATATATATAGGACATTTAAATATGGATTTCATAATTTTAACAAAGTTCCTATTCGGCTATCTTATTAGAATTTTGAAATACTCGTGTTTTAGCAATCGTGTCACGCGCTCATCTGTAAGTTCTAATCATGACAATTCTCAATTCAATTTCAAAAATGCTTAAAAAGTCAACCAAGGTTGACATGTCGAAAAAGAGCAACAATTGTGTTTTTTTTACTTATTTTGACGGTTGTCTTGGCCAACTAAATGTTAATGCCTACTCCCTGACACTCGTTTAACAAACCCAAAAATAGAAAGATCGATATATTCGTACGCGCACTGGCGCACTAATCTTCCACAATTGACATACCTGACGAAAGCAAAATACATGCCAGCCAAAATGGAAACGGCGAGCAGGGTGATGGTGTGCGGCTTATAGAAGAAATCCAAGGAAATGTCATCTACGGGCCGCTCATTGACAATGACGAAGGTCTGTGCGATTTCCTCTTTGCGACGATTGCCATTGTCGCCGCATTTTGTTGGTGTTGCTGGTGCACTTGCTGCACCCGATTTGTACTTTGGATTTGTGATGCTCAGGTCACTGCTGCGCTCTTGATCCTCCGCATCGCCTGATGTTGGCGTGCCACGTGAGTTGGAGCGTTTCTTCATGTTTGTATCCCAAATTGAATTATCAGTGTTAGTGTGCTTTTTTGGTGGCGTGATAGGGGTGGTGCTGCTGTTGCTGTGGGTGATAATGTTATTGTGTTAGCACGCGGGAAGAGCAACGGGTTGCGCAACATTCGTTCCAAAGTTTATGGGATGCTTTGCTGTTCGAGACGCTGTGTTGTTTGTTCTATTAAAGCGAGAAGTGGCGCTTAATGCTTTTATCAATTTTTTAACTCAATTGATTAATGTTTTATTTAATGATTTTGATGCTGTGTTGTTAACTAATAAACATGCTGCGCGGCGCTTCTCAGTGTTGAGAGAGAGGAAAACCTGCTAATCTGACACTTGCCGGGCAGCAACTACGACGAACTGCTGATTTGTTGTGACTGAGTAGCGTTGCCATTAGCGCTAGCGTTGCCAGGCAGAATGTTTTGCAAAAGTTGATTTAGGTATGCAGCTCACACATTAAAGTACCCAGATAATGTTATCAGCAAGAAAAGTAATCCTTTAAACATGAGCAGTCGGAATAAGTTTGCTCTAATTAAATCAATAATCGCGTTACATGCATTTTATTGAGTTTTCTAATATACCGAACATATGTTTTAATAATTTTTCCAGCGTTGCCAATATGCATAGAAATGAGCATCTCTAGACAACAGCTGATTTACATGTTGTTTTGATAAACTCGGGATATTAAGTTGTGTTTATCTGCAGTTAATAATGCTGGACAAAGTTAAAAATGTCATCGTGGTGCTTTCGGGCAAAGGTGGAGTGGGCAAATCAACAGTTAGCACACAATTAGCATTGGCATTGCGCGCAACGGGTCACAAGGTAAAAACACACATTTAACCTACATAAACGTGCATTAGAAATGTCTTGTGTATATTCCTAGGTTGGTCTGCTTGACATAGATCTGTGTGGCCCCAGCGTTCCATATTTGCTAGGCCTCGAGGGCCGTGATATTTACCAGTGCGACGATGGCTGGGTTCCAATTTACACAGATGAAAGCAAAACTCTGGCCGTCATGTCCATTGGATTTTTGCTTAAGAACCGCACTGATCCCGTCATCTGGCGTGGGCCCAAGAAAACTATGATGATAAAGCAATTCCTCACCGACGTCAAATGGGAAGACCTAGACTATTTAATAATTGACACACCGCCCGGCACATCCGACGAGCACATTACAGTTATGGAATGCATGCGCGAGGTGCCCTGCAATGGTGCGATTATTGTTACAACTCCACAAGGCGTTGCCTTAGATGATGTACGCAAGGAGATAACATTTTGCAAAAAGACGGGCATTAAGCTGCTGGGCATTGTCGAGAATATGAGCGGGTACGTTCAAGTTAAATCATAGCGATCGAAACTAAAATTCTTGTAAGGAATTTCAATGAAATTATGTCTCTTACGTCAACTGTTATTTAAAGAATCGAAAGATTTAGCTCTTGTTAGAGACCATCCACCATGGCTAAGATTAGAAATGCATTTACTCTGCATCTACACATCCGTTCTGTTCTAGAAATAATATTTTGTATTCGGCACCATCCAAAACAAACGGTTTTTGCTTGTTTTCATTTCATTAATGTCCCTTTTTGTGTTTCGCAGCTTTGTTTGTCCGCATTGCACCGAATGCACAAACATATTCTCATCGAATGGCGGCGCAGAGCTGGCCAACTTGGCACAGGTGCCACATTTGGGCACACTGCCCATTGATCCACGTGTGGGCGTTTTGGCTGGCAGCACCGCTTCGGCATTGGATGAGCTGCCCGATTCCAGCACAGCGCAAATCTTGCGTGGCATTGTTCAACATTTGGATGCATTAACGGCCGTGCCAACAAGTGCTTAGTGCATCTATACATAAGTAATTGTAAATTGTTGATCAAATTGATAGACGCATGTTGTTCAGTTTGTTTTATTTCGTTTTTATATTTTATTGCAGTTCAACTGATCAAAATTGCGGACGTGAGAACGATACTACTAAAAAACTTTGGTATATTTGCATTTGCGTTCATATTTTGTTATTTTTTTCTTTCTTTCATTCATTGTCGTAATTAATATGTATATATAATAATATAAATGTATGTATGTAAATAAAATAAGAAACGCTTAAGAGGAATGTGTATGCGGTGCGTATTCAAATTATTGTTTGTTTTTTCTTTTTATATCTTTGATGCAGTTGTCAAGCGCGCGTGTACTTATAACTAGGTACTATATATTGTTTTACCTAATTTAGATAATTTTTGTTTTTTACTCAGGATGATATCAATAAATTGCCATATTATCACAATAACTTAATTAGTAATAAATATTGTTTTTGTTTGCTAGTCGATAGAAAATTTGTTTAAAGATTGTGCAAAATATCAGATTCTGCTGGAGCATTGTTATTAGGCGAGAGTAATTGATTAACTTTTGTCCAAAACTAATAATTAGCATAAAGTGTCAATAACTAATCTAAAATACTCTATACACAGTCGAACTTCCCTATAGCGTTTTCATTTTACAGCAGTTTCGATCTTTCTATATTGCATTTTTGCAACTACCTATTGAGAGCCTGGTTTCATCAAATCGACCGATTCTATCAAAACGGTTCGAAATGCTCTTTTCAGTGCTAGAAAACTTGAAGTTCTTACCAAAGCACATTTCTGGAACCCTTTTCGTGAGCACTATAACATTACTCCTATTAATGCTGTTGTTCCCAAGGTAGTGTCTTAGCAGCTATCATCTATCCGTAATTTACCATTGATATATCAATAATCAGCAACAAGAATCTACTTCTGGCATTGTCTACTCTAGAAGCTTAAGGTTTACTCCGAGCTCACCTTCACGTTTTTAAATCCTAGCTAGAAAGATGAAATACTCCACTGAATACGGAATCTACACAAGTAACTTTTGCGAAAAGACATAGAACCTGTCCTCAAGAGACCTTAATGGATCGAAGGCTCACATTGGGGGCCTCATCTGTGTACTAAACGATCTCCAAACTAAATCTAAATCATAATTGGCTTTTGTATAAAGCTCTTATGAAGCCTATATGCACAATATTGGATCTGTTTGCAAACATATCAAGCTTAGGTTTACGAACTCATCGTACTGCTCTACCTAAGTTTTTTGCTGTTTATTATTAAGAGCAAATTCTAAATTCACGAGCCAATAATAGTGTTAAAAAAATGTAATGGTTGCCCTAATAAGCAAAAAAAAAAGAGTGGAAATTGAGATCTAAATAACAATGTGTGTTGTGAAGATTATTAGGAGATACCCAAAACAAAATGAATTTAGTTCTAACTAAAGGGAAACTCGACTGTGTTGTATACGGAATCAATTACTCCAATGTCTCTTTCTGGATATTCTGTTTCTGATAGGGTTGCTCAATGCGTACAATAAGCAGATCGGATGTTGTTGTATTTGTTTTCTCGCTTATATTTGTATGTTCGCTTATATTTGATTCCGAGCACGGAACTGAGGAATAAAGCGAATGCCGCTGTTTACGCTGCTTCATGTCTTTCAGACCAAAGTGGACAGCTAGCAGGAGGATTAGTGCAGCGCCAATGACACAGATGCCCACAATCATCCAAATGATGTTCTCATTGGATTGATGCACTGCATCGCTGTGATTCTCATTGGCAAAACGATAATCGGCGTCATCGATGGTGGAATCGCGATGCCAACTAGTCGATTCTGGCATTTGAGCTTCAGGCGCCGAGGTGGTCACAGCTTTCGCATGCTCCATCATAGGAGAGGATGTGGATGAGCTGCTGATAATACTAATGCTGCTGCTGCTGCTATCGATTTCTGGATTATCTATGTCAACCAGCTCTTCGGTTGTATCCTCTGGGAAACTGAAAGTTTTCGAATCTGTTGTTGTAGTTTCTTCAATTTCTTCAGATTCTTCTGAAATGTTGCTACTGCTGCTGTTGCTGGATGTTGTTGTGCTTGTCGACTCTGCAATAAGTTGATCATCTAATGGATTCTCATTGATTGTATTCTCCTCCAAATTGATTTCGGTTGAATTTTCAGTTGTTTCCATTGTTGAGATCTCAGTGCTCAATGGAATGGCGCCTTCAGTTGAGATATTGAATGCTCCTGTTGTCGTTGTTGTTGTTGTTGAAGTTTTTGGTGTTGGTGAAGTTTCTGTTGTTGATGAAGTTTCTGTTGTTGTTGAAGTTTCTGTTGTTGATGAAGTTTCTGTTGTTGTTGTTGAAGTTTTTGGTGTTGGTGAAGCTTCTGTTGTTGTTGAAGTTTCTGTTGTTGTTGTTGTTGAAGTTTCTGGTGTTGATGATGCACTTCCTGTTGTTGTCGTTGTAGTTGTTGTTGCTGGTGTTGGTGTTGGCTCTGGATCGGGACAACTCGGACAACAATCGCCTGGCATTTTGATGGCATTCTCACATTCGGGTTTCTTGCAATATGGCGTAATGCACTGTTCCTGGCCATCCTTACAGGTGCACTTCTCACAACCATCGCCCTGAATCCAGGACTCACCATTCAACACGACCCGATTGTCATGCAACAAACAGTTGCCAGGCGGAATCAGTTCCATGGGATTGCACATGTAAGTGCAGCGTGGCAACTTGCAACTGTGACACTTGGTGCAACTATCTAGCCAATAGATGCTGCCACCCTCCTTCCCCACCATCCCTTCCTCACATGTTGGCTCTGGGCCACATTCATATGTGCTGCAACAGTTGCCGGGCGTTCCATCACCTTGGCTCAGTTCGAGCAGCACTTGCTCCTGCTTGCATTTCGGCTTCTCGGCGCACTTGTTGCAACTGCAACTGTGGACCTCTGCGGCACCACAGCACAGCTCGAATCGAATAATGTAGCCGGAGGCTATATCACGTTTGTCTCGGTTCTGTTGCTGCAGCGGCAACGCTTGCACCAGTTGAAAATTATAATCGCTTTCAGATTTGTCGCTATCCTCATCGTCGCTACGGATGCTGCTGTCATTGGGACACTTTGTTGCTTCCGGTACTTCCGGACACTTGAACCAACTGCATTCGTCCACATCTGTTTCAAGATCTGTAATCAATGAAATGAGTGTAATTAGTAACAATGAAATGTTAGTTAAAGTCATTGGCTTAAATGTGGATTGCATGTGGATGGCATTGTCTTAGGTTAGTTACCAACTGACCTTAAGTTGATAAAATCAAACTATAAATGCCTAAAGGTGTTATCACAAGTTCGATTAGTGAAGCTTAAGGTGTTGTTAAAGTATGGGAAGGTAAATGGTTTCAAGCAGATTAATCACGTCTGATTAAAACATGACTCATTCCGCGTTGATTGAAAGAGTTTTAATGTTGAAAGTTCATAAATGTACACAAAATGTAAGTTCTGAACATGATGCACATATATATTTCATGTGAATTCGAAATTGTATACTCAGTTCTTATCGAGTAAACTTTGTTCATACTTTGTATGATATTTATATATATATATATCTTTTTCGAGCATGCTGATTGTGTTGAATATGACGCCGCATTATTCAATAGAGGCTTAGGTAAATTTATAAAAATTGCAATTTGATTAGCAATAGATTGTATATGTGGACAGTTGACGAAAGACCGAAAGACCAAACCATATCAAGTGCCAGGGACAGCCCCTTAAAAATAAATATATATATACATTTTTTTGGATACAAAGTACAAAGAGACACACTCTTGTTTATCGTTTATTTATTGTTATTGATTTTTGACATTTTATCATTGAATTAGTCAATGTGGGGAGGGGTGATGGGGAGTGTCGCAGGGAGTTTTTTTTTTGTTTGTGGGTTGGGGGGGGGGGGGGGGAGGGTGTCCCAGTGCAAACAAGACCAAGAGAAATGTGAATGCCAGAAAAAGCAAATGAAGAAACAATAAACAAAAAAAAAAATCCAAAAATGTGAAAAATATTTTATTTCGATTTTGAGCAAGAATTTCTTTACGATTGATCGATGCCAACAATCAATATCACGTTCCTTCATTTTTATATTACAATTGTTACAATTATTATTATTATTATTGTTACAGAATGCGACGCAATTGATAAGAAACTTTCCTAAAATATTATCGAGGCTATTGGTTTGTTTATGATTTTTTTCCTCAATTTTAGTTTTTTTTTGTTTTTTATTTATGAAAGCATAACACAAATTGACGTCATATAACCGAACCGCATATAGGTGAAGCTCGCAAACGCATTCAATTGAACATAATTTAAAATAGATATAAGTTACGCTATCATAGAAGTCGGATCTATATACACACACACTTATACATATATATGTAGTTATGACAATGGGTTTGGTGTATTCATTACAAGCGAGATTGAA
Organism: Scaptomyza parva; assembly: GCA_035044645.1. Lineage (NCBI taxonomy): Eukaryota > Metazoa > Arthropoda > Insecta > Diptera > Drosophilidae > Scaptomyza > Scaptomyza parva. The sequence goes on along the minus strand of JAWNNT010000142.1, from coordinate 1,678,254 downwards.
AGAAGGGCGCATTGAAATGTCACGACACTTTGCGTGATCGGTGTAAGCGAGAGATCTCTGTACAATGTGGAATTCTAGGGCAGACTGATGATATTCGAGTAGCGAAATCAATCAAGCTTAAGATCTGCAAAACGTACAATTTCATTCTGAAACTCTGAAACGAATTGCGCTTGGAAAAGCGCTGAATAAACGAAACGAAACGAAAAATTATTGTTAATGTTCAACTCAGCATTAAACATTTTTTTTTCTTTGTATTTAATTTTTATTTTTTATTATTTTGGTAGCTGTTGTTGGGTTTGGGTTTGGGGTTTGGGGTTTGGGTTTGTTGACCTGATTGGTCAGCACAAAAATGCCAAGATACGCAGTTAAAGCAGTTAAATAAACGCAAAATATATAAAACTAACTGAAGAGAGAGAGTCGAGTCGAGTCGAGTCGAGTCTGAGACACGTTCAAAGGTCTTTTACTACATTCAATGCAAATTAACTAGGCACATATCCGTCTTCTTCACAAGTGGGTCGACTGCTCTCATTAGCGTTTCTGATGATGCGGGAGGTGGCATCCACGATAACGAATCTGCGAAATGTTGTGTGAATATGTATATATACATACGGATACCACAAGTGCTAATTACGTCATGTTTTTTTTTTTTGTTGCTTATTGTATTTATTTTTTATGTATACCCTGTTTTGACAGAAACACTAAAAATTCAATGAGCATATTCCTGTTCATAAAGGACAAGCGTTTAATCATAAGTGTAATAAGGTTTTTCATTTTCCTGGATTAAATCATTTTCCAAAAAAAAAGAGTTCAGTTGAAAAATATATGAGTTTTCTAGCAATTCCGTTCCAAGCGTTGCTGTGGTGCTTTTTTTTACAAGAACCAACAATAATTACATAATTTATAATATATTGTGTGATTTTTGGAACAAATTAAAATTTTTTTAAATGGAATTCACACCAATTTATTTCTCAGCATTGTCACATTTTCATGTAAGATAATTTTCATGTAAGATCTAAAGAAGAGAATCTAGATTATAAAACATTATTAAGTCCACATAAACACACAAAAAAAATATAATCTAAGCCGCTTCAGATATGGAGAAGGACAAAAATATTAACAGACAGGCGCACAAATGATTTATTGCATGTATATAAAATATTATTTTTACACTGATAAGCATCAGTAATAAATTTGGCTTACAGGCTTTACAGTAATTTATAGAAAACTCTTTTGTAAAAATCACATACAATTTTCAAGTTTGCCTGAACCAAGTATAAGATCATTGCTTTAAACGATTTCTAGGAAAATATAAAAATATGAAAAAATTACATATTTACTCATTTACCTTGCATATCTTACAGCGAATTTATTATGAAGTAGAAGGATTTATGTATAGGGTATCTTTTGGGCAAAATATGCTTGCCGATCAATGCTTTCTTGTTTTGTTAAACAACATATATCCACCCTCCCCCCAACCCACCCACACACGCACACACACACACACACACATCTTATGTACATTAAGCAAACATTTCATAATTGGTTTTTTTCGTTTTGTTTCTGCGTTTTTTTGTTGTTGTTTTGTATTTTTTGATTGATCTACAGTCGAAGGTTGCATGCAAAAGTGCAATTCGTTTTTCGAGTCTGTTTTCCAGTTTCGAAATGAAATATGCCACAAGCCACATACGTACGTATGTATGTATGTATGTGTATGTACGTAAAATTCTAGCGTCATCGGCATTTTAAAACAAAATAAATAAATTTTAGTAGCACAATTAGCTGGCAGAATTGTTGACACGCTGCCTCTCAGTCAGCGTCTCATTGCCTGACATGCAAAGTTACTTAAAAGCAGCTACAAACAACAACAAACAACACCGAACAACACCGAACAACAACAACAACAACGAACAACTTAAAATTGAATACTTAAAACAAGAAGAGGAGGTCGCAGTCGTATCTTAACTACAACATTGTGCTAAGGTCGAGAGGAGAAACGTTTTGAAACGGGTTGAAAAAACAACAAAACCAGCCTGTCTAATGGAATAATTGAAGTTTCAGTTTGCAGTTGGTTTCGTTCCTACAAAAACTGCTTAAACATATCTAACTGTCCCGTAAACTCATTTACCCAAAACCCAAAAGTGATGCTTGGCCTGTCAAAATATTTTATTTTCCTCACACACACACACACACACACACACGTCAATCACGTTTTGTAAATTTGCTCATAATTATCGTTTATTATAATTTGGGTTTTTGTTTGAAAGACAATTTGCTTGACTTGAAAAATCGTTGAGTTGATTTAGTGACTGACTTTAAGTAGATTTTTTAAGTATTTTCTGAGCTGCTGTCACAACATTTTCTTATACTCTTATTATACCCTTAGTATAAAAATAGGATAATATTACTAAGATTATTATTATGATTAACAAAAATAGCTCATTAAATGTTTAGAAAGAGTTTTTAAACTATTTTCTATAAAATTTGTTTTGAAATCTATTTTAAAATATATTTTTGTGTTTCTAATCCCTACTGATTATTTGATACTTTTGATTTATTTTTAAGTTTGGGTAACTCATTTAAAAATGTGAAAAAAAGAAGAAAAATCCCTAGGAATACCCAAGAAAGTCTCTCGACATTGAAGACTCTTCGATCAAGCCTGCTTATGTCTGTTATTTGTTTGCTTAAACTGCTAAAACTTTCGCCACACTTATTTACTAATGATATGGCAAACAAAACTGATTACAAAATCCCCTAGCACACACACACACACATCCGCGTTTATTTATGTGTTTTTATGATGGGTATGTGTTTGTGTGTGTGTATGTGATTGATCAATCACAGTTACACACAGAGCACCGAGCACCGAGCACAGAGCATAGAGTATAGAGCGTCACGGTCGTAATGGAAACAAATTGTGTTCCGCCTGGCGACCAATTAGTTGCCCGTACCACCCGCCGCCGAATGCTAGAATGGTATTCCGTACCTATTGTCCTTGGCCATTAAAAGCATTATGAGTTAAGCTCATTTTTTATTATTTCTTGTTCTATCTGAAGTACTCAATGTGTGAAACACACACACACATATAATTACGGATGTGTGTGTTTAAGGTTTATATTCGCAATTCGTTGGAAATTGCGTAAATAAAACATATTTTTCATGCGTTCAGTCGACAGGCGTATTTAAGCTTATCTTAATTATAGATCAATTATAATATACACAAAAGTACATACTTATATAATCGTATAATGGTACGACTAGTAGCCAAAAAAAGCATTCACATTATTAATTATGCGTCAAAACAAACGCTATGTGTGCTACCTTTTTTTTTTTTGTTGCTTTTTTTGGAGAGGGAAGAGCGCAAGCTAAAAAGATTTCGACTAATGCCGCACAGTGAGACCAAATGTTTATTGAAAGATTGAATTTTTATAAGTGTGGCGTCTTGAAAAAGTTTCTAACTATTTACTTAGTTTATCTTTAAAGTATTCATCATTCGAATAGCTTTTAGCCTCAACCTACATAGTTGATTAATACGATTATAAATGTTGCCAAATTACAAAAAAAAAAACCGTTAAAAAGGTAAAAGTTGCCGTCTCAATTGCTGTTATGATAATGATAATTATCAATATGTTTTATTTATGAAAATTTCTGTTGTAGTTTGCACTTTTAATATCACATTGATATCGAATATCAATACAGTTTGCCTCTCTCTATCTCTCTTGTTGTATAATACTTGTTAATTTCATTTTAAGTTATTCTATATGTATATATTCATATTCGTAATATTATAAAAATTTTATTCATTGCAATCATGGCTACACTATAATTATAATTACTTCTTTATTATCGAATATCAATGAGCAATAAAGTTTTGCAACAACAAACAATAAGGCAAGCCCACTGTGCGGCTCCGTCTCCGGTTGCTTTTTTTTCTCTGTATTTTGCTATTTTGTATGCCGGTAACGTGCTCCTGAACTTTGGACTTGGTTTGGTGGTAATGTTTTGTTATATTTTGTTAAGTTGCACAATTACAATTAAATTATGAGGCAAAGCGGAGCAAAGTGGCGCAAAGCGTCTGATTAATGCCCGTAAATGTGATATATGATCATGCGAACAGATGCGCAATAATATTATTATTTTAATTCGCATATCTGTTTATATTTATTTGCATGTCTATATGTATTTGTGTGTTTATGGTCAGCTGGGATTTAGTGTATTTTCACATCTTTGACCAATTTTATGGCATGGATGTTGTGACTGTATTTATATCAATATACGCATATACCAACACATATGTCTCTTTCTTTATAAGTATACTTGTGAATTCGTATGTATGTATATGAAAGCGACCCATTAAAATGCCTTCTCTGCTCGAGAATTCTTTTCTGCCAGAGATTCTGGTCTAGATTGTCCAGCAACAGCAAGCCAAGGGGCCACTGACCTCAATTCTTGATGGCCAACTTAATGTACAGAGCTGACCGAGTGATAGGCTAACTTCCCGAACAAGTTCTTGATACAGTTCTTATTCACATACATATATAAATCTTTATATATTGTATGATGATTCATTTGTGTGGGCGAAATTGAATGCGTAGCCCTTTAAATGACTTCCTGTGATTTTTACTACAGAGCATTTGCTAGTCGCCTCGATCTGACTGAATAATTAATGCGTATTTAGTTGCGTCAAGATTTTCGTCACATCACACATTATTTGTGTTAATAGTTTGTCACTTCAACAATTAATTAAATCACACCAAACCAAAAGAGATTAAAAGAGAATTTGTTATACTTAATGGCGGACAGAAATGATTTATGTATATCAGACATGAACATTGCCATATATGTATATATATCTTTTACACATTTGTGACATGTGTTGGCTTAGCTTTATAAACGATTCATTTCATTATGACAACTGTAAAAGATACATATGTACTCGAAATCGAATATCGAAAGTGTGTGTAATCAATGCCAATAATCAAACTTAATCGATACAAGTTTATTATTCCCGGCAAACATAAAACACAATATTGAGATAAATGCTCACTTTCAATTGTGCCAACGTGTCTAACAGAGATAGATAAGTCACGACTGCCTCTAATCATATGCTTCAAATTGAGTTATGATCAGTTTTGATCAAAAGCGATTGGGTAAATATAACTCTAGAGTTATAATGTGAAAACAATTGATATATATATTTTAATTTATGATCTATTTTTGTAGTCAAATTATTGAGCAAAAGCGATTATAAAGTAAATATATATACAAAAATATTGTAAATATTAGAAGAACATAACAATTGATATATATTTTATTTTATAATCATTTTTTGTAGTCAAATTCTTGAGCAAAGGCGATTGGGTAAATATAATAGGAAACCCAATGATATATTTTATTTTATTATCATTTTTATTGAGTCCAATTTTCGATCAAAAGGAGATTATAAAGTAAATATAACTCAAAGAACATAACAATTGAAATAAATTTTTTATGAATTTATTATGCCCCAAATTGGAAAATGTTCTAGTCTCCCCAACCCAGTTTTTATTTCCGATACACCAGCAAGAAATTATTATTTTATTTTTAATTTTTTTATTAGTTCATGGATTTTCCATTAAGTTGTTGTTTCTCGGTGACGTTGTCCACCTTCGCAGATGTTTTAGCACATAATCGAAATTGTTTTTCCGGCCCACATGTGCGCGGCGGCGTTGGCAACAAGTTAAAACATTGAGTGCTTTACCTTTAGACCGTTTCAACTAACTGAAACACAGACGCCCGTAAATACTTGATCGAAATATGTACATATGTCTGGCCCATGTCATGACGCATTCATGAATAATTATGTGCTGCTTCTGCCATTCCCCCTCTCCCTTTCAACCTCTCTTCCACTCTTTGGAATGTGGCTAAAAAAAGGTCAAATGACTAATGAAGTTTGGAATGCGCTTCTGCTGCTTCTGCTGCTGCTCTGCGCCTGATAAGCACATTTGTTTTGATAAACGAAGAAGAAAGAGAGCGCCTCGCACTGGACTGAGTATTATTTACTTAACTGCAGATATTGTTTAGATTAGAAGCTAAAACTGAACTGGCAGTAGACTAACTATCGGACTATAGTCTAATAAACCATATTAATTAAGAAATGACGTCGTGCTTGGCCGATAATATTTGGTAGCCTCCAAAAACAAAAAAAAACTGGCAATAATACTTCAACTTGTGGAAATGTCATAAAAACAATAATCGAGAAAAACCCATAGCTACCTTTAACAATCATCAAGTAGTTATATAATTGTGCATTGATTTTTACAATCGCTCGAATCTTTTTCCTTATTAACTTGCATATAATGACAAAATCTATATATCTCTTTTGACATTGACTTTAACGCCACATGTTTGTAGTTTTCGCAAATTATAGCATGTTAAAGCAAATGCTTCTTTCAAAGTTTCCTTAAATGTCAGCTTTGTTTGCTTGATTTGTTGATGTATGTATCATATAGACCGGACATGCCGGTAAACATGGAATGTCGTTAGTAAGAATTCCTCAAAAAAAAAAACCCAATTTGTCATGTGAACTTCACTAGACGCATACGAAGGCCAACATTAATATTTACTCTTAAGATCTCATTTAAATAAATTGTTTGCTAAAGAAGAGCTTAATATTTTAAGCTGAATATGGGAAGATGGGAAGCGTATTTTAAGCGTACAACAATTTAAATTACTGTTTTTATTCAAATGCAGAGAAAGTATAATAAATATAATGGTTTTGTGCAAATATCAGTCGCTCCGAGGTGAGATTTAGGGTCTAAGTTCGCGTAGGTCAAGTATCTTTCAAATTATCAAAACTCTTTCGGTAACTGTGGACAAAATGCTGATAATCTGTGAAATTTCATTGAAATCAGTTGAGAAATAGCAAAAATATCGCAGTTTAAAATTTTGTCAGAGGATATCTCATCGTCAAGATTTCTCGACGAAAGCCTTTTTCTTTGTTTTTCAAAATTGTATTTATTCGTTTTTCTTTTCTAAGGAACTGCAATTTGTGTATTTCACAACTAAAGCAAATAATAATTTGATCGAAAAGATAACTTAATAATACCATAATACATTAAAGCATTACACAGACGTAAATGCATTACAAATGAGGAAGAACTTTTATTTCAGCTTGGGCATAATACCAAAAGGCTACTGCAATATCTTATCAGGAATTGCACACAAGAGATTAAGCAAATTCTTAAGACAGTTGTCATCTATGTATGTATATAAAAACAAACATAAATATACACTGTAACAAGTAAGAAGGGTAAGCTCGAATAGTAGATACCCTTAAACCTTGACCATACAGACGGACAGACGGTCGTGCTGACAGACATACACATATGTGCGTGTACTTCATCTCCGGTGTTTCCTAACCGATTTTAATAAAACTTTCACAGATTTTCATTATTTTCGTAAGTTTCAATCCCTATTTTCATGGTACGTGTACTTCATCTCCGGTGTTTCGTAACCGATTTTAATAAAACTTTCAAAGATTTTCATTATTTTTGTTAGTTTTAATCCCCATTTTCATAATTTGGAAATTCAAGATTTTTTTTGTTATCGATTACATGTGTATATGGTAAACCTGAATAGCCTAGGAATTAGGCGAGTCATATCCAAAATCTGGAGTCACTAGCTTCCAGAGATCGACGCGATCATACAGACAGACGGATATGGCTATATCGACTCGGCTGTTGATGCTGATTAAGAATATATATACTTTATGGGCTTGGAGCAGCTTCCTTCTGCATGTTACATACTTTTGCACAAAACTATGAAACCCTTTTGCAGCCATCTCATGGGTTAAGGGTATAAAAAGGTAACTGCTCTTATCTCTCTTTGGAAGTAAATTTGACAGCTCTTTATATTTTGACACTGTGGAATGTTTATTTTTTTTTTTAGTATAATAACTATCTGTATTATCGCAAACGCGAAAGAAACGTGTTGCAAACTATAAAAGACCGAAAAGGAATTCAAATTGCATTTGCGTCACACATATTTTATTTTTGCAATACAATTTTCAAGGTAGATTTGCCAAGATAGCCCAGATTATAAGAGACAATTGCAAAATTTCTCTTACACTTGCTAAAAGTCGCAGTTTGCATTTTTTTTTTTCACCAACTCTCTGTTGGTTCTGGTGTGCTATCTCCTATCAAGGCGCCGTTTAGCTGTTTATTTGTAGCCGACCCGAAATTTTATTATTGTGGAATGTTATTTAGACGCATATTATCTGAATTATCTCAACCGGCTAACAATGTCACGGGTAGCAGGTGGGTGGTTGGGTTGGCTTTGCTTGGCTTATTGCTGCTGTTTTTTTTTGTTTTATTATATTTTGTTTGGTTTGGTGGCGTTACGACGACAAATAGTTGAGGCATTTTTGCGCTGTTTTGTTTTGCAAAGCAAAATGTTTAAATAATAAATTCCAATGTGTTATATCAGTACACACAAACAAACATACACATATACACCTAGGGGCAAATGTACCCACATTATTATTAACAATATCAAGCATCTTTGGAATGTTCTTATTGAATTGTTAGCTTAACAAGCAATTTAAAGATAGCTAAACCGATTTTAGCATTTCTTTTCAAAAGCATTGAAGAAACTTAATTTTTGTATATTTTATACTTGAACGGAAACTTCAATCTCAGTAAATATGTTTTAGTTTCTCTGTTTGTCTAGCGAAAGAACTTTGGCAAGCTTAGTCGGTGTATTAAAGGCAATAAATAATGGATTCCTATTAGGTGCACAAACTATGATCAGATAATTTAATCTCTGTTTTCAAACATTCAAAAGATGTTCTTAATCGAAAGTATACCTTAACAAGTAAGGAAGTTTTAAAAGCTTTCTTCATAGCATTCGAAAAATGTTTTTGTTTTTATATCGAAAGTCTAGTTTAACAAGTAAAGAAGAGGAGGAAAAGAAAGATTTAAGATCATATATGCTTATACAGTCTTTTTGCTTTCTAAGTTTCCTGGAAAAGTTCGTTTGCCCATATAAGGATGTAAAAACGTTGTTAATTAAATTCCAAAAATCACTTATTCAAATCATAAAATCAAATCAAATTTCACACATAAAGTTGTATAAAAATCCATTATTTGTTTAGATTTGCCATAAAACACTTCTTGTGCTTTGTGAGCATAGTGTTAAATGGGTCACGATTTCTAAGCAATGTGCAAAATAATACCTACACTTGGATATATATATAATATAAAACTTATAATTGGACAGTTTTCATTTTATAACAATGGGTGAAATGATGTGTGTGGGTTCAAGATTGTTCAAATTTTGTTCGATATGATTTTTGTTTTCTTGGTAAAACCTTTCGCTTTTGGCTATGAATACTTGGAATGCGGCCTTTTGCATTGTTAAAAACTATATTTAACTCGCTCAGCTGTCACTTTTACCACTTTTTGCTATTTTGTGACTTTTCGTCTAGTCTATTGGCCAAGTTTTGACCTTGTTACAACCTAACAACAACGAATAAGCCACAAATAGCCAACTCATTTGCTTTGACACTTTAGCCTGTTCCCTCTATGTAAATTGTCAACTCTACACAATTTAGTTGAAGTTCGTGGCGCAGACTAACCAAGTCCATTAAAGTAATACTACACCCTAGTAAAATGAAAGTTTTTGGTGGTTGGTTATGCAAATTCTTTTCCTTTTTTTCCTGGCCTTGGCATATCCCGAGTGCTTACCTTTTTGTGACCCGCTCTCTATTGATTGTTTTTTTTTTTGTTTTATTTGGTTTTTTGTGGTGTTGCATAGTTTATTAGTGGACTGTGGACTCCTCGGTGACTGCTCACTGCTCCATTTGCGGAAGTCATTTTGTGCCTTTTATCATTTATTGATTTTAGCATGGGTTGAGGTGAAAGTCATTGTATATACAAATATAGTTTGCTATAGTTCGCGTTCAGCTTTGTTTGTGGTCGCATTTTCTTGTATCTTGTATATAATATCAAATAATAAATAACCTTGAAACAATCAAGGTATTGTTTAAAGGGAGATCGGTAGATAAAAATTGTTTTGAATAAAGTTTCTTTGCTTTACCAAATTGGTTTCGAAATAATCTGAATGTCTTTGGTTTTTGTAAAACCTATTTCTCTTTGTTTATCTCATCTCTCCGCACAGTGCGGATTTTTGTGAAATTCTCCCTTAATTTATTTGCTTACTTATTGTATAAACCATTTAATTAACTGCTCAATTAATAGCCATAGGCAGCTCGCCTTTTCAACAGCTTCTGTACTCTGTGTTCAATATATTATTCGTTGTAAATGTAATTGGTTCACCTTTCGGAAGCATCTTGTTGGCATGGCAAACCGCACGTAACAGGTACAACCAGCGTACCCCACACTCCCTAACACTCCCTTACACCTCAGAATCCGACCCCACTCCACCCTTCGTGCTGTTCAATTGATATCTCTCAAGGGCAACTCTCGCATCAAGTACAAATAAACAAATTGAATCATGTTGAGGCATGCCCAAGCGAAATCAAACAAACAAATACCAAAAACAAAAACAAAAAAACACAAATAAAAAAACAACAACAAATTCAAATAAAACATGAAAATAAACCCACGCACGCTATCTAAATTATCAATGAAATTTGTTTCAAAAAGCCACACAAAACCAAAAACCGCAATAACAAAATTTAAACAAAAAAAAAAAACACAATCAATAACAAAAACATGTGTTTGTAGGAGAAAACAAAAACCCAAAAATATATAAACAAAAACACACAGCAAATGACAGCAAAAATTATATATACATATGTGTGTGTGTGTGTAGTTGTTGTAATGGTTCGATCTGTATATAAATCTATATATAGATTGCCACCTTTTTCAATAATAGAGCGTAACGGTTTCTGTTTGGTATTTATGTAGTAGTTTCTTGACGTCACAATGTTGTATGGCACGAAAGATTGTGACGTCGTTGTGCATATTTAAGTTTTTGGGAATCTCGAGAGTCTTGAGCGCGTAATAAGGTCGCATATAAATTTGGCTGGCAGATTGCTATGGGCGCTATAAAAGCCATAAACCAAACAAAAAAAAAAAACACACACTCAACAAAACCAGACAAAAAAGATTAACAAAAAAATGTATAAAAAAAGACAGGCAGCATCACAAAAGATCATTAAGCATCGATGAGTCAGTTGATGACTTTATAAATGAGTTCATTTCTAGATTGAAATAGCCAATATCTTTAACACGCACACACACAAAACACTTGTTACTATCTATTTTTATATGATTGAATGCTCATCTTATGCTCCACATATGTCTGTGTATATATGTTCTAATCCGAAAATTCTTGGAACTCACCTGACAATGCGCTCGTCTCAGTCTTTGGAGCCCAAAGCAGCAAAAGGCCCACACATATTATGGGAAGAGTTAATTGTGCCGCCATTGTTATATCTCTATCTATTTGTAGAAATGTGTTTTTTTCTGAAAATTGATGTAGGTTATGTCGTCTATGAGATCCTGAAAGTGTTAAGCTGTAACGAAAAAACAAAACCGATAAAAATACATATAAAATTAGCAAACATGTCAGTTGAATTTCAATTTGGTATTTTTGGTTGTCAGGCAGCTCTAACTTGTTGGTAAAAGGGGTGGAGGCGACTTAGTGCGTTGCGTTGCCAGACAGTCCAGTTATGTGTGGTTGTGCCGGGCATTTTCTTGCTTTTTAGTCAACTGCAATCCACATTAAAATGTCTTTATTTTTATTGCGCCGTAAGTGTGTCTGCAAGGTTTTGCTTAAATACCCTGTAACTTTAAGCTTTGCACAGGATGTGTATGATGAGTTGTATAATATTCTTTCCTACGTTAACTTAGAACATACGTAAAGGAATTTTATGTTTTTTTGTGGCTGTTTGAAAGGAAATGTGAAGATAAATTTGTCAAAATATCTTTTTTCTTCCCGGTTTACGTGGTATACTCAAGTCTTGCCAGCAAACTTTTATATATTTGTTAGGTGTTTGGTTTCGGTGTTTGGTGTTTTTGGTATCTGTATCTGTGTTGGTGTCAGGCATTGGGTACTGTCGGACTTATCAAGCCAATCAGTTTGGCATATGTTATAGTACCATGATAATGTTATCTTTTTTGTCGAATCGACATATAATACAAAATTATAAAGAGACACACACAAAAAACCAAAGAAAAAAGAATAAAGTTGAAAAGAGCAATAAAATTGGATCCTAAGTAAACGAAACAAAGTTGAAAAAGACAAAATTTTCCGATTACAAAGAAAATTCTAGCAAACTCGAGAAGAAAAGATATGATAATAGGGTAACAGGAAATAAATAATTGCCTCAGAAGGGTTTTTACCGTACTTGTTTGAACTTTTAACAGCTTTCCACAGCACAAAATAACTTTAAAAGTTTGCTAATAAAATAATAATTACGTTGAAAAGTCCCAGACATTTTTAAATGAATTCTGGCCAAGTTGTTGCCGACTTTTTAGCTAGTACAAATATACAACAACAATACAATAATAATATAAATAATAATAATAATTTTGCAATCAAAGCCGGAGAGAGAGAGGCAAAACTGAAAAAAGGCTGGCAAACATGCGCTGTCATTGGCATCGCAAAAGTTTTTGGTTTTTGGGTTTTAGTTTTTAGTTTTGTTTTCTTTTTGAGCCAACAAACAAAAGAAACGCAAAGAGTGAGAGGAGGTAGAGGAGGTTTGCAGATAGAAGTGAAGCGAGTCGAACAGATGAAGAAATTACGTCTTTGGCTGTTGGTCTCTCTTAGTCATCTGAAGCAAACAAACAAATGGCCGAAAACAAAATGCCGCAAACACCAATTAAATACTGTAGTAAAAATTCAGATTTGTAGGTAGTAAAATACATTTTTATATATGTATGTACATGCATTTTTGTATTATAACTGTACATGTGTTTTGCACAATTTTTTTTGTTGCGAAATTGGGGCAATGAGACCTACGCGCGATCCGATCAGAACAGTTAAAATTTGTTTACCTCTTTCGTATGTTTGTCGACGTTGATTTGCAGTTTGTTTTTTTGGTTTGGTTTGGATTGGATTGTATGTTTTTTATGTTTTCACGATATACAATTAAATTACATTGTCATTTCTGTCAATGAATTTATGTTTGTCCATTTTAATGGCAAGAATTTACGCGGTTTCTGCTGTATTTGTTTTGTCCGATAATAGGAAATGATTACTTTTAATGTCTTGCTTTGGTTTTTTTAGTAGCGCGCATAAAAAAACCCAGCGCAGATTTTGTTTTACTTTTTGTTTGTTGTTTACAAGTAAATATTTTTATTAATTAGTCCGCACACACGACCTGTTTCGTTGCTGGTTGGATTGAAACTGCTGGAGAAGCCATTGTATAACTTGCAAACTGCCAGATAGTAGGAGACTGAGAGAGAGCGAGAGCGGACGGCTGCGCCGACAGAAAAACGAGAGAGCAAGAGAGCGCGATCGTTGCGATTTTTTGTTTTGTTTACAATTGTAGGTTGGTAAATAAATGTTGGCAAATGCGCAGTTGTAGCGGCAGATGCCACATGCCGCTGCTGCGATTTAATTAAATGATATGTAAATATTGTAGTATATATGTTGCGTATACGCGATAACAATAATTATTTATTTGTTTGCTAATTTTTCACGTATACGCAGCAGCAGCAGTATTTGTAGTGTATTTGGTCGAGTGGCAACTCTCTTGACATCGCTCGCGGGCTTTGCTTGTGCTCGGCAGCCCTGGCATAGTGTTGCTAAGCACTTTGGTATTTTAATGCTGCCAGATTGTTTTAAGAAGTTCCCATCTGCATAGTTTATGTTGGGCAATTAAGTGTTTTTAGCAAGGTGGCTAGGCATAAGGTTGTGGTTTGAGTCTTCACTAGCATCTGCTATTTATATACAGTGTTGCCACTAGTTTGAGTAATACTTGCTGCGCATTTTTAGGCGCTCTTTTTGAAAACTACTTAAAGCTGCAATTGCTGAGCTGAACTGGGAAAGGAATTTCTATGTATAATTTACTTATCGATATCAGAGTCAAAGTTTAAACGTCAAATGATAAGCCATTTGCATTTAATTGAATTGTTGTGCCAAGCCCCTGCCTCGTGACATTTTGAACACCAAAACTTTTGAACCGACTGAATGGTAATTAGCACGCGTTCGCTGCTCATTAACACTTGCATTGGAGAGACCGCTTTGCGCTTGGCGTCTGCTTCATTTTTATCTCTGTTTCGTCTCTTGCAATTGCCCGCCAAGTCAATTCCCCCTTGTGGCTGCGGCAACAAATTGCACGCGTGGCAGACACTCAAGGGGGCAAACAACTAGCTGCAGCTAACAATATTCATGTATGTGTATACAATATCGCTCCCTCTACTTATGCCTCAAAGGCAAAAATGCCGACACACTCTCGCACATACACTCGCACATACACATACATACACACACATTTTCGGCAGGCTGCAATACCGTAATCCGTAAATGGTCAACGACTTGCTTTTGGCGGCTAAAATCGCTTGTCGCCTTTTTGGGGGCAGCGTGAAATTTTAATTGTGCCTTTCGGGGCGTTGTCGTCGCCTTGCTGCCGCTGCCGCTGCTGCATCCTTCGATCCGAAATAAAGATCTTGCCGGCTACCGCAGCTCATCCTCTTTATTGTAACCATGGGGGAGGGGGAGACTCTGAGGAGAGTGGAGAGACTGCCTGCCAGCCAAAAGTTGTTTCATGCCAAGAAGGTGTAAAAGGCCAAATAGTATTCAGTTGTTTATGTTGTTACATGCCACATTGTTGGTGTTTCTGCTTCTGTTGTTGTTTTTGTTTTTGTTGGTGTTGTGTCTTTTAGACCACAAAAATGCATGCTGGAATTTTATAGTACAGTGAAACAGCTTTATGTCTTACATTTTGTTTGACATACATTTTTAAAACATGTTCATATAAACATATGCAAAAAAGAAAAACTGTTACGTTGCATCCTTACATATCTCGTATACAGAGTTGAAATGAAAACTGAAGAAAATTGACGATTGAAAAACCCAAAAATAGTGGTATTGAAGAATTTTAATTTTGTTCCAAAGAAGAAACTAAAAAAGAAATGTTTTTTTGTGCATAATTATTTCTTGACAACAGATAAAATTAATATGAAATGAATTTATTGAATTTTTAAAATCAAATTTGATGTAAACAGGAACAACTTAAGTATGTCTTAAGTTAAACGCTAAAAATCAGAAGCATAGTGGAAACCTCTTTCAAATATTTGTTTTCAATATGTAAAATATGATAATAAATAATTTTAAGTGCATTTGTAGTTTACCTAAGCGAAATAAGCAAACAATGTCAATAAAAATTACCATATGCATTTAGTATGAGGGTCAGATATACTACTTTCTGTCAGTTACCATAAATGTGTACAAAACTATTACACACTTTTGTTTTCCCCCATTAATAGGTTAAGGATATACATATTCTGTCAGATATTTTACTTAACGTATTGATGTTTGTTCTGAAATAATAAAGTATTGATAATTATTGTAATCCAGAAACATTCTGGAAAAGTTTTCGAGAATGTAATTTATGTTAAGAAACAATTGAAAGCTGAGCCAGTACCTTTTATCCAAGCTCCACTGTATCGACTAGCACCTGATGTCAACTGTTTTGTTATTGTTTTCTTCTTAGCTGCTTTTGTTGCCCTGTTTGACCGCTGTAGTATCAACAACATCATTCTCATCTATTTGCCGTATCATCATCTTCAACAGGGTTTATCCTTATATATATATATTTTTTTTGCATTTTGTTGTTGTTGTGTTTTGCCGCTGCTTTGTTGCTGTTAATAGTTGCTGCGGGCCAAATCAATTCCCGGCAAGTTGTAAGCCCGTCGTCTTTGGCTATTTTATTGGTTTGACAATAAAAGTGAGGCAAGTGTGTGTTTGTGTTGTTGGTGTTGTTGTGTTGTGTGTGGCAACGAACTGGGATGCTCTATGCAGCATGCATCCAAAACGAGACAAACATGCTGCTGCATAATAATTATAATCCATTTTATTTCTTGGCTTTGGCTTTTTGCTGTGGCAATTCCATCGATCATGCAACACTCACACAAACACACACATACACAGAGTCAAAGCCACATGGGTCACGTGTGTGTGCTGACCTCTGCCAAACAGCAACAACAACAATAACAACAGCAACAACAGCCGCGGCAGCAGCAGCAGCAGCATTTAATGTTTAAGTTTGCTGCATTGTACGTCAGTCACTTGTGCAACTGTTGTTGTCTTTGTTGTTGTTGTTATTGTTGTTGCTGTTGCTGTTTGTGGCTGTTGCTTGTTGTTGTTGTTGTCGAATTGTTGCTGGGTTTGTTGGGTTGACTGCACGCCAAGATGCCAAATATCTAATACGCTTCCACCAAAATGATCAAATTCATGGAATTCGCATAAAGCAGAGACCAGGTCGCAGCCTCTTTACTCCTTTCCCTCGTTTCTTGCCTCTTCACCAGTGTACCCTTCCCACCATTCCACCAGTCCATAGTTGTCCATCTAGCATCTCTTTATCTGCCTTCTGTTCCACCCATTTGCATCTGCTGACTCGCTGCGTAAAGCAAACAAAAACCAGCGACAGGTGAATCGGCCGCCCGTCGATATGCCCCATACGGTCAGGCAGCGCGACTCTGCCATTTGATGGATGGGGGGAGGGGTGGAGGAGGGGGGTTTTTGGGGCAGCACATCTCTCTCTCTCTCTCTCTATCGAGTCTCTCCTTTGGAGTTCACATGCTGCGGGGTGGATCAAGTGGGAAGGTGCACATCGAATGCAGACATTTACAGTGGGCTGAGATCTATTAAAAAATTGTTAATAATTTCATGTTACATATTTATTCAAATATAAATAAATGAACCAGTGAAAATCTGAAATTGTGGTGAGTGAATTGGAATAAAATAGAAGAGTTGGCTGCTTATTAAAATAGTGCTATTAAATATATAAATGATAATTTTAGTATTATATTATTTGGTTCATAATTTCCTTCACTTATTGTACCCTACACCCATAAAATGGGTAGAAAAGCTTTGTGCAAATGTAACAAACAGAAGGAAGCAATTTCGACTCCATAAAACATTTGTAAGGTAAGGTCTAAGGTTCAGGGTATTTCCCGGTCAAACTTACTTGACTAAAACCTTCTTACTTGTTGAAAATAAATTATTCATTGCCCATTTCATAGATCTGAAAAATATAAAATTGTGAAAGTAATACATAGTTAATAGCTAAGATAAACAATGTATATAAATTCACGTACCCAAAAGTATGCTATTGTATTGGGGATATAACATAAAAAATCTATTTAAACTATTCAGACATTATTTTTATTTTGATCCAGAATAGTTTTGTTGCTTGAATTTGTAAGACATTATGTTTGATGCTTTGCTTAAAAATGTCTGCTTCTTTGGTTTTTACTCATGACAATGTTTTTTTTTTTCACTTCATGATTTGGGATTATTTATTTTTTACTACATTTGCCATTTAATTCATTCTTTGAATCGTAAATTTTTTTATTGTAGTTTTTGCAGTGACTGAAGTGGGACACTGTGCCACAGAGTTAGTGCTGTATGTGTGTGTGTGAGTGTGTGTCGCATCACCCACTTTGGCCATTGCCTTGTCTCTGACGTGGCCTAAACACTGTCTCTGCCTTTGCCTCTGCCTCTGCCTCTGCTACAGGTCTCTGCCACAGGTCTCTGCCACATCTAACGCAGCAACGGCAGCAGCGAGCGGTGACTGTTAAGATCGATCGTCGTTGTGTTTGACCGTTGGTTTCTGCTGCTGCTGCTGCTGATGCTGCTTTGGAGGTGACTTCGACGTTGTTGTCGTTGTTTCGATCGATCGGCTTTGGTTTTGGTTTGGTTTGGCCTGGTCTGGTCTGGCACGGTTTGGCTTGGCTTGGGCCGTATCGGTTCGACCATTACCAGACTTTGGCCAATTGATGACCAGTTCGATTAGTTGTTGTTGTTGGTGTTTGGTGTTTTCTGGTGTTGTTATTGTGTGTTGTTGGTGTTTGGTGTTGTCGGCTTGGTTACAGCCTTTAAGCCTTTACACCTTCCTTTATTATTTTGCTATTTATTTTTGTGTTTTTTTTCTCTCTTTTTTGTTGTTGGTTTTTGATGATTTTCTTCTGCTTTTTTTTCGGGTTGTGTATTTAAATTGCATACATAAATTTTTTTTTGTATTCATTTTTTTCATTTCAGTTTTTGCAATAGTTACTTTAATGAAGTTTTTCGTTTATTTTTGTTGTTGTTGTTGCAGCAATATCATAAAATTGTAAATTGGTGAAAATTGTGAACAATTTGTTGGCTCACACACTCGATGGCCACACACACACACACTAATACTAACATGGACATGTACACCTTGTCAATTGTTTATAGTTTTGGCATTTGTTGTTGTTGTTGTTGTTTTTCCTCTCATCTTCTTCATCGTCGGTCGTCGGTCGTCGGCCATCTGTTTGGTCTGTCTGTCGCATCTGTCCGATCAGTCCCCATAGCATATGACCATTAAATGCACCGCAAAGTCTGTGAAGTTGCTGTAGCTCTGTGCTGGGCACCACCCATTCGGTGGAGTGGAGTGGAGCTGAGCCACACTGGAGGTTTCATCACGTAACACTAATTAACAGCAAAAATAACCTGCGCGCACTTGTTTGTTGTTTATACGGATGATGCCTTCTGAACTCTCTCCTTGCTGCAGCTCTCCTATTCATAAATGCAGATACATACACTCATATTCTCATACTTATACTCTATTACAAACCGCAGTCATAATTAACTTGCAGTTCCAGCCTATCTCTCCCTCTCTGTCTCTCTATCTCTCTCGCTTTGTCTTAGTAGAAGTAGCAGAGTTCAGACATTGTAGGTTTGGGTCCTGGGTATGGTGGTCGTCTGGGGTTTGAATCTGTAGTTTGCTCCTTACTTGGCACAAATCATCTGAAAACTTTATATATTTGACATGTTGCGGTCGTTGTCTGCTGTTCTAATTACCAAACTATGTTACCACAGATCGTTGGGGTCTTAAAGCAGTTGTTAACCCCACACATGTTTTTTTGCTTTCTTTTTTTTGATTACACCCACCAAACAATAACTATCTTTCTTTTTTGAGGTATATGCGAATTTCATCTACAACTCTATGCAAAAAATGTGAAAATATATTTTACATTTAACATCATCGTCTTTCTTTTCAGTTAGTCAACATTTAATTTATCCATAACCTCACTTTTTTTTTCATTATTATCCACATTCCCTTTGTAATTATAAAGTGTATCTTGCTTTTCGGTTTGGTGTATATACACACATCTATTTAACTTGTGTTTTTCGCTTGCTGTACTCTCACGACGGCTTGTAAACTTTTATTGGACGAACGTTGGGGTATTTTATGCGGCGCATTGCACAATGTGCGGCTCGCACAGTGGGGCGCCGACGCGTTTTATGGACATCGCAATTAATTGCTACATTTTCCAAAGGAAAATTATGAACTAACATCAATTAGGACGCGAATAGATGAAGTCTAAGAAGATGCTGGTGAGGTGGTAGGGTGGCCTCCTGCGCCTCTGCTGTGCCTATGGCTGTGGCTGGTCAAGAAAAAAAAGCGCTTAATGATTCAGGCTTTTTAATAGGCCATAAAATCGCAAAATCGGTATTGCATCGTTGCACCGTTGCATCGCACTGCCCGAACATATTTCACATGTTTTTATTATTTTGGTGAAATTTTACCAACGCATTTTATCGCTGACTTTTTTTTTCGTTTTCTTTTTTCTGTTTGTCGTGTTTTGCAAGATTTTGTTGCTTCTTTCATTTCATGTATTTGTTTTTGTTGTTGCCCCCATGCGGTTTTATTTGCCGTATAGCATGCAAAAGTTGAGACATTTATAATTGACAGATGTCAACAAGACGCTTTTTAAGATTGGCGAGCGGGCGCGGAGTTTCTGTAGACACAAATGTTGCGAAAATGTTTTGCTAAACGTGTCACAGACGGCGATCTAAAACAATGTTGATAACCTAATATGGATGGAGGTAATAGTTATTAGGCTTCTTCTGTAATCGAGAGAGCTCGACTTGGAGATACTTTGAACCCTTAACCTTATGATCATGCCTATGAATTCGTAGATTTGAAGATTATTCAACTACAATCTTAAATATCTTTCGTTTTCTGAGATGATTTCATCTAAAGCTTAACAGATTTTCATTATATCGTATATGTTTCTAAAATTCAATTTTTCAAATCTAGGACTTTATTGTTATTGATCACATGACGGAAACGGGTGAAGCTATCGATACTTTGAAACAAACTTTATATGCTTATGATATATGAGAGTTTATGAATCTTTAGCACTTATATCTAAGATCGACAAGAAGATCAATACGTAAATATTTATAAAAATTTGTATCCTTTAAAATTATTGTTTTGAGTTTTTTCTTATATGTCAATATCTCTTAACTGTAAGCTAAATGGCGGTTAATTATTTCTTAGTTAAGATTAAAGTACATTTTTTAATGAGCAAGTACTTAAAAAGATTTTCCATGTGTCTTTTATTAATACTTATTTTTTTTATAACCAGTTACATTTCAAATTTAGAGTTTTTGTGTAAAACAAATTGGCTAAGCTCGGTTTTAATAAGGCAGCGATCATATAAATAAACGCTCCTCTTAGTTAATCGGCAATCGGAGCCCAATTTAAAATCTCATTCGCTAACAACGTTAATCACCTGGCTTTTGGGTTTGACCCAAAAGGCCAAGCAAAACACAAAAAAAAAAAACATAACACGAAATAAACACGAAAAATTATGAGCTCACCTCATAAAAATAACTAACACTAAAGACCCAAAAAAACACAAACAAATCAAAAGGAATTTCCATGTGATATCGAGCAGCCCAAATTCCAAAAAAATCACAGCATTATGGTTGGAAGACGGGGTGCGTGGCAAGTACCGCAAATCTCTCGATCATCATTTGCATATTTAATTAAATCAACGTAGTAGTAGTAGATCCAAACCAATGCGAAGCAATGCGAAGGCAACACAAACCACACAACACACACTGTATGTAGTAGTACTCTAATTTGGTTGTCAAAACGGCTTCAAATTTAAATATATTCCGATGACAAAGAGAAGAAAAAAAACGAAAAGAGTTAATGTTTTTGGTTTTGTCGGCGGCTAACGACTCAGGCGCCAAATGTTTTGCCTATTTAAAAGTTAATAAAATCATATTATCTATAAGATTTATTGGTTCAATGGCAGCGGGGAGAAGCGAAAGCCAAAGCCAAATCCGTTTCTTGAAACTCGAGCGAAAAACTTTGCTGCCTAATAGATATAAATTTTAATTAGTGCGCGACGAGTCAAGAGCGATATTTGAGAGCTAGTAGTAGAACAGATCAAGATCAAGATCAAGCAGCATCGAAATTCCACATACGGGATCGTGTCAACCATATACCATATAACCCATTCTCGTTCTTGTTGTTGCCATGTTTCACTAATTAAGCCAAAATGAGCGCGTGTTGTGGTTTTTTTGTTGCTGTGTTGTTGTTGTTTTTGGTCTTTGCATGATCTTTAATAATTTTTCGAAAACATTTGTGGCATTTTTTGCTTGGCCTGCAACTGATTTGATCTGATCTCGGTTTTTGATGATGATATCCCGCAGTGTGAAATATTTTTTTGATGAGAATTTATCATTGAGTATACGCCAAAGGAGCACCAACTTCAACTTCATCTCCAACTCCAGCTCCAAGCACTCTCTGCCTGCCAACACCCAGGCCAACCCAACCACTTCGCGTTTTTCATCGCTGCTGCTGATTTTGGCCCTCTGTCGATCATAAATTGGTGCAGTCGTCGCAGTTCCAGCTACAGCTGGCAGGCAGCTACAGGTCTCCAACTCTCGAACTCTGTGTGTCTTTGGCAACCAGCTCCTCCTTCAGCTCCTCCTGCTGTCTTCTGTCTTCTGTCTCCTGTCTGCTGATGATAAGCATCTCACCTGCAAGCCTGAGAGAGTGCAGCCCGTACCGGGTGCTGATTACTTGCTGACTGTCGCCTTGCTTGGCCTTGATGGGGATCATGATTTGATGGCATAGACCCCAAGCTCTTCAGTTTGCTTCAGTTCAGTTCAGTTCAAGTTTAGTTTAGTTTTTTGCCTGGCGCTAGTTGGGGCTGTTTGGTTTGCCCACTCAAATTTCATTAGCCTCCAGTGTGCTACTTATACCAAATACTGAGACTTAATTGCAGTTGATTATTGTGTTTTTGATTGCAAATTTGAGATAGCCTACACAGATCTGGTATAGACAAATGTGAAATGCATACTCCTACATAGATATACTATAAATACAAATAAAATTTAAGGAGCCATGAATATGATAATAAACAAACACATATTTCTCATTAATGCTGCATTTTATTAATGCTGATGATTCTACATTCTGAAATGCTGCATCATTTAACATAATCTCTTGAAGGCAACTGAACCCCTTTCAATTTAATTTTGCATCAGCTTGTTTTAAATTTGGCACTTTTAACATATTATAGATAAGATTGTACTAAATTGTTTTGGATAATGTAAGTGGAGACAGAGAAATTACAATCGCAAATTATTCTACTACTAATAAATAACAAATTTGCTTATTTACACGTATTGATTGGGTAAAAAATTTACTTGGCTTAACAAATATAATATAAATAATATAATATAATTAAATTCTTTAGTGAGAGAGAAATGGAAATTGGTTTGTCAAACAATATTTAAGTTTCCTTCGTCGCCTAACCGAATGCATATTGAAAATTTAATTAACTAATCGGAAACTAAAGTCAAATCAAAGTAATTTTAAAATATTCTTCATGGAGCATTTTTGGTTGATAAAGAGACTTCTGGATATGTTTTCGGGGCTGGTGGCTGATGGCTAAGTGTTTTATCCTTCCTTATTCTTCAACCTCCCCAGAAAAGGTTGACCTAGACTTCTTCTTCAGCTTGTTCTGGCTCATCTTCTTGGTTACCTTGCGTGGGTACCTTCCGATACCGGCAACGAAAGGGGTACCATCGTCATAGGTCTACATTTTTAAGATTAGATTCTAGTCCTCCTTTAATAAATACTTAATATTAATGTTGCAATTAAACAAAATATTTGTCTTCATTTGTGCAATAAAGTAAATTTTACATTTCAATCAATCCCAACATGTTATTTCGTCATAAATTCAACATATCACTGCACTAAATCAAGTTGTTTGTTTTATTTATTTTTTGTGCTTTGAGAAAGGGGTACAGGTGAGAGAAGTGAGGGGGCAGCCACAACACAGAGAATGCAAATCCAATTAACACTTATTGCGCTTCATTATGCTAAAATGCGCATTTGCTAAAATCACGCCCCTAATTGCCAAATCAACAACAAAAACAGCAACTACTACAAAATTGCAATGCAATTGTTGGCCATGTTTCGTTTCGGGCCCCCAAACTGTAGTCAGGTCATGGCAGTTGAGTTGAGTTTAGTTGCTGTTGTTGTTGTTGTAGTTGTTTATTTATTTCTATTTTCATATGAAAACGTTGACTTTTTATAAATTGTGCGAACTAAAGGAAAAGTCGCACATTTTCCACGCAATATTCTCACACTTTTCCACACATACACTTCACACACTCAACACACACACTCCACACACACAGTCCACACACACTCCATCCCATCCCAGTCCCGACACCTGCTGTTCAGGCAGCGATTTATCAGGTGGCTGCTTAAACGCACATCCATTATCACGGCACTTGGGTTGGAAGTTTGGGTGTTTGGGCTGTTTGTTGTTGGGAGTTGCCAAGTTGCCAACTAGCCAACTAGCTGAGTTTGGCCCCAAGCCAAACCAAGCCAAGCCAACTGGCTACTGAAGCGCCTTGGTCTTGGCCAGACCAGGCCATGCCAGACCAGGCTAGCAGAGTCTTGTCTTGACTGGGCTTTTATAAGCCTTTAATTGAACAATTTGTAACAATCATGTGCACAAAATAGCGCAACAATTTGGCTTAAATAGTTTTCAATGCAGACGAAAGCGGTAAATTAATGATATCATTTAAGCTCTGGTCAAATCGCAGCGATGCTCTCAACTTCCAACAAGTAGAACAATGTGTTGAGCTCTGGTCTTACTCTGAGGACTTATCGGCAAAATTCATTGAGCCATTGTCTCTCTCATTGAAAGGATTCGTTTTATGTGCTCAATAAATAATCAAGAGAGTCTTAGCTTTAAATTGAATTAAGCTTAACTTATGGGTAAAATCCACAAACATTTGTCACAGACTATTTCAATATCAGTTTCATTTCAAACATAGTATATTATTTTGAATTTTAAGACTTGGCCATCTGACAGACAACTGTAAATGCTATTAGCAAAGACACACACCTTTTATTTGGTTAGACACCGAAGTACCTAACTAGGAAATTGCACCACATTTAAAATTGTTTGATTTTTTACATCGTCTCAAATCTTCCTTCACCGTCACTCATGCCCCATCCATAATTCCCTTTGCGCCGTTGTAAGTTCTGGTCTTACTGGGAACTTTTCGCAAAATTCATTAATCCACATAATCAATAGACCTTTAGGTTTAAATTCTTTAAGTTTCAGTTGTGAATTAAATTTACTAAGATTTGTTATGGAGATTTTAATTCAACTTACTTACAATAAAAAATCCGCTGTTAATGCTATTATCCAAGACACACACCTTTTTATTTGGTTAAGTACCCTAAGCCTAACTAGGAAATCGCACCACATTTACAATCTTTTGGTGTTTTACATGGTCTCAAATCTTCCTTCGCCGTCACTCATTCCCCATCAAGTATCACGCGTTCCCTTTGCCCCCTTTCGCTGCGTTAATGTCTGTCGCAAGTCTTTTATTTTGTTATATTTAAGAGGGTAATTTGTAAGCCTGTCTAGCTGGCTGCCTCTTGAATAATTGACA
Source organism: Scaptomyza parva (assembly GCA_035044645.1). Taxonomy (NCBI): domain Eukaryota; kingdom Metazoa; phylum Arthropoda; class Insecta; order Diptera; family Drosophilidae; genus Scaptomyza; species Scaptomyza parva. The sequence continues at coordinate 1,653,327 of JAWNNT010000142.1, read as the reverse complement.
GCGATAAGCAATCGCATTGCGCTGACATGTTTCACGCATTACAAAATCCAATGAGAGACCCGAGAGGCTGGCGTTTTCATCTCTTCTCCTCACTTCACTTCCATTGCATTGCGTTGCGTTGCGTTGCGTTTGGCTTGGCCTAGCTTGGTATGGAATGGTTAGGTTCCCTTCCGAGTCGTGTTTGGTGGGCTGCTGCTAAAGAGTCTGTCTGTCAACAGGCAACACACACACACACACACTCAAACACAGACCGAGAGATAACTACTTCTTCCACTCGGTGTGTTGTTGTCTGCCTCATTGCTTGTGGCACGCGAATTTCACACCATTTCCAATTACGTGTACACACACACACACACACACCTAGAGAGTGTGCAGCAAGGAGGTAGGCTGGCAGGCTGGCACTTGTTGGCTTGGCTGCCTATGTAAACACGCTCCACCTACTCGCCAGCCCCTAAAACCATTTTGTGCATTTGATTAATAAAACCTCGCAACGCGCAACAGATGCAACTCAACTGATAACAAACGTATACGCTTACCGAGCGAGGGGAGAGCGAGAAACGAGAACTCGAACTCGAAGTCGAACTGGAAACCAAACCAGACCAACAACAACGCAGACAACTTCAACGTGCCAGCTACAGTCTTGAGGTGTTCTTCATCTTTGACGTCAAGCGCGTTGTGTGTGGAAAGCTAATCTTTCAATTATAGACAATTTGTCAAATGACTTTCAGGCAACAACAACAACAACTACAACAGCTACAACCACCATGTTTGTATCGCATCCCCGCACACTCCTTCCTCCCTCCCTCGAATAGTCATTGGTTACATACGATACGATACGATACAGGGTGCAGCAAGCGACGATGTCGACAACGGCTGACGTAAACGAAGTCGTCTACGCTCAATCAAAGACCCATTTATAGGCGTCGAATTACAAGAACAAACTAATCGAAATCATTTATCACGTCCAGGGCAGAGCCAGGCTCCTCCACTCGTTTCATGTTCCAATGCTCTGCTCCAACGCTCGCAAGTATGTAGACAGCAGCGGGTAGGAGGGACAGCAATCAGCACCTATTGTCCCAGAGGCAGTTTCCTATTCTATGTAGAGGGCGAGAATGAAAGAGCGAGAGAGAGAGAGAGAGATGCTGCTCAGGTTGAGTAATATGATTAATTGGTAAATTATTGAAACTAAAAGGTGGCCCTTTTGTTCTCGTGGTCATTCGTGGTTGCGTGTTGCCAGCTGCGAGTTGTAAGTTGGTTGTGTTGTTTGCCAGCTTGCCAACCCAAATGGACTGCACTCCAGATGAGTAACAATTCCACTTATCAGGACAGGGAGAAGCGGGTTCGCATTATAGGGGCAGTTCGTGGGTGACATTTATTTTCAGTCCGACATATCATGTTTATTGGTTTAGAACATAAAAATATTGATTCTTAAACGATTTAATGGCAATAGCATTTTTTTGGTGATTTTATAAAACCTACGCATGTTTAAATCAATAATTGTTAAGCATTAATTAAATCATTTTTTAATTGATTAACTAATTGATGAAAAAATTTATTAATTATAATGTGGGATTCGTAGCTTGAAATATGTATACTTTGACTATTATAGTCAACTATGGGAAATAGTATTGAAAGCAATATGATTTTCAGCTTAAATTACTATTATTATTAAAAAATCGTATACAAAAATTCACTATTTTAGTTTATAGTATAAAGAAATGTTTCAATCAGACTTTTACGATTAAATTTTGTAATTCTTAAATAATTATGAACAAAATTTGAATTTTGTGTAATTGATTAGTAATTGTGGAAAATACAAGAAAAAATACTAAGACTATTTTATCAAAAAAAAAAACACAAAATAATCTAATCTTAACAGTCCTAGTTTTTAATCATTAAATGTTAATACATTTAATAGTTGTTCTTCTTACTTCTTCTTTCTCATTTTTCTTCTATTGTCAATATTATATATCCAATCCTTTAACCGAAAGTTCTACTCTTTTATTGTGCGGCATATGAATCATTTAAGTTATTTATGTGCAACGAATTGTGTTACAACTGTTTGAATGTGATGTCTGAAAGAGTACAAATGTTTTTGCCCAAACACAATCTGTCTTAATTAATTTGTGCATTTGATTATGGATTCGAACAACTTAATGTAAATGCCGATTGTGAGTCGAGCCAAATGCATTTGGCAGCTCCAGTTTGGCATGGCACATAAATTTGCTTGGAACCAAGCCTGTCGAACCAACTGAAAGTCGCGACGTCTTCACAAAAAGAGATATAGTCGCCATTAATTGTTGGCAATTTGTTATGTCCCACAGGTAGGATCATTGCGTACCACCCGAACCCGATCCCGATCCCGAGAAAGAAACGCAGTTCGACAGGGCGTTGCTGTAATGAAATTTAATTATGTTGTATATCAAACTTATTTGCATATCGGAAACCGGGAAACGTTTATTTTCTTAAGAAGATAACGAGAAAGAAGACACTCACCATAGAATGAATTTCTTTGTAAGAGTGTGTACTTGTAGATACCCTAACAAACGGTTTTGTATCATGTTTAGAGTTAAGATTATATATCTTATCATTTTCAAATGGTTTCCACCAATTATCTGCGATATTGTTAAGGGCTGTATAGAGTGTCTTCTAGGGTGTTATCTCTTCGACCATATCAAGGAACCTCTTGCTGGTGCCACAAAACATTTGCATACAACTTGTTTGTCAAGAGATACTAACTACTGTATCTCGAACTACAAAGTTCAGTTTAATTGCCAAAAATTAGATTTCATGTGCAAAAAAACAATGTTGATTTTTATAGTTTTCTATTTGTAGCTCTTGTTTCTGTTTTTGCGGTGCTAGTTTTGCGAACCCATTTCCCAGATCTTTAGCTTGTTGTTACCGCTGTCTTGGGCGGAAATAGTTTGTACGCAGGCAGCAACAACAAAAACAACAACAATTACAATTACAATAACAATAACAATAAGAATAAGATAAACAAGAACCAGAACAAGGCATAACTGTGCGTTGACCTTTTTATTTTTTGCGTACTTACGCTTTGATAAATGTGCAACATTTAGACGCGATTTGGGGCCAGAGATAAATTTTTTTTTTGGTTTTTTTCGGGCTTGCCCAAATGTTGGTACACAACAATTTTCAACTGGCGCTGCTTGTTAAATGTTTGTTTTAAGCATTTTTAATTGCTTTAATTATTTATTGTTTGGTTTCGTGCACCATACTGGCGACGTCGTCGTCGTCGTCGTCGTCGTCTGCGTCGTGGTCGACGTCGTCAACGCGGCTGGGCGCCAAATGAGCGAAAGACTTAGGCAACGAACTCGGGAGCGAACGAACGAACGAATGAACATTCGCTCGCATTCGCAATTTGTACAAAACTTGTGGCAAGTTTGTGGCAAAACAGTCGCAACATCTTTACTGCTTGCTTTCTTGCTTGCTACGCGCAGATTTCAATCAATAAATCAATCAATAATTGTGAAAGCTGCACAGTGTGTCCAGTCCAGTCCACTTCACTCCAGTCCAGTCCTATCCTATCCAATATTCCAGCAGCTCCTCAGTTCCCCAGCAGTTTCTTAGCTCTCCATCGCTCTCAACTGTCCGTCCATCATTCATACGCATATTTCAATTAACATTCATGCGTCGCATTTTCCCGTTTGTTTTGCTGCGCCGGCCAAGGGGTTTGTGGTCGGGGTTCGGGTTTGGGTTCGGTTCGGTTCGCCAGCTGTCAGCCTGGTGGAACGGCCTTTATTGATGGCACCACTAAGATCAATTTTTGCGCCTATATAACAATTACATTTTGTCAGCTAGAGCTAGAGCTGGAGATTCAGCTACATATATCCGCTTAAACGGTAGCCACAGCCGCCGGGCACATCAAACTAAACAGCTAGCTAGCCAGCCGGCCAAGTTAACCACCCACCTTCTGAATTGAAAGCCAAACAATGGAGCTCCAACTGTTTGTGGCATACACTTTGCATATATGCGGCAATCACATGTCTACACTGACAAAACCCTTTTATCCGATCATAAGTAAACTTTATAGTACCCTAATAGCAATAGGGCATAGAACGTTAAGCATGCTGTTTGTAATATTATATTATTGGGACGATATATACGTTATAAACGTATACGTAATATTTATATATACACATGCATACAGGATTCAAAGTGCTTGATGTACCTTAAAATATATACCGAAATGTTTTACACTTGTTATTTATTAACTTTTTTTGGTTAATTTACGCTAAATACCCAAACATTTATTATTATATACATATATTATATTTAACACAAAACAAAAACAAAGCATCAACAAATTTTGCATTTAAAGGGCAATTAATATTCGTCTGCATCGTTCTCACATTTATTTAAATTTTGACATTTTTGTTAAGTCATCAACAGCAGACAACGGGACGTATTTTGGGACTTGTTGTTTGTGTTGTTGCTGTTGTTGTTGTTATTGCTGGTTTGCTGGGTTGTTACCTGTGACTGATTAATTTGGCTATTATGGCATTTTTGGCTTTTTATGCGCACTGCCCCCAAAGATTTTAAAGATTCAAAAACTCCCCACAATGCCTGGCTCGCCTCGCCTCGCCGCCTCGTTGCCCCCCTCCCCCCCCCCTCTCTCTCTACGAATGCCACAACTCCGCCTTTGATCGTTTTGTGTTGCGGCTGCGCGGCTGCGATCGATTCGTTTCGATCTTCTTCTGCTTGTAGCACGTCAAATATTTTTGTCGGCTACGACTCATAATAGCCCCAGTTAATTGCTAATAGCCAACGGTGCAGATTTCTATGTCAGGCACGTCAATGCGCTGTTTTCATACCCTTAACCCATGAACTGGGTAAAAAAGGGTATAATGGTTTTGTGCAAAAGTATGTAACAGGCAGGAGGAAGATACTCCGACCCCATAAAGGATATATATCTTGATTAGAATCAACAGCCGAGTCAATATAGCCATGTCCGCGTCGATCTCAGGAACTACAAAAGCTAGAGACTGCAGACTTCGGATATGAGCTCTCCTAATCCCTAAGTTTGTTTCCAATTTTCAATAACTTTTCCGGTTTACGATATACATATGGAATCGATTAAAAAATCTTTAATTTCGAAATCTTAAAAATGGGGATTGACTTTATTAACAAAATAATGAACATCTGTGAAATTTCATTAAAATCGGTTGAGAAACACCGGAGATATGAATCTATTAAGCATTAGTCCGGTAGTGCAGGTTTGTGTATGTCTCTCAGTTCGACCGTCTGTCCGTCTGTATGATCAAGGGTTAAGGGTATCTTCTAGTCGAGCTTACTCGACTAGAGCCTTCTTACTTGTTTTTCCTCTTGTTTTTTACATTATATCTATTTTTTGTGCGTTTGTTTTGGATGCTTATTAAAGTTTTTGTTGTTTTGGTTGGTCTCGTAAATTTCGAATTTTTGTAATTTGCGTTTCGATGCCACGCTCGATGCCATGCAAATGTGCATGACGTTCGTTTCGGTTACAGTTTGATGATAACAAATTCAGTGACCCAAAAGGGTTTTTTTTTTCTCTCGTTTTCATTACGTACGACGCCTCATATTTTGGATTTGGTTCCCACTAGTGGGATTTGAGCTCTGATCTCTTAATTGCTACGCGCTGCTCATCGAGATTTCTACTGCTGTGGAGAAATTTGATGATTTTCTTCTTTCTGTTTCGCGTTCCCATCAACCAAAAATTCATTTTTATTTAAATTTGTTCGCCGGGGAGCGGCGGCTCCACTCACGAAGATTTGGCAACGTCTCTATAATTAAATCAAGCGCAATAAATGTGAAAATATATATAAATATAGCACAAGCAAATACTGAATTGCAATCAGTTAAATGTTAAAATTTAAAATCACTTCATTTGTCAGTCGCTCGCCAGGTTGCAATTATCATAAAATTTTATTGCCTGCTCCACTTTATGCGCAGCTTTTCTCTCCCTCCCTCTCCGTCTCTGTCTCTGTTGCTCTGTCTCGCTAAGCGCTGAAATTATGGCAAGCAAACAATAAAAACGCATAAACCGCATAATAATCCTGATTTTTTTTTTCTCAATTTTTTTTCGTGCCTTTTGCCACAGCCCGTAAATCACGACGGGGCACAAATATTTAGTATTAATATCGTAAATTGTCACAAGTTGGCCCCAATTTGCCCGCCGTGTTATAAATTTAGCATGCCAGCAGCCACGAGAGTGAGACAGAGAGTGAGAGAAACTGAACAGTGGAGCGGTTCGGGTGGTTCGGGCAGTTCGGGGTTCGGAATGGCAATGGTATTTGGTACGAGTTGTGGGCGTCATTGTGAATGCGTGCGCCATGCGAGCAAATTGAGTTCTAATGGTTATGGATAATACAATACATTTGCAGCTCTCTCAATATTTCTTCAAGTTTTCGCATTTTCAATTAGACCTCTGAACTCTCGACTCGCCTATGCTTATACTAGCTCTCATCCCTCTCCCTCTCGCTCTCGCTCTCGCTCTCTCTATATCTTTTTCGCTCGAGTATCCTAAAGTCCAGTCCATGGGTTCAAGTTGCAATCGGGCGGTTAGGCAACGTCGCGTTTATAGTGCGTCTGACAAGTTTTTTTTTTCGGTTGTTGATTGGAAGGGGTGGTAAGGAGGTAAGGGGGAAGAAGTGTTTGGGTAACCGCTTAAACTGCTTGTGTTTCGAATATTTTAATGAAGTCCATTGAAGATTGTGCGAACGGAATTGCATTTATAAGCCGAGCTTAGACTTTTCTTAAGTTTTTATGTTGCTGTCAGTTTTGTTAGTTGTTTTGGTTGCTTCTTCTTTGGCTTGGCTGCAACGTTTCTGTGGGGCTGCAACGAGGCGCGCGTTTATTACAATCTAATGAAGTCGAGCCTGCCACTTAACGGTTGTTAGTTGAAGGAGGAGGTGCTGTTGTTGTTGTTTTTTTCGGCTTTTGTGTTTCGTTACGCAATTTTCAGCTGGACCAAATGAAGCATTAAATTTGGTTTGTTGCACAAATGAAAACTAAAGTTGCTAAAATATTATATATTTATTCATTATTTATATATTGATTTTTTCATTTCTTGGATTGGATTGGATGGGATGATACATATTATAAAATATTCGCCATAATTTACATGCAATGCATGAATCTTGACACATAAGTGGACAGACAGTAGGATTACCTGCTGCTTCCAAGTTACGATGCTGCACATGTAGTTGGGAACTGCTGCTGCTGGCTAGACCGATTCCCAGGTTTGGACGCTCTCCTTCTCGGTCTCTCGGTCTCTCGCTCCTCGCCCCTCTCCTCTTTCGCAACGAGAACTCGAGGAGACATAATAAATAACCGCTGTCATTCATAATGTCAACAGTGCTGCCAACATTTTGCTGTTATCTGCGCACAATTCTAACAACAACATTGTGCGGCCGGCCAACCGAAGCTAAGGCAGCCGGGCCTAGCTGAACTAGGCTTTGACTTTAACTTTTGGCCAAGACTTTGGCTTACATGGGAAAAACGAGCGAACGACCGAACGAACAAACGAGCAGCCAGGCCGGCAGGCAGGCAGTATCCACAGACAAAGTGGCTAAGGCTGCGACTGCGAATGCGACTGGGTTTGGGTCTGGGTCTGGGTCTGGGGCTGGTCATGTGTGTGAGAGACCTCCACATTGGCCATTCTGTTTTTGGGATGCTGCTGCTGCTGCTGCTGGCTGCTGGCTGCGTCTGCGCTTTGACATCTTACAGATCAATTCATGATAATCGCTGGGACCACCATGGCCAGCCAGGCAGTAAGCCAGCAAAAAGCCCACTTTGGGTGGAACGACGTTCAAGCCGTTTTCGCATGCTGTAGACCTTTTTACCGGAATTTAACTGTTTTCATTGGAATTGAATTTCCAACCTGAGAGGCAGTCAGAGCTAAGCCAAGCAAAGGCAGAGGGAGAGGCAGTAGCAGAGGCAGGCGGGCAGTCAGCAGGCGACTCACATGTAATCGATATATTTCGAGACAACTCTGCGACGACATGAACCAACGACAATGGCAAAATTGTAAAAAGGGTCAACTGTGCTGTGTGTTTGTGGCGGGGCCGGGTCCGGGGCCGAGGACGGGACGAACATGCCACCGTCTTGTGCAACCATGAAAATTGTGGCAAACGAAATGTTTAGTAGTTTCTTATTAGACTGTGTGTGTGTATGTATGTGTGTGTTGTGTTGTGCTACTGGTCTTGCCGATTATCATCGAGCATATCGATAACAGCGGCAAATTGTACTCTAAAAATATGCGTAAAATTACAGAATTAATTTCGGGCAGGTCTCTGCTCCTGCTGCCCGTTGTTGTTGCAGTTGCAGTTGCAAACTCGTTACACGCCTGCATTCATAATATTTATGTGAGCGGCAAATGTAAATCATTTCGCTATGCCACGCTTAAAACTGCAGCACAGCAGCAGAGCAGAGCAGAGTTGAACTGAACCCAGAACACTTCACATTTCGTCGACTCCAAAACTCTAGAAAACTCAACTGAAGTTAACTCAAGTCAACGGCTCATCGAGCAATGCGCCCTCTAACCCTACATAAATTCAGCAGCCATCTCCAAATGGTAGGCACCCAGTTCAGGCACTCACTGTTCCTCCAGCCAGGGATCACTTTGCCAACTGCCAACTGGCATCTGGCATCAGGCATCGGGCCGAAGGCATCAAGGCAAAGGTACAGCAAAGGCTGACTGTTTGGCGAAAATAAAGACAGACAAGTGGCATTCGGCATTCCAATGCCACGGCACTCGAGAGCGGCAGTGAGCGGCAGCAGCCCAAAAGCAAATAACAAAGGCTTGGAGAAGAACGTCAGGCCAGGCATCGAGTGTGAATTGATTTTTCGTATTTACCCTACAAAACGTCAGCAGGCATCTTCAATTGGAGAACTAGCTTGGCACTTGGAACTAGTGGAACTAGTGGTGAAATATTAGAGATTTGTGGTAGGATTAGGAATCCTATGATTATTTTTCTATTAACATTTTTTAATATTTCTAATATTAATTTTTAATTATTCTAAAAAAATTTCATTATACATAATATATTTTTTTTTTTGTCAAATATTTAAAGTTTCAGTATGAAGGTTTTTGTTAACTCTTCATTGTTTTTATACTACAAATATTTTAGGATTATAGGGGCTTATTGAAATTGTACAAGCACTAAAAAGATTTAGTGAAAACCGAGATTTTTATCGAAAACAATAAAAACCAAATTTTAAAGTATGTGTAACAAATATTTTCTACTAGAACAGCGGTAAAAATAGATTTCTTGATAAAGTAATATAACCTTAAATAATCCTAATAACAAATAATTTCTTCTAAAACAGAGAGAACAGAAAGATTTCTTCTTCCATTCAAAAATATCGTAAAGTACTTAGGGTCTTATATATAAGAAAATTATATTTTGCTCCTCAAAAACCACCTTCAGTAAGAGTATTCACTGTTTTGAAACGATTTTGTCAACCATTTTCAGCACTCGCCTTTTGCCTATAAACTGGAAGGCTGACTGGCTGGCTGGCTGACTGGAGTCAGCGCAAGTTTAACAAACACCAAGTGCACCTGAGGGTCTCCACTGGGAATACCGGAATAGACGGACGGACTTTTAGAGTTTACTGCTACAACTACTGGGCCTGGGCACACACACACACCACTGTCTTACTGACTCTGTCTTAGCCAAATGCCTAACTCAGTCAGTGAGACTGGCTGCGAGATGGCTGCTCAGGAAGCAAACCGTTTCACGTTCACCACGCTTCTCATCTGCATATGTTTCGGCAATTTTGCGCGGCCTGAAAATGATTTGCTGATCGCTCGTTGAACACTCCATCAATTCGTGATTTTTACGAGCGCAATGTCGTCGGCGTATACCCATCTCTTTCACTCTTGGCAGGCAAAGTCGCGCGCATGCGCAACGAAAGCATCATTTAACGCGCATTTACCATTTGCCTGCGACACGAACAGAGACAGGGACAGGGACATGAGACTTGGGACTTGGGACTGGGTCTCGGTCTGGGTCTCTTCGGTCTGGATAGTCATTGCCAGGGCCACTTCTATATATGTATGTGTATATGTGTGTGTGTGTGTCTTTTGTTTTTGGGCTTTGCTCTTGAAAGTCGCGCTGCTGAAAAGTATTTTTGCCATCATCCTGTCGGCTTCAGCTACTGAAGTAGCTGCTGTGCTTGGTTGCTGTGGCAAACAGCCGCAGGCCGCAATCCAACAGCAACAGCAGCAGCAACAACAACAACACAGACTGTCAGTCATTTGTCCCAGACGCGTCGCATCGCGTCGTTCAGTCTGCTGCCTCAACCATGAGAGACAGACTGCACCAGACTGCGACTGGATGGAAAACTCTTTTGCCCGTCTTTCTTTATGTAAATTAGTTCAAGTTCGCGAGCATTACGAACGTGACCTCTACTGGTTAGCCCCCCTTTGCCATCTAAACCCCTTATTCCTTTGGACCGAAAGGTAATCATCTCGAGGCACTTGAAATTCCCATTGATATTGGCTTAGTTTTAACTGAAAGTTCAAGTTCGACTTGTGTAGCCCACATTTTTTCTCAGCCTGTGAAATTCTCCATTTCCGTTAAGCAATAATCTTCTCTAATATTAAAGCTAGAATCAATATTAAAACTAATCTTAATGCAGAAATGCTTTTACCGTTAGTTTTGTGTCAAAAGCACATTGAACATTCTCATCAAAAACATTTTTCAGTTTTTCTTTTCTACCACAGCTTTTCGTAACAGTACGCTGTGATCTCAAATAATCGATCTGAACATATTAAATGTTATTATCTTCTTTATTACTATCTTATATATGATTTCAAATACCACAAACGATAAATAATAGATCGCAATAAAATTTTGATATTCAGTTGCATCAACTTAAAGTCTTCTCACACTTTCTTGATGGCTATATTAAATACCCTGACTTATTAAAGATTATTGTTATTATTTAAAGATTTCTCTAATTTGTTAGTCGAAGCTAAAATATTTATTGGCTAAGTCATAAAAAATACATTAATCCTTGACATATTGTTAAATTTTTACAAAGTAATTTCGGAAAGAGTATTTAATATGTGGTCACACCTCGATTTTTTACTCGTCGTTTTCTTTGGTTCAAATAAAAAAGCATCCTGCTATAAAATATAAGTAGGTGCGCTTAAGATATGTATATATTTTAATGTATTTGGATGGTTGGCTGCCATTACGATTATTGGGTCTGCCTGCTATTTTAATGCGGGCTCTGTCATAATTGTTGCCGTTGTTGTTGTTGGTTTTAGTGGGATTTATGAATGCATTAACGCTCCGCAGTCGGGTGGAATATGCAAAAACAAACATTTGAGTTTCTTTCCATTTTGTTTATCTATTATTATTGCAGGCTGGCAAATTTTATGACTGGCAAATTTTTCAAAACATAGCATAAAGGAATGGCAATTAGACGAAACGTTTAATTACTACGTGGTTTACGGATCAAGAGGAGTACGTAACGGAGTCATTGTGTCCGTTACGGCCCACGTTTGGAGCAGTAGTTGGTAGTATTTGCCAGCCAGCCAGACATTCAGACAGCCACAAAACATTTCGGTCTCAACCTGTGGCCACAATCTCTAGCTTGGTGCCCCATCCTCCCATGCTCCTTCTGTGGTTGTTGCTGGCTATGGCTAGCTTATTGGTGTTGGCGTTGTTGGCCAACTCGCAATGATTTAAAGTGTTGCTTTGCATTACATTTATTGCCAATTGAAATTTGAAGTGCGTGAGAAAGTTGAAATGGGCTCCAAGTCCCGAATGCCGTTCGTTTTGTGGCCAGAGGCCGTACCATGGCCCGTTTTTGTGCTGTGTTTTTCTGTGTTTTTTTGAAGATGCTGCTGCTGCTGCTGCTGCCTGTTGCTGTTTGCCAGCATGGCCAGGCCAGCCAGCATTGCCTGCTGCTCCTCTCTGTATGCGCTGCCTGCCCGACTGCCCGCCTGCCCGCCTGCCTGCCTGTTTTGCCTCTTAGCCAGCTTGCTAGTTTGCTAGTTTGGCCTTTGTGCTGCGGGTTAATATGAGCTAAAATTGGCTTTGCTTAGTTTTGTGGTCGCTCGTTTGTGCGCTGTGATTTGATAACATTTTTCAGTCGGAATGGAAAGTTTCTTCTTCTCTGTTGTGCTATCTTTGGTATGGTTGTGGTATGGTGTGTGCTCTCTTCTTTCTTTTGGCTCTGGGTCACTTTTGGGTGCGGCGCGGTGCCTCACGGTCGTATAACTACCAATAAACATATGTGTGTGTCTATCTGTGTGCGAGTGTGTGTGTGTGTGAGAGTATCTGATACCTGGACAAACATCAATTGATTGAAATGTGTTTATTACAGGTGTCTGGAGAAGATTATACGTTACTTGAATATTCATAAATTTCCATTTAAGAATTGCAGCATAACTTCTTAAAATTAATATGGAAGGAAATATAAATATAGCCAATTTACATGGCTAATCTTATCAATAATAATGGTATTGATTACATAAATAAATGTTTGTTCAATTGAGGAACACAAATTTGTTATTCTTAAATCTTAAACAAAATTGCCATTTAGAAACCAAGATACAATGGCAGCCGTATATACTAAGTATAAGAATCTCCGGAATACACATTTCTTGGTTACATTTTCGGAGCACACAAAAATTATGTTGCTTAAGTTTGTCCGTCTGTCTGTCTGTCCGTCAGTATGAACGTGTTGATCTCAGGAGCTGCAAAAGATAAGCACTCCAGATTTTGGATATGAGCTTTCCTAGGCCTTAGGCATAGCATATATATACACATGGAATCGATAACAAAAAATCTTGAATTTCGAAAACTCGAAAATGGAAATTGAAACTATTAACAAAATAATAAACATATGTGAAATTTAAAATCGGTTAAGAAACAAGGGAGATATGAAACCATCAAGCATTGGTCCGGCAGTACACTTGTGTGTATGTCTGTCAGCCCGACTGTTTGTCCGTCTGAATGGTCAAAGTTTAGGGGTATCTTCTAGTCGACTTACTCACTCGACTAGGGCCGTCTGTCTTGTTTTAATAATGTTTAGTTGGAATAATGTATCTATCTCTTTGTCATATAAAAGTGCACACACATTAAGTTAAATATATTTCATACTCATTTTACTGATTAACATTGTTGGTAGCTGAATAAACAGTTTTATAGTTAAATTGACTAGGTTTTATATTTCAAACTCGCTATTTGCATAGTTGATTTTCGCTCGTTTTTACTTTGAATGCATTCGTTTCATTATAGACTCCACCTACCAACAACGGCTGTGTTGCCAATTAAGTGCCTCGATCTTTGCTATCGCCATTCACCTGATTTGTTTGTATGTTTGAATGCCCATAATCAGCTACATAAATTAAAATTAAATCAAGAAGATCTTTAAGATGTCATGACCACAAAGCGAAACATCTTCTTAAGGTCTCTGTGTATTGTACTAGTTGCTTGATATTTTCATTATTTGGCAAATGCAAAAGTTGGCAATGCATGTGAAACGATGGCGGCGGGGTTTTGCCCAATTGCCCGTTTGCCACTTGGCATTTAATGGCTATTATAAATCTTTGAATCGAGCTACCCGAACAGGTGACGGACCCTGCTGCAATATCAACATACAGTGAAACCTGCCCAAGAGAAGACCAATGAAAAATGTTCTTAAGATTTTTACATACAAGACATTTTCTACAGGCTTTGAGATGTTTTAATTAAATTTATGAAAAAAATAAGAAATTTTCGACATTTCAATTAATATCTCGACCCCTTGAGGTTTGGGTTTCCAGTTGTATTTAATAAATTGATTTAAAAACAAAATCTGCAAAACAAGCTAATGACACTTGTTTTCCGAAATTTTGTTAATACTCGTTGCTGTTGTTGTTGATGTTTAACATTTTTTGTTCAAAGTCTTTAAGATAAATCATAGCTAAAAGCTGTCCAACTTGACTGGTTTCTACTATATCGGATAACTGCATTTTCTAATATATACACGCCCCGATCTTCAACTTGTTGTGCACACATGCATAAATATGAGACGATCTGTTTGTCCGTCCAACTGAGTGAACTGATCGTGTCCTCTCCTCAACTGGCTCAGTTGTTGTCGCTGTTGGCCGCATTGATTGACCAATAAACTTGCAGCTTGATATCAGGTAACGCTGTTAGTTATAGTTTGTTATTGGCTGGCTCGCCTGCCGCCTGCCACCTTACCCCTGCCACCTGCCACATGCCGCCTGGCTGCTCGTATCGTATCTGGGTCCCCCTTTTAAGAATTCGCAAAGCTAAAAAACTCCTCGCCCAAACACACAAAAAAAGTGAAACCCGCTTACAGGTTGCTGTCTGTCGACAAGTTGTTGTTGTTGCTGTTGTCGAGTTTGCCGTTGCCGTTGCTGTTGCTGTTGCGGTTATTGTTGTTGTCTCTGTTTTGCCGCTGTGCTCTTTACTCAAACGGGGCCGCATCATAATTTCCATTTTGCGGTCAGGTTTCGTCCAATCAGCGCTTTGCACATTAGCGAAAAAAAAAATAAAAAAAATAACACAAAAAAAATGGAAAAAAACACATGTTGATTGCATTTTATTTTTGCTGTTGCTTTTGTTGTTGCCGTCTGACAGCTGCAGCAGTTGTTATTATTATTGTTGCTGTTGTTGCTGCGGTTGTTGTTGTTGTTGTTTCTGTTGCGGTTAGAGTTGTTTTTGTTGTTTCTGTCCGCCATTAGCGCAACAGTGTGAAATTCGATATTAGTGCAATTCATTTTGAACAACTAATTTTTAGCCAAAGCCGCTTCGCCATTTCAACTCAGCTCAGCTCTTATTGTTGTTGTTGTTGCAGTTTTTGCTGTTGCTTATTTGTTTTTTCGATTTTCTTTTTCTTGCTTTAGCATTTATACATTTTTACTTCATTAGTTTGAGAAGAAGATTTTTTACGATAGAAATTGTCTTTCTATTGCAATTAGCACATTTTTCATGTGATTGAAGCCCGTTGACCGTTGGACACTCGTCAGAGTCAGAAAATCACATTTCGCCAACAACCATCCAAACAAACGTATATATGTACATATATGTACATATGTATATGGAAAATTAATTTAACTCAACGCGTTACGCCCCGTTCATCATAGAGAGCAGCTAGACTGTGCGACCTGTTCCTAACTCAACTGATTTCTGTATACCATTTTTACGACTTAAGCGTTTTTAATTACAACTACTACAAACTTCTACTACTGTGCTGCTAGGATGCTAGGGTCAGGATGCAACAAGGGGAGGTGTGGTAGGAGGTAGGAGGTGGGCTGCTTGTATATACATGTATGTATGTGTGCGTTGCAGGCGCTGAAATGTATGTCTGCTAATTTGAAGAGTCTCCAGAGCCAAAAGCTTAAAATTGCTGTTAAGGCGTAACGTCATATTTGTTGGCCATATTGGCTTTCTGGCTAAGTTCTACTTAACAGTTTTGAGCTACAACTTTGGGCTTAGTAATTAGTTTTATGCCTTACTGATGCAACTTGGCCAGTACAAGTGGCTAGTGGCCAGTGGCCAGTGGCCAGAAGCTTAAGATGACAACAAACTAACAATTAGTAACAGTTTATAGCAACTTACCTAGAATTTACTCACATTTCATAAGGAAAATATTGCTGAACATCAATGTTGAAAACAATCGACTTAAGTCGATGTTTAAGCTCATCGTACTCATCGATAACTCGATTGTTTGATTGATGCGATAAAAGATTTTAAGCATGTTTTTTAATGAATCGCGTTAAAACTGATGAATAAAACTTATCAATAATATATCTTATACATAGCGTTAATTTTGAAGGTGTTGCTAGAGAATAAACAGTCATACGTGAAAGTAGCTCCTAAAATGAGGATGTTAGGTAAAATCATTTGGAAGAAATTCGTTGTACTTTAAAAGTGATTACAAAGAATTGTCGGAGCAGGATAGTTTTTTTTTGAGTTCATTGATATATACGTTTTTGTATACAAACACATATTTATTAGCTTCGTTTTTTGGTAAATCAGAGATAATATAGTTTAAAAAACTTTTAAAGTTCAAAAATCTAAGTTGTTGTAAACAAATACGAATTTAGCTGTTTTTGTTTGGCCAAATGGGAGTATTCCGAATTTTATTCTTTTATTTAAAGTTGATAAGAAAAAATTATATAATAAAAATTATAGTTAATAAAGATTTTATATTTTTATAGATTTTTTTTGGATAGCGAACTCAAAAATGTAGAAAATGTATCATCATTGTATACTTTTTCATTGGATACTTTTCGCTAAACCAAAAAAAAAATGTTGAACAATTTTCTTTCACAAAACAAAATATAATATTTTATCTAACCAAAAAAATGAAAATCACTATTTAAAATCCCTAATTAACAATGAATATATATTACATTTGAAAAAAGGTTATATAAATTACTAACTAAGGAGCTATTAAGTTTTATTGCGTATTGGTTGATCGTTTTAACAGCCAAATAGAGATAAAAGTCACAGCTACCCACAGTTTTAAAACAGTTTTAAACTGTTGAACACTTCTTTAGTTTGCTTAATTATGCCTACGTCTCTGGACTCCTCCCACTCCTACTCCCTTTTGCTACAAGCGCTCAGCGCTCTCTGTAAGCTCATTTAAAATGCGTTCAGGCCCAAAGCTCACACATCGTAAACAATGCCGAAAACTACGTCGTTGTGCCGGAGAGGTAATGTTTAAACATAAATTTCCACAAATCAAATCGAGCGCATTTTCCAACACTAATTAGCAACGCCCACATGAGCTGCTAGGCGATAGATTGGTTGTTTTTTGTTGTTCGACTCTTCTTAACTAGCTAAAATGGAAAGCGTTTGGAGTAGAAAAAATTATACAAACGACTTGAAGCCTCTGAAGACGACGATTAAAGTCGAAAAGTTGAGAAAATGGGCGTTGCTTGGTCATAAACAAAATATGAGCTGGGGAAAAAATATAAAAAAATTGAAAATCCCCCAACTCAAAAATACGTTATGAGAAATGTGTTACAAATATGAGAACCAAACCAACAGATCACAAAAAAAAAAAAAAACAACCTGAAACAACCTCAACAACGGTGTGTGCTCAATGTCTAGTTTGAAATCGATTCGTCACGTTTAAAGGGCTTTGGCTCAATGTCGACAGAAGATCCACTTGGGGTTATGGGTTAGGTCGGGTTTGGAGTTGGGGTTGGGGTCGGGGCTCAGCGTGTAATTTGCATACATTAAACTACTGTGGACGTTCGATGCCAGTTGGTTTCTAAACTTAATCTAAATTTAATTATTGTGACCAACAAATAGATATCCACCACGAAATGGAAAAAAAAGAAACGAATCGGCAGCGACATAGAAATCTGAATTTTTATTATTATTATGTTTTTTCTTTTGCTTTTGAGATATTTTTTTTCGTTTTGTTAGTTAATAAATTAATAATCAACAACATAAAAAGCGCTTTTCATATTTCTTTTTAGTAGGTTGTTTTTTTTATTATTTTTTTGATTTTTTCGTTGTGTAAACGGCGTGCTTTGAACTCATGCTTATATGCATTATGTACATATATTTTCATAATTTATAAACGATTTTACGAGTGGAGCAGCCAATATTCGGGGTCTTATTTCAAGCTTTTGAATGATTACTGAAGCCCTCGAAGCGTTCGAAACATTGGGTCAAACCTTAGAGTGGGGGGTATTATGCTGTTGATATAGTTTTTATAGGCGTTTGATAAATTTCTTTACGTTTTCTACAACAATTAGTTGCAATCAATAGCTATATTGTTTAGATATTGCCCAAAGGCTACTCTTCTTTTTTTTTATATTTATTTTTTCTTTGGGTTTCTTTGTAGAAATTTTCAAAGCATTCAAAATTGATCATCGATCGATGCAATCTATAATCACTTTCGTTGTTTTCGAACCCATGAAAGATGAGCGTTGATTAATGCTAAAAACAGTTTAAAGTAGGGAAACTGAACTTGAAGTTTAGATATGACATTGGAATAGTTTCGATTAGTTAAGGCTTCAACTTTGACATCTCTTTTTTAACAACTTGAGAGAGCTCTCAATCAAGTAATTCGTAATACACTTAACCTTATGCCAGAACGTGCACATCATTTGACTGAACTCTAGGAACTAGCTTTCAATTGCCGCGCAATAACTTAATAAAATTTATGAAATGAAGAAGAAGAAGAAGACGAGGAAGATGATAGAAACGATTTACGTACATGAACTTCTTTGTGGCAAGTTCGACACACATCAAATTATGCATGCAATGCGACGCGACCCGATTCGATTCGATTCGATCCGTTGCGATGCAATGCAATGCGATGCGATCGCCAACTTTCGACCCGACCCGACCTGACCAACCACTCACCAACCTACCAACCTAGCAACCAAGCAGCCAAGCAACTCACCTGACTGACTGTATAATCGTCCGAGACGAGACGCAGATCAATCATAGCTAGCATAGCCTGCTAGCCTTTGGCTAATTTAATATGGCTAAAGATCAAACCGTCACACACACAAAATGTTCCCGCGAACTTTTCAACTGCACTTGCACCAGCTTGCACCAGCTGGCACTAGCTTGTTTGGAACGAAGTCATCCTCTCTCTCTGTCTCCCAATGGCAGTCTCCCTTTTGCCCCGCGGCTAGCATAAACAGCCAAAAGCATCCGAGTGAATTTGTATACTTCATTTATACTCTTTTAGCTTAGAGCATATTAAGATGTCTCATTGAATTTGGTTTTTGTTAAAAGATAACAAACAACTTTTTGGAACAGTTTTAGAGCTTCAAAAACTAATTTTTTAAGTTATCTGATTAGAATAACTCAACTATATTCTGAACTTAGCTGCAAGGGTATTGAATTTTCGGAATTTCAAGTTAGTTGTTCTTGTGATTTTTATTTTGGTGCGCTATGCTCTAGCAATTGATTTCAAGCCATTGGCATCATCGTTGGCAATAAGCTGGGCCGTGCGAATAGCTTTCCGATCATCATTATGATGATCATTTGGGGATGATGATGATGATCATCATTGTGGGTCATTGCTACAAATTTTGAACGTTTGGGTCATATGGCCTCTCATGCGGTATTCACACGGCTTTCTCGCTCTCGCTCTCTCACTGTGTGTCTCTCTCTCTCTTATCCGCCCTCACTAACACTCTCGTTGTCTCTTTTGCGCTGATCTTGTAATCAGGCACAACGAATTTGTATATGGGCATGCATGACGTGTGGCCTGATGAGCCGTGGAGCGTGTGCAGCATTCGTGCCCTGGCCTCTGATAGCTTGGCCTAACCTATTCTCCCCTCTCCTTCCCAACTCCAACTCCAACCCCATCCGAAGCCGAAGCCGAATCACAGCCCACTTGTAAGTCGCGAATCCAACTGTGACTTTGAGTTGAGTTCAATCAACACATCACCGAGTCATCGGACTCATCATCATTATCATCATCATCATCACATGGGATCACATCGGCACGTCGATGAAATGTTAAAGTTCCAGCAAACAAAATCACGATTGACATGATGTATTTGTTGCAATGTTGTTGGTTGCACTCTGTTGTTGTTGTGGCATTGTTGTTGCTGTTGTTATTGATGCATTCGCATGTGTTGCGATTTTCATAGGTGCATAATAATAATTTCATAATTTTCAATTTCCATGCGCAATCAGCAGGTCAACAAAATTAGCGTGGCCAAAAAATACAAAAGAAACAGCAACAATCTTCTCTCGATTGCCCACCTAAAGTTGAGCTGCAATGATCATAGTTCATAGTGTGTTGTGTTGTTCACTATTTGCATTTTGCACACATCGTTGAGATTTCGCATTGATTATCGGATTGCATTGCATCTCCACCAAAGTGAGAGGCATGGGGGCAAAAGTCGCAACGAGCGGAAGCTATTTGTGAATAGTAGTATATGCGCCCTTGAATATCATTCGATACACAAAGCAAACTAGATTTGCCTTCCCAATAGTATATTTGTTAAGTGTTAAAGTTCTATTATTTCTGACATGTCTATATATAGCATCAATAAAATATATGATACTGTAAGTTTAAATACTATTGACGTTGTATTCTTAGCACGTAAACGATTCATAATCGATTAATATCGATATTAGTTGAGATAAGGACACAGATTATAAAGATCTTAGGAAATGTCTTTATGTAGCATCAATAAAATATATGATATTGTAAGTTTCAATACTATTGACGTTGTATTCTTAGCACGTAAACGATTCATAATCGATTAATATCGATATTAGTTGGATTAAGGATACAAACTATAAAGATTTTTAATTGCTTGCTGACTAACTGACTTCATCAGAGGCATATTGCCTCTAAATTTTTAAGTCCGGTTGCATGTTCATTAGCAAGCGACCTCTTTTTGTGAACATTCATATATGTGTTTACCCACCACTCTCTCACATTGCATGCGCCCATATAATTACACGCACAAAGATTGTTCTATGGTCGATTGAAAAACACAACAACAACAACAACAAAGAGCAACTTTAAGAGGTCGCAACGTGGCAAGCAGGCAGGCAAAACCAAAACTCATGAAATTCGATGCTTTAAGTAACACAAGCATCGACTTGAATTCCTTTTTAGCTGCGGGCACTAGACAACAACTTTACTCGCCGTAGTTGCTGTTGTTGTTGTTGCTGCTGCTGTTGTTGTTGTCGTCGCATGTAATTGGCTGTACATTTCGACACCCCGGCGACAACACAGAACAACAAAACACAACACAGAAAAGAACCATCCACATACAACATACAGCAAGCAATTGCCGTAATGAGCTTACATTACAAACATCGCAAACAAACCAACAAACAACCACAATGAGAGAGGAGAAAAAAAACGAAAAGCGAGAAGCTCGAAATTTGAAAGAACATTTCGCATAGGTCAGAGAAATATGAAGAGGCGCTCCCCGAAATCTGAATAGAAAGTGTCCAGCTATGAACATGAAATGAAAATTTCCGATATCAAAATGTCGCTTTCCACGCACATTTGTGTGGTGCGGGCCTGTGTTAAATGCGTCTTATTACCTATAAGACAAATCCTAATTATACAATAAATTTCATTTTGCATGCGTTGCGTTTTCACCCAGTGTTTCGCTTCGGTTCAGCACTGACCGTTCATGACGCCCTCCTGCTGCAGTTGCTCCTCCTGTTGTTGCTGATAAAAATCTTTTTGCGAATATCTGCAACGGCTGCGGCTGCAGCTGGGAACTGGACACTGGACTGGACTGGTGTTGGTGTTGTTGCTGTTTGCTGTTGCTGGTGTGGCGCATCTTGGCACAATAAAAATAAAACCACAGACTAAACGATAACGCACACACAACAGAGGAGCAGCAGCAGCAGCAGCAGAAGAAGGAGGAGTAAATGTTGTTGCTGTTGTTGTTGTTGAGGAGGAGAGTCTATAGTTGATGTCTAGGCGTGTTTGTCTGCGTTTTCTGCCTTGTAATTGTGTCTTGTTAATTTCGCATATTTGACCAAACGGCAATTTACAGTTGAATGTTGACTTGATGCAGCTAAATCTAAAACTAAAAACGACTTCGCTATCTCTCTCTCTCCCTCTCTCTCTTTCTTTTTGAGGGGAGGTAATTAAAGTGCATTTTAATTTGTAACTTGTCCACTTGGAATCGATTCTAAAGCCATCATAAGACACACTCTGAGAACAAGTTCATTAATATCTTTATTAGTTTGGATTCCTTATTTGTAGAAAAAACTGTCATACCTTTAATATTTGTTTATCACTAAAAATATTATAATTGATTATAATATTCTTTCATAACATAATTTTTTCTCATTTTTACTTTTTTTTCTAATTGGTTCAAATATTTATTCTTTAATAAGTTTATTAACTTAAGTTTATCATTCAATAAAAAATCATTGAAAATTACATTACATATGTAACTTCTTTTTTCTCAAAGTGTACGCCATTAAAAGGAACCTGTGTGTTTGTGGATGAAAGTCTCAGACATCATGATGTGTCCGTCATAGGCCGATTGGTAGGAACCACCATTCTCTCTGGAGACCTTCTCTGGTTCTGGTAGCTTGCCACAAATTTGTTGTGTCGCTGCCGCACATAAAATCGCATATCTTATGGGGCATTGTACATGATTTTGTCAGCTGTTGATAATAAAAATGAGACTTGGAGCCCCGTTGCTCTCTTACTTGGCTGCAAATTGGTCTGAGCCCGTGGCTGCTGTTAATTAAATTTAATTAGTTGCAATTTATTAATATGATAATTAAGCCAAATGTTTACGCAAATCGTTTGGATATTCAATTGAAAACCTAAGCTTTAACGGCCTGTATTTATGACATTTTTGCATTCAATATTTGGAGTAGTTGTGTGTTGGCTTAATTATAAATAAATGATTTACCATTTATGATTGTTATCGGTAGTCATAAGTTGTGATTAGTTTCTGCCATGGTTTTATATTTCACTGCACATAAATCAAGCATGTTCGTTTTAAGCGTAAAAGTAAGTCGGTCTTGATCATAAATAACTAAATATTTAATGAAGTGAATAAATTTTTGTATATGTTGAAAGCAGTTTTATATCTACTAGTTTTACACTATTTTTATAGGTTAGTTAAAAGGCTTATCGCAAAAAAATATCTTACCTATTGTCTATTAAATGCTTATTATTTTTGTTTCAAATCAAAACTATGTTGAAGCCTTAAGGCTTTAAAAAACATTTGCAAAATTCAAAATTAAATAAGTCAGTAAGCTCGAAAAGGAGATACCCTCAACCCTTGACCTTAGACATTACACATAAAACACTTTTTTCCATTTCATGAATGCAGTGTAAAAAACAAAAATATTTTTAATATATCGTCTTTTTCAAGTATACCATTTATTTTATTGCCAAATACATTGACCATACAGAAGTCGGACTGAGAGTCCTACCCAAACCTGCACTACCGGACCAATGCTTTATAGTTTCAAAATTCCGGTGTTTCTTAACTGATTTTGATCAAAATTTCAAAGATGTACACGCTTTCAAATATATTATTTTAGAATTGTCAATTAAATACTATTATAAAGCCTATAAATGAGTTTCCATATCACACTTAGTCAATGGGCTATTTAATATTATCTACTTGGTTTATGAGTAATCTGAATTCAAACTGCAACTTTCTGCTTGCCCTAAGTTCGGTTTACTTTTTTCGCCCATTCTTGATTGAAACAAGTCGTTGAGTTGCTTTGTTAGCGAAACAGCTGAGTTGCTTTGGCTGACCTTTAGGCATTGAGACTATTCTTTGGGAATGAACCCCTTTCCAATATATGTATATCGTATTGACTACCAGTGGCTACTTGAACCAACACCAACCGCAGCAGCAGCAACAGCATCAGCAGCAGTTAACTATAGAACGTAACGTTCGCTCTATTTCTGGCACAGGCGCATGCATATGATATGCACTTTAATTTATTCAAAGTCACGTTGCTGGGAACGTACACAGTGCACATACGTACATACATACATGCACAAATACGTATACATACGTACGTATAACAGAAAGTCGAGTTGTACTTGTTCGTATGCCAATATATAAGTACCTTATGCCCCCTATAGCCCAAACAGAAGTGCTGAGTGAGTCAGCTAAGTGCATCAATTTCCATTTAACTGTAAGCGATATTTTTCCAGGCAGCCGGCAGAAGCAACAGCAGCACCAGCAGCACCAGCAGCACCAGCAGCAGCAACAGTTGGTGGTGGTGGAGTCGCATCGAAATATTGCCAATATTTGTGTTGTTGCTGCTGCTGTTGATGCTGTTGACGCTGTTGTTGTTGGTGCTGTTGTGCCAAATTGCAAAAGTCAAACTCAGATTGGTAGGAACTTGCTGACTGACTGACGTTGTCTAAACAAAAGACTCAGGCAACGAACTTGACTAAGGCTGCTGTTTCTGCCTGGGCCTGAAGTGTGGGTGACATCTTCAGCAAACACTTGAGGCGTTTGAGCTATTTGCGTTGATTGCCAGGCCAAGCAAAAAGCCAAAGCTAAAGCCAGGCCATCTCACAGCCCACAGCCCACAGCATGAGCGTGCGTGATAGATAGAGAGCAACCGACAGAGAGAGAGAAAGAGAGAGAGAGCGCGATCCAGTCAAAGTCTTCATCGAAGTCGTGTTATTGTTGTTGTTGTTGTTATTTTAGTGCTACCGTTGGTTGTTGGCTATATATATCCACCCCCGCTGCTGCTGCTGCCGCTGCTCACAATGTTGTTGATGATGCTTCAGTTTGTTTTTGTTGTTGTTGTTGTTGTTGTTGTTGTTGTTTTTTGCAACTAGCCGAGACTTTTGTTTATTTTCCTAACACTTCAATTGGCATTCCACACAAAAAGCGAAAATTGCAAAACGTGAGTAGTTTCGAGTTCTAATTTAAAATAATTTTTGTGTTGACGCTTTTGCAATTTTTGTATTCGCAAAACGCCCGTTTGCCCACAGATGCCTCTATTATTATTTCTCTCTCTCTCCCTCTCTTTTTGCGATTCTTGCCGTTTTATAGTAGTGTATATATATATACATTTTTTTCCTTTGCCATTTCGTAATAGAGTCGTTAAGTGGCCCGTTGCGCTCTTTTTGGTAATTTGATGAACGATTTTTGATAATTTTCCACATTGTTTTGCACGTTTTTGTTGCCGTTTCTGTTGTTGTTGTTGCTGTTGTTGTTGATGTTGGTGATGCTTGCTCGCTTTGACCTGTGTGTGTGTGTGTTGAGAGGGTGTCTGTCTGTCTGTTTGCCTGTTTGTCTGTTTCTTTCGCCTTTTGTCTGATTTTAATATCAAGTGCAGGCAAGTGGGTAATTATTGTTGTTGACGCTGATGCTGCTGCTGCTGCCGTTGATGCCGTTGCTGCTTTGGCAGATGGAGATGAAGCTGGTGGTGCAGCTAAAAACGTTGACCACTCAACTGTCAATGCTTGAGTGCCCAGTTGCTGTTTGCCCCACCCAACCGCTCCAATCACCCCTTGCTCCAACACACAACTGTTTGTGTGTGTGTGTGTGTATTTGCCCATTTGGAGTGCTGCACTTTTCTGGCCACAGCTTGTCGAACTTCACCTGTGTGTGATTTGCATATGTGGCCAAGTGAAGCTGCTTCTGTTGGGCTGCAATGCGAATGTTGGTGTTGTTGCTGCTGCTGTTGTTGTTGTTGTTGCTGCTAGTTTAAGTGTCCATGAATAGTCACAAAGCATTAAGCACTTCAGTGCGAGAGCAGATGAGGTGAAGACTTAAAGGGGGTTTGCGCTCACAATTATCTACACAATATGGCAATCACATATGTAGATATTGCACACACACACACACATATTGCAAAGTCAAGTCAAGTAAGTCAGGCTCAGTCAGCATATAGGCAACCAGTTGTTCAATCTAGGAAGTGCATGAGTTGCATTTTCCATATGGCCACTGGTCCGTCGGTCCGTCCGCCTTTTGTCCGTCCAGCGGTCTATAACTGCAACTGCGACTGCAACTGCGACGGCAACGGCAACGGCGACAGCAACTTCGACTGCGTTTTGCCATTTCCTCATTACTAGCCAGCGAACGGGTCGCATACATCGCCGCATCCAAGTCATCATCGTCGTCGCAGTTGGCTTCAAGAGAGAAAAAAAAAAAAGAAATTGAACTTTTTCACACCAGAATCGATTGTAATTGAATGCCTGAGGGCGCTCCACAGAGCCGCCAGAGAGGCCTCTCTTTTCTTCTTCTTCGCTGCCAAACCATTTCTGGCCTATTGCCTTGCCTTTGCCTTGGCCTTAGCCTTTTTTGCCATTTGCCATTGCCATTGCCATTGCGTCTGGCTTAATGCAAATTTTTCTCATTTTGACATTAGAGAATTTTTCAAACTTCAAAAAACACAACATAACAAAAAAAAACTTTCCCAAAAAATACTTACTTCGTAAACCAAATGGGGCCAACACACACACACACATACACACAGACAGAAACCACACACCGCACCACCAATGGCGTACATTAAATTGCTTTATTTTGGAAGCACCACTCAAGCAGCACCACCACCACTCGACTCCACCGTACCTGTTGATGATCAGCCAAAGCTGATGAGCTGCATCGAGCTGTTTTTGTTGTGTGTTGTGTGTTGTGCGAACACCTGCTGGTTACATTTACCTATAAATTGAAATTTGAAATAGCAAGTTTTGTGCACCGAAAAGCAAGGTTGAATCAACTATGAAGATACTACTCATAAAAAGAGAGCTTAGACAGAGCTTAGAGTAGACGCTTAGATGCTCTTACTTATAGTATTAAATAAGAATCAACTATCAAATCCCAAACTATAATTATTTAATTTTCTTAACATTGAAATCAATTAAATAAAATTGACAATCTTTTGTTTAATATCTATGAAATAATATTTATAATTTTTTATCAACCATCATAACAAAAGTTAAAGACCTGTCTGCCACCTGAATATAAACTTCATTAGCCGATTCGATTTCGCCATAATTCTGCCCTAATAATTTCTCAACAGGCATCATTTGGTTATGCGTAAAATTTCTTAAAAAAGCAAAAAAAATATCTTAAAATAAAATTCCCATGGCCCCACATAACGCCACATAGCGTAACCAATATTTATGGCTTACAACGAATCAACATTAAAAATCCAACCAGACAAAAAAAAAAAAAAAAACAACTAGAAAAAAAACGAAGCAAAGTAAATAAAAATGTAAATGATTCATTTGCTTTGCTTGCACAGCAGACAACAAAAGCAAAGCAGAGGTGTTTAATTACCAACAAATAAACAAAATGGAAACGATTAATTCAATTCGCCAATTTTGTAACGAACGGCCCCGTTATGGTTTGAAACAAGAAACAGAAAAATCCAAAACCGAAACTGTTTGAAATTGTAGCTAAATTTGTGGTCGATCTTTGTCTATGGCCCCGCGGGGCAATCACAGCAAACACCACCAACAACAAGAGAGAAAAAAAAAAAATAATAATAATATCGAATAGAAATCCCACAACAAAAATGAAAACACAGTGAGACAAAACACAATAATCAACCTCGAAAAGGTTGTGTGCCATTTATCAAATAATGTGTAACTTGCCCGTTTGCCCAGCTCCAGAAATGGAGATGGAGCCGAATCTCTCTCTCCCTCTCTCTCTCTCTGTCTCTATCTCTATCTATCAATGTGCCTTGTGCCTTGGGTCTGGGCCCTATTTGCTGTGGATGCGGCTGGGCTCTAGCTCACATGAGCTTGATGCCCATGGTGTGAGTTTCATTTGCCTTATGATACATGACGGCGGCGGCGTCCCCGTCTCTCCCACTCTATATATATATATATGTGTGTGTGTGTGTAGATCGTCCCGCTCTGGGTCAGACATGTGAGTTCAAACTCATCCGTCAAGTGGATCTGGGGTGCTATGGGCTTAATGGATCGACATCGACATCGAGTCTCTCGACTCGACTCGACTCGACTCGGCTACGACCTGCGAGGAGCACACAAAGGCATAGGCTAGTTGTGTTTTGCTGTTGTCATTTATCATTTGATTTGGTTTTGATTGCTCGTTGCTCGATGCTCGTTGTTCGACTCGCTTTCGATCTCTGTCTCGGCCTAATAATTGTTAACAAGTAAAGTCTATTTAAGCCTTGTTCGTGGCTTTGTTGCTGTTGTTGTTGTTGTTGTTGTTGTTTTGTGGCTGTTTGTTTTTATTGCTTTCGCTTTGCTTGTGTCTGTGTGTGTGTTTAATTGGTTCACATGATTTGTGAATTAAACAATTGCGGCGCATGTAACAACAACAACAACAACAACCACAAATACTAATTGAAAATTGGGCATGTCGAAAACGGTGTGAGCTTTGACAGCTCTCCCCCTTTCTCTCATACCCCCTTCCACTTAACTATTCGATAATCGAAAGGTGTGCAAACAATTGTTGTGTAATTATTGTGGGTGATAAATAAATAGAGTTTGTTTCATTTAAATATTTTTTTATAATTTTTAAAGAGATAAAAAAGTATACATTTTGGCATCGAACAGAAAATCAATAAAAATAACATATATATAAAATTTATTGTTCCTTAATAAAGACATAAATATTTTTTGATATAAAAATATCAACATTTTCTGCATGGACAGTTAAAGCTGGTGTGTTTTAAGCTTTTATTATAATGTTAAAAATAATTGAAAATAATTAAATTAAGTTTACGATATACATACCATAAAGTCTCTTGCGTAAATATTATTATTATATTTACGGTCGATCATTACAATTTTATTATGACTTGAATCTGGTTAGTTGAAACATCTTAGATTTTTATTATATTCGATATTTGCAAATAGATTCAAGTTTTTTATGCATCTTTGTGGCATTTTTTTTCTGTGGCATTGTTTTCGGCATGCAACCATCTCGTTTAGCATTGCCAATTGCGTCAAGCTTGTAGATCTTTGCGGAATCTTTAAGGCGGACTTTAAGTCTGTCCGTCTGTCTGTCTTGTTGGTTGTTGTTATCTGTGCAACGCCTGTGGCGTAAATCTCTCTCTACACGCAGCGTTGCCCCAAGTGGCGACCTCTTGCGACTGCATAAGTTTTTCGCTCATTACAGCGGAAAAACTCGATCCAAAAGATTATAATTGATTAAGATGAATCAGCGTTGCGGTCAAATGTTTGATGGGAATATAAATTGTTTGTGGTTTTGTGTAACGATGCAGTTGCAGCAGTTGGACGGACAGGCAGAAAATTCCAAAACCAAAACCAAAAAGTAAACGAAACACAGTTGGCCCAGCGAAATCAAACGCAACATTTTTGTTGCTGACTGCGCCGCTGGTGCCGCCTTGTTGATGATGATGCCGATGTCGATGTCGATGCCGATGCCAAATGCTTAGGGATTGCACTAGGCTATGCCGGAGGGGTAAGCAATGAGGGGTGGTGTGAGGAGTGGGGTGTGGGGAGGAGCGCTGGTGTTGCTTGGTGTGGCTTAAAAAGTGGGAAAGCATCATCAGCACAATGCCAAAATGCCACTCGGCTGCAAGGCGGTAAATCTAAGCCGTGGTAAATAAATCAATCGCACTGCAAAATCTTTCTCTCTCTCTCTCTGTCTTGCTCTTTCTTTCGCTCTCTTCTCTCTCTTTCTATGTTGCGTTTGATTTTTGTTGCTGCTGCTGTGGCTATTGATGAGCGGCCATCAATATTTGTCTAGTTCGAGTTGGAATGTGGAAAGATAGAGAAAGAGAGAGAGAGAGACAAAGAGAGAGAGAGAGAAACCAGCGACCTGGGTCCCGGCCTAGTGTGAAGTCTTCTCCGTCTTCGTCTCCGCTTAGTTTGCTGATTGCGTGTGGCAAACTTCCTGTTTAGAGCCGCTGTGTCTTGTGTCTGCCCTCTTGGGGCCACCCAGACAAAGACAATATGTTGCACTTTTTTACTGCATATTGAAGATTGAGCTCAAGGTTTGGCCAGCTAATTAAACCCTAGCTAAAACACACACACAGAAACACCTACAAACAGCTACAGTAGCTCCACTTGGACTGCCCACGATTCGCCCACAGTGCTACAACTCCAAAAAATAAGTTAAGGCACAATCTCGTCATCATCATTAACATTTATTAAATTGCAGTCTGATTTGCTGGTTAAGGCTTCAATAGCGATAAGTTTTTCAAATTATATAATACTTTATTTATATAACATTTGCATTGACTTAATTGACAATTGGACTAACTGACTTGCCCATGGGCTGGCTGTCTGGCTGGCTACTGCCACAAACGATGACGTGTGCAATGTGCAACGTGCAACATTGTGTTCTCTCTTGCCACAAAAGCCAACAAGAACTATTGCCACAATAGGAACCCGAAACGTGTGTAGGTATTAGTCAGTAAAATCTTAAGTAGACTAAAAATGAACTGCAAGAAAAATCATATATTATAAAAATCAACAATTTTAAGAAGGTTTTTTTCTTGATTTATTTGATTTTAATATATATAATATATTTGACTGTGAAAAGAAGGTTAAATATATTGAGAGATTCTCACAAACGCCTGCCTGCAGCTAATGTGCTGCATTATTCACATTAAGTGCATTGAGTGTAGGGTATTATAAAGAGCTTGGTGAAATAATAGAATAAGTAACAAGTCTGGTAAACTGGCGACGCATGTGGGATGTTAAAGGTGAGGTTACAAGCAGCCAAAACAACAACAACAACCACAACAACAACAGAAACTGAGACCAATTCATTGCCCAAACCCAAAGCCAAAACAACTGCAACAGCAACAGCAGCAAAAGCAGCAATAGCAAAAGGCAAACTTTAGTGTTGCTCGCGTTGTTCCCAATTCCAATTCCATTTCCATTGCCATTTCCCATTCCCTTGCCCGTTGTGAGTGTTTCCATTTTGATTTGTTTTGGCTTTTGTGGCAAGCGTCGTCGTCGTCGTCGTCGACGTGTGCCCCTGCCACACATATGGGCACGGCGATGACAAACGGAGCGCCTTAACTTGAGACTCAGCTTAAACAGACAGAGCGACAGTTAGTTGGACAGACATTTAATTGAAATAAAGAAGTTTAATTTAGCTAAAAGTTGAGGTGTTGCTTCGCTTCGCTCTGTAACTGAAACCGAGAGCTGCTACTTTGGTTGGGCTGCGTGGGAACATCTTGAGAAACAGATGAGATTAACTCTGACTGAACTGAAGCTCGACTTACGCGACTTACGCGACGCGAATGAAAGGTAGAAAAACAACAAATGTGACACATAGGTGGCGCCAGCATGTGGGCTAAGTGTGTGTCGCCAACATGCAACGGATTTAACAGCCGCTTCAAGATCACATTATTACGACACAATTACAAGGCATTGAAGCGCCCCAATCCACCCGACCTGACTCGCTCCACCATTGCTCCACCATTGCTCCACCATTGGTCCACCTTGGTCCGGTAATTGCAATTGAAGCGCAATCAATTACCTACCGGCTGGTGGTTGCCAGTTGGTAGTCTGGCAGTCTGGGTAGTCTGTCTTTCAGTCTGGCAAGTAAAAGTCGTTCGTTGTCTTCTCTTGGTCTGGTCTGGTCTCGGCTGGCCTGGCTTGGCCTGGCCACCACATGCTGGGCAGCGATCCGCTTGCTGTGGCTCTCGCCAAGATTTACTCGCTCGGGCGCACTTAAATGGAGCTCCGACTCCAGCCAGAGTTGATTGCGTGCAATTTATTAAGACGCGCTAACAAGACGTGTGAATGACCAAAGCGGAGCAGGTCCCAGAAGCTCTACAGCTGCCACATCGTTTACCATTCCCCTCCCCTCTTCAGCAAGCACCACCAAACAGTGCCCAGGCATTTAATTGCAATGGCTTTGCCGGTGGTGCTTATATGTATATCAATTTTTCTTCTATTCAGTCAGAACAGCTGAAATTTTATTGAAATTTACTGATTTGAATGTAAAACTTTCAACAGAAATAATTGAAAAATAATTGAATATTTCCAAAATATGTTCATGGAGTAATAAAATAGTTTAGGAACAACTCAAAACTAATCTGAAATCATGAGATTAAGATAAGATAAGATCAGATTTTCCGAAAAATAAACAAAATTTCTTTCCATCAACAATTAACATCATTATAACATCTATTAAACAATATAATAATAGAGCTTAAGAAATAAATGTTTAGGTTTAACTTTATAACAAACAAATGATCTTATCTCACATAAATAACTTGTAAAATGGTACAATTTGGAATGTTTAGTTGGAGTTCATTCCCTGACCTGTTGTCTCACTTTCTAACATACTTCTTCCATTTAAATAGCATATCTATCTTGAAGCATCTTTCCAAGTAGACTCTGCTTTACAATCAGTGTCGTCTCCTGTTACCACGATTCACCCACGCAGACCCAGACCCAGAACCAGACCCACAGCTTGGCTTTAGTATCTTTAAACTAAGAAGCCTATTACTGTCTCATTTCCCGACTCATTCAACTCGTTTAGCATGCTCGGCAAGAAGGCTAATCTTCAAGCTGAGTGACTGACTGCCAAGCTGGCCACTCAACAACCCAGCGATTCAAGTCTCGAGATGATGATGACGATGACGATGATGACGACGACGATGACGACGACGACGACGACGACATTGGCGACAGGCCATTGTTTTGACTTATTGCTTGGGTTCTCTTTCCACTCTAGCTCGACGAACAACAACGAGATTGATCTTTGTGCAAATATATATATATACAGATATTTATATATATATTTTTGCTTAAGTTTTCATTCGACTCCGTTGTCTGACTGCACTTGTTATTCGCCTCCGGTTATGTGGAGCTGGGGCCTAGCCCATGAGTTGTTAAATGTTTAACACGTGATATGACAAATAAATTACATATGATCAACAGATGCAGCACTAAAAGGAAACAAGCTCGATCCAAGCAATAAACGAACGAGCTAACCAACCTCTGTCTATGACTTAATAAAAGCTTGTAACGATCAATCAGTTCTATGTTGTTGGCGTTGTTCTACATTTATCATCATCATCGTCAGGCAGACAACAGCAACAACAACTACAACAACAACAGACAAACAATCTTTAACAATCTTTTGCGTTGCAAGGATCGATGTTTGTGCTATTTTAGATTGATCTGACAGAGACTGTAAAATAAGTGTGAGATTTATTTTTTATGTTCTTAACCAACTCAAGAATTAATTACATGAAGAAGTTAAATTAAATTCTTTTTTCTTATTATTTATGCTTGTTAAAATAAAAAATAATAATAAATAAAATATAATAAAAACTTTCTCTAAACTTACTCAGCTTAATTGGTTACTTTCCCAATAGTTTTTTCTCCGTTTCCTTGAATTTATATGTAGTATATAGTTGTTGTTATCGTTTCTTTGGCATTCACTATCTATTCTTTACATATGTTACTATTTTTAATAAAGCATCGTTTTAATGTGGAAATCCGTGTTATGCTTTTTAACTGTTCTTTTTACACTTTACAAGCATCATAAGATCTTATATGATTTCAACCTAAGACTCTTGTAGGTATCGTGTTTACTCTTCGTGGGCCCACAAAACTTTTGATTACTGTGCCAGTTCCCAGCCGATCCTCATGGCATATGCCAAATATCGAGCAACAAAATTATAGAGCTTCTCTGGCCGTGCCGTGCACTCTGAAATGCAAATGGATTTTTGGGTTGTATTATAGTTTATAGAAGATCACTTGCTGCAATAAAACACTTAAAACTGACGCTGCCATTTGCCCTCCAGAGAGAGAGAGAGATGGAGAGAAAACGAGCGAGAGAGAGAGAGACAGTTTGTTGCAAATGCCGCCAATAAGCGATGCTTTGCATGACGAATAGAAAAACTAACCCAAAAGTCACGCTAATAGTAAATTGAGCTCAGCTCAACTCAAAGAACTCATCGCTCGAATCCTCTATGCCAACATACAACATATGCGAACTGACAAGCAGCTCAAGAGAAACAGAAAAAGAGATTTGTGATTTAAGCTGAAGAATTGATACTCTTTTTTGATGGTAGATATGTTCAAAATATTAATACATATTTTTACAATTTTAATTTATCATCAAAAGTCAACTTTATTTCTTAACAAATATTTTAATAAGGATCACTTTATAAATTATATTGTTTAAAGTTTTATGTTGATGAAATACATTTTTGTACAGTGGGATTTGACTTATCTCATAAAACCAGATTGTAAAGATATATATTTTTAAAGTTAACTATATCAAATTCTTTAGTCAATAGTTCATTTATATATTTTTTTCGTTCTGCATTATTCAATGAAATAAAACTGAATATGATAAATCGAAAATATATGTTTCGACTATACTAAGAAATACTTACAAAGCGATACACTTTGTTAGGGTATTCGCAAACGGATAAACTAATATACAGCTACTTGCACTCACACCCCACACCCCCCAAACAGAAAAGCGGCGCATAGAGATTGCAATTTTTCATATGCAACAATTGACACCCTCTAGGCACACGTCCACATCATCGTCGTCGTCGTCGTCGTCAGAAAGTTCCCAGACATTGGAGGATCGTGTTTTTTGGCTGCTTGCTGATGATGTCCAAGCGGAGAAGGCGACGACGACGAAGGCTATGCAGATGATGATGATGGTAAAGTGGATTAATGTGGCATGAAATGATTTGGTGAAATAATGCAGCAAGGTGAGTGTTGTTGCACACTGGACACATGGACACGGATCGCAGTTATATGTGATGGTTTTTTTTTTTTTGTTTTTGGCTCCAACTCACACGCAGTGGTGGTGGCCCACTCTAACGAGTTTTTCATAGCGGCTACCTATAGATAGTAGTTTTTCTTTTATTTTATTTTTTTTTAGTTTCTGCACAACAACAATGATGGCCCGTATGGGTCTCTCTCTCTGCTAGGCATGCAGGGCAATTCCCATGACTTGATAACACAATTTGGTGCCGGGTGAGAGGGTGAGAAGAGGATGCGGCATCGGCATCGGCATCGACTTCATTTACCGCAAAGTGCATGTGGGTTCACCGTGGCACATCTTTCTCTCTCTCTCTCTGTCTCTCTCTTCAGACACAACAAAAACGATCGAAAAACGCACGAAAAATCTTTGCCAACTAACTTTTGTTGTTGTTGTTGTGCTGCTGGTACAAGCGATGCGTGGTGTTGTTGTCGACTATGTCCCGCGGTTATTACCACTAATAACAAAGCTACACAACAAACACAACACAACATGTCAGACGTAACGGATCCGCGCTGGCATAGTTCCATACTTTGTTCACTGGCCCACTGTTCAAATGTTCAACTGTTGAAGTGTTCAAGTGGAATTCTTGTTTCTCGATTATCACAGATTTGTCTACGCAGCTTGGACAACTCCCTGCCCAATTGGCAATTGACTCGCATAGCTCTTCGCTTTCTTTTCTTGAGAAATTTTTAAGTATTCCTATGCAAATTGTTTTGCTCAGAGTGTGTGACACTTATCGATTAATTATCACAACTTCTATAATTGTTATGGCGAAAATAACGTTGTACTGAATTAATACCACAAGACAATGTTTTGCATAATACACTGTCTCAGGAAGTAAGAGAAACAATATGGGTAGTGTTTACAGCTGTTTAACATGTTATCACTTAAACTTCCAGCTTTTTTCATGAGTTCAACAAAAATGTTAGTATTGCTACAGATATTGGATATCTGGCTTAGGTGTTTTAACAAACATTTTACTAGAATATTAAATACTTAAATATACTTATTTATTTCTATAAATAATTGAATTCCCATTTTATGAATTTGTCCTGATATGATAAAATATAGAAGGAGAAATATGCCACCCCATAAAGTATATATATTTTTGATTATCATCGCGAGCTGAGTCTTTATAGTCCGCCTGTCTTTCTGTGCCTATGCAAACTAGTCTCTCCGTTTTAGGCATCAAGTAAATATTTTTGTCAAGTTATTCATTTTGTAACAGGTAGATCATATATCCATTGGAAGAGATCGGACCACCATATCAAATATATGTCATACAAATTAAAGGTCTTGTATGTGATTTTACCATGAAAAGAAGGCTTTGTTTTAAGTTTATATTAATATTTGGCATGCCAAAGAGACAAGGATACAAAGATAGGTTTGATCCCTAATAAAAATATATATATAATGCCAAAAATATAATAACTGGAAATATATTTCCAAGAATAATTTTGATTCATTCAAAAATGGTTGTCCTAAATATTTTAATGTGCCACCAAAACTATTTACAAAATTAAAAACCTTATAAATATGTTCATAATGGATATAATTTGAAACAATTTTTCATGCAGTTGGAAATTTCCTTTTTACATTTTTTTTTTACAACTGTTTGCTTTTCATTAAAATTCCGCAACGATTTCGTGAGCTTTTTTGTGCTGGGCCAAAATCAGCACAACTCCCACACCATTCAGTGTTATCCACCACTACACGGCACCACCACCAGCACCACCAGCACCAGCAGCAGCACCACAATGTACTTCGTATTTCGTGCTCTACATAATTCATCATCAATCCACACTGTTGGCAACTGCCAACCAACCGTTGGCGGAGATCTTGGCGATTTCAACAGCAAAAGGCAAAAAAAAACGCTTCCTGCGGGCACAAAATAAGCAGGCAAAGTGGTGCTTGATGTGGTGCGGCGTGGTGCGGTGTGGTTCGGGGTGCCCTGGCATAGTATTTCCAATCAGGCAGCGTCGACAAAATATTGGAGCAATTTCCTATGTAGTCAATGTGGCCAGAAAAGCATTTGTTGTATGACTTATTTGCCTTGGCTTCGCCTTGGCCAGCTGACTAGAGACAATGTCCAGTCGGTTGTCGGTTCTCGTTTTAGCCTTTTGCACCTACAACTTAACGCCGCCAACTAACCGAGTCGAGATGGGTATCGCAATGCCGTCGCACCTTTTGCCTCTTCTTTTGCCAATTTAGCTATGCGCCGTGTTTCGTTTTCGTTTCGACTTCGTATGTTTCGTTGCCAGAGAAAAAGAGAGAGAGAGATAGCGAAAGAGAGAGAGAGAGAGAGAGATCCAGAGTCAACTTTGGCATGACTTTTCATCGCTGTCGATTGTCGTGATCAATTGAGAGCAATTTATTATGAAATGAGGGTGAATTATATGAATGAGTGTCGAGGTATCTCGGCCTCTCTCACACTCTCTTAGCCACTGTTATGCTATCTCTGTCTAGCGTTTCCTTGGCGCGTTAAGCGCCGCACAATTCTTTTGATCTTTGGCAGTCCACCAAAGAGATATCTCGTAAAGAGACCTCATGAAAGATCTGTACATTGTGCAAAGTCGAAGTCCTGATGACTTGTTGCACTTTGCATTCGGTTTGAGTTGTGAGTGTGATTTTAAAAAGTGTTTTACATGGGAAACGACAACGATATTCCCCCCTCCTGTCCCCTCCCCAAGCCATGATAATGCAGAACGATACGAGATGGAGACTCGATCTCGAGACTTGAGTTTCACCCAATGCTGCTGTTGTTGTTGTTGTTGTAAATTGTCTGTCGACAATTATTTTATTATGCTGTCAACACTTAAATGTAATAATGCCAATAATATTGCTTTATGACAGTCGCAATATCTTTTTGTGGAGGCGCATTTTTCGTGCTTTGGATCGATCTAGCTGTTGTTGTTAGTCGTTGTTAGTTGTTGTTGTTGTTGTTGTTATTGCTGCCTTGAGGCCTTCTTCTGTTAGAGAACCCCTCTCGCCCTCCTGCTCCCCGGCTGCACTCCTCCTTAGATCGTTTAATGTCGGTCTAGTTGAGGTTCTCGCTCAGCGCTGCATTTCGGTTTCGTTTAAGTTGGCTTTTGGTTTTGGTTTTGGTTTTGTCCAAACCGATAGAGGTCAGCCATGATTCGTTTGTCTTTACTAGTTTTACAGTTCGGTCGCTTAGTTCGCTTAGATCGCTCATGCATATAGTTTCTTCTTAGTTAGTCAGAGTTGGTGACGGTGGGAATTCTAGTGCTCGCCACTAGCATCGTGGCACTTAGAATGCTCGCATTTGCCGTCTGTTTTATGGCCACAGATAGTAATTGGTTCATTAGCCCTGCAGTTGGAGCCGAGTGTCTACAAAAACAGAGCCAACACAGAGGTAGTGGCTGGGCAATTTGATTCTTGTTGGCTTTAGTTAGTTTAGTGTCTGATTTTAAGTAGTTCACAGTTGATTTTGATTGCTTGTGCTTGTGCACACCGTTGGCAGGAAAGTTCAAGTGGTTAAGGCCATGTTAACCTATTGCTTGCCCGTTTTTTTTTGTTTTTTATAATCACCAAACTGAACTTATACAATTGCTTTACGAACTTTTACAAAATTGTTTACGTCAGAGGTCAGCACTTAAATATGCGAATATTCTTTGGTAGCATCATAAAATCATACTTGTGTATTCTGCTCTTCAAATAAAGGAGCTATTCCACTTAAAATTCTACCCACTGGCTTGAATCATAAATATTGAAAGCAATTTTCGGAAAAAAAGGTTTATTACCTCTGAAATGTTTCAGCAGCCAAAAATCTTAATGAAGCCGAGCCAATCGAGAGGCTAACAACCTTTTCGCAAGCCAATTGAAAAATCAGGGGAAAAAAATTAATTAACGTTCAGGTTATTTAGTTTATTCGCTACTTAACTCAGAAATAAAATCAATTTCATTTAGCTATGCTTTTGCTAATTTACTTATTTATATACTAGACAGTAGCTCATTTTATTTTTGGGGATAGATGGTAAAACTTAACAACTTCAAGTGGATTTATTTATGAGTTCAACTAAGCTATAAATGAGAAGTAGAGTGGAGCATTAAGTATACGACCTGTTCGCGGGCATTGAACAATTGAGGTGTAATAAATAAAATAAGAAAATTCGATTTGATTCGTTTTGTACACGAACTTCTATTGTTTCCAGTTTTCATCAAATATCGCGTGGAACCTTGAACACTCTATTAGGTGCACAACTCATAATTTATATTGACTACTGTGAGAAGTGAAAAAAGTAAGTAAATCAACGTGATTATGTTAGTAAATGCGTAATTTCATTTAATTATGATTTTTTCCACTTTCGAAAATCCGTTATTTAGATGTTGCACAAATTCTTCTTACACAACTTGTATACGTTTTCAAGGTTTCCGCAAAAATGTGTTAAAATGTAAATTCCAATAGCTTAACGAAAAGAGTGCGTTAGGGAGAAAGCTGTTTCCAGTTGTTGGTATAAGATTACCGAGTTCCTTAACACATAGGACATAGGAAAATTAACTGTTAAGAAAGCTCCAGTCAAGAAAACTCGACTATGTGATACCCTGAGCCCTAAATTTATGAGAGCCTTAATTCAAAATCTGGAGTCCCTAGCTTTTAAAAGTATTTAATCAAAACATTTATACATTCGGACGAACAGATTCGGTTGTTGGTACTGATTAACAATATATGTATGTATATGCCTAATAGATTTGGAGATATTACTTTCTGTTTGCACAAAACCATTAATGGTATACAAATATGGATAGCTTAAATATGAAAATAAAAACAAACAACCATTTCCTTATTCTACTATTCACATTAATTTTTTTCTTCAATAATCCCATTGACACTTATTAGGTTATTTTCTAATTCATATAACATTTTTTTTTCTATAAACCTTCTTGTCATTTGCTCATTGTAGAACTTGTAAATGTTACCAAGCGTGCACTGTAACTGCTATCCTTGATTTAGTTCAAGGAAAGTTTTTCTATCTACTTATCGTGAAACCACATAGAACATCATCATGTCCAATAAAGTCTTGGCATCACTGGCGTATTAAATACCCTTTCAAAAGTTTACCATTTTATTGGTTACACAGCTTTCTTTATTACTTGTCTCTACTCTCCTTCCAATACATTGGCTGCCTTTTTCTTTATTTATTGATACGATTGCCTATCGAAGTCGAAGGAGGAGCTACAGTTTGGGTGGTTTCAATATAATTTTAATTTTATTTCATAATATTTTGCAATACATGCAGCTGAAAGGTATTTAGCTGCTGATGCTGACATCTAACGGAGTTTTTTTAATCGAATAATTGCCGCTACTCTGATGGTGATGTTGTTGCGGGGGTGTGTTGCAGTAAATAGCTGTGGCACTAACTTATTTCGTAGGCCCATTGTGTCAATGCCGAGCGGCTGGCTATGAGTGGCTATCAACTCATGGCCATCAGAGCTCTTTTGCTCTTGGATGCTATTAAAGCTGCAGTTGTTGCGCTTCCATTGATATAATAAATAAATGTTCGTCCCGACTACATTCGAAAAGTTGTTGCAATGTGTTACTGTTGTTGTTTGTTGTTTTTGGTTGTTGTTTTACCTGGCAGTTTTGCCGTGCATCATTCAGCCTCATTTCGTGCAGCTTTGAAGTGTCTCTCATGGCATGGAAATGCGCGCGTTCAAACAAAATTGCTTTAAATTAGCTTTTCGGTGCTTTTTGGTGCCGACTGCCGACGAATGTTGAATGCAACAAGTGCTGGCTGGCCGGCCAGTGGCTAAGACACAGGCACAGGTCTTCATTTGCACTGGACGATGCCACCAAAAGCAACAATCCATCAATCCATCCATGCAAGTGCCAGGCAGCCAAAGATTCAGTCAGTCAGCCAGCCAGTCAGTCAGTTAGCCAAGTCAGTCAGCCAAAAAGTCAGTCAGTTCAAGTGGCCGGGTCATCATGAGGCAGATCTCTGCACGTGTTGCTGTTGCCGCCACTTTCAAAAGGCAGCCGCTTTTCTTCTTGCGCTTTAGCCAAGTTTATGGCACTGGGCGAATGCAGTTACGGAATGCAGCAACCAAAACGCGTGCGTCTTCCCCCCCATTCTCTCCTCTCTCTCTCTCTAACTCTATCTCTTTTTCACTGCCTGTTGGAAGAGATCTTTCTCTCTATCTGTGTAGAAGCAGCTCGGCATTGTCTGTGCGGCCCATAAAACTCGGCAAATCTGCGTATTTCACATGTCAAGATTTGCAAGGCGCTGGTCGGGCCAAAAGAGCCGGGGCCAGTGGAACAAGTGCAGACGTTGCCTTGCTTGACAGATTTATGGAATTTACTGCATTTTGCCAGAGCAACAAGCAAAATCATCTCAAGCAGGAGCAGCATCACCAGCATCAGCAGCAACTTGACTGCCTTCTTTTTTTGAGAATGGTTTTTGTTTTTTCGCTTTGGAAATGACTTTGGGATCGCGGGATCTACAGCAAAGACAACAAGCATTTGGAGCTGGAAGGTGGAGCATTTCTACAATGACGATTGGTGGTGGCCTCGGTGCAGCTTTGAAGCAATTAAGAACAATTAACGAGATTTGATGGATTGAAATGTTTGTTCATTTCATTCATGGCAAATGCTTGACGTTCCCAATACATATGTATTCAAACTGAATTTGATTCAATCTTCTTATATCCAATCGTTCCATATTTATACCCTGTAAGCATTTTAAATTAGCAAATAGGGTATATAATTTGTATGTAACACACGTTGTAAGGATTAGTATTACTGTTAATATTTGTATAATAGTTCTATATTTTTTTTTTTTGGGTGCAGGAAATGGGTAAAATTCATCATAATATTATACAAATTGATTAGAATCTCGAAATAAAATAATCAAAATCTGTGCCAGTTTCATTGCATTATGATCAGTATGGGCTTCAGACATGACCGTATTTGTAAGGTCAAGCGTTTAGGGAATCTTTAAAGCCTATTTTACTTGTTTTACTTATATTTATTGCTTAAATAAATATATTATTAGTCATTTATATTTATTTATTTACTAATTTAAGTTACTGTCAAATCGATTATTGCTCAAGATCATTAAATAAAAAAGACGTTTCGTTTATTTATTTTAAATGCTTTTAGCTAGTTGAAAATAAACCAAAGACGATAAGCTTCTGTCATTTTCTTTTCCTCCTTAATCTATCTTCTTTTGTCTGGCTGTTGTTATATTTCTAATAGTTGAACGCTTTTAGTAGCACTTTTTCCACAGCTTTGTTAATTGTTTTTCAGAATCCTCTTTGTGTTTAGCGCGTGCTTTGTTGCCCCCTCTGCTGCCTCGACTGTCCACTGTCTTTAACCCACCCCCCTTTGGCCATTTAGCGGCACTTGCTTTTAAGAATAATAGCAGAGATATTTATGTATACGTATGTACATATATTTAGAAAAAACCTGCCAACAGACACTCAGAAGAGGAGAAGAAGAAAGATCAAATGGCCTGAGGGTCAGAACTGGTAGCAACTTGTGCGCCTCTTCGCCAGATCTGTAACAATTAGTGCTGCTTGGCTCAAACTGCTTTGTTTGACTTTTTTCTGTTGTTGTGTTGTATTATTTCTTATTATCATTAAAAACTGCTTATAATTATTTGTAGAACGCGCAGTTTAGGAGACTTTGACTCGCCCTGGCCGCCGATTTGAAAACAATTAAAATATTTTCGAAAATGGTCAAGCCAGCAATTTTGGCCATTAATCAAAATTAATGCCACATGCGCTGCCCGAGGTGTCTATCTGTGTTCGTGTGTGTGTGTGTGCGCAAAAGCGAACTCAAAAGTTTCTTTTGGATGAGTTTCCGCATTGAATTTGAACCACCAACAAAAAAATAAAAGAAGAATCAAACTGATTGGAGTCAGACGAAATCAAAGCAATGCAAATTGCAAAAGAACTTTTGACTGCAAAACCAAAAAAACCAAACACAAAAATATGTGTTTCGTATGTTTGATTAATGTTTTCCAATTTAAAGACCAATTTTTTGGCACTGAACCGACTGAACCGAACTGAACCGAACTGAACTGACTCGAGTTTTCCATCTTGTACCGTTTGACGAACAAATGTGCGCGCATCAATCATACGCCATGTGTGCCCATGTCCAAAGTGCACTTAATGAACTTTGTGGCGCAGTTAACGCTCATTAAAGTAGCCACCGCCACTAATCATGGAACCAGCCAGCCAGCCAGTCAGCCAGCCCAATGATGGACCAAGTTCACAGACACTCGCTTGCTCTGTAACTACTTACTCTCCGTAGTACAGTTCGGTAGTCATACTCTCTGAGTTGGTTGCTGCCGCCGATGTTGCTGCTGCTGCTGCTGCTGTTGCTACCAAAAACTTCGACCCGCACCTGCTGGGTGTCTTGATTAATGATCTTTTGCACAAAAGAGGCCCTTTTTTGGATCGGCAATAATGCGCGGCATTGTATCTCTGTTTTTGGCCTCCTAACACAAGCGGGGGTTAATAAACCCCATTCTATGCTACATATATGGTAATATGTAGACTTAAGTCATATGTCTAACTATAACAGTTTCATTAACTGTCTACCACACACACACACACACAAACACATTAATTAAAACATTTTACGCCAAGAGCATATTGCCCAAAGTGATTGTCTCTTTCCTTCCTCGTATCAGCTACAAATTACAACACTCTACAACAAATTATTGAGTTTAAGTATTTGAAAATGAAAAAATAAAGATATAAATAAAAATTAATTTATATTAGAATTTTTTGTTGAATGTACAATATATTTTGATATTCATGATTTATAATAAATCTTATATACTTTTTAATTATTTCATTCATCAAACCTTTGAGACCATAAATATTTAACTATTTGAATTTTTACTTTGTGTCCCT
This sequence comes from Scaptomyza parva, assembly GCA_035044645.1. NCBI lineage: Eukaryota > Metazoa > Arthropoda > Insecta > Diptera > Drosophilidae > Scaptomyza > Scaptomyza parva. The sequence continues at coordinate 1,610,300 of JAWNNT010000142.1, read as the reverse complement.
CATGAAATCAGATTGCTAAAAGCTCAAAAAATAAAATATAAAATGGAATATTTTTAGTATATGCAAAATGTTCATCATTTATACTTTTTAACTATGTCAAAATATAAATTAAAAATTTGAAAAAGTCAGATTTTTAATTTGAATTATCAAAATTTTGCATTTCCATCAATTTATTATTGTGATGAAGCTAAAAGTTTGATCTTTCCAATATCGCTATTTAATTTTGTATGCTTTGTTGTCGAGAATTGAATTAATTTTGTATCCGAAAGAACTTTCTTAAGCTGTAGCATAGTGTAATGTAATGTCTGTGCAGTCGAAACCCATAGTTACACGTATTTATGGTAGCTGATGCTCGAAAAGTAATAGCAACATTTTATAAACAACTTATTTCCTTAATTGATTGTTAACAATGATTGCGCCAAGGGGGCCGCACACTTCTTTCACACTGCCCCCAGCTGCAACTCTCTTCTTGTGGATGGTTGTGGATGGCTGTGCTGCTTGCTGTTGTATCTATTAACCACGCACTCCATTATTATTTAATAACATATTTCTTAAGTATCTGCCAACCCAGTTCAGAGCACAAAAACGAGGCTGCTGCTGCTGATGCTGCTGACTGTTGACTGCTGCTTGTTGCAGCCTGTTGTTGGCAGCCTGTTGTTCATTGCATTCATTGCCTTGTTGTTGCTGGAGCTCTTTTGCTATTGCCAACTCTTGACCATAATTTGATGTTGGGGCCAGGCCACGGACTCGCCGTCGTCGTCGTCGTCATCGTCATCGTCGTCGTCCAAGTGATTGCCACCCCATTAAAAAAAAAAAAAAAACGGCTGCGCCTACTTGTTGATGCTGTTGTTGTTCCTCTCGTTGCTCGTTGTTGTTGTTCTTGTTGGTATTGTGGCTCCTGCCACGATCACTCAATAAGTCTAGACAAAAATGATGCTGGTGTTGTAGCTGTGATTGTCGCTCAATGCTTCGCTCCTCCTCCTTCTTCTTCTCCTTCTCCATCCACCATCCACCAACAGCCACCCGTAATGGATCAGCACGTTTTGTTGGGGCAGAAAAGAGCTCTGACTACTTGATGGTCTATCTACACAATGCTACGTCATCAGCGGGGCTGCCATCCAAGCATCATATTTGTTGCATGATTATGTGGTAATTGTGGCTGTCAATAAAACTCCCCCGTTTATTCTTTATAACCCAAAGCATTCTACGCCTATATTTTATAAACTTCTCCCCCGTCGCCCCTGCCGCTGCCACTGCTGCTGCTGTTGTGTGCAGCTCTCTATGGGCTTGGAGTTTTTGGGTTTTTTTTCAAGCTGTAGCTGTAGCTGTAGCTGTGTGTGACTGGGCTATAAAAACCCGTCCAGACGTTACCGCACTATGATTTACTTTGACAAAAGAGTGACATACAAGTACTTAAGTGATTTCTTTACACCTTTTATGGAGTAGTTAATGTGGCCATGGTATGCGCGAGCCTGGCATTGAGCAAAGTCATGCCATCGGCTCCCACCACCACCACCACCACCACTACCAGCAGCACCAGCAGCACCACTAACCCACCGAATCCCCCAAAACCATTTTGCTATGCTTGTCATTTTGGCACTTAGCGGCATTTAGGCTGTGACTTTAACCACACATCCCCATGTCTCCACGTCTCCATCTCCATCTGCATCTCCATCTACATCTACATTTTGTGTGTTTTCTTTTGGTTGCCTTTTGCCTCTGTCTGTTTGTCTATTTGTGGCTGGTGTGCTGGGAAACGCCTCAGGAATTGTTTAGTTTTTTAATCGGGTTTTTTTTTGTTAATGTGATCAATATGTAAATTGTTGAGTGTGGCTACTTGATATTTTCTCAACACAGTCAACATTCTTATCGTTATTTTTATTAAGAAATTATCATAATTATTAGAGCTATGACAAGCAACAAGCTAAACTTAAGTCAATCTCGGTTTTTAAAAAGAAAAAAAAGGATAAATAAGCAAAGAAATAACACTTTACTCCGTCTACGACCTGATTTATTTATTATTATTATTCTTTTGCTATTATAACTTTCTTCAAGCCACCTGTATTATCTTTCATTTTTCATAATTCACCTACGTTTCTCCTTATCCTAAACGACTTCCGTTCCATTTGCGCAACTGTTAACCTAGTTAGGAGAACACCACTTTCATATTATATGATCAGTTTTAGCCAGAGTCAAAGCCAGAGTCCAACTTGGCGCAAAGGCGTTGGCAAATGTGGTGTGTGTGAGTGTGAGTGTGGGGGCGTGTTGATTACAGTGTTCAATATAAGTGCTCGCATATGCTTGTTAAATGCATTAAAAAATAGTCTCGAACTCGAGCTTTCAACGCATCATCATTATCCACATCCACATCATCATCGCAGTCTGCCTTTTTTTTTAGTTTTTAAGGTTTGGAGGCCCCAGTTGAGATCAGTTCATTTGCAGTTAGGTGTTAATATTGGCACACAGCACGCTCCCAAACTAGGGCTTGGAGGCAGCAGCAGCAGCGGCGGCAGCAGCGGCAGCGGCTTCATGCATCACATGATGCGTGTAGAGTCTTGTTTGAGTCCAACCTGGGAGTTCCACTTCTCTGGCGGTGGCGTTGGTGTCATTTCTAGCTGTTATTGTCGTAGGTGCGGAAAGTGTTCCAAATGCGCGACAAGAGTTTAGGGTGTAGTCTCTATTTGTGTGTTAGTATGTGTGTGTGTGTGTGAGTGTGGGTAGCAAATAAAAGCGGCAAAACACTTAATGGATTTGGAGCACATAAATGGAGCTATATGAAGAGTGGTATGGATCCGTTCCAGCGCACTCTCAACTGGTAGCTGACGCACCCAAACTCTTATAGAAGGCATCTTTTAACTCTTTGTTTTTCGTATTTTTTTTTGTTTTTTGCCAGCTTGTTAGCAAAAATGCCGCTGGGTGTTGGCCAATCTTTGCAGATCAAACACTCTCGAACGACTCTCCCTTCTCTTCTCCCATTTCTCGCTCTCCCCCTCTCTTTCTCTTTGTCATTTGCATGCAAATTCGCTGTGTGTGTGTGTGTGTGCAGTCAAAGTGTCAAACAATGTCAGTGGGAGAATGTGTCTCGCAATTGAAATTTATTTGCACTACTATTCAGTGCTGACAATGAGCAAAAGGGACGCTAGCCCCACCAAGAAAAAAAAAGAAACGAAAAAGAACGAGCCTCAGTTTCTTCAGTTCGCGGTTCGTCTGACTAGATCTCTTTGGCGCGTCAACTCGTCAAGCCTTGTCTACAAAGGCAGGCAGGCAGCCGAGCAGGCAGGCAGGCAATGGCCAAGACTGCACCCAATGAGGCACCCAAAAGGCAGCTTCTGTCTGTCTTATGCTTACCCTTCACAACCAACTTCAGCTATCCCCCCCTTTCTTCACTTCTCTTCTCTTCTCATCACTCCACAAAGGTAGCCATGTGCTTTGAGCAAGCTCAGCATTTGCAAAATGTCAATCTGCTGCAGCGCATCAATTCAAGTGTGAAATAAATAGAAACGAATTCAGGTCTTATATTCTGCCCCTCTCTCGTTTGGTCGCCTTCACATCGTCATTGAGTGAAGCATTTGCTATAATTTTCGCGCCATTTACCGTCGACTCGTCGCGTCTCATCGTCGTCTTCTTCTTCGTCGCGTTGTCGTCGTCGTCGTCGTCGTCGCCGTCGTTGTCGTTTGGGAACTCGTCGCGCCAACTGTCAAGTCAGCAGCAGCAGCAGCAGGCAAAGCGAAATATGTTGAAAGTATTTACAATTACGCAAAGATTGATTGAAATAGATTTCGGATTGATTGGCTCTCTTGGTATGCACATTGACACAGCTGAAAACTGAAAACAGAAAACTGCTGAAACTGAAGCTGAAGCTGCTGTTCGAGAGTTGAGAGCTGAGAAAAAGATCCGCACGGAGCTTTGTGTGGGAATTGTTTTCGCTGAACTGCAGCAGTTTGCACTTGCCGACGAGTGCCTGGGGACGGGGACTGATTTGTTGATAAAACGCCGCAGTTGTAGTAGGAACTCACATACTTGTCTACTATTTCTAATTTAAGCAGCTCATCAAATTCATTGTCAAATTAAATTGCATTTTCAGACTAGAAACTGGAAACTAGAACAACATTTGCTTACATAAACTAACTGAAGTTATTGGTAAGAGTTAAGAATGCTAAGCTGTGAAAACATTTGATACAAAATAACACATAACTTTTAATATTTATTGTAACATTGTTTTCTCAAGATATGATAATGAAATATTTATATATTTGCGCTATTTGATTTAGTAAATAGTTTAAAGTTTTGTTGTTTTTAGTGTTTAACATCCCCGACCTACTAAACATTTAGCGCAACTTGTTATAATCGTTTAGTTTTACGATGATGTTACACACCATAGTAAGTTCCACTTTCTCCCGTTAGCAGCTCGCAGATCCAAATGTTTCCCCATATCTAGTATCTAGCATCTTTTACGATTAAAATACCTTAAGTTTATTGATGTGCGTTTTGACCCAATTTTTATGCTAGGGCTTGCGGCGGTTGTAACGCACCCAGAAAGCCATGAAACTGCCCATCAAAAGTCGTTTATCTAAATATTTATTTGTTGTTTTATTTAATATCAATAATATTTTTCCGTTTTATTATTCGATTCATGTTTTTTGTTGTTTTTATTGTTGTTGTGTTTTTCGTGTTGTATCGCACAATTTGCATGATAAATACAAGCGAGATAAAAAATAGTCTAGATTTATAATTTATGCTATACACAAGTTGGTGATTTGATTTATTTATTTATATATATATAAAGGCTAAAGATACAACAATTTGCTAATTGTGACTAATAACTCGTTAACTAAAGCAATCAAATACAATAGTTTAAAGTTGAAATTCGCTATAATCGTACAATTTATTATTATTATTATTATTCTACAAATTAACATTAGAATTGTGTAAACTAAGAAATACTTGAAATATCAACAGCTGTAAATTACAAATAGCTCCACCTACCGACTGTTTCTTACTGGCAAAAAAAAACATGAATTGATTATTATTGATAATGCTTGGAATTTCCTAAAAACATAAGAAGTTTTACCTTTGGAATCTTTTTTTTAATTTTGTGTTTGTACTTTTCAGGACTAAAACGAACCCAATGAAGGAAATAAGTTTCCTAAGATCTTAGGGAATATATATATTGAATTGAATTGAAAATTTTGAAAAACTTTATGTTTGATATTTAAGCCTGTAAGCTAAAGTCGCTAAGCAGAGATATTTGAAATTTCGCAACTGTATTTATGCCTATTTGAGAAACTTTAGGTATTGTATATATTGTTTATGTGCGTGTGTGTGTATAATAAGTATATTATATACTATACAAAAAATAACTAAAAGAACGTTTGCTTATAAATTAATAAAATTCCACTACTATATTATGCAAACGATACAGATAAGCTCTCTTGCATAATTTTGCAACAATTTAGATTAGTCTCGTTTCGCATCGTTTCGATTCGTCTTGTTTCGGCTACGAAATGAAACGAAACTAAACGATTCGATTCGATTTCATTGCTTGTCATCGTCATCGTTCTAAAATATATCTCGTACATTTTGTACATTTTGTTTTATAATGCGTTGCATCTAATTAAGAACTCGACTCGCGCCGCTTGTTATACTTTTTAAGATCTCATATGCAAATTTTTGGATGTTCGTCGGCGCCTTTTTGCATATTATTGCCATTTGGTTAGTTGTTTTAAACGATGTGATAATATCTTAAAACAAAACGAACCACACATCTAACATTGAACGCACGCTTTTCTTATTGTTGGTTTGGTATTTGGCAGAGCGGGAGGGCGGTGTAGGAGGGGGGGTCTTAGTACAAAGGTCAATGGTGCAATAACACTATGCAACAAACTGGGTTATCTTTTTTTGCACTGTATATTGGTTTTTTTCATGTATTTTTTTTTGTTTTTACTTTTTTATTGTATTCATTTTATCTATGTTTTCTAACTACAATTTTAAATTGGTCTAATTTTGCTTATTTTAATCATTTCGACTTTAAGGTGATGAGTTTTTTTTGGGTTTCTGTATGATAAATTTTGGGTTCACCAATCTTTAAATACTTTTCATAATGCTCTAACAGAACTTACACATATGTACATCAACTTTGGGAATGTTTATCTCTATGATAACTGTTAACTATCATCAAAATTGTATTGTGTGTTGCATAGTATTAAGTTGTAGCTTCCGATTGCCGCCATTTTGTCTAGGTTATAGCTAAACCTTGGTGGTTAAATCAAGTGCCGTCGAAGTGGCCACTTTGACGGCCAAGTTGGTAGCAGTGGCTGCTTCTGCTGTCTCCGCTGTTGGCGAAGGTGAATTCAAACGTAGACGCTTTGGGCCATGTTGAGAATCCTGCATCAGCTCGTTCAACTTCCGTTTAATGCTCTCATTGGCCTCAATATCACTTGTGTTACTTATGTTGTTGTTGTTATTGTTATTATTGTTGTTGCTATTGTTATTGTTGTTGTTGTTGTTGTTGTTATTATTATTGTTATTGTGATTTTGTTCAATGCTGGTCTTAACTGTTTCTGAGCTGCTGTTATCCTCCAGTTCCAAATGTGTTGCTCGCCCTTCCTCCTCCTCCTCCTCATCCTCGTCTTCGTCCGCCACCTCCTTTACTTTTGTTGCTGTCTCATTATCTCTGTAGATGTCGGGCTCACCCTCTGGGCAGCTACTCTTAATACTGCTACTGCTCCGGGAGCTGGTACTGCCAGTGGTTTTCATGCTCAAGTCGATGGGATTATCCTGAGCTGCTGCTGCTGCTGCTGCAGTTGGGTGCGATGGCTGTTCCACCTGTAGATGCTGGGCTGGTGAGCTGGGCGGGGTCATGGACACTACCAAATCTTCCTCATCATCATCGTCGACCACATTGTCAGGCTCAAGTTCGTGCTCCTCCTCTTCAGCTTCCTTATCACTGCCACTAATTGTTCTTGCCTCACGGTCCTCCTCCTCCTCCGTCTCGCCATTGCTTTGTCGGCTCTTCACACGCTCTCGACCGCTCTCCGAATTGGGTGTGACCAGCGCAGAGATGGAGTAATCCTGTTTGTTGTGTGGCGGCAGCTTTGTTGCCAGCGGCGGAGGACTGTGCTGCTGCGATTTGAGCACCGCATCCAAATAGAAGCGTTTCGTCAGCTCATCCGCTGCTGCAGTTCTGCTGCCATTGGGCAACAGATGGTTGGTGTTGTGATTGTTGTGATTGGGACTCAGAGCTGACTCCTCCTTGTGGCTGGTGAAGGGCGACGTTGCATGCATCTGGGGGGCAAAGCGTTGCCCACTCGCATTGCTGGAGTTGAACAAATGCTGCACTGCAGCAGCAGCCACAGCCGCCTGTTGCTGCTCTGGCGTCGGCTTGAGCAGGCCCTGATGATGGGAATAGAGTGCAGGATGATAGCCGGGGAAGAGCAGATGTGAGGGTGGCAGGAATGCTGGCGGTGGCATCACTGGCAATGAGCCAAGACCCGGAAATGGCAAGGGCAAGAATGGAGCCAGATCTTTGCGCAGCTGTGGTGGTCTTCCAGGCGCTGTTCCACTGCCTGCTTGTGCCGCATCCACACCAGCCGCACTTGCTTGCTTGTTGCTGCCAGAACCAAGCTGCAACAAGGAGTTGCCACGCACACTGCTCACCTCCACTGAACTGTCCGAGTTGTGCGAGTCAGGTGAACTGACCGAGGGTGAGGCAACTAGCGCAGGATGCTTAATGCCACCATAATCCACACTGCCATCCAGTCCCAGCATCATCAGCTCCTCCTTGCTCCGTGGCGGTCCCGTTGCATACAGACTCGCATAGCCGCCCGTTGCATGCCCCAACATGCCCAAAGCAGCTGCAGCTGCCGCCGGACCCGGTCCACCTGACATGCCCTTCACACAGCCATTGGACACAGTTCCAGCTGGATTCGGTGCTCCGCCAACCTGCTGACTGTTATGGTGTGCGGCCATGGCAGCCACCGCTTGTTGTTGCTGCTCCTGCAGCAGACAGTGGATCTTGAACCAGTTGGAGCGTCTGCCGTAACGCGAACCACTCTTTGACATGCCCACCATGAGACACTTCTTCAGACGGCATGCCTTACACGCGGTGCGATTCTTCTTGTTTATGATACATTCACCGTTATTCTTGCAATCCGATATCGATGACAAATTGTTATATGATCGGCCAAAGAACGACTGCAACGAAATTATAAAAAAATAATCATTTAAATTTATATTTAATATCTAAACAAACAATAATAATGAGTTAAGTTTATGTTTAATCTCTTAAAAAAAAAGAGTTTTTGTTGTCAGAAAATTAAAATTTATATATATATTTATTTTTCTTTAATATTCTAAAAATAAATATAAAATAATCTCTCTAGATTATTTTGCAAAGGTTTAGGGCAGCGAAAAAATCTTAAGACATTTGAAGAATTCGTTGCATTTTTTCTTCAAGGATATGATTTTCAATTCACTTCTAATGCACTGTATACGCTCATCTTTTACTTTTTATATTGATCTATTAGCTTAAGCATATTTATAGTGTGAATTTACCTTAATCTGAACTTATATTTATAATCATATCATTACAATTTGTATATAGTTTCTACCACTAGTTTTATCAAAGATTTTAGTGTCTGCTATATGGAGACTTGCTTCATCAATTCCTATAGCTATGATGAATATTGAGCAGTGCAATTTTGCATGGTATTTCCCAGTAATTATTGATATTTTGTTCTATCTAGTACTCTTTTAATGTTTTACTGGAATATTCTTACTGCATTTGTAACATTATTTTAGTACATTTTAGTCATGATGTCATTCAAGAATAATATATCATTAAATGATCGGATGATTCATCAACGGCTGCTGCTGCTGCTGCTGTTGGTGGTGTTGATGCTTTTAAGGTTGAGAGCAGCCAAAAAAAGCGAATCGAAATGCAAAAAAAATGAACGAACATCCACATCGAAAATGCAGCATTCAGCTACACACCTACACAATGCACATTAACCGTTTGGCTGGGCCACAATCAATTGGCAACAAAGCAAACAAACAATTTAATTCAATGCGGCACGAAAAAGACTACAACATGTTGCTGTTGTTGCTGTTGTTGTTGTTGCTGTTTCGAGCACAGCATGTTGCAAAGGTTATAGGCTGTGCAACACTTATGCCAAGTTGCAATGTTCAACGTAAATCACAGCGCACCAAAACTTGCAATCAAGTTGGCGTATGGACAATATACAGACAGACAGAAAGACAGAGAGTCAGACAGCGAGATAGTCTGTCAGTATTCAGTCAGTCAGTCAGTCAGTTTTTGTTGTTGTTGTTCGAGTCGTTGTCGTAGGTGGAGTTCGAGTTGTTGTTGTTGTTGCTGTTGTTGGAGAAGCGCAAATTGAACTGCGCTTAGAAACAGAAAAAACAGAGAAACAGAATGAGAAACAATGCGAAAATCCACTTTTAAGGTTAATTGGGCATCAAGATTACTGGGTCGGAAATGGAAATGGAGGATTTTCGTATACGTACTAAGTTTATATTTGTTTTTTGCTGGCTTGCTTCTTCTTTTGTTTGGTTTCTTTTGCGTTACGTTTTCGTTTTCAGTTTCAGTTTCGTTTGAAAGAGCAGCAGAACCGGACGAACTAACCGAATATATATATATATGTATGTATACCGGCTATTTACAAGCAATTTTGTGCGCCAAGGCGGATTCACTTTTGTTTGTTTTTAACTAAAATCTCTTCCCTTCGCAGTATTCTCCTCATTGTCATCGAATCATTTAATACCTTTTAGCCTTCTGCTGCTGCTGCATCATCATCATCATCATTATCATTATCATCATTATTATCATGATCATCATTGATGAGCGACGCGCTTCGTTTCGTTTTTGGGGCTTTTGTTTTGCTGCTTCGCTTTGTTTTGGTGGGCGTCAAATTAGCCGGCCCACGCCATGGCGCACAAATCAAATAATGTTGACCCACAAATTGTACGTTAGTTGACCTTTCCCCTCCCCACCCTACCCCGACAAAAAGACAAATCTGAAAATCCTCAAACGGTTCCCCGTCTTTCATCCTGCTGTCGCTGTCGAATCTTGAGGCATTTAAAGTACTCGTGTTTAAATCAATTATGCATTTTGTGGAGCGCTCTTTTTTCTTGTTTTTTTTTTGTTTAACTTTGACCTTAGCCTAAGGCGTTCTTTGTTGTCGTTTATCTTATTGTAGTTGTTGTTGCTTTTGTTGTTGCTCGTAATGAACTCAACATTCCAGTTTTGGTATGGCACCATTTTTACTCTACGGCTCTGTCACGATGCGGCTGGCGATTTATTATGGAATGCCAATAGCGATCGATAACTATTATTCATTATTGGCAGGGAGGCGCCGTCGTCGAGTGTCGATTAGTATTATTTTATCCATAGAAAATAACTAGTTTGTTAATTTTCAATATGTGTTTTGTGTTCTGTTCGATAACAAATCAATAATCCTCAACTATTTTCTATGTTCAATGTTAATTATGATTATAATTTCATTATTTAAATCGATAAAAATCGAAAACACTAATACATTTTAGATGTCAATCAATCTAACATACATATTGTCATATCATTTACTCACCTTACAACCTTCGCATGTGAATGCTCCAAAATGAAATCCAGCTGCCGGCTCCCCACAGACCTTGCACGTCTGATTCATCTGTAGATGAGAAAGCATGAAACGAAAAGGAGTAGAAAATTATAAAAGACATTAGTTTGCCGTGTTCTATTTCTCGATGTGTCTCTCTGTCTGTCTGTCTGTCTAGCGTGCGAGCCAAGAAAGAAAGCAAAAAAAAAAGCAATAAATTCATAAAATTTCAATTAAAAGCAACAGCAAATCATGACACGAGCATCTACTCTACCAAGACCGAGAGAACCAAGAGCAAGTGCGCCGCCAGCGAAATTCACACGCATTAAAAATTAAAATGCAAACACAGTTTGTCATATCGCAAAATTGGTATCACAAACCAAACCACAACCAAACTGAACTGAACTGAAGAAAAGAAAAGCTTAAGCTGCAGCTTAGAAAAAAACCAGCCGCAACAACAAATGGAAATGGAAATGGACGATGCTGGGACTCCGGGAAGTTTGCGCAGTCTGCGTTCGCTTTGGATGCTGGGGCATAATAAAATATGAAGATGAAATCAAATGAAAAATTGCCCCAGAGCACAACCAACAAACAAACAAACATCGTAGCAGGCGAGCAAACAAGCAGCGTGTAGACCATTTGCATTTATATGGCCTGTTGCCAGCGCTTGTTGCCTGTTGTTGTTGTCTGTTGTGGTTGTTGTTGTTGCTGTTTGTGTGTTACCAATCTCGCCTTCTGCTTCCTTTGAACTGTCTAGCGCAATAGACCTTAGCAACTTGTTGCCAAGGTACTCGTACGTACGTACGTACTCTGTACAAACACATACGTATATTTGTTTATTTATTGCGAGCGAAATGTTTATCAACAAATTGCCATCATTGTTGTTGTTAGGTCGCTGGCTTTGTTGCACTTTATTTGGTTTTCAGCTTGGTTGGGTTGGCTGGGTGTTGGGGGCCTTTTGCCAGCCTTCTTGCATCCTCCCCAAGCAACGTTGCGTTTTTTGCGGTTATTTCTTTTTTGTTTATTCTTGTCTTGTGCACTTGTAGCTTAAACTGGAGCAAAACTTTGGTGACACGCACACACGCAAAGCTATAATACCATAATAACAATAAGCCGTGGGAGACTTTTTTGCATAAACCCAAATTGGGAAGTTCAAAAGTCAAGTGACACACAAACACAATAACATTAAAATAAATGGTAACTTTTAGATGCATATTTTTGTGCACACAGTGAAATATTTTGTGCACAACTTTTATTTTCATACATAAGGTTTTTTTGTGACATTATTGAAACTTTTTCGATAAATGACAATAATTACATTTGGCTAATTGTAAATCTTTATCATTGATGTTCATGGTTTGTTTGCAAGTGTAATAGTGTAATAATTGTTTTTGACTTAACCCATCTTAACTACCGTTATCATATTTATGATGTTGTATACTTTATGTTTATAAACATCATACATAATTGTATAATAATTTAGTCATGAAATGTGTAAAGCATAACATTCAAATCATATATATATATATATATGATCTTCATCCATCCGCCTGTCAGCTTATATGCAAAAAGTTTCGCAGTTTCCGTCTTCTTTTTGTTGTAGTTAGATCATTTGACAAAATCGGCCAATTTCGACGACCATATCAAAAAACTATAACTATATTATATGCAAGATCCTTAAGAAGATTTTACTAAGAAAAACAATTAGTCTTTGCCGCATGCAATAGACAGCTTCCTTCCTATCATTTTATATATTATTAAAACAATCAATATCATTCAATTTCCAAATAATGATAACTAACCATAGACAGATAGTTTTTTTTTAATCTTGTTTCGAGTATTATTATTCCTCCGTTTATAGTTGAAGGGTAATCCTGCAACTCAATTCGGTATAGCAATAAAATTTTCCACAAATAATTGTCCATAAATTGTACAATTATGAACTAAATAGCAAAAGTGCAGCTTAAGGATCGTTTGATCTTTACTAGCTCTCATTATAAAGAAATTGTTACAGCTGCTTGCAACAGGTGGCAACAATATAAGCTGCTTGTTGTTGTGTTGCACATGCTTTAACTTGGCTTTGTGTTGTAAAAAAAAAGAAGAGCTGTTGAGTGCAGTTCACTTTTTGGTCGATTGGTTGGTCGGTTGGTCGGTTAGTTGGTGGGGGATTTATGTTTTATAGCACCAATTGCCCCACTGTCAATTCGCAGCAATAATTTTTCCCATCTGTCCAAACAATTGGCACATTACAAAGTAGAGAAAGCATTCAACACATTCACTTTTGGCCGCAGCCTAAGTCTTAGTCTGAGTCTGAGTCTCAATCTCAGCTGCCCCGCCAACCTACGAACTGTGGGGCAACCCACTCTGCCGAGGATTGGAAATGTAAGGAGGGGGAAGGTTGCCAAAAGAATGCACCACACCAATTGGCTTAGTTCGCTCAGTTCCTTGGCTTGTTCGGGCCTGTAAAACATGCTAATCTGATTTCGTGTTATGTGTTCAGTTTGGCTGCCCCCTGGTGCCCCCGCTGCCCCAAAACCCAGTTGGTCGACGTCCATTTGTTCCGTCTGGGTAGGAAATAAATTTTGTACGTTTAGGTTTCATAAAGCGTCTTCGGATTGCTGCTGCTGCTGCTGTTGTTGTTGTTGTTGCTGCTTGGATTAATCGACAAATAAAAATCACATAAAATAAATTAAAAATTATGAGTTTCAAGTTTCAACAACCTGCGGATTGGCAGCAGATTTAGTTTGATTTTAAATCACACACACACACACAACAACAGCAACAACAAAATAAAATACAAGTCGAAAAATTATTCAGAAAGAATAATAACAAAGTTGCAGAGGCTGCGATCTGCCTCTCCGTCTGTCTGTCTGTCTGTCTCTTCGTCTGTTTTTGCCGTGAAATTTATGCAGACAATGTGCAATATTAAAAAGCAATAAACATTTATTTTACAACAGACAAGTGACACTAGATACAAAACCGATTTCAAAATAAAGAGAGAGGTAAGAGAACAGAATCTTTTTATACTCTTAACCCATGAAATGAGTAAAAACGGGTATAATGGTTTTGTGCAAAAGTGTGTAATAGGCAGAAGGAAGCTTCTTCGACCCCATAATATATATATGTTCTTGATCAGCATTAACAGCCGAGTCGATATAGACATGTCCGTCTGTCGGTCCGTCCGTATGTATGGTCGCTTCAGGATCTACAAAAGCTAGAGACATTTGGATATGAGATCTTCTAATCCCTAGGCATAGCAAATCTGTTTTAAATTTTCGATTACTTTTCAGGTTTACGATATATATATGGAATCGATAACAAAAAAAAATTTAAAATCGAAAACTATGAAAATGGGGATTGAAACTATTAACAAAATAATTAACATCTGTGAAATTTTCGATTTAGAAACACCAAAGATATGAAACTATCAAGTATTGGTACGGTAGTGCAGGTATGTCTTTCTTTCCAACCTTCTTTCCGTCTGTATGGTCAAGGGTTAAGGGTATCTTCTAGTCGAGCTTACTCGACTAGAGCCTTCTTACTTGTTTTTTGTTGTTGTTATGATAGCTTGAAGATAATCCAGTATCCACAATGTACTACGACTATACACGTTATGTGCATATATCATATATGCATACATATATATATATATATATATATACTACGATGCTATGATATAGTATTAGCCCGTGTCGCTACCAGATTCATCCAGCTGCTGCTGTTCTGAACTTGTTTGTTAGCTGTGTATCAATTTATTTAAAGTGTCAGCTAATGATTTGCGAGTTCGTTTAAATCCTAATTTCCATTTTTAGCCCAATGCATACCCCGCACTCCCCTGAATATGTATTAGCAAAAACATGGGTTAATTGTACTTTATTAGAAGAGAGATAAAATTTACATCACAAAAAACCAAAAAACCGAAAATCAATTTAAAGTATTATTAGATATATTATTTTAAGTCTTTGTCACCTTATTTAATTCCATATTCATGCATAATTAAACTCTCAAAAAGCACATTAAATGCCACTGTCTTTAACATATCATGTTTCATGTTCATATTTATATAAATGACTTCATTATAATCAGCAGCAGTCCATTTGGTCAGCTTTTCAAGCGACCCACTAATTTGGGTACAGGTTTTTTCTTAAAATTTATTAACCCCCGTATTAACTCTCCTATTGCATAATTCTCGGTAAAACAAAACAAACCAAGCCAAACCAAAGCGAAGTCACAATTAGTGGCTCTTAAGTGAAAGTGTTATGAATTTAACAAACAAAACATTGAAACAATACACTTTAAATGCTTTTGCATAACCAAGTATCATGTTTGCATATTTAATATTAATATCAATACATTTGCTCCTACGAAAAGTAAAAAGTGTTCACAGTTTGTTAAGCTCAAGTTGCATCAAGTATATTGATGAAGCCAATTTATTTTAATTAGTTGGTAGATTTTTCGAGTAGTTTGATTTAGACAAAAAGTACCGAATACTACGAAACGTTTAAATATTAAAGACCAGTTTGAAAAGAATTTGATATTGCGAAGAATTCACATCCCAAATACCCTATAAATCGAATATTAATGTTTTTTTTTTCAATCAGAAAAGTGTCGTTTCTTATTTTGATAAGTTTTGATGTTAGGGTAGAAACAGAATGGAAATAAATTTGATTTGATCAGCAGCTCAACACAGCAATTTCTCGCTTCGTCATCATAACTGACAGTACCCAAAAATATATATATTTTTGGATCTTGTTGATTTTGTGTGTGATTAATTATAGCTGTTGCTGCTGCTGGTTTTGTTGTTGTTGCTGTTGTTTGTTCTTTGTTATTTGTTGTTAACCTTAAGTTGAACAAAAATAGCAAGTAGAATTTTTAATATTTCATGATGATGCAATGTGGAGATATATCAAAAAGTTTCAAGCTCATTATAATATGAAATTATTAAAAATAATTTAGCTACAGACGAAAAAAAAAAAATATTAAATTAAATTCACGTTTACTCCAGTTTCATCGCATCGTCTAAGTGCCATTAACGTGGTCGCTACGACGCTACGTTTTTAGCCAAATAAGCGCAGTACACTCTGAGCAGCAACAAAATTATGATAATTGCCCAACTTGACCTTGGCAACATGTACACAGCACAGCACAACTGCCACAAATACTACTCGTAATACCAAATGCGCTGCATGGCGAGCAAATTTTTATTTTTTTTTGCAAATCCAGCAAAGGAGTGAGGGGGTGTACGGTGGGGGAGGGGGGGGGAAGGCCCCATAAAAGTCAGCCATGTGCTCGTCTCGCATTGTTTGCATGCAATTATAAAAAAGCGCAAGAGCTGAAAAAACATCAACAAAACACAGAAAACAAAAACAAAGGCAAAACAAAAACGAAAACGAAAAAAAAAAACATAATTTAATTAAAATGAAATCATGCACAAAGCAATTGCCTCGCTTTGTTCATTGTGCGCAAAATGCTCGAAACAAATTGTTCTAGTTTTTGTCTTTTTTATATTTTTTTATTTAATTTTTTATTCATGACTCGTCGACACTGAAGACGGTTGCCTCGCCAACGTGTTGGTGTTGTTGCCTTGTATAGCACAGCGATGCGAAAAAATAATATAAGTTATAATCCCATGATTCAGTTTTAGCGATCAAAATGTTTGTAAAGTAGACTCTGAACTAATTGATTAACTTGACTGAGTAGAAAAAGGATTCTTTTCAAATTTTCATTGCAACTTTCCCAAATCACACACACACATACACATACATATAGATAATAGTGGAGATGTGCTATTTGTTCAACATGATCAAGATTTGTCTAGCAAAAAAAAAAGCAAGTTGAAACAGCTTTTGAGGCAGAGGCAGCGACAGCTGACAGCTGTAGCATCTTTAACGTTAGCGGAATGATGAGTCATGTTTGTAATGCGAACTCGTTTATATCATCTTCGTGGTGTGGTCTATGTAAACTTGAATGTTTTCTTTTGCCCCTTTTTCCACATCCCACCTCCCCTCACCGTAGTGAAAAATATTGTCAAAATTGTTATATAGCGTGCTTGGGATTTGCTCGCCTTGCCCCATGTTTGTACCGTTTGCTTTCTTTTCGCCGCGTTACAAATACTTGAGGCATTTAGTCAGCTGCACACGCATCATACGCCTCATCATATGCCCCGATCTGTGGCCTCTCCCAGAACAAGCTTAGTCACGGGCAAACCTGGCGAGCTGAGTTCAGATGAGTTGAGTTGCAGCAATTTGTCAATTTTGCCCATCGCGCTTGCCCGTCTGCTGAAGGAAAACGGGCAAAATAATAAAAGAAGAATTTTTACACATTTTCATGGCCCTTAACGAAACGCCAACTTGGCCCTCGGGGAGTGATCAATCATAGATGAGACTCTGTCTAGTCCAGAGATTTGCAGATGTGCGTGGAAATTAGTATTTGTTACACTTTGTGTGTGCGCTCGACGAGTTTGGCAAAAAAAATTCTCAAATCTCTGGCAAAGACAAAAAAAGTAAGCAAATTAAATTTTGACAAATGATTCGCTGGTTTTGTTGGTTTCGGAGATCCTTTTTTGACTTCCTGGTTGAATTGAGGCATTCATCATCATTCTGTATATGATTGTGTCAAGTTTGTCGCCTAAGTCTTTCGTTTGATTTGTACTTGGCTAATTGCTGCCGCTTGCCGTAAACTTGCTGCTGTCTAAACTACATAAACTAAAACACCATAATTATGAGCTGTGATGATGAAAAGCAAAGTTTTTTAATATTTATAGCTTTTGTTGTTGTTGCTGTTGTTGTTGTTGCTGTGACTTGAAGCATCATCGTTGCTGTCTCAGTCGCTCACTGCAAGCTCTTCAAGCTGTCAAGCAGGAAATGTTTAGATTTATAATGTGCTCATTTGTTGTTGTACGACTGCATTCCCCCATGCCCAATTCCCGTCCTCTACACACATACAAACACACACACACACACATCAACCTCGCTTACCCCACTAATCGTCTTGTGCCTCTATCTCTGTCTGTGTCTTTGTCATTATAATTAATTTGTAACTATTTTTATGAGCTCATGTAAAATTTAAATGCACTCGCACTCGCACTCGCACTCTTAGTGCCTTGTGCCTTGTGCCTTGGCCCCACAATGACCAACGAATAACGAATAAGCGAACAAGTGTTCAAGTGTCAAGTGCTTGTGCAATTTCCGTTTAAAATTTGTGACCATCCGCCAAAAAGGTTGGAAATTATTCTGAAAAAATGGACGCAGCACCGTTGACGTTTGAAAAAACGAGCATCTAATTTTCAATAGAATACGAGTGCACGTATGATTTACCAAGACAAATTTACAAAAAATAAAACACAAAGAGTCTCAACGACGTGTGGGTCTCTTAACAAGCTAACAAATGCTCTTAAATTGGGGTACTTTCATTTTATCACAAACTTTGCTATTAATTTAATTAGAGCACCATCGTCTTTGACAAATTTAATTCATTTAAATTGATATAGCTAAAAATTTATTTTGGAATCAATGTTTTTTTTATTCATTATCAGATTTGTGACTACTGTTACTTTTCTCATCGTATAGAGAAAACTTGATGTTGTCACGAAAGATTATTTATTAAAAACTATTTTTAACAAGTCTCTAGTCGATAAATCCACTCCTCAGTTGAATGTTTGTATTTGTTGCTGGTGTTTGTTTCAAATTCGATCAAAATTTACCAGATTTTCAATAATTTTTCATTCATTCTAATAAAATATTTATCAATTTCATATTCCAGATTAAGTTATTACCGATTACTTGAGTAAATCAGAAACTGTTTTAGTTTTTAAGCAAATATGTTATACTGTGCATACTGTACAAGAAAAATTAAATCTAGCTTTGATAGTCTTTGAAGTCGATATACATAAATCTACTTGTCACGATTTGATATTCTGTACTGATATAGTAATATTTATGGGATCAGAGATACTTCTTAGAGACCTGGTAAGAGATACATTTGAACAAAACAATTATACCTTGCTTGGATAAGAATATAATAGTATTGATAAAAAATAAAATAATAGAAATAGTTGTTTTGAATATACCATATTTATCGAAAACGTTTGTTTTTAAAACTCACATTAACATTTTATTTAAACACTCATTTACCATAACATAGAGTATTTAGTCGTTTACTTTACTGCTCCGTTTGTGCCGTTACTTGTTATGCAAATGCGTGCAAAATGTGCGAAATTTTCTTCTGAGTATTGTGTGGTTGTGCTTTTGGTGGTGCCAGGGGTGCTGTTGGTGGTGCAACCGCCACAGTTGTGCCAACTTGTGCCTGTTTTGGCTTGAAGCCACACGTTTGCCAAGCTCTGTGGCATTTGTTACAATTTTAAATGTTAGCATAGGCAAAACGAGCAGCAGCAGCGGCAGCAGCAGGCGAAATGAAACTGCTGCCAATTGTTGGTACAAGTGTTTGGCTTGACATTTGAGAGCGCGTGCGCGCGTCTTAACGTGTGTGAGCCCCACATAAATATTGTTGGCCACAGCAAATTGGACCGGCCGCAATTGACATGTGGCCATGTGGCGAGTCCAGCTGGCGCCCCCAGGTGAAAAGCTGCGACCCCAAAACGACAATCGACAATAAATGAAATGAAATGTGAAAAAAAGGGCATACAAAACTTGTCCAACAAATTAGTAAAAACGCTTTGGAAATTGCATTAAAGGCTTGAATGTGACTTTGAATGGCCGTCCATGATTTGGCATAAACTTGTATAGCTAGCTGACTTGAGGCTGCTGCTGCCGATGTTGGCTGTTGATTCAATGAGCATTTAACTGCACTAGATGCCAATGACTTGACACATGCGAATCAAAAGGGGCTAAAGACTTAAAGCGCGCAACGTCAAGCTTTTCAGACCAGTCGAACACCAAGAGAGAGAGAGGAGAAGACAAGATTGCCAGACGAACTGATAGACAACCCAGCAAGGCAGCCAGTCAGACAGACAGACAGACAGAGAGACAAACAAACAGACAGCTGGCTAAATGTGCAGCAGCAGGGGGGCCAACAAACTAAAATAAAATCAACTGTGTTGGGAGCGTTTCTCATGATTTGTGTGCAATCGCATTTTGTATATAATTTTTGTTTCGTGTTTTTTTTTTTCGTTACTGCTGCTGCTGCTGCTTCTGTTGCTGTTGTTGCTGTTGTTGTTGTTGTTGCAGTTGACGGTCCGACAAACGACAAACGACAGTCAAGTGATGTAAAGTGTCTGCCGCAAATGCGACACGAGCAAACTAATTGTTGACTACTGAAGTGATTTTCTTTTGTTCAAGTGAGGAAGCTATATAGAAAGCTTATAGCTTATAGATAGAAAGCAGAAAGTTTAATGCAGTTGAGTGAATATTTAGTATTGCATTTTCTTTGATTTTTTGCTTGAATAAAAATTAATATATTAATGTAATTAAAATGCGCTTTAATTGAAATTTTAGTAATGATTTGAGTTATTTTCGTGTTATTCTTAATTATTTTATTCACTTTACTACTGAAGTTCGGTTTATATTTTGTCAGATTTATTAGTATATAACTGAAATGCGATTTATTTATTTATATACTAGAGTTTTTTTTAAGTTTACTATCACTAATGAACAGTTTATTACATTAAGTTTTGTATGTTTATATATAGATATTTTTTTTTTAATTTTCTTAGACTTTTATCTATTCTAAACATTTCTATGTTACAAATTTAACTAAAATCTTCGACAGCTTCAACTTTATTTAAAAATAGTTTATTAATTGTTTTAACTTTATCCAAAAACGTAAAATTCACTGGTTAGTTCTAACCCTATTGCGCTTTTCATTTTAAAAACAAAAGACTTAGGCAACGAACTTGCGGAGTTTAATGTACTTCTTAAACACAACGTCAGCAGCATTTCACGGTTCAAAAAAAAAGGTTTAACCCACAAAATTTTGCCGCCTTTTCATAAATCAACACGAACACAAAATTCTTTTCAAATGTAGCAATTGCCAAGTTGTTGGTGAAATGGTTCCCATAGCGCCTTCATAGGCACAAAGTTCCACAAATTGCTCGTTTACAAAAAAAAAAACCAAAAAAAAAAAACGGCAGTAGCAACAACAACAACAATAACAAGTACAAGCTTGTGCACTGCTCTTATTTAATTGACTTTTGACTCCCGAAATCAGGCGATGGCTGCTAACAAAAAAGTGCAGACAACAACAACAGCAGCAGCAGCAACAACAACAACAACAGCAACAAGAAGATGGCAGAGAAGAAGCTAAAGAAAATACCAAAAAAAAAAAGCTCGCACAGATAACAACGAGACAACAAACAAATAAATCGCATGCAACACACACACACACACACCGAAAAAGAGACCCCAAGAAGCTTAAGCCAAAAAAAAAGTCAGCCAAAACAAATAAACAAACAAAAACGACAACAACAACAACGACAATAGCAACAAAAACGACAACACTGGGGTCGCCCAGGCTGTGCAACAACAACAACAGCAACAATAATATTGAAATGAACACACAACAACAACAACAACAAAAAAATGCACTGTGCAAGTGCAAATAAAAGAGACGCGGACACATTTACTTATCGCGCCTCTTTAAGGCTGGCAACAGCAGCAACTGCCAACTGGCAACAACTCCAACAGCAACAACAACAACAACAAGAAACGGTGGCAAGAAAAAAGTAGACAACAAAACACATGCAAAACGTTTTGCAGCGACTGCGACGTCAACGGCGACGTCGACTGCAACTAGTTGACCAACTTCTTGCTGCTTCTAATGATCCAATTCCCACGAGCCGCGACGCTGCCGCCGATGACACTGACTGCAACTGCAACTACAACAGTGCTTGAGGCTGGAGAAGGCCGAGGCAAAGCAGATGACGACGACGACAACAACGAAGCTCGCCCAATGCAAAAAGTAGAAGGTGGAGGTTGTTACTGTTTTTGTTGTTGTTGTTGTTGTTGCTTTTGCTTTTGCTGTTGGCATCGCCTGCTTAAACAACTTTCAAAGTTAATAGTCTGCGCGACGTCGAGACACACACACACACACACACATACACACAGAAAAAGTTAGTGGAAACTGAAACCAGCCAACACCAAAATACCCAGCAGGAGTCAACTCTGCACATTTTGCAGCCTCGCTCGCTTTGCTTGCAGCATGAATCATTTCATTCGCTAGCCAACCCCAAAGAAAGCAGCCTCCCTAACCGCTGCCCCGCCCTGTCCTCGTCCTAGTCCTGATCTCAGTCTGGGTCTCTTGGTGTAAATGTGCTGCAACTTGGCTGTTATTAAGCATTTCCCATCTCTCTCTGCTCTCTGTTCTCTGCCTCTAATCCATTGGATGCTGTGCTCGAGTGTGGCCACACAGCGTTCGAACACAATTTACGTATACGTAATGCGACTAATTAAAATTGAATTTGTGATTTATTTTTTTTTATTTGTGATCTTTTGAGTTGTGTCGGTTTTTTTGGCGTGGGAACATGCAAAAATATTTGGAACTCATTCAGTTGATTGAAACAACAAATAATTAAATGTTAATCAAAAAGAAATGGAAAAGCAAAAGCATGGGAATTTTGATTTGAATTGGCCCAAAGTTGTTGGCTTTAATTACCACACTTTTTAAGCATTTTGCAATGTTAAACAAGTTTGGAGGCTCTAGTTGAGTATGCTCGACTAGAATATACCCTTAACCCTTGAACATACAGACGGACAAAGAGTCGGGCTTACAGATATAACTGACATAAGTTTACTACTATACCAATGCTAGATGGTTTCATATATCTGGTGTTTCTTAACTTGTTTTAATCAAAGTTTCACAAAAAGTCTGGAGTCTCTAGCTTTTTTAGTTCCTGAGATCGATGCGTTTATACATACAGACAGACGGACGGACAGACAAACGAACATGGCTATATCGACTCGGTTGTTGATGCTGCTCAAGAATGTATATACTTTATGAGATCGGAGAATCTTCAACTTGTCTGTTACATACTTTTGCACATAGCCATAAGTTTTTTACCCATTTCAAGGGTTAAGGGTATAAACAGAGGTTGATTGAACAATTTGATTGTAATCGAAATATTTTTTTTATTACAAGTTTTAGGTTATATAAATATGCAGAACACAAAACAAAATAATCTTCTTACACGAACTAATTTGAATCAAATTGACAATCAACTTCACAAAACATTGACATTTAACTATAATATAACTCTTTATCCTTGACATCGAATTGCAATCAAGAAATATTCAAAAAAAAAAAAAGAAGCTTGTTAATTAAAATGGAATTAAGCCAAACGAATATTTGCTTGGGGCGTGGGAAGAGGCAAAGTAAGTAGGTAAGTAAGTAAGACAAGTTTGCAAATGATTCAATGATATAACTGGAACTTTTTGTTCGGAATGCCAGTTCAAGACACCTCTGTCTTTAATGTTGATTTTGCACAAGCTGCTCTCAATGCCAAAGCCAAAGCCAAAGCCAAATGCTTCAATGCTCATCCCTACACGTGTGCAAAAACAAAAACCCAATAATGATAATAATAATAAATAAATAAGAATAAAAATAATAATATTAAAAGCAAATAGTCGCATTTGTTATTATTAGTAGCGCAATGCGATTTACAAATAACAATGGGCACAATTTGTGCTCGGGCTCATTGCACAGATCTCTAATGTAAACGGACATCTGCTGTTGTGATGCTTGTTGTTGTTGCTGTTGCTGTTGCTGTTATTGTTGCGGTTTGCTAATATTATATAGTTAGATATACAGATATACAGATTCATATAGATAGATAGGTGAATGAATACTTGTCTCAGTGCAATTTATATAAATTTAATTCAATTTGCTGCGCTAAATCGCTTGTGAGTCGTGCAGAGGTCGTCGCATTTCGATTCTCAACTTAAGTATTCTCCTCTATCACAACATGGCCAGCTGGCCAATTAATTGAATGCTTTATACTCTAATGCTATATTGCTATTCATAGCTGTTGTTGTTGTTGTTGTTGCTAACTCCCAGCTAACCGCAATTCTAACAATTTGGCAGCTCATTACCAAACACCAAGCAAACCACACAACCACACAAACAACACACACAAGTTGCCTCCAATAAACGGTGCACAACCTTGACCTTAAGGCAAACATTTTGCCGCTGCACCATTATTAACATTATCATCAACATCATCATCGCTGTCATTATTAATAATATTATTGTTATTATTATGGATTACAAACCAAAAATTATAACAATTTTGTTACGCTTCTTTGAGGAAAGCTTCAGTTCAGCCAGCAGTTCAGTACTAAGTACAGTAAAGCAAGTAGAAGCAGAAACTAGGCGCCAACTGTTGGCAGTCAACAATCCACGTAATAAAGTGGCTGGCGGGGCAACCAGTCGGAACACACATTGGCAAGTGCGGCTTGGCAAAGTGTTGAACTTGAAATCGAAAGCACCAGCACAAAAAGCAAAGGCAATGGGCCAAGTTAACAACAACAAAAAGAAAAACAAAATTACGATACTTAAGTATATATACATATATATATATATATATGATTTGAGCATACAGACGAAACTTGTATGCTCTAACTAAATCAACTTTTATTATTGTGAGTTGTGGAAAATTTTGTTAATTTCTTTGTTGACATTTTCGGAATGTTCTTCTTAACTTCTTTACTTATCTTTTGAACAATGATTCCTCTGCTCAATAATTGCTTTACCATATACCTTATATATATTTTTATTGCTAGTTTTTACTAAATAAGTTGGATCTCGAGTTGAGAATATCACTGTTACTTTTTTAAATTATTATTTCAACTATGATTACTTGTTGTATTCACAAAGATCGTTAAGATAAATAATATCAATATAAATGTGTTAAGTCATTTTATTTATAATATTTTGATATTATATATATTTTTGTGTTTATCCCGTTTGCTACTGAACACAACTTCATCTATGCCCTATTCTTTCTCAACGATCTCCCGACTTAAGTATTAAAACCTTGACAAGGCCACGCGCCTTCTTTTAACTAGGCGTATTAAAAAAGAAAAAAATAGGTGTTCACTGTCGAGGCATGGTGTTGAAGTACTTTGCCCCTGCCCCTGCCTCATTCTCCGTGCCACACGTTTCTTCTTGTGATCTTATGTTGAGCCACGCGCTAATTTGAAAATAATGCGCTCAATCATTTTCACATTTCGCTTTTCATAAGCATACGCCTAGGAAGCCAAGACAGAGAGATAGATAGAGAGAGAGGGATAGCGTATATTTCGCTGCGTTTTTACTAAGTCTTTCCAGTTCGCTTCCCTTGCCGCGCCCGTCGCGCCCCGCCTTGCTGAATTGTCTGTATAATTACATAATATTGCATAATTTGCAAAGTACTTTGGCTTTGGGATTTATGCTCTGTTAGCTACGGTCGACTCCAAGTACTCCAAAGATTCAAGATTCGAGCACTACGAGCAATCTAACGGAAGGGGTCGTGGGGGTGGGAGAGGGGATGTTGTGGGGGAGTATAACTAACAGATACAGACAGAGAGACAGAGACTTGAAGTCAGCACAATGCTGCCTCATTATCGTTTTGCTGACCGGGTCTTCGTTTTCTTAGCTTTCGTCCCGTCCCGTCCCGTCTCGTCTTGTCTCGTCTCGTTCCGTTTCGTTTTCATTTTCGTTTTCAGTATCAGTGCACAATGTGGTACTTAAATAATAGAAGTTTAATAGCGTTTTGTTTTCGGTACTTTGTCGGTACTTTGCTGTATTTTTCCAACTATTCTTCTTCATCAGCAAAGGCTTTTATTGCCGTTGCCGTTGCCATTGCTGTTGCTGTTGCTGTTTTGAACTACTAATGCATTCAGCTGTGTAGGATTTTTGTCAAGGTTAGCCAGTTGTTTGTAGTACGAATACGAATCGGGCGGATATAATGACTTTTGATGCATGTTGCTGTTCGTATTTTTTTTGTGTTTAGTCAGTTTTAGGCAGCATCTTTGTGTTCAAAAACGGAGAGGAAGTGCGCTGTTTGCCAAAATGTAGTGTAATTGTTGTTGCTTGTTCTTAAGTTCGTTCAAGTTCGTTGCCTAAGTCATTTGTGCAACACAGTCTTGTACTGTACTGTAATATGTTGCAACGACTTTCAGTTCACTAATTTCGCGCATTAATCATGTAAGCAAACTGATTACACATGCACCACGCGAGCACAACCCACCAAATCAAAAAAGAGTTGCCAAAAGGCACCAAAGCAACCACAGCCTAACTACACATGCCACAAATGATGTCTGCCACAGGATGAGGCTGCTGCTGCATTTTGGGGGCGCCTGAAATGTATATCTGTAAATAGTAAATGAAGTTGTCTGTTGGCTCTCACCCAATGCTCACCCGGTCTAGGCTACGCCAGGCTAGGCTAGTAAAGTCATCAAGCCCAAAGCTCCACTAGCTTCAGGATTGATCATTGATCTTTTGGCACTCGCCAGACACATGTGCCACAGACATATGTAAGTTGCAGTTGTACCTGGAGCCTGCCTTCACAAAAATTATAAATAGTGCAAATGCGTGCAGTGCATCATCATCATTAGTTTTTGGCCAGGCCAATAGACTTGTCTAGTCAAAACGGAACGAAAAGAAAGGCGAGGCGAGGCTTGGCTTTGCTTTGGCTTGGCTTGACTTAAGCCTAAGTCGACTTTGTTGCTGCCCTATAACTTGTCTTGGCCAATTATGTAACACAAATCATCAGCCTTGGCCAAGGCATTTGTCTTTCGGCCCATCCAGCTTTGTCCAGCTTTGCTTAATCATTTCAATTTGTTTTCTACTCTGCCTCAATGTGGCTTGTAACTTAATTACTGTCTCTCTCTGGTCTGGTCGGACTGATTTTTGTGTTCTTCGGTTTGGTTAGACAAATTTTACCATATCAAGTTCGTGTCCTAAGAGTCATTTGGTTTTGTTTATGTTGCTGTTGTTGTTGTTGTTGCAGGCATTTTCTAATTGCAAGTTAATTTCTTGTGGCGAACATAAATTTAACATTCTAATTGAGTTATCAACCGCAACATGTACACCACACGAGTAAAAATTCCAACAAGGAGTCGAGCACAACAGCAACAGCAACAAGAAGAAGAAGAAGAAGACGGAACAACTTTTACAGCTCCTCAAGAAAACTGGCTACGCATGTGAAAAATTGCAACTGGCTATGGCAACAACAAAACCGCAAACCAACAAAAATTGCAAAGCAACCAACAACAACAGCAACAACAACCGCCGACAACACAAACAACTCAAACAACATCAACAACAATACTGCCGCTGCTTCTGCCACTGCCACTGCTGCTGCTGCTGCTTGTGTTAGTTGCTGTAATTACATTTTCTCTCTGTGTGTGTGTTTGGAGCGCGGCAAATGCTTTTTGGACTTTTGCTAATTTGCTGGCTGTGCTTCTGTTTTATTTTTTTGCATTTTACATTTTGCATTTTGGCCATGTTTAGCCAGCTAGCTACTAGTATACAAACATCCATGGCTTTGGCTTATTTATTTTTAGGCATTTATAACTTTTTGTCTGCGAGAGAATTTTTGTTCAACGTGCAAATATGTGTTTCGGCCAGGCCGGGACGGGACGGGACGAGTAGCTCATATAGCTTCTTCGTAGCTCGTAATTAATTTACTTTGTGTGTTCGCAGCAGCAGCAGCGGCCAACAAAAATATGAAAAAATCCATTACGCAAATGTTTATGACCAAAATGGTCAGCAACAACAGCAACAGCAGTGGCAGTGGCAGCAACTGGGCAACAAGTTGACTGCAGCAGCTTGGCGCAAATGCAAATAGAAAAGATGCCACAAAGAGTTGGAGCTGCAAATGGAAATGGAGTTGCAGATGCGTGCGACGACGGAGTCGAAGTGCATTTGACTGTAAGCCACCGGCGGCAGCAGCCAAGTCAATTCCAAGTCAAGTGTCTGTCTGTCCAGTTTGGGGCCATGCCTCAGGCAGAGACACACACATACACATACGCATACATAACTCAACATTGTAATGCGTTTCTCTCTCTCTGCCTGCCTGCCAATATGAATATTTTAGTTGATTTTCACCAGTTGTTAAGTTCGTTGTCCAAGTCTTTTGTTTGCTGTACAGCCAGTCAGCCAGCCAGTCAGTCAGTAGAGAAGGCGTAACAGTTCACATTGTATTAGTACATTTGATTAGCAACAAAATTAGAGTCCATATACAATCCTAAAAGCCGATTTGGCCAACAAAGTTGTTCCAGCCATAAAACTGAAAAACTCGAAACACTCAAAAACGAATTAAAACCAAAACCAACTTAAATTACATTCTAGCCAATTTTCAGATTATACTGAACTGAATAATAGTTAAGCTTTGAGATATAAAATATTTCCGATTTGTATTGCATTTTTATGATGATTGAATTAATTATACAGAATCTCAGCAGTCTATTAAACATTTCCGATCAATTTGTCTTATAAATTATAATCTTAGCCAAATCATATATTTTGCCAATTCTTGTTCCTCTTCATCTTGTTGTTGTTGTGGTTGGGTTAAGAGTTTCAAATCAAAGATTTAGTTTATTGTCTCACATTTCAACTAATTAACACCGCGGCGGTATCCGCCCCCTTTTGGCAACCTCATTTCTAGTAGGAACAGGCAGGCAGGCAGACTTTTGGAGTAAACGAAAATCGGCTTAAGATCATAAAAAACGCACTTAAACAAAATTTAATATTCAAATATTGACATTTAGTGGCATGTTAGCAACAACTTACGTGAAACTTTTCTGTATGGAAATCTATTTGGGATACGCAGTTTCGAGACGCTTAATAATATTAACTAATTGATCTGCATTAATTTAGCTTGACATGAAGTCTACCAGAAAACCAAAAAGAAAAAAAAAACAAAAACAGGTGAAGCGATCGCAGCTGCCGTTTATGAAGATCAAACAGCATTAAAGTGTGCGTGTGTGTGTGTGTGAGTGTGTGTAGTGTGTATTATGATTATTATATTTATATTTATATAGCATGTTTTTTTTCTTTTCTAAAAATTATGACATCATTTAAATATTTTCGCCTTAAGTTTTTTGTGTAAACTGGTTTAGGCCACTGCTATTTTTTTCCCCCTATTGTTGTTGTTGTTATTGATTTTGTGTCTTTTTTTGTTGAGTGTTTTTGTTTTATTTTTATAAATTTTTCTCTTCCCCCTCCCATAAATGCTGGGTAATTATGCATGGGCTTCCAAAAGCTCATAATTCATAAATTTGTGCGCCCAATTGCTAGATGCGGAAGCGCTTTTGTTTTCGCTCTATTCGATGGTTTGATATCGATCTGATATCGATTTTGAATTTTCCATTGCCTTATCTTATCAGTGAAATAAAATTATATTTGATGTCTTCGTTTTGTGTTGTTTTCGTTTTTTTTTTTTTTTGCACTTAAACTAATCAAAATTTGCTTTGCATTTCATTTGGTTTTTTGTTTTATGGGGTGAAGCTAAGGTGCTCGTAAAAATGTTTTTATCTGATTTTATATTTATATCAGTTTGTCAACTTTTTAGCTCGTAAAATAAATCTAAGCAAGTGAGCGAGTAAGCTCGACTAGAAGATACCCTTAACCTGACAGACATGCCTGACATATGTGTACTACTATACCAATGCTTGATGGTTTCATATATCTGGCGTTTCTTAACTGATTTTAATCAAAACTGAAAGAGTTATCGAAAATTTGAAACGAAATTGCTATGCCTAGGGATGAGGAGTGCTCATATCCAAAATCTGGCTTCTCGAGCTTTTGTAGTTCCTGAGTATTTTCCATGATTTTTTACCCATATCATGGGTTAAGGGTATAAAAATATACACTACTCGGGGTAGGGCAACAGCAGTGCACTATTAAATGTGTTGTGCTTATATATTTTTTACAAAATTGAATTGGATTAGAGAAATCTAAGGAAAATTTAGGATAATGTAATAGTTATATAAGCGATTTTTTAATTTTCTAATATATAGTAATCAACAAAAAATAATATTTTCTCAAATTTACCTCATTTAGATTTAGATAAAGTAAATTCAATATTTAAATACTTAACGCAAGAGAGTTAATCACATTTAAAGTTATTCACAAATTTTATAAAAGATGTTGATTATTATTTAATCCTAACCAATGAAATGCGTAAATGATAAGGTAAAATAAGGTAAGGTAAATAACAGACAGAAGAAAGAGTCTCTCACCCCAATGAATATATTCTGAATCAGCCAAGCGGATATAGCATGTTCCGTGTGCACGTATAAACGTGACGACTGAAGAGTTAGACTATAAGAGCTAGACCTTAACTAATATTTACATAGTTTATAACACAACTTCTCCTTTTTTTTTGTTAAATTGGAAATTGATTGATTGATTGATTAATAAAAGATAATTGATTTATAATTAAGATTTGGTGCACACAACACCACCAGCATGACCGTCTGATGATCAGGGTATCTCATAGTCTAGCCAACTCTATTAGAGACTTGCTCTTATTGCTTTTGTGCTTGGCGCTCTGCATTTATCATGCGCTTTGCCTTATTTTGTGTGTTAAAATATGCGACATTTTACGGTTGAGCTTACAGCCAACAACCAAGCAGCCTGACAGGCAGGCAGAGAGGCAGACAGGGAGGCAGGCAGGGAGGCCAGGCCAACAAGCAGGTAGTCAAGCATACTTGTTATAAGATCCGTATAAATTATATAGTTCGCCTTCGAAGCTTAACTTACCGCATATGGATTATCCTGATTCATCATTATAGATGCTTATAAGTGAGGCCTTTGTGCTTCCGAAATTGATTGTTTGCGGGTGCTGCAAAAAATAATAATAATAATAATAATAAAAATATATATCAATGGTAAATTGGATGGTAGAGGCCATTTGGATTATGGTTTTGGGATGCCAAGCAATAGTCATAATTTTAATATTTATTATTTAATACAGAATGCAAATACTGAACATTCGATTGCTGCACCTTAAAAAAAAATAAAATTTATGCCGTTGTTTGCCTTAAATGATAATTGTGAAGACTCCGAAAGTTGTTGCTTGCAATTGAGCTCAAAAAGTTAAAGAGACGGGCAACTGGACTTCTCTCTGTGTTTGAGTTAATGTGTGTGTGTGTGTGTGTGTTAACAACTAGTTGACTGGAGCAACAGGTGTTTGCTTACATATGTTATGTCGTTGCTGCCCCTTCGCCCCTCGCCCGTTTGCCACATTTGCATTTAATATGGACACAAGTTAACGCATTTGTACTAAATACTTTCACACTTTGTCTCAACCTCTTCAAAAGCGAGTCGAGTCGAGTCGAGTCGAGTGCAATAGGAAGCCGCAATTGTTGTCTTCCGGCTTGCCCTCGTAAGGATGCGGTTACATCTGCAGTTTTTTGTTTTCGCTATCACAAAACGAACATCAGCAGCAACAATAACTACCCAACAACAACAACAACAACATGCAACAGCAACGACCTTGATGTGTTAATTTGTCGTGCAGCATCCACAGCATTCAAACACCTGGCCCAACTCTATTTATATCTACTAAATACTTTATTCTTGTGATTTATCTCGAAGCTTGCAGAAGAGAAACTAAAGACTTAGGCAACGAACTTGTTGCCGCAACACTAAACTTAATCTAACGAATTGCCAGTTAACTAGTACAAGTAGAGCTTAAGAATAGCTTGTTATTGTTGTTGTTGCTGGGTGAGACTTAAAGATACTCTGTAGATAATTAGCTGCATATATCGTTATATCTTTTGCCAAATATAATTGACTTGTTTACTATAGCTATTGTATATATCGACAGTTTTATCTGTTTTATTATTATGCATTTTTTATTTTTAATTAATTAACTCATAATAATGTCAAATTTAGGTTGGTCAGATCAAAAATAGGTGTGCCGTTTGAATGTTTATGGATGTTGATGGAAACTGGTAAAACGGTTTGAGTTGAGAATATTAATACAAATTTATTGGTCTGTGCCAATTTTCGGACATACTTTATGTTGGGCAAGTTTTCTATACATTTTTCATTAATTAGACTTTAAGCGTTCTTTGCGATTTCACGTTTAATCCCACACATAAATAAAATAAAATCTGTGAGAATTGTTATGGAGCGAGAGATTGACTTAACCTCTAACAGCTCAATGTTGTTGTTCAACTTTGTTGAATCAATTCTTATTTTCAATTCATTCAAAAGAGAAATTAAATAATATAACTACTCAAAATAAGTGCAAAGCTCATTTGGGCTGTTTGTTGATGGAAGTCAGTCAATTATGTATGTGTTTTATTGGGCATCTCTTAAAAGTATGCTATGTGATTGTAAATTGTCTTTTTTTTGGTATATCATTATAATTATCTACCATTGATAAAGTTTACAACTTGCTTATTCCCAATATATTCATACAACTGATATACCCAATGTTCGTTTCTCAGAGAGGGTGCACTTTAAAGTGCATGCTTTGTCAATATTTGCGACACATGCAAGTAAGCAAGTAAGCAAGCAAGCCAGAAAGCATCCAAGTCATCGTCTTTGATTACAATTCTAGGCTAGTCGATAGTTCGAAGGTAACGAAGGTTTTTGTAACAAAATTCAAGCAAATAAAGCTTTACACGCTATTTGCATTATTAAACTAACATGTGCGGGCCTACACAGCCCAAAAAAAGGGTGTTATCTCCCCAAAAACTATATTATTGCAATAGAGAACTTGCCTAAGAAGCTAAAGAACAGATGTCAAGTACAGTGCAAACTAAGGGAACGAAAAAAAGGTACACAACAAACCAGAATTTAGAGGTTAAGATATCATTTTTACTTCATTTACTACTTTTTCATCAATGGTTTTTACAATATATGTATTTGTCACAAAATTGCGGACAGCAAAAATTTGATTTTCAAATACAAAAATCTATTCTTCTCTGTATCAACACACATATCTCAGTTAATTTTGATTGGAAAGACAAGTTTTTAGGGATTTTTTAGGAATACAAATAATTTAATATTTCAAATAGAAATTTACAATAGTTTAGCAATTTTGTTATTACTAAGTAAGTAAACTAAGACAAGTTAACGGTTACCCTTTTTTATAAGTTAAGAATCTTTGCTGTTTTCTTAAATGGTTTTGTTCAGTGTATTGGGGCTTTGGCTTACATTGATCTGTAATGTCGTCGTAAAGTTTATTTGCCTGCCTTTGTCGTTGTTAGTTGTTTTTGTTGTTGTTGTTGTTGGCTGTTGTTGTTTTTGGCTGGTGTTTTTTATGGCCACACTAAAAAGTGCACTGGACAACAAAACGGAACGGAAAAAACTTTCTCACACAGAGAGAATTGCGTTTAACCAAATCTTAGAGTCAGTTGTGCCAATCAGTCAGTTCGTCAATTCGTCAGTCAGTCAAACAGTCAATCAGTCGGTTTGTCAAGTTTGTGTTGTGTGTCTTTTATCTTTGTTTCGATGTTATCTGAATTTGAAACGTTAATGAAATTCACATGTTTGATTTTAATGCCATGCCATCTTTTTTATATTGTATGTATGATGAATGTATCTCAATGTTTGCCATGAATATGTTCTGTTCTTTTCCGTTCGTATCTCACGGCTTCACATCAATCTTCCAATCAAAAGTTATCGCCAGATTGAGTGAGGCTCCAACTCAACTCTTATGGTTATGTTAATAGCTGATAGTAGATTTTTTTTAGATATTATTCGTCGTTTTCGTTTGTTTCTCAAGCTATTAACTTTAGCTTTTTTCTAGCTGACCGGCTTGCCGGGCAAATTATGAATGATGTTCAGGGTTTTTTCCAAGTTCTGTTTAGCATTGCCATAAAATTGGTAAAACAATAACAAAAGACTAAAAATATCATCGTACCTTATCAACAATGCCTTTGAACTGTCCGAAAAAAAACAGTATTCTGTATGTTGAGATAGTTTTTTTAATCCAAATTTGAATAAATTTCAATGTTGTTCGGTTAGGATTTTTTGTTTGTTTTTATTTTGTTGTTTTACGTACTTTTTTCAGAGTGCACTGATCAACAGTTTGTTGTTGTTTTTGTTGATGATGGGTTCGGTTTTTAAGCTTCTCCTCTATAAGTATGTATATAATTTTTTGCGTATCGGCGTAAATCGAATGAAAAACGAAAAAAAATCCATTTAGGTTGTTTTGTTATTTGTGCACATCGTGAACTCTCCTCACACTGCTCGTTTATTTTCTACTATTATTATTTTTTTATTATTAATATTATTATTTTTCACCTTGCGCCAATAAAACGTCACTTGAAGCGTATAAAGTATATTTAAGCAATTGTAGTTGCTGTTGTTGCTTTTGTTGTTGTTGTTGTTGTAAGTCGTTACTAAATTGCACTTGACTTTTAGAACTTTAGACGAGCGTGAAGCTCAACTTATTAAATACATATGTAAAGGTATGTGTGTGTGTATGTATGTTTACCGATCTTAACTCTAAAACACGCGCTCGTTACGCTCTCTGCACTTGTATGTGTGTATGTACACACGCTCTGTATGCGTATGTGTGTATGTGTAACTTTTCAATTTGCTGCCATCTAATTTATATAGAACATAGTGGAAAGATGTTGAGTTATATTTGATTTGTGTTCAGTTCAGTTTTTGTTGTTGTTGCGGTTGTTGTTGTTTTAGGCCACACCTTTATTTGGTGAAAAGGCACTTGGGACACGAATTGGGCAAATGGCGAACAAGCGCGCGCGCGCCTCTGTTTTCTTTTTTATTGCCTATCATATGCAGTGCTCTCTTTCTCTCTTTGGGTGAGTGTGCATGTGCGTGTGTGTGTGTGTGTTCTATATCACTTAATAACTGTTATTGGGTCACTGGCCAGATTTTGGCATGAGTCAAACGTAAAGCGATAAACGGGTCACCGATAAACACACCAAAACAATCGATAAACAAAGAACGCACGTTAACGGTTCAAAAGCCGAGCCGACGATAAGCGAGCGTGCGAACGTGCGACATGCGACATGCGATTCGAGCGAGCGAGCAAGAAGCGCGAGCTATCACTAAAGACTGATGTTAAACAGTTCTGCAAAAATGCTCTGACTACGGAAAATGCCGAACCGCACCTGGTAGCGGCTGCTGCTGTTGCTGTTGCTGCGGCGGCGGCGGTGGCTGCTGACTCGGGAGGCCTCTGCAAAATGCTCACGAGCTCCGGCGAGATGCTTTGCAATCAACGAAGTCAACAACAGTCAGGCTTCGGCATTCGGCTGGGCTACCATACGGCAGCAGCAGCAGCAACTACAACAGCAACAACAACAATGAGAAGAAGAAGCTACTGCTATAAACAAAAACTACAAACTGGTTGTCTCATCAAAAGACAAACACAGCACACACCAAACAAGAAGACGCAAGCGCGCAAACTGTGCGCTCTCTAACGGTGCTCGCCACCAACAGCAACAACAACAACAATACGATTTGAAGAGCAATTGAGAAAACGCTCGAGAGAGAGAGGCAGAGAGCTTTGAGTGACTTTAATCGTTAACAGAGTTCTGTTAGGACATGCAATACTCACTCACAATATGAATTGACTGTATGGCTCATGCGCGCACTCACTCTCACTCCATTTTGTATTTAACTGAGCGCAATGCGCACTCTCACTCAGTTTGTCGCTCTCTGCGCTAGGCGAGCGTTACGACATTTGATTGGCTCGATTAACACAATCGGAGCACCTGGTTATAAACCAGTATAGCAGCACACGCTCGCACACACAGACGAACTATATACAAGCGCATGAAGAAGAGACGGCACGATCGCTTGCTCGCCTTGTCGGTCTATAAATATGAAGAGCAGCAGCTGCTCTGCGCATTGGCTAAAAAGAGAGCGCTATGTAGCGCTGCTGTGCTCGACTGAACGCGAACTTATTTACTCATTTCATTGACCAATGCAGAGCACAACACACGCATACACAAACAACTGCATGCATATACCTCTTCTCATACACATACAAATGAGAGCGATCATTTGACTTCGAGTTCGAGTTCGTGTGTGTGTGTATGTGTGTGTGTGCGTTCGTTTGGTCAGCCAGGCAGCTGTCGCACGTGGGCGTGGTCTATTTATGCACAGCACAACTGTTGCTATGTATCGATCGATAGTTGTTGCCCCCCTCCCGGGCGCCACTACTCCCCCTACCACCCTGCCATCCCAAAACAATCCAGTTGGTGTAAATAGTATTTTGTTTTTGTTGTTGTTTTTATTTTGCATGCACACGAACTGGATTCAATTGCCGTTGGCTGGGGCAACACTTGGCGCAAGTTTGTTACTCAGTTCAGTTAGTTAGTTAGTTACTTAGTTAGTTAGTTAGTTAGTTAGTTGTTAGTGTGTTGGCTTGGGGCTGACTTCCCCATTGCGTTAACGGTGTTGATTTGACATCTAACCGCCCGCCTCGCGACGCCTTCGAGTCGTCCGCCTCACGCCATCTTTTTAGCCATTTGCCGTTGTCAAGCTGTCATAGTATTGATCGTTAAAAGCGTTATCTGTTGCTAGCCATAAGACATTTTACGATATTACTTACTAAAAAAAATCCACTGCAACTACTTGAAACACCAGAAACACTTGTTCAACATGTTGCAAATAGTATGCATTGAATATCTGGCCAGTTGTCAGCTTAAAAGATATAAAATGTATCATAAAATCAATCGAATACAATGTTATACTCATGTCTTTGTGCAGCTAATGAACTCTCTCTGAAAACAAACTGCATTATTCATACATTATTTTAAAGTTGAGTTACTTTTTGTGTTGGTTTTTTTCATACATTATGTGTAGTGTTATACATATCTATAAGTTGTGAAGTTAAATGCACATTCATTTGTTTTGAATATTTCGTTGATAATTTTATTTTTATGTCTTAATACCAATAATCTGACATAATCTAAGAAATCGAAACTCAATTTTAGTTTATTAAACCACATAAAATTAAAATAATTACTGTGCAAATATTTATTTAAGATTCTTACATATGTTTTCTCTTTACTACTTACTTCTTACACTTTTTAATCGACATTTATTTTTCTACCTAGAAACATTTCTCTTGTTTTCCCATTTACGAAAAGTCACATTTCACAATCTTTTGCTCTTTTCGTTCATAATGAACATTTCTTCTGCAGATGTTCGCCTAATTCTTGTTGCATTAGGGGCGTGACGCCAGCAAAAACTATTCCTGACAATATAATACAACATTCCCACTAACTGAAAAATATTTTACAGAAGTTAATCCAATTTGTCGAGTTTTATGATGGGCAAACCAGCCGAAAACCAGCCGAAAACCCGCAACTCGTTATCATGTCTGTGTATATTTGTTGTTTTGTTGTTGTTTTCCAACCCTTTTACTACCCGGGAGAAAGCAGTAAACGGAAAGAAAGAAGGAAAAGTCAAATCAACTGCGGGCTGTGTGTGTTTCAAGTCAACGCCCCGAAACAAGACAAGACAAACTTAGGATTGTGAATGCGACTTTTATCGCTTTAAAAAGGGGGTGTTTAAACCCATTACGTTGCGGCACAAGTATGCACAAGTAAGAAGAAGAAGAAGCAGTAAGAAAAGATTCCTGTAGAGTTTTTAGTATGATTTTTCGATTCGGCGCTGCGGTTGCTCTTTGCGGTTATCCTTTGAGCTACCTTTTTTCCTTTGACTGTGCACACACTCGGACACACACCCACACAAAAGGCCATTCGCTTTGGTTTGCCTTTGTGACAGAAAATTTCATGCTTTAATTTCCCAACATTTGCATATTGAAATGGTATGGTATGTGTGTGTGATATGTCCTGGCTAATCCTTGCTGAGCAACAGATTATCCCTTGCAATTGTTTGCTTGATTTGTTTGTTATGGATGCTCAGAATTGTGCTGATGCTGCTTCTGCTACTTCTGCTGCTGCTGCTGCTGTTCCTTCTGCAGAATCACTCTCGCATCCCAAAAAGGGAACAATGCGAAACGAGGAGTACGAAACTGCGTCTTCCTCTTGGGCCTGGGCCTGGGCCTGGGCTTGTTACTGGTACTCGCCCCTTTTTGGTTACACTTTAATGCGTTCTAATGTATGTGACTTTTGGGCCAGATCCTCAAAAACGCGACTCAAACAAATGGTGCCGACCTCAGTGTGTCTCCGTCAGTTTGAAGTGACTTGCGAAAATGTTGCAGTTGTATTGCCCATTGTCCTGCATCAATCAGCAATCATCAATCATTTTGCCTGCTCAATATAAATATTTTCGGGCGAAATTAGGTTAAAGGCTTGCGAAAACTAACAAGGAAGCGAAGAGTAGAGCGAGAGGAAGAGATGGAAGGGGGATCCCAACGGACAATGGCAGCTAAATTTCAATCGTTATTCCGGTATTCCAGTTCTTGAACTTATGTCATGCCATGAAAATAGCTGGAAATGCCTGCTCTAACACATACTGTTCCACTGTGTGTGCGAGTGTGCGTGTGTGTGTGTGTGTATACAATAAATTAATTATAAATGCATTAATCACTGACAAAAACTTTGACAAATATTGACATGAGCGTTCGTCGTTCGTCGTTCATTTCATGTCATTTCGTCCCGTCTCGTCTCGTTTCGTTTCGTCTCATCTCGTTTCGTTCTTTACGTTGCGTTGTACGCAAAAAATTGCAAACAGAGACACCAAAAATTTAAAACACGTTTTCGCGCTTATTTCTTGACTAATTTATGCGTTCGATATGTCCGATTGTCTTTCCACTGAGCTGATCATTCAGTTATTATACAGTTTCGTCTTAATTATACCCTCTATAAGCATTAGTCCCTAATAGGTTTAAAGAAAACTGTGACAAATTCAAACGTGAGGAACGTGTGCTAAACCTTTTAAATAGTTTCAAATTAATGAAGCATTAGGTAAAGAAAGATATCTTAAGATAGAGCAGATATGAGAAATAAATCATACAGTACTTTTAGAGTTTTTTTTTTCACCTACGCAACAAAATTTTATGATTTTTACATAATTTTTGAAGAGTTAAGAATTTGATTATCTTTTTCTACACTTAAATATTGGTAACTAACATTTTTCTCATTCGTAATCAACAATTTGAAACCATTTTAATGCAATTGCCATTCAATTTCCCAACAAAATACCAATTTACAGGGTATTCCAGATTCGTGTGCAATTGCTGCAAATGCTTATCGTTCGTTTCGTATTGTGCAAAGTGCCACATTTTTATTCGAATTCATTTTTGTTGTTTATTTTTTGTTTTTCGTTTTTGATTTTGATTGAAAGCCCCAGAAATTGATTTCCACCTTGCGGCATTTGGATGCTCTTTGGCATGTTTCACATTTGGCAGCTTTGTTGTGTGTGTGCGTGTGTGTGTGTGTGTGTGTGGTGTATGCAAATGAGATCATTGATCTGTTTTGGTATCGATTCGCTTTTGAAGACATCGTGCGTGCCACATAAAACTTGAAACCAAATCATATTTGACCCTTAGGGGTCGCGCATGCCAATAATGTGTGTAAACCAGAAAGAAACACACCGAAAACCGAAAACAGAAACAGAAATGTTAATTTCCTACTCTAAAAGTTTTATATGAAAAATGTGAACCATTTGAGACAAAAGCTGAATCGAAAGGGGGGATTTCTTTTTGATCAAGTTTTGCTTTGTTTTTGTTTGTGCGAGCATTTTGGCTAGATATGTTTTCCAGTGTGAATTTGAATTTAATCAAATTATTTATGTGAGTTTGTTGCATTTATTTTGGGACATTGATAAATTGCTAAATCGGATTTGACTATGTTTAAAAATAAACACAAAATATCAACAAATTGCTCCAAAAAAACAACAAAGAAACAAGCCAAAAAGAGACTCACTTTTGATGTTTTGTTATGACAACAATTTACATGGCATACAATTTGCTAGAAAGCTCAGATTATTCCATATTTTATGGTCTCAACCGGTTCTTGTGGCCGGGGCCAAGCGCGTCAAGAACAGCTTCCGTGCGCTCGTACTATGATCAACTCGTATGATGGGAGCCCATTTCCATTTCCATTTCCAATTCCATTTCGAGAACAGACAAAAGTTGCGCTTTGTACTGAAATTGGGCGAGATTTGTTTGTGTAAATGTCATAAAATAGACGCGCTTAAACACCAATTTAACAATTGTTCAACACTATTCTTCAGCGTCTCTTTTCATTTCGGTTTGCTTTGAGATCTGTGAGATCTGTGGGAACCCGAGTACCGTTGACATCACACATCGGGTCGTCTCTTGGAGCGTCTTGGAGCGGAGCGTCCCTGGTTCGGTCCGAACCGATTTCAATGCGTAATTGTAACGTCTTTGTGATTGTTATTAACACCTTAAAGCTGCCGAAGCCAAATGGACTATGAAGTTGCCCCCAAAAAGGTGTTTCACCTTTCGTTCAAAATCGAGCAAAACAAAGCCAAGCATCTGTTGCCCCTGTTACCTCGTAATGGTATATGGAATTTCGTGAATTTATGCATAATGGTGGTACATTAAAATCATAACGTCTCACACACAAACTAAACACACAAAAATGAGACGATGCTGTGAAATAAGCCAAGCTTCAGTTTGGTTCAGTTCGGTTTGGTTCAGTTTGGTTTAGTTTTTAGTTGTTGTTTTCGGTTTTAGTGGGTCATAAATGGGAAGATTTTTCACAGCTGATTGTGAGAAATGTGCGCGCCTTTGAATGCCACAGCACTGTGGAGCAGTCCCACTTTACTGCGTCTTATTCTTCCCCCACATTCATTGTTCCCAGTTCAACTTGTCGAGGCTAGTTTTATTTCTGTTCGTAGGTGATTTGGGGACTTATTTAATAAGTGTAAGTTGTCAAATTCTTACAAATTCAGAAAGATAATTGAATTTTTTTTTCTGTACTGGCAAATAACATTGCTTCTAACTCGATCAACAACAAATTTCTTATATAAAATATGATTTTTTTCATACCCCTAACCTATGAAATAAGGGTATAATGGTTTTGTGCAAATATAAACGCATCGATCTCAGGAACTACGGAAGCTAGATACTTCAGATTCAGATTTTGGATATGAGCTCTCCTAATCCGTAGGCACAGAAATTTTGTTTCCAATTTTCGATAACTTTTCCGGTTTACGATATACAGCTGAAATCGATTACAAAAATCTTCAAAATCGAAAACTTTAAAATGGGATTGAAACAATGAACAAAATAAAATCTGTGAAATATTTATTAAAATCGGTTCAGAAACACCGGAGATATGAAACCATCAAGCTTTGGTCCGGTAGTGCAGGTTTCTGTATGTCTCTCAACCGACTGTCCGTCTGTCCGTATGAATGGTCAAGAGTTAAGGGTATCTTCCAGTCGAGCGAACCGAGTAGAGCCTTCTTACTTGTTTTATATAGTCATAATATTTCTTACCACCTGATAGCTGTTCGGTTGAATATGCTTTTGTTTGTTGTAGCATCGCATTTCGGTTTGGGTAGCAATAAAAGTTCATGTCTGAGGATTTTGAGCTTCAAAGTGGGGCAAGCAAGTGGCACCTGCAAACGGAGCTCTTCTTCTCTGGCAGACTCTTACTCACTGATCATTCTGAAGTGAATCATTTATGGTTTTTTTTCTAAGACCAAGACCATGAATACCAATTTAAATAGTGCTAGAAAGAGGCGTTTGCTTTGCCGATAATAAAACAACATGAAAACACATAAATCAAACGAAAAGCTGCTGCTGTGGCAATATATATAAAAATATGAATTCAAATTTTCCAAGCTGAAGCTATAAAATAAGGAACTTGAACAAATGTTTTTGACTATAAGTTACCCAGTATTTTGTATGTTTTTTAAAATTATTTTTAACAAAATTAAGATCGATATAGAAATTCACTTTGGTTTTCTTTCACATCGTATCATGGCCTTGCCTCTAGGGTTTACAGGGTATTCATAGTATGGAAGACTACTCAATTATATCCATATATATTTGCAATTTGAAAGGCATTTTGTGAAAATATTGTTTTAAATGTGCGCAGCGCTGAACTTGACCCAATGATATTTAGTTAGGCATTGCTGTGGCTTGATCTTGGTCTAAGAAAGTGCCACCACCACCACCACCGGCAGCAACAGCAGCAGCACCACTAACACCACCAAACACCACCAACGGCATTTTCCCAGCTAACAGCAGCAGTCGGCAGCACTGGCTGACAAATGACTAAGGTCGTATGCGGCCTTTGTCGAGGGGCGGTTTCAGTTTGGACGGGCGGTAAGAAGGTCGACACTGCCTCTGACTTGACTTGACTTGTCTTGACTTCAACTCCGACTGAGACTGAGACAGCGCCTTCGACTTCGACTGCGACTTCGACTTGACTTGACTTAACTTGGGCTTTTTGTATGTGTGCTGACTCCAAGTCTGCCTCGGATGCATCACACACAGCTGCAAGCTATTGTGGCTGCTGGCTGGCTGGCTGGCTGGCTTGGACGTCATCGGTTTGACTCCAGCAGGTGTTCCGCTAGACAAAAGATGCACTAAACAACAACAACAGCAGCAATAGCAACAAATTGAAGCTGTTGATGCGCACGAATTCCGTTTTTAGCTGCAGCTCGCAGTTTGCGCGCTGTTTCCATTTTGTTGCAATAAAAATTTTAATAAGATTTTTTTTTCTCTGCTTTTAATAAGAATATAGAAAATACGTACCGTATGTGTGTGTATATGTGTGTGTGTGTGTGTGTGTGTGTGTGTGTGTGTGGCAGTCAATAAAAATCGTTGAAATCGTGATGCAGCTCAATCGATGCCTCAACACTTGCCAATGGATCTGAATGGTTCGATGGTTGAAACTAGCTCCATTTTTGTATTGCTTTGCATTTAAAAGCCTTAGAGATCTCTTGGCCATTTTGCACTACTGCCATTGATACGACAGAGCCACAATGCATAAATGCCTTATTGTTTATAATGCAAATGCAAATTTAGTTTTGTTCACTTTTTTTATTTGTGCTTAATGCTCAACGTTTAAATGTTGTTAATGACAGTCGCAGATGTGTTCGTCTTGAAAGAGATGCACTTTGGGGTGTGTCGTTGTGGCAATTGCAAATATTTTCCATAATATACAAATATAGTCGTTTCTATAAATAATAATTGC
The DNA here is from genome assembly GCA_035044645.1 of Scaptomyza parva. NCBI lineage: Eukaryota > Metazoa > Arthropoda > Insecta > Diptera > Drosophilidae > Scaptomyza > Scaptomyza parva. The sequence continues at coordinate 1,567,675 of JAWNNT010000142.1, read as the reverse complement.
AAAATATTTTCTTGATTGGTTTATGCGTGCCAGCCATTGTTGGTAATAGGATTTAACTCAATAACCTTTAAGACTATGAAATCATTTCAAGTGATTTATTTAGATAAGATATAAAAATCTTAATCTTATTAAAACATCTAATAATAAAAGTTTTTTACTATATATTTATTTTATGATTTATTCTTTTTGGTTTCAAAAAACAAGAAATTCCTCGTACATCTTATTTTTCTTCTTCCAAGTTATAAGTATTAAAATAACTCAATTACTTGAGAGACAGATAGACATTCCCACATAATGTTCTAGTGGAACCCTTCTTAACCACACATATACAGGGTATCCAGTAGATAAAGAGTGTAGGTTTCTCCTAACTCATACTAAATGATGATGACAGCCTAATTTCAGACATGCCGGGTAATTAGGCGAGTCAGGGTTTGTGGGCAGGCAATGACTTGGATCACTTGGATCGATCAATCGATCGATCTTAAGTTTGTTTGGTTTTTTGGGTACACATTTCGGTAGCCCGTTTAAATTTTCAAAAAACGCTGGTGGTGGCCTAATGACTGTATCAATGTTTTTGTGTGGCAGATACAATTTATGTGCATGTTTGTTGCACACTTTAAGTACCGTGTGAGTGAGCATGAAATTGCGGCAAGGACTCGCAGGATGCCCAACTGTGCGCAACATATGTTCTGACTTTGAAAATTCCCAAAAACAAACACGATTTAGTGGAAAAAAGGTAAAACGCAACGAAACGAAAAAGTATTGAAGAGATAATATAGAGAAGACTAATTTCGTTAGTCTATGTAGATACAAACATACTTCCTAATCGCTGGCAGGAAGTTTAAATTCCGTTCTGTGCGTTCTGCAGCCTGGTGGAAAATTGTTGACATGTGACAGGACTTAGCCATGGCCAACAACAACAGCAACAACAACAGCAGGCTGACGACAGCAGCTAATGCACATTTAAATAAGCCTTTTGTTGGCTTTTTGTTGGCATCTTTTGTGTCTAGCATTTCCATACACAACAAATCCCAGCGACTCTTCAGTTCGAGTAAAGCGTAAAGCGCAAAGAGCGTTTTAAGTACACGCACATCGGCTTAGCCACATTGACAGATTGCTTGGCTTGGCCACGTTATGAGCTATGATCCTGGGCAACTCCTAATTACGCGCGTGAGCGCTCTAAATGCAGCAAATAGTAATTTGAAAAAGTATTTTGTTGCTTGTTTAGGTTTCGGACAGCAACAACTGGTAATTCCAATTGTTATTGTCTTTATGATTTGTATTTAAACTACACTCACACATACACACACTTGCCACACACACTCGTCATACACACACGACCCACGCACTTCTCACATCGCTCATCCTTCAATGATCTTTTTTTTTTGGCTTAGGCAGGTTTGTTTGCATTTTTCACGTAAATCTTTTTCTCTCCACTTTTTGCATATACTACGTTTCGATGTTTGTCTCTCCGCATTTTTTTTTTTTTTTTTGTGTTTCGACTGCTGTCGACTTTAATGATGCCCTTTCTCAGCCACGCCCACACCTGGCTATAGTTCAACCGATGGCCATCATAAATTTCCTTTTTGTTCTTTCAAAGTGTTGACGGCAACATTTGATGAGGCAAACGGCAACAGCTGTTTGGCTTGCACGATCAAACGGGATCGGAGGGCGGGGAGAGCGGGACATCGATTCGGATTCGTGTGTGGCCAACTAATTAAGTGACCAAGCGTGAGGGTCAACATCGGGAGCGGCAGCAGCAACAGCAGCAGTAGTTAAAAGACATCTTAATTGGTAATGGTCAGCAGAAAGAACTAACAAATTTGATGGCATGATCCAGTCACAGTTAACAAGGTAACTCCGAGAGAGAGAGAGAGAGAGAGAGAGAGAGAGATATGTTAGGTAGAATGTGCTGATTGATAAAGCGTGTAATACAGCATTTCAAACATTAAATATATAAATAAACACATTTGAAATAAAGAAACTGATTTTTGTTTGTAATTTGGCTTAACTTTATTTTATATCAAATTTTTTAAATTATTTTCTACAATCAAATAAAAAAAATATATGTTTAATCGAAAATTTTAAGTACATTTGTTAACTGTAGCAAAGTAATTTTATTTTGTGTGTTTCTTTTCTATTCGTATAAACTAATGTTTGATGAATAAATTTCAATCTTTACAAATTTACAGATTTTATTATTTCGTTAATGTTTTAAATATCCATGGCCAACATTTTGAAATTCCAGTTTTTATTGTTATCGATTACATGTGTACAAGTTATCGAACATTTGAAACATATTCGATAACTTTTCCTGCTAAACTTGTACTTTTTTCTGTTTTTTATCCATTTCATATGTTAAGCGTATAAAATGATGCTCTTGTGATTATTACTTTGCTAATTCCTCCTTCCAGTATTTTCAAGAATAAAGAAATAATGGAAATAAATAATATATTAGAAACATTTTTTGTAGGATTTTAGCTTACAAAATATTTTTTTATTCTTATTTGCATCATAAATAGTAGCTTAAATTTGATGAAAAATATTATAAGAGCTGTACCGTATAGTTTTAGTTTGTATATTTCTTATTACTTCACATACGAAAAGAGGTTGCTCCTATGAATATTATGTTTATGTATTATGTTGCACAGAAATTCCTAAGCACAAAATCACCCTAAAACTTCTCTCTGTCCCTCTACCTTTAGATTTCTAGAACTGTTAAATAACAATTAAAAATTACTTAAGTACTGCAAGTGCTGTTCAAAAAGTTTATGAGCAATTGGGGAGCAGAAAAGATTTGTAATTTAATATTTTTTGTATTGTATAAGGTATGTGAGATGAAAATGGGTAATAGTGCGATCATTATAATAGCATCATCGTTTATTTGCAATCATGCGGCACACATTGATTAATAAACTGATTATTCATAAACCACAAGAGGCAGCTTCTTGTTAATGAGCCCTGTGCGATGATGAGTTAAACCTGCGCTGCTTCTAGCTTGGCGTCAGGCGTTTGGGGTGATAAATTTACGTTTCGTGTGAAGTTTGATAGCTGAGGTCATGCCGTGGATTTATTTCCATAGCTCATATATCATGCGGGCCAACGAGTTATTAACGGGGCGGTAGCTAACACCTGTGTATTAGCTGAATTTCCGCATTGCTTACCCCAAAAACAATCAGAAAAAAAACCAAAAAATATCGACACATCCACACACACACACACAGAAACACACGAGGTCCAGTCAGTCACTGCCCCAGACATTGACCCAAAAAACAGAAGAAGAATCAGTGATGGAAACGAACTCAATGTACGATCCAATCAGTTATGAGCACGTTATGATATATTTTCTCTTTTTTCCCCCCTCAAAATAATAAATCAAATGCTCTTTGTGTATATATGTATCTGTATGATGACTTGGCGTGGGAATTGAAAACAGCGAAATAGTTTTAATACTGAAAGGTGCGCAAACAGCATCAACAAACTCAAAATCAAAATCAAAATCTGAAACTGAAACACAAGAAACAAAAGGTAATCAATTAAATTTCTTATCATTGTGGTGCATCTGCGATTGAAAATGAAATGGGCGCCATACACACAAAACTTACTAAAAACGTAGAGCCAAGGAATACCCTATACTTTAAACATGTAAAGAGACATGAAACTTTATACTATATATACCCTTTGAGTGTTATTTTATACAGTATTAATATTGAAAGTGATTTTTGGCTTGAATCACGAATTTCTTGTACGATTTTTGAATTGATTTTTGTTTTTCTTGGCATTGGCTTGGGGCAGGAAACGTTTAAAATTGGGCTTACGAACACTTGAAATGGAAACGAGCGAAACAACAAAGTATGAATGATTGAAAACACAATTACAAATCATTGACAGTTTGTTGTACAAATTTTGAACAGACAGAAAGAAAAAGAGATCTAGAATTTGGTAACAGAAAGAGAGTGGATAAGCACATCAATCATGTTTACAAGCAAACCAGAATACGATCCTGCGCAGACAATGCAACAAAATTATATCATGTGTTAAAAGTTATGACGGATCATCGAAGGTGTAAAGTGTTTGGAGTTTGGAGGGGTAGCAAAGACTGATTTCGATTTTTTATTGTTATTTTCATATATTTTTTTGCACAGCTTGACTTTGAAGCTTGATGTTGCCCTCTGTCTGACATGCAACCACTTTCCAATCATTACTCATCAGAGTCGACGACGCATTGTTGATGGGATTTCCGCTTTTGAAGGTGTAGCACAACACACACACGCACACACACAGAGACGCAGAGAGACACACAACAAATACCGAATTGTATAAAACGCCCAATCAAAACGAACCAAACAAAAGGATCGTTCAATATTTTTGATTCCATATTGACAGGCGTTCATACAAATTGCTTGATGATGCGCTTAAAGTCTCTCAGTTAGCCAATCTCTTGCCGTTGCCGCTGCCGTTGTTGTTGTTATTATTATAAATTAGCTCAAACTGCGGATACACAATGCAAAATGGCCATCAATCATTTATCCCAAAACAACAACACAGTTCAAAGACAGTTCGTTGAACAGCCTCCTAGCAATAAGTACGAATTACGAATACGAATTACGAATTTCGAATCCGAATACGAATTTCGAATCTTGCATCTGGTTTGCTTTAAAATGCCCATTTAGTGTCCAAATATGGCGACGATGAACAGTTCAAATGTCATTTGAGAAGAAACTTCAAACAAGACTTGTTGCTGTTGTTGCGGCTGCTGTTGCATCTTGAAGCCTTCATCTTCTTACCATCTACTTACTAGCTCATACAGCCAACAACAACATCTTCAGTTGGCTAACCTTAATTGACTTTACGCAAGAATCAACTAAACAGAAACAGAAAATCCAAAAAAAAACAGAAACTACATACATACTCGAAAAATTATCATGCATTGTCTATCGTTTGGCTGTCAAAGCTCAATATCTGTGACTATCAATTGTTTTCACATCTGAGTTATCTTTTTAATTTCGCGCAACGCTCTCCACGCTCCACGCTCTACGCTCCATGCTACATAATTTTAACTTGCAGCTTGGCCTGACCCGGGTCAAAGTTGAGAGTGCCATGTGTGCCTCAATGATGTTGTTGTTGTTGCTGGACTCTCGGCTAGCCTGAGACTGAGTAACCCAACATGTGTGTAAGTGTATGTCGCGTGTTTCATTAAGGCGACAAACAACAAACCTCAAACAGCAAGCAGACCCAAAGACCCGGCCTCAGATTTCCAGCGATGATCATCGTCGCCGTCGCCGTCGCCGTCGTCGCCATCGTCGTCGGGCATATTGTGACCTCAAAAATTGCGAAAAAATAACGAACGTGCGGTAAAAGCGTCGCCAAAGCTAAGCACTTTAAAAAAAATATTTCTTTAAAGTACGTATGATTAGGAATAATCTGGAAAACGATTTGGAAACTTTTAAATTGTATATTAAAAAGTTATTAAATTTTGTTTATTTACAACATGAAATGAAAAGTGTAAATGCCTAAAGGCACAACTGTACTCTTCTAAGAATTTATTCTTAGAAAAATGTTTATGCATAACTATGAAAACTGAAATAAGAAAAATCATTACTATGTACTTAGATCATTAGAAATGCACTTGAAATAGCGTTTCATTAATAAATTAATATTAGCTCTATTTGAAGAGATAAATAAGAATCTTTTCCCATTTCCCATTTATTTCCTGCAGTGTACACTTACTGCCTTTAGATGGAGGCAAACCTCAGAGATGGCCTGGCCAAAACGGCTGGGGTAGCCTCCCAGTTTTGTTTTCTGTTTTTTGTTATTTTTTTGTCTTTGGTAGTTACGTTTGCGCATTGTAGACGCGATGTGCCACACCTGTTTCATGTTGCAGGCTCTGTTGGCTGAGGTTGAGGCTAAAGCTAACGCTGAGAGACTAAAACTGAGACTCCACGCTCTGCACAGAATGCAGCCAGCAGCCTTGTGAGAATCTTTATTTTTTTTCTCCAGCCGTGTGTGTGCACAACAATTTTTGTTGGTCGCTAACTGACCTTAGAGCTGTTGAAGTTGTTCCTGTTGCTGTTATTGTTGCTGTTGTTTTTGTTGTTGTTGGTAACGCATTTCTTTTACTGCTAGGCGGTGTTGGTGGCTGATAATGATGGACTGTATTAACCGTTAGCTAGCTTGGCTTACTAGCTGGCTTACCGGTTGGCCTGTACGACAAGCGTTGGCAATCAGTGGACATTTTGATACTCGGTTTTCTTTCTTTTTTTATTTTTGCTTGCTTTTCCTTCACGTTGCTTGTGTTGTGTTGTTGTTTTTTTCTGGGGTAAACACACACATTTTATTCGTAGGCTTCCCCCTACAAACGCTTTCACTCTCTTGAGTGGCATACGTATATATATGAATGTATGTATGTGAGCTTGCAACAGTCCCTACGCCAAACAATTTGAACTTGTCAAGGCTAATCAGTTTTCCTTTCATTTAGCCAGACATTTACGACACCGACGTTGATGCATTGCCATGTCAGTGCCTCAAACGCAACCACAACGGCAACAACATTGACAACACCAACACCAACAACAGCAACAACAGCAACGCTTTGTCGCAATTATCAAAAAGCGCGCAAAGTTTCACACGCAGCCTATCATCACATGGCACATTGCTGGGGCATCTAAGTTGTCCACACATCAGCACTAATTACGGCTCATTATAGTGACCAAAGTGTAACATGTTGTCAGCTGGAGGACATAGCAAACAACATCAAGACCAACAAACACAGCAACAACAACAGCAGCAGCAGCAGCTCCACTGCCGATCAACGACAATCAGCAGCGACAAAAGACAACTACAACAACGACAACAATCAGGCGACGAGTGGCAACAATTACAAGCTGCAAACAGGCGCATTGCACTCGAAAACCACATTGAACACGAAGTGCTGGTACCCTGAAAAGCAAAACAAAACAAAAACAAAATTTGACAAACTCTCCAAATATTCTAAATTTCGTACAAAGAAAACAAAATTAACGGCAATGATGCTTTTAATAAGTTAAAAAAGTGTTTCTTAGTATAATAAGATTATTATCTGAATGGCTTTTTAATACTTGCATTAAAGTTAAGTCTTAGCAAAAGCTATAACTAAGGATCTTAAATATGGAATAAAACTTCGAATGAATTTGTTAATGATCTAATCAATTTGTGATTCAGAGTCATGATGTGAACTTTAGTGAATAATCATTTATCCTGGCACAAAGTGACTGAAACACAAAGCTCAAAAACTTGTCTTTTCACTTAACTGTTAAGAACTCATCTATATAGCTATGATTTTATCTAAGACATTTTATATTTAATCATTTCATTTAAAAGATAAGCATAAATGGTTCAAGAACTTTCGCTTTCTCTTCGCCATTACAAACGTCATGCATAAGTGATAAGACTCCGATTTGCCTGTTAGACTAAAAGACTAAGGCGACTCGTGGCGCAGCCTGAGAGAGATCTGAGTCAGGCATCTAAACACCTGACAGTTGTTGTTTTTGTTATTGTTGGCGAGTGTTGGCGCTAGTTGGTCCGAGTCGTTGGTTGTCATTGTTATTATTGTTGTTGTTGTGCTTTTTTGCAGTTGTTGTCCGACATCTTGGAACGTTTTGTCTGACTAACCATTTTTGACAATGACGACGACGACGACGACGCCAGGTCTGAGATCTAACTCTAAATTGAAAGTTGCAAAGAGAACGCGCTAAGGTTGCAACACCAAAAAAATAAAAACAAAACGTAACAATAGGAAAAAAAGTGTGTACTATACTGAAAATGTGTGGCACATGCAGCAGCAGCACAAAGTCACAAGCCAAAAGTGTCATCTTTACAATTAAATTCATCAGTTAACAACTTGAACCTGTTGATGTTTACGAAATTTATACTCTACACACACATTTAACCAAATGTCAATTGAGTCGAGGAGGCAAGAGCCGGTCTTCAATTAGCTTGAAATACAACCCATTCAGCAATGTTTTCAATCGTTAGTTGCTTTATAATGATAATACCATGTGGCCAATGCTGAAAAACCCATTCAAAATCAATCTTGTAGCTGAATATATCAATTGTGTGATACTCTCACTTGAAAATTTATCAAGTTGTTATTATTATTTCACATGAAAAACAAGAAAAAAAGAGAAAAAAACATAAACACTTGTGAAAATCGTTCAATATTCAAGTGCTGATGAAAATATCGCCAGGGAACCCTTCAAAATAAGATATGATGAGAGGAGATGGAAGGTGGAGACGAAGGCGGTGGTGGTGGTTGTGGTTGATCGTAAAGTCATCGCTTGTTGCGACTCGTTCAAAGTTCGTGTCAACATCATCAATTTTGATCAATATGTATTGCCCAGGCATGAGTACTGAAACTCGTACTCCAACTCCAACTCAAACTCATACTCCTGTTCGTAGTATTTTGAGTTGCCCTGCCATTTAAACGGTTACAGGTTTACAGGTTCCACTCGCTCCCAGTTCCACATGATGCACTTCCACTCCCACTCCCATGGTATTGTTACTGTTGTTGTTGTGGTGTTGCCTTTGGGGGCCGATCGTGTTTGGTTTCGTCTATGATCGTCATATAGTCGACAAAAATATGGTAAATTACAATTATTAGGCATTTGGCTTGTTTGTTTATTGATCGGGCCCGTATTGAGGTTATACACTAAATGATACATCGATCGATCGATCGATCGATGGATCGATCGTTGGCTAGATGGATCGTTCGAATAGAGCGATCGAATACCGCTGATCGTTCAATTGATGATTGCTTAGTAGACACCAAGTGAAAATCGCTGCCCAAGATGTATGAAAATTGCTGCCTAAATGGTTAACCATAAGACACGACTTGAATACTTTTTAGCTAAGCTGATTGCTGATAGCTGATAGCTGATCGTTGAACGCTGATCACTTTCTTCTTTTTTTGAGGCTGAGCTGAGAAAACCTGATCGCATTGGTGACATGTGTTGTACTCTTTGGAGACTTCTTCTTCTTCATCTTCAACTGTTGACCTAGCTGAAAGCAATTATCATCTTCAGTTCATGATCAATGCTCAGCTGTGCTCATCGTTTGTACAGTTTGCTCCACTCAAGAGCCTGTCCGAGTTCAAGTCTAGTTAAGTGACGCCCTAAGGCTTGAGCGGGTGGAGTGCGAAAGAAGAGTGAGCAAGCGGTGAAGCGGGGGGAAGCGTCGTCGACGACCCTGTTTAAGTTTATAAAAACTCATTATAATGTCTTATAAATGCACTTGTATCAAGTGGGATTTCTTGATTGCCGTACCATCGTCCACAGTTTCGCTATACTCTGATCCGTTTTGCTCTGCTCTTTATTTTTGTTTTGTTCGCTTTTCTGCTGCTGCTGCTGCTGCCTTTGCTGTGTGTCTTTGATATTGTTGTTGCTGTTGGTGTTGTGGTGTTGTTGCAGCAACAACTGTAACTCGGGGTTTTGTTGTAGCTTGGGCTCCCATGCTCCTCAGCGTCATCGTCGGACTTAGACACATAGTTCGCTCAAGATCATAACATGACCTTTTGACTGGCAGTGATTTCTACGCCCACGCGTATAAACCAGACCCAACAGCAACACAAGAAACCAACAACAGCAACAACAGCAACAACAACAACAACAGCAGCAGCAGCAACAACAACAACAATGAGTCTGGTTAACTTTTGCTGTGGCTTTTGTGGTTTATGTATGTTTATGGAAAATGGGTTATGAGATATTTCTTCCTTTTATCTTTGGCCATTTCTATTTGACCATGGGAAATAAAGTTTTGTGAGTCAGACTTCCCAGGTAGATAGCCAACACAGCTATATATTTTAAGGCTGTAACCCCTCTTCTTAATCGAGTTGCATTCCTCCACAACAACAACAACAACAACAGCAAAACGAAGGACGTTCCGCATTTTACACCTACGCAAGTTTCCGATCCCATTGATAATGAACCCTCTCAAGTGCCTGACTTGTTGCTCCTTGCCTAAACTGAACCTCATTTGCATAACTAACTAAAAGCAACTAATCAATAACGAGAAGTTAACTTGTCTGCTTGCTCAGCTGCCATTAAAATTTGTTCACCCTGTAAATACTGTTAAAATATGCAATTGTCTATTTGTGTTGGCCATTTGGGCATATTTTTAGTATACCAAAACCCACCCAATATATAACAGTGCAAATAAAACTGGTTCGTTTGCACGCGAACCGCTCTTCGACTGCAATAACCCACTGCGCGTGGAGTGCAAGGACTTCTGTTTACCCCATACACATTGCCGCCCACAGTCATTGAATAAGTTTTTCTTCCCTTCCATGTAAACGGTAGATTTATTTAGTCAAAAAATACGTTCAAATATCCTGGAGAACAAAGCAATCATTTTCGACTAAACTATTTATTGGCTAGCACTTTGAAATTTTTATTCCTTTTTTTTATCATATTTCCATACTCAAATACTAGGCACAAATTTTAAACAGGATTATAAATTTTGTTGCTTTACTTTTTTTTACGAAATTCTTATAAGTGCCAATTTTTAATTAAAATTGTTTTTATATGCAAGTGTATTTGATTGTCGGCCAACGAAAATTGTTTTTTCCTCCTTTGTTTACACGTGTTTGGTTGCCCGGGAAACGCTGTCAGGACATTCCTATGCAAAACAAATCGAATTTTGCCTCAGTGTCGCGAGTTTGAAGGAATTTTTTTGGCTGTCTTACATTCAGTGTTTGCCTTAGCCTTGTCCCGTGGTGGTGTCCAAAAATTAAGTGTGTGACGTCAACAGAGTGTGAGTGTGTGCGTGTGTGTGTCTAAGGTAAAGCTAGCTGACCCCCAGTGGTGGCAGGTGCAATGAACTAACGATAATAGACATGATTACGGGGCCGGAAGCAAGACAAACGCATCGATTGCTCGACTTGAAGAAGCAGCAATGGGCTAAGGAACGAGGTGAGCTTTAACCCATTAGGTCCTAGTGTTGAAATTCTTAATGTTCCTGTTCCTTTTTTTTGGCAGAGGAAATTGCGCGCAGGGATCAGATGTATCATCATCATCATCAGCATTTGTCATCGACATCGCACCAAATCGAACGCACCTCCATACGCACCTATTACTCCAATTTGGATCTAAGCCAGACTGAATCATCATCAAATCAAACATCTAGCCATGCCCGCCCATCGCATCCCCAACAGCCCATGCAGGTGGCTGTGCGTCCACCCGTCGCCTCCTCGGACTATCGCCAAATGCAGCGACAACGCAGCGAAGATTATATGAATCAGTTGGAGCGCTATATTGATGATCTGGATGTACATGTGGATGCCGATGCAGAGTTAGAGGATGATGAATTGCTCTACAGACGAAACCGAAGGGGCAGCTATGCGCCAGGTATGTCGGCGCGACAGTTGCAGCAACTGCAGCCACCTCAGGGTCAACGATATGTGGAACTTGTTCCCACATCCCTGCAAACAGCCAAGGGACGTATGCAACATCCACAGCAGCAGCAGCGGCAGCAACAGCAACTACAACAAAGGCTGAGAAGTCCAAGTTTGCCAAGCATTGGGCAACAACAGTATGCAATGAGGAGACAACAAGAACACCACCAGCCACAAATAGTCAATGGCAACAACGGGAAGGCAACAAACATTGATCCCGGCAACGGGAACGGTAACCTACCACATCGATTAAACAATCCGATTGCCAATCAGGGAGCAGTCGGTTGCCAGGAAGAGGACACTTCCGGCTATCTGAGCGATACGCCCAAGAACACACACACTCCGGATATTTGGTTTAACGACGCCGCCAGTCAAAATGGGAGCAGCGCCAGCCAGGCCGAAGAAAGCGTTGTTAGCGCCAACCCCGCTGCAGTTGGCAACGTTCGACGCCTTAGACGATCGATACAGGGGCCCCAACCCGTTCACCCCCTACCAATGCCCGTCACAAACACCTTACCAGTAGGCACTTCTACTGTTCACCCACAAGCGCCAGTCTCAAACTGCAAACAAGCATACCCCGTTAGAGCAGGACGTGCGCCAGTCCAAAACCCAAGTCACATATATGAACCATTAGCTGCAGATGGTTACCTGGCAGATGGGTGAGTATATATAAGCTTACCTAAGATTACATTTTATAATTATCGCTTTTGAAAAAAATGTTATGTATGTTTCAAAGTAGTAATACATGCTATTCTTAAAATTTTTTAAAGAAAACTAATATTAAGGGGATAGCCAAGTAAGCTTGACAAGAATAAGCCGTTTACTTTTGACCTTACACATTCGGTCAAACCCTCACTACTGATCCATGCCTGATGATTAAACATTTGCATATTTTGTTTATGTTTTCAATTACCATTTTCCAATTTTCGAAATTCAAGTATAAATCGTTAAACGGAATAGTTATTACAAATTTGAAATATACTTGTACTGACTAGGGATTAGAAAGGCTCATATCCAAAAAATGGAGTAGCTACCTCTTATAGTTTCTGAGATCATCGCGTGCACGACGGATAAACAGATGGACATGGCTTTCAACTCGGCTTTTGCTGCTGATCAAGAATATATATACTTTATGGGGTCGGAAATGCTTTCTTCTGCATATTACATACTTTTGCACAAAACCAGTTCATAGGTTAAGGGTATACAAATATAATATTTCCTCATAATTGTAATAATGGAATCAGATAAAGATTAAGATTCCAAACATACATTAGCTTTGTACCATTTAGTTTAAAATATACTGAACTTATAAAATGCCATTTATTATTAATTGCTTAATCATTAAGCTTAAGGTTTTTTTTTAGTAGCTAGGAACCACTCTTAAAGTCACATTTTATCCTTAAGCTAATATTTGAAAAATGTTCCTTCTCATTGACAGCTGTTGTTATATGCAAGCTCCATCAACCTCGTCGAACATGAGCATGAGTCGCGATGTGTCAACATCGAATACGTATCAGGTACACATTAGCAATACTTCGGAGCAAGGTGATTATTATGTGCACGAGAGGGACCGGGAACGCGCCCGCTGGGTCAACTACAATTTGCAGCAGCAACAACAGCAGCAACAGCAATTAATGCAACCAGGCTGGTTAAATCGTGGAATGCACGATCTCAAGGATAGCGAAGACGATGTGCAATCGATACAATCCTCATCCACTTATCTAAGGGGTCAGAATGCACCAGTCGATGCACAAACGCTGGCAGAACGCATGGATAAGCGACGCAAGGCGTCCGAGTACCACAATGCCATCAAAAAGCAGCTCCACGAACGCGAACTCATTCGCAAATGGGAGCTGGAGCGTCAGCGACAAGAGGAACAACTGGAGGAGCATCGCATACGCAGGGAACAGATGATGGAGCAAGAGCGTGTGGATTACGAGCGACGTCAGCAACTAGAGCGCGAGGAGGCTAATCACAAGAAGCAACAGGCTCTTCTCGATGCCATTGCCAAGGCGGAGCAGGCGGCCAAGCTGGAGAAGCAAAAGAAACGTCAAAGTCGTGTGCCGCCCCTGAAGCAGAGTTCCAACCAGGAGCGAACTGAGTTGTTGCAGGTGCTCTCTGTGGAAGAGGACGAAGAGGAGGAGCAGCAGCTGGAATCGATGGCAAACGTTAAAGAGACTGCTGGGGAACCAGAACCAAGCCATACGCCCCGGGGACCTCCTCCAGCAGAAGGAGAACCTGCTTCTCCAGCTCCACTCACAGAGGAGAAGGTGCTCATTGGTACGCCCATCAATCTGCGTCGCACCATTACCAAACCCATCAAGCAGCCAACCAAAGAAACGCCTAAAGAATCGGCGCCTGTTGAGAAAAAGGAGAGCATGGCTCTATTAATGCAGCCGGCTACATTGATTCCTCTGCCCGTGACCAGTGATATCTTTGGTCTTCAAAACACAATTGGTAATCTACAGATTGCCACTTACTTAATGCAGCAGCCCCAGGTAAAGCCACCTGCTAGCACGGAGCAGAGTTACTCCAAGGCAACGATGACCCAACGCACGGATACATCCATCTGTACCGAGGATGGCTATCAGGCGGAGAAGGAGGAGGACGATGGGGCCGACTCCCTAGTACAGACGGCACGTTCAGCCAGTGGCTGCTTTTCACCCGACTCACTGGAGCCAAACAAACTAGCACTAATGCCTATGAAGTCACCATTAAAACGGAACAGCGAGGGAACTCTCCAGGCGGATGTGGAGACACAAACAGAGTTGCCGCTCAATTGCGATTTGTGCCTGTTCCATGACAACTTTTACAAGGTGCTGCTGAAACGCGAAGTGTCCACCACTACTACAACACAAACATCCAAGTCGCAAAGCCAGCTAGCTAAGGAGTCGGCGGCAGAAAAGGATCACGAGACGACAACAACAACCACAACAACGACTACAACCACATTCAAGGCCAAGAGCAAGGACAAAGACAAGGAGAAGGCGAAGAAGAATCATGGCAAGGACGGCAAGGATGCCAACAAAATGGATGATCGACCCAAATGGGGCGTCAATCGTCCGGTAGTGCAGTACGTCAAGGCCAGCGATCGGGATCCGTTCTGTCTGCGCAAGAAGAAAAGTCACGTTACGTCAATTGTGAAGCCTCCACGCTCTCAATCGATGGACTCACGCCTGGACAGTGTCGTCGTTCTGCCCGAGGATCAGTTGAGCCAAGGTGATGTTGATGCTACTATCATCACAGGCACAGGCCAGCATGAAGATGAGGAGGAAGGCTTTCTCCTTAAAGCCCGTAACGTGTGCACAGAGATTTTGCCGATCAAGACCGATGAGAAGGGTCGAATTTTCCTGAATTTTCGTGAGGCAAGCGCGATCATGAATGAAGATGAGATCAAAGACAAGCTAAGACAGAAATACTTTAATTTCGGTCGTATTCTTCCCCGACGCAGTTGGGCCTCGGCTACACAGCACGGTCTGCCTTTCAGTGTGACCGCAGCAACCGCTACAGCACCGCCAGCAACAATAACAGTCGGTGACTTGGCAGACGATTAAAATGAAAATTCAAACTATTAGTTACTACCACAACACAAAGACACCCCCATATTCCCGACACACATATGTTTACCAAGTGCAGCACAACAAATACAAGGACCACAACTATACTTTCATACTAAAATACTTAGATTGACTTTTAAATAAATTACAAAAGACATAAAAAAAAAATTAATAATTACAAACGTTTTAAACAAATCTTACTATTGCGATTCCTTTCTCTTTGTTTTGTCCTATCCTTTTCAACACTGATTGAAGCTTCAACCATTTCAAAGCTTTCGCCAGCTGTGTAACAAAGGCATTTTTAGAGCTTTTGGTTGCTTGGTGTTGCTGGGTCGGCGGCGGCAGATTAGCAACATCTATTAGCAACAATGTTGCCATAGTTAATGCTGAAAGCTACAAATCACGAAGATGCAGGCTTATTGTTCACGGCAACTTAACTCTTCCAGTCAGTTCAATCCAGTCAGCAACCTTGTCCAGGTCCAGGTTCACCTTCCAATCCCGAAATCCCAGTCTAAGTCTTTGGTGGTGTTACACTTTCACAGAACTCAAAATGTCGTATTTCACGCAGTTTTACGAGCATACGCGTAAATTTATGTGCAAAATCGTAAATTATAAGCCGAAGGCATATATTCCACAGTACCACAGTATAACCGATAGTATATCGTATTTGGATATATGTACGTATGTACATACCTCAACGTCTGTTCCTTGCTTCAGCTGTAACCAAATTGAATGCTGTTTCGGGGCGTTACTGAAACCAAAGTGCAGTGCAGTCCTAAGTGGGCGCTGCATATTTCTGTTAATTAACGCATTTTGTGCGTTGTGTAACTATGAAAATGATTTTTTGTGTTGTTGCTTATACCCTGGGAATATAAAATAGAGAGCTATTATGCTATTTAGTTTACAGAGAAATAAATTTTCGAAAAAAAATGTAATATATCCTTTAAATGTTTGGTTTTTCTTTTTCCCTTTCTCAAACAAGAAGTAATATTTGAAAACGAAATAAAGGGTATATGAGTATCGCTCACTGTCGACTTGAAGTTCAATCTCAATTTTAATTTTTTTGTGAGTTTCTGATCTCAACATTGAAGCCTCAGGCCCTCGGTTCTCAGTTGACTTGTTAACAACCGTCGAATTGTCCAAACGGACAGCCCGGACAGACTGTCTTGAGATTGTGTGTTTGTTAACAATGCAATCGAGAATGAAGAATTAATAGCATGTGCTAATGTTAATGCAAGCTCTCTAGCTGCCGAAACGAAGCCAAGGTGCTACCTAACAAGTTCAATGGCTCAATGCCTCGAACGTATTGAGATTGACCTTAGGTTCGTTTTGGGCACTACTCCTATATGCATTTTGGCCAAACAAAGCGACCAACATAATAATGGAGGCCTTTTAGTACAAAAAGTTCTCACTCGTGTTCTAGTTTCGCAGGCACAGCACAATTTTAGACGATTGCATGTTATTGTGAGTTTTGCTGGAAGTTGAATTCAACTTAGAAGTCAGAAGCCAGAAGCAGCAGCAGCAGCAGCATTGCAATTTGCAATTTGCCCAATGTCATGTGAGTGTATGCGAGTGTGTGTGTGAGTGTTTGTGTGTGTCAATTGTTTGTTTTGGGCTGCCTGCTAAGGTAGCCTTGAACGTATGCCAAAATAATAAAAAAAAAACACCTTTTGACTGTTTGATTAATGACGAAACATTAGAAATTCATAAGAGTTAGGCGTCGGTTCTATCCTACCTAGGTTTTTTTTTCGCTTAACCCGTTTTCAAATTGCACTCGACAGTTTTTGTTGAACCACAAAAGTGACAGCCAGGCCTAAACAAAAACATTATTAATGACAGTGCGGTGACATAATCAATAGAATTGTACAAATAGCAAAAACTCTGAAGTGGGCATTAGGTTCTTGGTTCTTGAAGTTGAGGTAAATCGATCAGACTGTAACCCAAAGAAGTTTTACCTAATTTAAGTCGATTTCATTTGTGTCTCTCTTGTTCAGCAAAGCGTTAAGTGTTCGTTTGTATTTTTCTTTTAGTTTTTTGCATGATTAATGATTCTCAACTACTTAAGGATACCGAATTGTAACGGTAGTTCAAGTAGTTGCACATTTAGCAACTGTTTTCGAATTGTTTAGCCCGAAGATGATCCGTTTTGCCTTTAACCATTTGTTTTGACTATATTCCCCGTCTACTGACTTGTGTCTTGAGAGAGAGAGATTCTTGTGATTCGCTTCTAATCATTTGTCATTTTCTAAACGACTGCCCAATGCGGTTAACTGCCATACCCCAGCTGTCCTAGCTAGTCGAAAACTGTATTGGAAAAACTGTCCATTGTTTTAATATGCAGACTGCATTTTTAGTTTGTTTTTCTATCTCTTGCGTCGTGTTACTGTTGGTTTTTTTTCCTTTTTTTTTTGTATTTTTGATGGGTTTAGCCCACCTAGCGCAGTTCCCGAACGGAAATCACATACGACACAACATAAAGCATAAAATTTCATGCACTGATCAATGAATGTCCATAAATTTTGTAAGTTTAGTTGGTTTTTTGTGTGTGCGTTTTTCTGCTACGTCTGGTTTATGGTTAATTTATGAATGTCTCGCTTATCATGTGAGTTGAATAATTGAAATTGCATTTTATGACTTTTCTCCATTTTACAATCTTTATATAGCATTTAATCAATCAATTTGTAACATGCCCACTTGGCTATTGACCTCTGAGTGGTTTCTCTTAAATCATACAAAAATTCACTTCACTTCAAACAAAATATAAAATTCAGTTGCTTCTTTATAAGGTAAACCAATGATAGATTTTCGCTCGTTTGTTAACAATTAGCCAAATATGTATTTCATAACTTTAGTTTGATTTGAGCAAATGCATCTGCAGTTGGCAGCTGCCCGTTTCGGGCATTGAATCTTTCATGGCCACACTTGATTAATTCCATAAAAGGATTAAAAGTGTCATTCGTTGTGTAAGATAACTTCCGTATATAATCTAGATGTGCTACAGATGAAGTCATCATCAGTCGTTAGTTCATGGCGTGTCGGATGCTGAGCAGGAAGTTGACATTTATCACAGTTTTCTTTTGCTCGGGTTCATTGCTATTCTCTATTCTCCTACCTTTTTATGATCTTTTTTTGCTCTGCTCATTTTTTATTCGCGCACACGTCGACTGCATTGTCTGGACCTTGAAGTCACACTACAATATCCTGTTCCCGTTTCAATTGCTTTTCCTTACAAAAAAGACCCCGGGCCCTGGGACCTGGGCTTTTGTTTCCTTTGAATGCGATTCGAGACACTCGTCATCATTATCATAATTAATGTGACTTAATCAAGAATAATGTACAGCAAGTTTCTCTAATCAAGTTGTTAGTAAAAAAAACTTGACTTGTCTTGCAACAACCCTTTTTGCTGTCGTTGAAAATGCGGTCAACCGCATACTGAGTGTGTGCTCTAAGCTAAGGGGTTGTAGGTCAGCATGGAAGCGACGAAAAGACAAAAGGAAATTGAGTCAAACAAACCATTTGCATATTGCAATAAAATTATACATGATATTTTCCTCAAGCGCATGTCCTGCTAAAAGATTTATGTAGCATGCCAAAAAAAGGCATTAAAAATTGTTTTTCGAAACAGAAAAGAAAATGTAGTTTATGGCATCAAGGGAGTTCTCAAATATTGGTAGCTTGTGTGATATCTCAGCAAAGCAATCCTGCTGGTTCCTCTAGCTACTGTCTACAGGCTCCTGTGGATGGGCCCTCTTCTGCTCATTATGCGCACATTGTTGTGGTCGCAATGACATTCGCACGAATCGTGTGTGTGTGTGGTGTGTGTGATCCTTATCAGATCTTTTTTGTACACAATATCTCACTACCAGGAACTAGACATCAGTATTATTTGTTTGTGCCAACTACTGGCTGTGTTCAATTTTTAGATTCAGACTTATCGCACATGTTGACACATTAATGTGTTTGTGTTGTGTTGTGTTGTGTTGTGTATGAGTCCTTGCGTGAGGCCAATGCTTGATCCTAATCGGCGTTACTAACAGGAATCGTGTCGAGCCTTACAATACTTTGCATTAATTTACTATCGTCTCGATTAATACGATTGTTATGGTTGCTCCGAATGCGGGACTCGGGATTCGGGACTCTAAAAAGTTAAATTGCGCACATCCTTCCCATTCCCCATTTCCCAACATCCAACTTCCAAACGATCGATGCGTGCGATAAGCCGCGCACCGAAAGAGAGGTGTGAAAAGACTTTGATTGAGTTTTGATAGATAGGTATAGGTAGCAACTGTACCCCAAATATAAAAAAAAAAATAATTTCCACCCTCCCAACAATTAGTTGGCGGGCGTTTCTCAGCTGCTCAGTTGGGCATAAACAGATCATAACAGTTGGAAACCTTCGCTGGCGTCTGGCCAAGTAATTTATCATTCCACCAACTAGATTTCGACCTCCTAACTCTGATTCCATTTCTCAAACAATGGGTGCTGCACCCATTGTAAGGACCCGGAATACACATACCTATCATATTGTTCTCTCTCTCGCTTTTGTACATCTTCTTTCGGGCTCTCCTACAAAAAACAGAATCGTAAATATGACTCACAGTTATCGCCGTCATATAAACATCAGAGAAATGTTTTTTTATTTAGATGAGATTTTTTGTTTCCCAGCCTCAAAATGCTCTTGAGTTTTTATTAGTGTCCTGATTTCCAACTGTGCTCGGCCCAGTCAAACCTTGTTATTGATTATAAATATATATACACATATACAGTATGTGCGTTCATTTATGTTTTCTTCATCTTTTTTTCGTTGCTTTTGTTATTATCGTGTTTTCCACATTTGACTCTGGGGCGTTAATAAAAAATGAATTAGTGCATCAGGATTTCATTTCATTTTATTTATTTTTTGGGGTACAGACAGATCTTAGCAATGATTTATTATCAATCGTAAATTGCTGTTGAGTAAAGGCAAGCAAACGGCATCAAAAGAGTGTAGATTTTATGGCTCGATAAAAAAAGAAACTGAACTGAACTGTAACTCAAACATGCTTCACCTTTTCTTTCCTACTCCGCAAATGATACGTTTTACAACTCTCAGCTGTTTGGTATACTCAGCTTGTGCAAGTTTTTCCTGAAATGCAAGCTAAGATCTGAAGTTTTCCCCATTCACATTTACCTTTGTTGATTCACCTAGCATTTTCTCAATAGCAATACTAAATATGAAGAGTGGAGAGCTGTTAACGTTTACTTCCTCACTTAGCACATGAAATCGAAACAACAACCGTCCCTAGTCCCTAGTTTAGTCCAAATAACATCAAAACATTGTTATTTGTTTTGGACTTTTGTTTTATGTGTCGAAACCAAATTTTAATAATGTTAATTTGTTGCGTTTCATGGGATTTGAGATTTATGGCATCGCTCGGTTTCGCTGTAATTATAAGCAAAACTCTTACCACACAAGGTGTGGTATAGACCATTGAGAATTCAATCTCTTCGCCTGTGGTCTGATCACTGATCATTACCAGCCTCCTCCACACAGATCAAGCGTTAAAAGGCGTTAATTGTTTGATATGGGGCTTAGTTGAGTCTAAATATAGACAGAGTGAAACAGTCAACAAGTCTCTGAGGAAGTATATCTTTTGTGGTCTTAGAATTAGGGTATTTATATTAGTAGAACAAAGTTCAATAAGTAATTCATTTGCTTAAGACTTTTCATCAGTTTTATGCCCTTAAGTCATGAAATGAGTAAAATAATGAGTAAAACATGTAATCGATAAACATAAAATCTTAAGTTCACAAAATATTGAATATACAAAACATAAACAAAATAATGAATATCTATGAAATTTGTGCTAAAAATCAAAGATATGTAAGTTTGCAGTTGAATCATCAAGCATTGGTAGTGCACAGTATAACCGTAAATGTAAGGTCTTCTAGTCGAGCTCATTCGTCTAGAGCCTTCTCACCTTTTTATTAACTTCATAGTCTAATTCTTTCTTAAGCCGTTGTTCAATCGTTTATCATCAAATTCCTGACTCATTCCGTTCGTCTATCAAGCGATTAAGTATGTCAACTTAAAACTCACTTTCTGGCCGCAAAAACCGTTGTTTGTGCGTTTTTTGTGTTGAATTTTGTTTAAAATGAAAATGACTTAACACTAACCCAATGACCCAATAGAAAAGTTTCTTGTTTTTCGTTTTTTTTACAACATTTTACATAGAATAAAAATGTGTGTGTGTGTGTGATTTAGTGTTTTTTGTTGTTGTTGTTGTTGTTGGGCACAATCGTCGTCTGGGGGTAATTATAACGCTAAATCAGCTAAGCTAAGCCACGACCATTGTTTTTTTAGACACACAATCTTAAGATATGCGCACTTAGATAAACTTGCCATACACAATGGCAAAAATAACAGCAACAGCAACAACAACAACAACAACAAAAACATCAACAGCAAACAAAACGTGCATTATAATTATTTTCATAATAAACTTGACAGAATTATAGTTTTTAGCAATTAAATATAAACAAGCCAAAAACAACAACAACAACAGAAAAGAGGCAACAATTATGTGAATAACCGCCGAAGAGTCTAAGTCTAAGACCCGGTAAGACCTGCTTCTCTAGACCCTGCTGCATCACAGCAAACACACACAAAACACACACAAAAAAATAGAAATTTTTTTTTTGTAAAAATAAAATAATAATACTAAATGTGCAAACTGTGATGCTGCCATTTCAAGGCTAAAGTTTAAAGAACATGTTCGTGCCGTTCGCCCGCCTGTCAATATTGACGATGATGAGTCTCTGCTCTTCTCTGCTGTGCTGTGCCGTATGATGATGATGGTGCCTTGGCTGCTTGGCTGCTTGGTTGTTGAATCCGTTGGATCAGTCGTCAGTCGCATAATTAATGACTAACATTCGGCCCAGGCGTAGTCAGTGTCGTCGCAAAACTCGCGCTTCATCTAACGTTCAAAAAAAATTTCTATGTGTGATTGATAACTCCACAAATGATGCAAACCTGCTGCTCAACTTGTTCGCTTTTTCGTGTTTGCTTAAATTTTTATTTACATAACATTGTATACCCTTCAGTCGTAAAGAGTATAGCCAAAAATATGTTCCTATATCACATAGAATACTATCTTTTGTTCATTATCATTGCGTTCATATTACTGAAAGACATTCTTCATGTTCAAGTTAGTGTATTAAATGTTCGACTCTTAATCTCATATATATATTTTTGTTCCACCTTGTTTTCTTTTTATGTCCGGGGCACTGCAGGAGTGGCCTCGTCTGTTTAGAGAATCAATCAGCAAAACCGAAAACGAGTACAGCTTGCAAAAATATTCAAATATTCGGCCAAAGTCGAGTCAAGTCGGTTTGAGTCGAGTCGCAAGTTGACTTAGGACAAGTGCATCCATAAGACAAAAGATTTAAATAGGCAACAAACTGGCTTTCAATGGTGGGAATCAATTTCATTTGTGTGGTCTTCATTTTTAGTTTCTTTCTTTCTTTATATTTGGTACATTTCTGTTGTATTTTTTTTTTCCTTCTTCGTTTTAATTAACAGCTTTACAGCACAACGTTTTCAACGGTGAAACTTTGGGGCGTCCCTCTAACCCGCCCATTAACATCGCCCAAGACGATCGCTCGATTTGCTTGCTAACATCCACCTGCTACCCCCACTTCTTCTTCTTGTCGGTTATCCAAATGCTTCCAAAATATATATACATATATATGGCTACAATAAATGCACAGTGAAAATTAACACGCTTTTCAGTTCACGCTAACTGTGCGAGTGTATGTGCGAGTGTGCGTGTGTGCGTGTGTGCGTGTGTTTGTTGTGTGTTGATGCCCATCATCCACTCATCCAGAGTGAGAAGAGGAGTGAAGACCTACCGCCGCGTTTGTCATATTTGGAATATGCAAATGCATCTTGATCTCAGATTTGTTGTTTGTCAAATTTATAATATTTTACGGGTGTTAAGTTTATGCGGAAATGTTATAAACGAAACGTTTTATGCTTGTGTGAACCAATAATTGCCTATCGATAATTTCCAATGCTCCGTGAAGATTACACACACGATACGACACGCATATAGCATATATAGAGAGAGAACTGGTTGAATCAGCAATCAAATCATTTATTTAGTTCCATTTATTAAAACAGAATACTGCGCATAAACATTTTTTGTTTTTGTTTTTGTTTTTGAGATGCTATAAAAAGTATGTTAAGTCTCTTTGAGTTTATTATATTCTTTTATAGAGTATTTTTAGAAGTTCATGGTTAGATATTTAAAAAATGTTGATTGTATAAATTATTGTTATAACAACCGAAATTCGGTAATAAAAATATGGCATAGAATACCAGTTTAATATCAAAAAATATTTTCAATTTTTGCCGCGAACTAGATAATCTTCTTAACGGTTTTGTGATCCCCTCACATCGGGTAATATAATAAAATTTGTTGTGTTTTTTCAAACTTTCTTTGACATTTCCCTGGCAATACTTTCTCGTCCATCCATTTAAGTGATAACAATAGTCAAACCGGCAATTTCTCATGTTTTCAGCGCAATAATTTGTGACACAAATTGCCCCCGGTTTGCCCTCCTACTTAAAATCATCATCACATTTTTTGGACAGCAACTCAACTACCAATTGGCAAAGTTGCAAAAACTTCCCTTAAACATGGTAGCCTTTTGTTATAGTTTCTAAAATTATATTTATGGGATTTTGGTTGTGGTTAGGTGACGCCCCTGTTTAACAGTAAATTTGTCCTTGCTTCTTGATGCAACTCTGGAATGTTGGAAATTGTTGGCATTGTTCGCATTGTTCCCGAGCATTTGTCAAGAGTCAAAATATTTATTGAGTTCAACTGGTTTTTAGTGGTTTGCTTTTCGTTGGTTTGTTTGTTTGTTTGGCATGTCCATGTCCATGTCTGAACCTGAACCTAAACCTGAACCTGAACCTGGGTAGGGCTCCTACCCAAACAGATGAGACGTGTGCCAAAAAAATTATGCGATGCGCTCTGATAAATGGTACGAGCGTAAAATTTTGTCGCTTTTGGCTGATCTAGATAAATGCATTTGAATTTGCATGTTTTATTAAGAAATTTATTAACACACACACACACAGAGAAACTGTTCCCCAGTCCAAGATCAGTTCCAACTTTAACTTCAACTCGCAACTGGCAACTGGCAACTCGAGCTGCGAGTCCAATTCCAAGGCTCGTTCTGTTTTTGGTATTTCAACCTTTTCATTGTCTCGCTGGCTCGTTTCGTTATAAATTATGCACTTAAGTTGAGGGTGTTTTCATTATGTGGATAAAGTTCGATGCTGGAGTTCTGCAACGGACACAGCAGTGGGCTAACGTTTTGGCATTTTAATACCCTTTCCACAAAGGAAGAGCTATAACTTTATCACATCATTTGATAGTCTTCTGCCTTGAATTTATATAAAAAATGTATATCTGTATATTACTTTTTGCGAATAATAAAAATTTATTTATTGAATGTGAAAATATTTAAGTTTTAAGTTTATTTAAAGTTTATTTGCAAGAGTATAACAAGATTTGTTCCAAACTGCAAATACTGCAGTATATATATTTTTTCAGGTGTTCTTGTTGGTGCTGTTGTTGTTGTTGTTGTGATTTTGTGAACTGTCTGGTCTGTCTGTTCTTCATTTTTCAACGCCTGGGATGGTCCAGGGTCCTCATCTGCTGCCTCATCGGCCGTCGCCGCCCGCCCGCTGTGCGAGTGACACTGACACTTGAGTAGATGTTTTGCGGTTGATAAAATCAAGAGCAAACAAGGCAACAACCAGGCATTGGAAGTGGAACTGGGTACCCAGTTTCTCATGTAGGGGATCTCGCTCTCCTTTTCTCTTTCTGGCCACAGCGCGAGGTCCTTTCGCCGCCGATTTTTTTACTAATGGTGTGACAAATTTTAAACAAGTAATTTCTGCATGTTGTTTATGAGCATCGCAACGCATCGCATCCCATCGCATCGCATCGATCTGTTTGTGTATGTGTGCTCAGCTCAACGGGAGAGTGAAAATCCATTTGTATATGGTATATGGTTTAGTATATGAACGAACTCTGCGATTCACCAACGAGTTGAAGTTCATAATAAAATTTATGAGCAATGCGACGAATGAGTATTAAAAAAAAAGCTGATACCACAAAAAAAAGATAAAGTATAAGCGTTAATTTCAGATGAAATTCAGTTCGGCGAGCTACGATTATTGAAGTCTGTTTAAAAATCTATAACAACTCATCAGGTTTACGATAGTGGCCCAGCCAGCCAGTCAGCTAGCTAGCCCCAATGTCTGAGAGATGCTTATCGCCTGACAATATAACGCTTCATTATAGTAAATCATAATTCTTGTCTACAGACCTTGCCACAACGCCGCATGAGGTGCACACAATAACTGGATCCATCCACGGAGCTGTCTGTCTGTCTGTCTGTGGACCACACTCTAAACTATGAAAAGATATTGTTTGAACGGCGCTGGGCTGACAATGAGTGTGTGGGCCAGTTAACTTTTCTCTTTGGACATAAATGCAGTCGTTTACTACATATTATATTATTATTATAGTATGCGCCCTGCTCTGCTGCTGGCGCTTAGAAATCTAACTCCAAACTACATTTTCAGCTATTATTGAAGAAGATCTCTTTTCCAGCTCAGCTCAGCTCAGCGCATCTAAAACAGTTACAGATACGAATACAGCACCTCGAAGATGCCAATCAGTTAGCTGCTAACTGCAGCTTGTTACCTCCAAAGTTGTCTCATTTTCATTTATTCAAATACCCTTTATGTAAAAATGGTTTGTTTGTATAGATAAATAGTGACCTTAAGAAGCTAAAAATGTTAGTCAGAAGTTTGTTTATCAAAAAATGATTTTACAATATTTTTACAAAAATCAAAATATTTTCCCAAGTTTCCTTCATTCATTCAATGAAAAAGACTTTTTAAGTAAATTGGATGCGTCCGCTTGAGGCATAGATATTTTTGTGATTATTATATGAGCCATGTTCTACTTGATTATTAGCTAAGCTCAAAGCTGATTAGATAAAGGTAAAGATGAAGAAAGCTCCACTTTGTCAACTGCAGGGTATTTGCTAGTCGAGAGCTATTGTCACTCAAACGTAACGTACTTATTCAGTTTCAGTTTCGTCTCGCCAACGTCGACGACATTGACGACTTTGTTGATAATTTTGATTTTATTATGTTAATAAAATGTTATGGTTTAAAATGTTCAACATTCAGTCAGTCAGTCAGTCAGCCATTCGTTGAATGTTGTAGCTGTTGCTGTTACTGTTGCTGCAGCTGTTGCAGGTTGCTGTCAGGTTGCCAGGTTTGCCGCTGGGTTCTTGCTCTTATGTGCGTCTGTGCCTCATAACTCATTAGCGACAATATCTCGCCAAGAGCTCTCTCTTTTTCTGTCTCTCTTTCTCTGTGTGTCTGTGTGTGGGTTAACTGAATTCGATAACGTTCTCATGTTCTTGTTGTTGATTCTGTGATTCCTCGTTTCGACTCTCTGTTAATTGGATTAAATATCTGGCCAAGCAATTTTGCAGTAGCCTCAAGAGCTCGACCTCTCTTTTAACATTCAAAATGATTTCAAAATATGCACATTGCTTTAAATCGTTACTGTTTTCCAATTCTGATTCTGATTCTGAGTCTGATGCTGATGCTGATTCTGTTTTTGATTCTGACTCTGATTCTGATTCTGGTCATTAGGTTTTGTCCGTCGTCGTTTTATAGCCTGTTCAATGGCGCTGTGTTCGCTGTCATGTTAATAGCATTCGTAATATGCGTTTTAATTAGTCTGAACGATTTGTGGGGGGTCTGAGAATTAATACCAAAATTCTGAGCTGCTTAATGCTGTATTTCTGTGATTATGGGCTCTCGATGGGACATTTCTTTGTTTAATTATCGTCAATTTTTTTTTTTTGTTACTGTTTGGTTTCGTTTAACAGCTTTAATGTTGTGGGCTTAAATTGATCTTATTATAAGAGTTTCTCGCACTGATAAATGTTAAAAAGTTTCATTTCAACTTCCATTTAAACAGAATTAAATTGGTGTTTTAATAATCCTCAAACTTCTTACATATATCAATCCGATTCACATGCTTAAATTGAATTTATTTCTTTAATTTTGACAAAAAAGTTGTTTAAGAAATTTAAAAATGTTTACTAAACAATAATATTTCATGTAATTTTATTTGCTTAGTCTGCTGATTGGTCTGGAAATCAAATAAAAACTTCCTACTTCAACTTCAAGACAAACTTCGATTTCGTACTCGGTGATCCACAAAACTAAAAACAGAAAAAAAAAATCTTAAAGATCGCTGAAACTTAAACATAATGCAATTACTTAAAACTGTACCAAGGCCTGGCGCACCAGAGCACCAAAACAGAGCAGAGCTGAGCTGAGCCGAGCCGAGTTGGGCTGAGCTGAGCTGAGTTCAAGAAAAACAGGACACGCCCACCGAGACTGCGGCGGTTACTGCAAAAGGTCGGAGCTTGAGTTGGAGTTGCAGTTGGCAGTTGGCGTTGGATGCGAATCGAGTAAGCGCCTGGCTCTGGCTCTGGCTATGGCTCTGGCTATGGCTATGGCTATGGCTATGGATGTGCCTCGGAAAAAAAAATCTCTCTCTTAATGTAGATCATCTTGCGGCGCTGAGACGTTCAGACGCTCGCCGATCGATTGATGCACATTGCATTTCGTATTGGAAGAGGGATAAGTTGTGTGTGGAGTGGGAAAGAGGGGAACACACGCGGTAAGGGGGTGGTAACGCAGCGGGCATGTGAAATGCATGAATTGCGGCAAAAAGGCCAAAATTAAGTGTATTTTGCTGCAATAAAAACAACAGCAACAACAACAACAACAAAGTGGAACAACAACGAAAAAATTGAATGCTTTGCTTTGCACTCGAGCCAAAAACAAAACAAAACAAAAAAAAAAAACCCACAAAAACAAAAAAGTGGGTGGAATAATGGGCGGCTATGCGAATTTGCTCAGTGCATGATTATAGCGTAGATTACAAAAACAAAAAAAAGTGCGCTCAACAGCAACAACAACAAGAAGAACAACAACAACGGCGTACTCCAGTCGGAGGTCTGAGACCCAAACTTGGTCAGAGTTTGCCCGTCTCTGGGTTGCCTTAATATTCAAAGAGGTCGTCGTGTCGCGGTTACATGAGAGATGCTGTCCAAGATCTCTACTTCCCTTTCGCGCCCCTCTCCATACCGTTACCCCACACTTCTTATACACCAAAAAAGAACTATAACATACTCCACACACTCCAGTCTCAGTTCAGAATCTTTCAGTCCAGTGCAGTGCTTTATAATTGCTTTGTAACCTTTTGCTGTATATCAGGCACGCACCCCAAAACGAAAGGTCGCCTTAGAGATGGGACGAGGGCTTTTTTTTTTAAAGTGTTTACTTAAAAACTTTCATGGTCATTATTATAACTAAGTAAGTACTAAGTATTCTGAAAATTTTCTTTGTTTGCAAACTATTTTTTATTATTTCTCCTATAATTCTCTAAATTTTTAAATAATGACATATGTTAATGTTAAATAATATAACAATTTTAC
Organism: Scaptomyza parva; assembly: GCA_035044645.1. Taxonomy (NCBI): domain Eukaryota; kingdom Metazoa; phylum Arthropoda; class Insecta; order Diptera; family Drosophilidae; genus Scaptomyza; species Scaptomyza parva. Next base: position 1,539,097 of record JAWNNT010000142.1, on the reverse strand, counting down.
TTTTATTGAAAATATTTTTACATTGAAATCAATTTAATTTAAATTTCGTTATTTTTAATTTATTTTCTTGTTTAAAAAATCCCAAATGTAAAATCTTTTTTCAACAAAAGTTCGGTTTTGCATTTACAGTTCACTCACGAGACACGCAAAAATATTCTAAAGCAGACACGTTACCATCTCTGAAATAGTTTCCGACTAGTTCCATGTGCCGCACTCTCTTTTTGTATGTGTACGTAGTACAAATTAATTGCTGCTTTACACGCGTTCGCCGAGCGAAATCATTCATCTGCAAGAAACACATGCAAGTACAGCTCCATACACTGAGCGAAATGCCATATGCACAAATGTGTGAGACAACTCACAGTTTATCCTGTATCTATGAGATACGCTAGAGTTTCTTGCTGTGTGCTTTACTATTACAATTGGCCGAGAGCTGAGAGACGAGACCCAAGCGATCCGAGAGTGGAGACTGAGACGGAGACTGAGACTTAGACTGCTGTCTGATCAAGACATTATCGATATGTTTTACGTTGTCGTAGCTGGAGCTGTAGCTCTAGCTGGAGTCAGATGCAGAGTCAGAGCCAAGTCGAAGCTCTCCCAGGAGAGAAATCCAATTAGCTGCGCTTGTGGCGGCAAAAGCGACGGCGGAGACGGCTATGGCTATGGCGATGACGATGGCGATGGCGATGGCTGAGCTTAGAGGGAGTCCCGTCTCTGTTTTGCTGCTAGACATGCAAAGGACTAGATACCCAAAATGGGGGGCTGGACTGGATGTGCAACATGCTGCGGCTTAAGCTTGAGCTTACCACAACAACAACAACTGCTAAGAAAAAATTCAATTGTTAAACTACTCTGTACTTTGGGTGCTTGGATCCCTTTCGAACGTAGACCAGACTCCAAGTAAGAGATTTAATCGTTGCGGCAAGCGACTGAAAAGAGCCGCAGCCAAAGAAAAAACACCGCCACAGAGTCTCAGCCTGACTCTCAGCAGCAGCAACAGCCAAGGCGCAAAATTATAATTGCAAATTTTGTGTGCTACAACACAAACACACCAAAAAAACATACACACACACATACACATACTGGTGAATAGTGAGAGTGTGGCGGCGGCATGATAAGCAACCCACAAGACCCACTGATAGGCATGAAGCAATGTTTGGAGTTGGATCTGGAGTTAGGCAAGCGAACGAACTGCAGCAGAAGTGGCACGCAGTCCACTTAATTGCCCGGTGAACGACGATGTGACATTAATGCCGCCGCTTTGCATTCATTTTGGGAGCATAATGAGTCTCCAATACAAGCCTCCAAGCCACCAAGCCAGAGGTCAGACTTGGCTAACAGACCCGGGGTTGGACTCAGTGGACACGTTTATGCGTGGCTGCTTTAATGAATCAGGTCAAACAGGAGACAATTGCATTATCGTATCCTTTCAACAGCAAATGAACTACAGAAAAAACAAAACGTTTCAACTGCCTACCAAGTGATATATTAGAAAATATTAATTGCGAAAGTTTGGTTTACATTGGTATTAACTATCCATCTCATAGTAGAACATTTCACGTAATTTTTATATACAAAGAAATACCTCTTTATATGCAATTAAACACAAAACAAAAATGTTGAAAAAAAGTATAATTAAAATTTCAAAAATTGTACAAAATTATTTATTTTCACGTGCAAACATATAAATATGTCAATAGTTATACAAAAAAAAATTGTACAAATTTGTTCACATTTTCCATAACTAAAACATAAAATGTTCCAACATTAGCTTAAAAATGTTATTGTCATTCCTTCTCAACTTAATTATTCAAGATTGTATATCATGGATAAGTGCGCACTGCAAGGCATAAACTCAACTCAACTGCGGGTGAACGATCGCAATGGGCATAATAATCGTATCGTTCACATCTCATTCTCTGGCTGGACGAACGGACAGCAACAGAGCAAAAACAAAAGTAACTCGACGACATCTATCAAAGTCAAAATAGAGCGCAGAAATCTCTTTTTTTTTGCATAGCTTCCACCTTCACCCGCACCGATAACCCCTCACCCCTGCCACTGCCCCTGACATCGCGCGTTCTTCACAATGTTCCACATGCAAATTGGCTATAACATAGAAGTCAGCCAAAGGAGGGCTCAATGCTCTTTTTAAGCCAGGCCAGGCCACCAGGCACAGGCACAGATGCCGCGCGTCGCATGTGTTGACTTAAGTGCCACACAATTTACTACACTTTTGGCATGACAAACGCATGGCGAACGCATAGAAGTAGCCAAAACGGCAATCGGCCTAACAAGAGCAGCCACAAGGATCTCAGCTTAGCTCAGCTCAACTCAACTCTCTGACGATCCAAACTCAGGCTTAAACGCTGGCCAAAACCCTGGGAACGACAATGTTACAGCCGCCTGCTTGCCGCTTGCCGCTCAAACTTGTAAAGAATTGCAGCAATTTTCTTCTTGTTAAGCAAACGTCACAAACAACAAACCGCCCGCAACACACATATGTGCATATGTAGTAGGATTTAGAACAGCTTTTCTCAGTGTCTCTGCCTCTGTCTCTTTCTCGTTTGTTGTTGCTGCTGCTGTGGACGTAGCCAAGACACATTTCGATCACTGTCAAGCTGCCCGCAACACGGTGTCAATATTTTGTGAATTTACGCAGGCTACAACACAGGGATAAGCTCAACTAACAACGTTTTAGACAATAAGATACTCTTTGAGGTTACTAAATGAAGATCTTGTTACTATTATGTTTATGTTTATCAAATAGATATTTAAGTGAATCACTTTTTGGTTAGCATAATAGTGCTTCAATAAGCAATACTGAAAACAAACAGTCAATAAAATGTTTTACATTAAATCAAGTACAAGCACTCTAATTTCTAATAGCTTTGCCCAAACTTAATTGATTTTTAAAATAAAAATATGTTTTTTATGCTATTTTTCGTTTATTGATATATTTTAAATCTATAAAGCTCAATTCTTTAACAGGTATACTTTAATATTTTGAAATACGTAACAAATATGTGTAAAATAATTTGTTATCATGTAAACATCTTTAGATTTAAGTTAAGTTTAATGCTTAAAGTTTACCTTTAATAACCATTGGAGTCTAATGAATTTTTTAACAAGTTCAATTAGATTAAATATGCTTTTCCCAGCGCTTTTGGTGATTCTCATGCCACAGGGTATTATTGTTGTTGTTGTTGCAACAAATATGTGAATGTCTACCGCCTGGCTGACATTTGTTCTTTATGGGCAGCACTTGGATTCGGTCTGTTCCTTTTGGCCAGAAGACATTCGTTTCGTTTCGGATTGTTGTTGCTGTTGCTGTTGTTTTTAACGTGGCTCAAATTTGCATATAATAAGCCGCATCAATAGTGAAACACGTTTCCACTGAGATTCCTCTGCCACAGAGCCACACGGGTGAGTGCGGGGAGAGAGCGAGAGAAAGAGAGAGAGAGGGAGAGCCTACGAGTCTAGGTACAACTGTCACCTGTCAATCGTTGCCGAATACGACTTAAATTTTTGCGATATGTCTCATTTTCATTTGATTTGGCTGGCAGGTTTTCAGCGTTTTCAGTGTTTCCAGCGTTTTGCAGCGAGCCAATGCCAAAAACCATTTGGGCCCAAACGCATCAAGCGATTTTTGGCATAATTGAGCAGACAGACATTGAGAGAGAACGAAATATAGAGAAAGAGACAGGTGGGGAGACAGGGGCGACCGCACGTTGACCCAATTCATAATCATGCTTAAACGCCGTCTCTGAACTTTCAACTTGAGTCTTGGGGCCTGGCGCATAATGCAGATAATCATGTTAATAACAATGGTAATGATGATTAGGCCTCGGACCTGGACCTCGAATGCTTACTTGCTGCCTCTGCCTCTGCTGTCGCTGCTGATGATGGCAGCCTTTCACCGCCACATGAACCTGCCGCTTATGTTGTTAATATTTTTACTTGCTGTTGCTATTGTTGTTGTTGTCGTCCTCGTGTGTCCGCCGCGCTCAAAGCAAACATAATTTTCACAATCAAGCTCGAATCTCGCTCGCTTGTTTCGCTCGCTTAAAATCTTTACCTTCGACTTCTTGTGACTTTGACTCTGACTCGAAATCTTCTTTTTTTTTTTGGCGCTTTCACATGACTCATAACAAGCCAAAAGCATTTTGTGAGCAACGCTTAAAATGCAAAAGCACAGCAGAAGCGGGCAAAAGCGGCCAAAAGCTACAGCAACAGCTACAAAATATCAAAATCGCGCTCGCCCAAAACAGAGAAAAAAACGTGCACCTGAAGTATATCACTTAAATGCACTTCACTTGTATTAGTTTATATAAACATTTATTTAATTAAGTTATTTCGTGTTGGTATTAAGAATTTTTCAATAGGAAAAGTTTTGTTTTTTCCACAGACCCTTAACCTCATAAAATGAGCTAGGAGAATATTTAATTTCATATAAATAAATGTGTAAAGATTTTAAGTGAAATAATAATATTTAAAATTAACAAATGGCCTAAGATAACATGGTTTTTTATATATATCTTCTGATGCCAAAAGGTTTTTTTATATTCTGTTCCTAAAACAATCAATTTTGTGCTCTTAACTTTTTAGTTGTTACAAACTTTTACAAGTATTAAGGATACCCGGCACGACAGTGGATAAAAATCGAAACAGAAATGAAAATAAAAAAAGAAAAAATTCTGAATAATTCGTGATCTACAGGCGCAAAAAGAGGGTCACGTTGTTTGGTGCTGCTGCTGCTGCTGCTGCTTCTGCCGCTGCCGCCTCATGGTACACATACATACATACATACATATAGAAGAGATGAAGATGAAGACGGAGTCGATGACGATGACGATGCTGTTGGTTGGTTGGTTGCATGGCCGAGGCAAGTCCGCCACGTATGAGTTTGTTGAGAGAGTTTGTTGGCCAAGTTGCTTTTGGACTCTTTCCGTCCTTCAGTTCAGAGTCCGTTCTGTCCGCTCAAAAGCGCACGCTGCACTGCAAACACGATTTCAAAATATTTCGCATAAATAAGTTAGTGTAACACACGAGAACGAGACAGAAACACAGACCCAGAGAGAGTGGCAGAAAGAGAAAAAAAGAACTTGAGTCCAAGCGTTGATCACACGTTCACATTATTTGATGATCGCACGATATGAGCAAAAAAAAACAACAACAACAGCAACCGAAACTGTTAAGGAAAGCAAAATTCGTAGTAGCTGTTCGCCCAATATTTCCATACACCCCATAGCCAGCCGCCACATGATCGTGATAATCCATTATTAATGCCAATCAGCATAGGCAAAACCAACAGCAACAACAACAGCACAAAAAACAGCAACAACAACAACAACAGTGGCAGCATCTACTTTCTGCAGTAGCTTCCCATAGAGATTATGATCGTGGCGCCCATTTCCTGTCCACACACACAAAACTAACAAAAAACTCAGCCAAAGTCAAGTTGCAAACACCCGCTAAACGTAGCGTGCATTGACATGAGCAATTCGTAAGTTTGTCGCCCAGCAGCAGCAGCAACAGCAACAGCAGCAGCAGCAGAGAGTACAAAATTTGCATGCAACCAAGTAGCAGCAAGTAGCAAGAGCTCACTTGGTGGTCTCCTCTCCTGTATAGTATTGGCATTGCGGTTGTTGTCATTATGGGGTTGCAGTTGCAACTGTTGCAACTGTTTTGCAAGGACCTCCCACATGCAACTCGATTGTTTTGTTTTGTTGTGGTTACACAGTGCTACCGTTTGCCCAGTTGCTTCATCATCTTTCCGATCCCGATCCCGATCCCACTTCTGCTCCTGACTTGTCTGTTTTTGGTCTCATAATTGTACGAAATTTAGTTCGCATGCCCTTGCGGTCGGCTTTTGTTTTCTTCCTCATCTTGTTTGTTTTTTTCTTCTTCTTTTTCATTTACCTTAACGGGCAGAACAATAAATGTTTCGTTTCAGTTGGTGTATGTGTGTGTTTGTGTGTGTGTGTGTGCTGACTGCCACATTTTGGGCATTCAAATGTGGCAGGCAACTTTCGCGAAATGAAAACTTCAATTTTTTATCGAGTGCATTGCTCATAATTACCCAAAAAGCAGTCGCTACTCCAGCTCTTCCACAACTCTGACTCTTTGGGAGCTGTTTGGGAGCTCTTTGGTCGCGGGGCCAAGCACAAGCAAGCAAGAAGTTGTTGTTGCAAGTATGTTTGTTGTTGCTGTTGTTGATTTTGGGCCTTGCTAAAACTGCTGCACTCGATATTCAATTTTGCATTTTACAACAAATGCGTGCCTTACCATATTTAGTTGGCGTGCAAAAATAAGCCAAGTGGCTACCGCAGAGTGGGGAAAGGAGATTGAAGGGGGGGCACAACTCGCGCAGCTCGTGCATTGTGCTTATCATTTACATAGCTTAGCATTTTGATGACCCAGCCATTTGTGCAACACTGTGGCACAGCAGTAGGCTGGCTCTTTCTGGTAGCTCTATGGAAGCTGCCCCACCATCACCATCACCATCAGCTGCAGCATCAGCATCAGCGGCAGCGGCAGCAAAAAAATTAATTTCAAATTAAATTTATGGCGCCGCAACAACGTCAAGCAAGGAAAGCGTCGCCCATAGACCTCAAGAGCTGACGAGGATGTCTCTCTCTCTCTCTCTGTCTCTGTATGTGTGTGATGAAACTGTTGGCCACCACAGCAGCAGCAGCAGCAGCAGCAACAGCAACAGCAGCTTCAAGTGATTTATAACTGTTTTGTTGTGTTGTGCTTGTGTACGACGAGAAAAAAAAGAAGGAAGACAGTTTACCCCCTCGTAAAAGTTCACCGCAACAGCAACCGAGAGTGAAGAGAGTGAAGAGTGATCCCTGCCCCTGGAACGCACATTTGTGACCACTCATCTTGAAGCGAGCTATAAATGTCCAAATGAGTTGCCAGCGAAACCATCAAGCATCAAAAGGCAGCAAACCGCTGCAGTTGCCACAAGATGAGTCCATCACAGAGATGGCCAGCAAGCATTTCACTTGGTTGGTTTGTTGGTTGCCTTGCTGCTGCTGCTCTTAATCGTTTTGGAATTGCCTTAATAATAGAACAATTGTCGGAATTAAAGGCCAGGTCACAACGCCGCTTGGCTTTTCGCTGTTTTTCGTTATATTTTTGTTTTGTTTTTTGATTTTTTTTTATATTTTTGTTGTCAATTTGTTGTCTTAAACGCCCCAAAACGCTCAATGGCAATGGGCCAATAACTTTGGACAAGTGCAGCGCATTTTAGTTGGCTTTATTGATTTGTGTAAGATTGGGAAAACAAACTTTTTAAATGCTATATCTTACAATGGATATAATTGGGCATTTATGTAAAGGTAGCTCTGATATTAAAACGCGCAATAGGAAATAATTATATATAGTTTTGAGAACATTGAAATTATTTTGTGTTATTTAACTATTTCTGGCTATAACTTTTACATTTTAAGATTAAGTGAAAGTTATTTTATTAACTTATATATTTGTTTTTATCAAAATAAGCTTCTGATTTTAATTATGAAAAATATTTAAGCCGATTCCTAATTTGGTTAATTTAATCATTTTTCAGTTCTTGTTTGAATTTAATAATCAAATTTATTAAATCAAAATACTATAAGTTAAAACTTAACTTAAATCAGTTAAATGTCCTTTTTATAAAGAATTTAAAATACCTTAAGCAGGGTATTTGAGCTGTTGCTGAAGCTTATTTAAATTCTTTGTTAAGTCTGTGTTAGGCTGACAACTGAAGCTTGCCAGCTTGCAACTCAGCATGACACCTGATGCCTGATGCTTTAAGTGAATAATTGCTACAAAAAAATGTGCACAACATGGAGAAGAAGAAGAAGAAGTGAAACATGCTAAGCTTCACACACACACACACACACACATTTATATATGAATGCATGAAATGATGGCCAGCAATGATGACCAGCCGTTAAAGGCTAAGGAAACCAGGCCAGATCCGAGGCCAGCTCCAGATGTGTGGCAAGTAATTAGAATGCTGAACAGCGGGGACAAGGATGAGGCAGACACGGCTGCTGCTGCTGTTGCCACTGGTGGTGGTGATGAGCTTGCAACATATTTAACACTCCCTTTTGATAACGCGAACTAGTAAAATAAGAAGAAGAAAAGCAAAAAAAAAAAAATAAAAATAATAATCACAGTCGACGACGCATTGTCGCCGTTGTTGCATGGTGGTCATTTGCCTCGGGGTGACGATGTTGCAACATGCCTGTTGCTTGCTGTTTGCTGCCGCTTAAGTGATTTGTTCAACGCGCTTTTCCCCAAAGGAGCGCGCGGATAGCCGACTTCATTAATATGTATGTTGCCCGTCTGTCTGTCCGTCCCGCTGTCTTGCCTCTCTTGCCTGTTGCTGTTGCTGCAATGTGGCATGGACTGCGTTCGCAAAGTGCAAACTGTTTAATTGCGGAATAATTGTTTTGCACACATAACCTCGCACCGTTGCGCATGTATGTGAATGTATGTGTATGTGTATCTGTCCAGGCCATAAAAAGCATATTAAGTGCGAATTAATGACCACAAAAGGCTTACCAGACCGAACGCACTCTCCGCTGCCCCAGCCAACTGAGAGTGGACACAAAAAACGGAGCAAAACCAGTGAGAGATTACGCCAAGAGTTTGTCCCCCGTGGAACCGGGGACGATTAAGCCGCCTGCTTCGAAGTCCATTCCAAACTTAAGTACAGTCATTTAATTAGTCTTTAGTTTTAATGTATTTGTATTACAATTTATTAGCACTTACTGCTGCGGCTGCTCAACATGCCAGACTCAAGATGCTGCATCGGGGTCTCAAGTCCATTTCTACTTTGATTTCTATGCAATTTAGGAATTATTAGTAATATTATTTGAAATGTTAATATATTTCGATATCTACTGCTTAAATCTCTTCCAAATGAAAACAGCTTTCCAAGCTCCCACTGACTTTAGTAGTCTATCTATCCATCTATTTATTAGGTTGTTCCGTAACTTCCAGCATTTGAATGTGACTCGCATTCGTTATATTTCTAGCACGAACACAAAAAGTTATCTCAATAACGAAAATCTCAGTAAGTGCTATAAACATTTTGCTTATCAAAGTCGAAAATTACTTTTAAAATATATATTTGGAAATTTTGTTTTTGGTTTTTTGTTTTTTGTAGCAATTTAGACAAGATCTGATTTTATTGGGAACAAACGACGGACGGAGCTATAGAGCAGGTTTGATCATTTAACGCATGCATATTTATTAAATACACGTTCCGTAGGCCATTTTGGTTGGTTGGTTGGTTGGTTTCTTAAAAGACAATCCGAATGGCATTTCTTTAAACGATATCAATTCAAATCGTTGGCTTATTGACTCGTAACAGCTTTTTCTCGAGCGATTCAAAGGCGAGCTTGTTATTTTTTCTATAACAAATTCTTGCATTAATTTCAAATCAATTTTCTTCACACAGCTAAAGGCCCCTTTCTTATCGTTTCTGTATTGGGATAGAAAGGGAGCCCAACACAAAACATAACACAACACAATAACAACAACAACAACAACAACAAACTGAAAAACTGCTCCGAAACGAACAAATTTTCGTTCCAAGCGTTCCAAGGCCTAAACAAAGGAACTTCATTGTTTCATCGCGACTGTAAAAGAGATTTATGCGTCCAAGTGAAATCATTTATCATGCTTAATTAAAATTGAAATGTTTAGCTGGCTGACTTCTTTCACTACATCTCCCTGCTCCCTGCTCCAAAACCGTTGGGGCAGGGATGGGGGAGGGGGGATCACAACTGCCAAGCCTTCTAATATGAACATTTTCCTATGTTTGTTTTCTACACCTTTTCATATTATATTGTTGACACATTGTTACACAAAATGCATTTAACCGGTTTGTATTAGCAGGAAGATCCCCGCTCCCCATCCCCAATACCAAGTTTACTATATCTCATCTTCACATACTTATTTAGCGGTGCGTATCCAATGCAAAGTGGCCGTTTATCTTATAATTGTAACAGTCTGTGGCATAAATTAATGCACACAGCTTCAGGCTGTCATAAATCGTGTGGACAATGAATGGAATGGAATGGAATTGAATATATTAATGATATCTGCAGAGATTTGCATTATAAAAGGATCGAATATGCGTCAAGTCGGATTGCAATCAGCTTTGTTTTCTACGCTTCTTAACTTCATTATTCATACATATTTGTTTCTTATCGCCGGTAGCATCGATATCTATTGTTCTATTCAATTCAAAGCCAATTTGGAACTAGTTCTCACCTGGTAAGAATTTTAAATTCAATAAACACCTACTCATTATTCCGAAATGTATGTATGTTCTGAGAGATGTTCCGAGAATAATATTGCATCACTTAAAGCGTTACAATTTTTTCAGTGAATCCTCTATTAGCACCTGTTGCCGCCACAGAATTCAATAGCAAAATATCAATTAAAGCAATTAGCGAAAAATACATAAAAAATCCATACATTTTTCATACTGATCGCTCGTCAATGCACAGAAATTTGTCTTAACATTAGGCTACAGTTAAGCTATTATATACACTGAACCCATTTACATTTTAATAAAGCTAGCCTGATTGAAAACGATTGTTGGCATAATATTTGCACATATTTATTGTTTCCATTGTTGTTGTTGCTATGATACCCAGTACAAAAGTGTATAAAGCGAGTGTCATAACTTAAATGCATAACATAACATAGATTTGATATAGATTATTCAATATTTTTTTTAATGCTAGGTATCTTTAGTCAAGCATTAATTCCTGCTTCTAGTTGTTTTTATTGACAATTATTTGATTGTTGTTGTTGTTGTTGTTGTACAAGGTGTGTTACAACTGCCAAGCTTCAATTATTAAACACACTCGAATGTGTGTGTGTGTGTGTGTTTGTGGTGGTGGTGGGGCGACTCACTCAAGTTGGCAAGTTAAAGTTCAATGATGTCATTACGACTAATTCACACCTATGTTTGAATTCTGAGTACGCGAATTGTTTTGTTTACTTATGCACATACAAAATACATGTGTATATGTATAATGTACTATTGTCAAACTGCGATCGCAATCTAAATAAAATTGGCATTTAATAATACCGTCATATACATATAATCTTTCACCTACCTACCAACCTACCCGTTGTGCTTATAATAACTTTATTTGTCGAAATGATATTGTTGTTGCTGTTGTTGGCCCAAACGATGCCTAACAAGACAGAGAATGTCGACCACCCGCTGCTAAAAAGAATATTGAGTTAATTGATTGCAACCAGATATGTATTTTTGAATGCTTGTTAGTAGCAGCTCCGTTGGCTGTTAATAAATAGCAATCAGTTTGTGGGCTGACTGCTAAATAAAATATGAGTTCTACGCAAGTTTGTTGTCTAAGTCTTTTGTTTTGTGTCATCTTCGAAAAATCCGAAATGTCAATGCATTCTTTGAATGCCAAATCAGTTCAAAAGTAACTAGTAATTGTTTCAACCCCTTCCCTTGTGAATACTTTGCTTTTGGGAGTTTCTACTGTTGTCATTGGAAATTAGCACCAAGACCCCAAAACCAAAAAAAAAAAAAAAAAGAAAATAAAGTTAATTTAAATCAATGCGCAAACTCTTGTTGCTCGCCGCTCAACTCGTGCGTTGCTGAAACAAATGCCAATATATACCTATTGCCTCCCACCCCTTATCTACCTCCCCACCCTGCCACTTGCTGCTTGTTTGTTGGGCTCCAAAAAGTGTTAAGTATGCCTTTTATGTTTGGGATCTCTTTTGGGTTGTTTGGCTGTTTGGCTGTTTGCTTAGGCAATCAGTTGTTGATAATTTTTGTTGTTAGTGTCAATTGTATTTGTGTGTTGCTGTCTGTTTTGTTGTCTGTTGTGTTGTGTTGTGTGTACTATGTGTATTGTGTGTGATAATTTAGACAATTCATCGATAAAAGCGCGCAACAAGCGTATCGAATGTGCACAAAGTTAAATGGCTTCTACTTTAATACCCTACACTCGGTAATATCATTAGATACCCCGAAAGAGTATAACACGTTCGTGTTTTTTAGTTTTGTGCCTTAGTGATTGCATTTTAATTATGCCGAATTGGTAATAGCTAAGTAACAGATATTTATTATTGATAGTTTCAGTTAACACTTGGGTGAAAAGCTTTTTAACCCATTGTCTCTGTGTGTGTGGTCCGTGGTCCGTTAAGCTGTGCTTTAGATTTCCGCATAAACTAATGATATATGTATGAAATATTTCCCATGATCCATCATCGATGCCATTTGCGACGACCTCAAGCGGCATTCAATCATTATTCAGCTTATTTTACACCACCCACAAAATAGTACAAGACATCTCTGCAATAACAACAAGCGTAATCACAATTACGGACAATGTAAGGCCAATCAAGACAACTTGGTCAATGGCTATAATTGCTAGACCAAGCAGCTGTTTGTTGGTGGTGGTGTTAATGCCGCTGCGACGGAACTCTGTTCGTTTTTATTTGTGCAACTAAACAATAAAAACGTGATTAAAGATGCTATGCAAAGTACTATAAACAATTGGCATAAAGATCAAAGAGGTATATTGATTTTACTATAAATAACTGAAAACGATTGAAAAATCTATAAGCAAATGATAGTAATAATGGATTATGGAAATATAAAATAAATCACAACTACAAATAAGGTTATTTGAATATTAAATATAATACTATAATATTATTATTAAATAGTAAATAATGAAAAATATATCTCCCAATTCTTTGACAATATATAGTTCATATCAAACAAGTTTTCACATTAGAAAATGCCCTAAGAACGATATGAAACTTTCTTTAATTGATTTTCGACTCTCGATATACAGCGTATGAATCCATTGATCAACTTTCTATTGTTGTAACTCATGTTATTGAGGTGAATCACAGAACTTGCCTTGCGAATCGTTTCGTTTGGTGTTTGGTGCTGCCTTAATGTGGGAAATAAGTCAAGCTATGTGGTGTGTATATGGCCTCTCCACGCCCAGCCCGAAAAATAAATGCTTAGCTCCGGCTTAGACTACGGGGGCGTACTCGAACACAGATTTAGATACAGTTGTCTATTAAAATCGATGTAAGCAGAGTGTGTGTTTGCGCTGCGCATATAATTACACATATGTATATAAAATTTGTTAATATTTGTACATGCAAGTTTTATGCTTCATTTCCTGTGTGGTGTGTGTGTGTGTGTGTGTGTGTGTGTGTGTGTGTGTGTGTGTGTGTGTGCACCGCCAGCCAAATGTCCAAATGGCCAATGAATGGTCAATGGGAATCAATGGAAAAGCTCTTTGTTGCATATTAATTTGGTTTTTGGGCAGCAAAGTGCATGGCGGCCATACACAATGTGCATTTAATTGACAGGCCAAAAGAATCCAAATTAACATAAACGAACAGCATAATACAATATTTTCATTAACCAATATTTTTGGAAGTCTTTAGTTAAGATTTGCTAGATTTTTAAAATACCCTAAAGACTTGCAGAACTGCAGTGATTTTCTTTATAATATTTATTAAATGCTATTTTACATTTTGTATATCAAACTGAGCATTAGAGGAAAAAACATTTTGAAGAGAGACGAGCTACCCTACCACTTTGTATTTTTGCAGGGTATCTTTTGGAGACGGCTTGGTTTTTGGGGCTGTTTTTACAGTTACATCAGGCAAATCGATGTTTTTTTTTTAGTAGTTTTGTATAATGCCGCCCAGAAAAGCTTTCTTCTGACACATGTCCCGAGTCCCGAGTTTCGACCTGTTCGATTATTTGGCCCGGTCGGTCGGTTGGTCGGTCGGTGAGTTCAATAACTTAGCGTGTGTGTGTTGCTGTTCTTGTTGCACACACACACACACATACACAGAGAAACACACACGTTCAGTTTGATGAATGCATTTGCCGAACGAACAAGTTTTGCATAATAACCGAAAGCCATAAATGATATGTCTAAAAGTTACCATAGTACAGTAAAAATATTGTGTGTTCTTGCGCCGTTGCACATCTCAATTATTGGGGCTGTCAAGAGTTGGCTTTGAACATTTTGGCAGATGAAATCGATGTAAAGAAAACTTAACATCGACATCGATCGCATGTCAATCGAAGAGCCTTTTGTGCACCTTTTGGGCACACACACTGACAGCCGAGCGTAATAATAACGTGACTTTATGAAGTGGTAATGAAGCTATTAGGCCATTGTTGTAATATTGTTGTACTCGGTGTATGCTCGGTGTGGGCCATGATTTGGTTTTTGGGGCTTTGGTGGGGAGTGGCTTTGGCCCACAATATTCAATATTTACGACAGGAAATTGCGACCAGCATTGAAAATATATATTCAAAAAAACGGTTTATGCTTCTCAAGTTTATACCAAAATAGTTTAAGCGACCATTTTGATTATTTTGTCTATCAAACTTAAACGTTTTATGGCTTTTGAATTATGTTTGTGAGTTGTTGCAAAGTGATAGATTTATGCGAGTGCGTGCTGAGTGGACAGAAAAGACTTAGAAAGCGTTAGAGTAAAACAAAATAAAGAAAAACTTCCCGCAATTCCTCTTTTGGATTAGTCATACTGACTGTGGAATTTGGTCTTTTCTAGATCTTTTGCAGATACATCAAGAATTGGGAAATACATCAATTTATTGATTTTCTATTTGCTTAGCAACATTCCAATTGATTATTCCGGTTTACAATAAACCACCGCACTCATCAATTGGCTATTTTCATTGTTTTGCATAAATCTTATTAAAATTATTGTGGTTTTTCACCTGATCCGTGTGAATGTTCAACAAGATCAGATAAGAGACCATGTCTATGATTATTGTTTTTCTATTGAACACTCAGCCAAGATCTCTCTCTTTCTATTCCAACTATCCCAGCTAATTGACGGAAGTAGCGAACGTAATAACTTAATCATTGAATGGTAATCACTTATTGGTAATCAGCTTTAAACGACATCAAGGCGTGTCCCTCAACAAAAGTTCACCAGCTCGATGAGTGCACAGCTGCACTTTAATAGATATAAGAAGGGGTGGCATTGTGGGAGGGAAAGGGGAGCAAGGTTAGCTCAATACTGCAACTGAAACACTTGTTTAAAATGGATTCAAAGATGAATTGAAGGGACTCCCAAGAGCTCATAACCAATCCATAACCAATGTTTGAAAAGAAACCAAATGACCAACACTTTTTAATGATCATCTGAGTTGTGTGTGTGTGTGTGTGTGGATTATGGCCTGTGTTGTATTTGTTCACCATTAGTATTTGTTCTTATTGTTATTACAATGTATTTGAATTGCTCAAGAAGTAAGCTGAGTTCAAAGTGGCCCAAAGAGGCCCGAAGCGAGTGCTGGCAGCTGCAGCAGAAATTAGCCAAACTCTAACTCTGGCAGACAAATGCATTTGGTTCTAGACTGACGGCATGCCTCTTGGCCAAGTTAAAAGAAAGCCGCCTAAGCCCAGGGTGTTTGCCCACTCGCCTCAGAGACTGACCCAACAACGGAAGAGTAGAGTGGATTGCAGAAAGAGAAAGACAGAGAGTGAGTAAGTGATAGAGAGAGAGCGCGAAGGGGTTTAGGAGGAGCGTACGCGTCATTGTTGTTTACACAATTATTAGGACAACAAGCCGCCGATCGTCGGCAATCATCGGTTGTTTGGTTGTTGGTTGTTGGTTGTCGGTTTTGCCGCTTGCCGCTGTTTACACTGAGCTCCTCTGGTTAAATAGCGGCCAGCAAAAAGCCTTTGATTTTATTATACTAGATGAACGAAGGCAGACCACACAATCGGTGTACCAGAACCGAAAAACCAGAAATCAGAAACCAGAAACAGCAACAACAAGCAGAAGCCAAACAGAAACCGAGTTCGATTGGGCTGCCAATTACTGGCAAACGGTTTGTTATTGTTCTGTCACGTAATGAGACAGCAGTTTAGCACCTGCATCAGCCCTAAGCTGATCATATATCCCTTATCCTAAAACAGATAGATCCTGATGTTTATGCAATACTAATGAGAGAATAACAGTAGTCTCTTTATATATGGGATTTCATTTCGATTATTGTACAAATATTGGCCAAATGTGCTCCGCATTCGCATTTTTACTTCTCAGCATCACGACAAACAACATCAACAAAAACTTCTGCTGACTAATTGTGCATGCTAATGCATGCAATTGTGTCATAGTATACTCCGAGAGTACCTAGTACCGAGTCCTGAGTACCTGTGGAGTCAACGGTACACAACGGCAGTTAAGGGGCACAAACTCACACACATATTCACAGTTCACATATGCATTTTGCAGATGAGTTGGGACGTGAAGTTCAGAGTCAGAGCTCAGACCTCAGAGCGCACAAATAATCAAGCGCAAAAATTTATAAATTATTTAACATTTGGGCAACTCTGGAGTCTGGATCATTGCACGTAGCTGGCGACGATGGTGCACCCACAAAGTCAGAGGTGGATGCCCAGATGCCCAGCAACGGGCAACTGGAACATGACCGATATTACTGTGTGGCTAACAGTTATAACATATACGTATGTACGATCCGAATGTCTGACAAACCGTTCAGCATCATCGATTAATGCCAATGCACATTAAATGCACATATTTGCCCATATATTTTTTCTTCTTTTATTTATTTTTTGTATTTCTTTTTTTTTTATCCTCATATATCGTGACGTACGTGCCGCAGTTTCAGAGTCCAGAGTCACAGTCCACGCTCCACAGTTGCAGTGTGCCTCGTTCTCCTCGGTCTGCCTGCCTGACTGCCTGACTGCCAGTTGAGCCTCTGTTGAGATGTCATGTCACAAGGTGATATAACATGGCTGCACTTATTAAACAAGGATATTATTTGTGTTTAACGCAAATACGAATATTTCAATACACTCTATTAAAGCGCAAATATTTTCAAAAGACCTTAGATTGTAAAAATGCATGTTAATAATATTTAGAACAGAGATCAGTTAATATTAAAATTTAGGTTGAGTATAATAATAAAAAATAATTAAGTCAAATTTTATACTACTTAGTTAGGAATTTCATTGCAAACTGGACGTGTTTATAAAAATAAATTCGGGAAACATATGTTAGTTTAAGATTCATAAATATATAAGATTCCTACGTTTAAATCAACCAAATTATTAGAAATACTAGAAATTTTTTACCTATAGCTCTACAAGCTTGATACTCTAACTATACTATCCATAACCCGTTTTCGTATCTTATGTGCAACATATTACAACCTTTCCTTTTTAATACAGGTGCCACTCCTACTGTTCTTTAAAGAACTAGTCTTGTGTCATTTGTGCTCGGTCGGACGGTATGTGGGTCGCTTTGTGCTCGAGTCCTCGCTACTTGAAAGTACTGAATGTATATATATATATTAAATTTATATAACTTTACTTAAGACTAAATTAATTTTAAAAGTCAATGTCTCTATGATAATGATTTAGATGAAGATAAAATCCGGATTTATATACATTATATTTCATACAATCTTTGCTCAATATCTAAAGAAATTTAGGTGAATAAAAACTTAAGCTTAATGATGCTTTTACAAATGTAGAGTTTTACCAATATAAGGATTTTAGATATTTATAATTTCACTTATTTCCAGTACTTCATTCGTAATATAGGTTTAGAGCTCTATATTCTTTTACAAACTTAACAAGCCTCTCAGTAAATCTAACTAACTCAACTGCATGCAATTAGTGTATAAAGAAGAGTGATTACCTATGAAATGATACCCATATATTTGTGTATATTTGAAAAAAGAAAAACTAGGCCTAGGGCCACCACATTCAGAGCATTTGTCGGTTAAAATTCTAAATGCCAATACAACTAGAAAGAAAAGAAAACCAATCCAAATCCAAGCTCAAGAAGTTGTAGACGATGCTCATTCATTTATGGCTAAGTCACGTTGGAATAATTTGTTTTATGTTAATGTTGAGCATGGCGCATTGTAAACAGTTTTGCAGGCTAAGTCTTAGTCGTAGAAAACCTCAACTTTTAGCTACATCGCCGCCTTCCTATGCAATTCTCAAAATACAACCATGCAATAGCTACTTTTTCTTTTTTGCTCTCTGCCTGTCTATGTGTGTGTGTTGGTGTGTGTTTGTGCCCCTCAATGAATTGGAATTTAATTTGAGTATTTTGCGCAAAATTTCCAAAAGCGACAAAGACAAAGACGACAACATCGTGGACAATTGATGCCCGGGCTCCCCCGCTCGCAAGATGTCAGGTGCAGTTGTTATAGTCGTTGTTGTTGTTGTTGTAGCTATAGATAGAAAGATATTGTGTTTTGTGACTCTTGTTGTTGTTGTTGCAACTGTTTGGCTGCAAATGTGGCCCGCACGCAACAATTTGCTACCGGAATTCCTTCAACAAAACAAAAAAAAAAACATTGGCAGCCCATTGAAAATGTGCTTGCATGTAAATGGATAAAGCAACTGCTTAATCGTGATTCGGTAGTCGGCAGTTGGCAGTTGGCAGTTGGCAGACTAGGCAATACATACTATATTTTTAGTATTTAAATGTATAGTTTTGTTAATCCCAGCAGATCAGCAGCTAAACGATCCATAATAACTTCATTAGACCCATTTCTGTCAATCATTTTTAAAGAACTCTCTTCTTAAACCAATTAGAACAACATAACAGAACAGCAAAGAATGAGAGAAAAGTAACCACATAATACCTCACATAAGAGCTGAGCTAAGCTGTCTAGGTGGCCCCAGCAGCAGCAGCAGCAGCAGCAGTTACTTCCGTTGACGCCTACGATCCCTACCTACCACTACTACTATATACTTTTATAAGAGGATTAACCCGACTTTAATATGATGTGTGACGTGACCGGTGCGACGCCGGCGGCAAGTGGCAACTACAACATTCAATTCCGGCGGAAATACACACAGCCAACACCAACAACAATTGAGATGTTCTTTGCTGGCCAGACAACGAAACAATTTGCTTTTTGGCATTTTGTGAAATTTATCCCATAATTAGGGTTCACAATTCGCACGCTCAATTTCAATTTCAAATTGAAAATTGTAGCAAAAATGTTGTATGAAAGTAAGACATCAATTACATCAGGTAAACCAGAACAACAACCTGCTCTAACACACCTTTATCATATGTGTGAGAGTGTGTGTGTGTGGTCATTTGTGAGTGACCTTTGACAAATGTGCCAATGATGTATAGATATATCGATGGCTGGAAGTTAAGTCAATCCTCAATCGTCTGAATTCATTTCGTCGAGCGCCAGTTGTGATTAATTGGCGTCCCAAATTCATCTCTGTGAATACGAAAAAGAATGTGTGTGGGCAAAAATAAATATAAGATGGCAAAAGAAGTATTAGCAAATCTTTAAAATCTTCTTAAGTTAACAATACAAAGTCGAAAGAAGCTATAAAAAAATAATTTCAAGGGAAAAAACAAACTCAAGTTGACGGGGAATCACCAGTTAAATATTTATAAATACAAATAGAATCAACTTAAGCTGAATTAATGGAATTTAAGAACTGGATGATGATATTTTAAAACTTGTAAGTTGGAGTACAAAAATATATTTACAACGGAAAAAATAATTATATATATAAATAGTACATATTTTAATGTAAAAGTGTGTTTAAACTGGATTGAAAGTAACCAAAAATTACAAAAAATTGCACTTAATTTATTGTTGAATATGTTCATGACATTCTTTTTCATATTTGTATGATGGTTATTAAATGGTCAAATAAATAATCATAGTTACTCCTTGTTAAATACATGATATTAAAAGAATCAAAAACTTAATTAAAATATTTGTGTTTTTTAAATATTAAATTAAATTATAACTATAACCACAATTCCGCGTTTAGAATTGTCACATTAACCAATTGATTGACCTGCATATTTGTAAGTCCGCCAAAAATGTGGCATTATAAATAAGTCATATCGAATCGAGCTATCGATTTCATTACCATAACGAGCTTAAAAAATTGAGCTGAACGATCGATCGGCACGCATTTCAATAGTGTTCATATACTTACGCATCTGATAAATACGGTTATGTGCGCTACTTTAGTTGTCATAAGTGTCACAATGTGCTTTGATTTACAACAATAACGGCGTCTATTAAACTTCATAATTGTACCAATAACCAAAAAGACTCAAGCGACAATTGACATAAAGGTTTTGCAATCCATTCCAATTCCATTCGATTCCGACCGATGCCCAAAAACCAAACCGAATACGAATACGAATTGGAGTCAAACAACATCCACAAGATTCGCCTCATTGGCAAAACATAACACGTACCACAAATAAAATGAAGCACAAATGAGCGGAGCACAATCGAGTCGGATATATGTACATACATACATATATATAATGCTTATGAGGTATATAGTTGGTTAAGTAGTAAGAAATCATATGTCTTACTTTGAGATTTATGCGTATGCCAGCCCCATTTTTGGCGACCTAAGCAAATAGGGGCGCGAATGAGGCCCCAAAGGCGTCTGAAACCAACTGATCGCCACTTGGGTCATTGGCTCTTGTGAGCCACTTCATGTTTTGGCTTTGGACAGCACCATCGACAGCAGCAGCAGCAGCTAAAGCAGCAACAGCGGCCCAAATCTGGCTCTAAAGTGTTGACCATAAGTGTCTCGATTGTTTGTGTATCATAATACAAATACATGAGCCCCAAAACGCATGGGGCGCAAACAGCACATAACACACAATACACAACAGTGCGTAAGTACAGTAGAACCAATTATGGATTTTATAAAACAAATGTGGTGCGCATATTGATGAGATCGCTCTATAGAGTTACCCCTTCCAAACTCCTCCTCCCCTACCTACTACCATTTCACTCTCTGACTTTGTTTACTCCATGGATATATAGTATGGCAGAGACGTGCGTCTTTCGTTCGTTTATCATTTTTGTATACCCTGCTTACAGTCAATTGGAGAAAATATTTGTATATATGTATATTTAAAACAGGAAGAAAGAATGTGATTTTGGCAAAGGCAATAAAAATATCTTGAACAATATCACAATAATATCGCTTGCAATCATTTGACTTTTTATTTCATTCATTCAAAACTATAAAACACTCGGGACTTGTTAAAGTATAGCTAACAAAATGTAAGGATTTTTGGAGAACTTCTCCTTAGCTAAGGATAGAGGGTAACTCTTAGCTGTTCACCTAGTACAAAGATCGTATTAACTTGTTGGTTATTTGTTGTTATTTTTGGTATGGCTTGGTAGCCCATAAATTTTCAAATGATTTACTTTAGTTTCGTGTGGAATTATTTGTTGAGGCAACATCAACAGCAAAATAGCAAAAACAACCTCAACAACAAAAACAACAACAGCGAGAAAAACAGACTCAGCGGAAATATGATTAAATGCATATTTTATATATTTAGTTGGGCGCTGATAAACCGCAGTCAATGTTAACGCTTTATAGGCCCCCAAAGCTGCGTGCAGGGCATGCAAATGGCCAACACAAGATGATGATGATGATGAACAAAAGGTTCTGACAAACAGGCAAGCAGCCCAAGACTGGGAACTGGTAACTGGCAACTGGCAAAGACTGGCAACAACAGTCAAGGCGACCCCCTGCGGACACTGAGTGTTTATGTCAACTGCACGGCTGATGACAGCCATAATTCTGCTGCTGGCAGGTAAGCAAAAACAAAAAAAGCTAAAAAAAGTTGAAAAAAAAGATTCGAATCAGAGTCGGCTACAGGGACTGAGGCCCAAGCTTGCACAGCCTTGGTATAAATAAGTGCAAAACGTCAACGCTTTGGGCGCAAAACTGTTATCGCCATCGCATTTTAGTTTAAGCCCGGCTTGTTGGGTGGTGGGGTTGGGAGGGGGGTGAAGATATTTAGTAAGCCAAGTGTCGACATCGACATCGACACTCGAGTTGCTATTGAAAATTCAATTGCATTGCACTTGGTGGTCACGCCACCAAGCCACCAAAACAAAATTGTAACGAACCTCAACGAAATTGTAGCAGCGGAAGCAAGAACAGACCTAAAAGAGACCCAGAACAAACCAAGTAGCTCCCACGGTAGTAAGTAGCTCCTACTCCTACTATATTGAGCACCTTTTTGTGGCCAAAAAGGCCAGCCAAATTACGTTTTGGGGCACAGTTTTCTGGTTCTCTGGTTCTTTGGTTCTCTGGCCAAACGGTTAGCCGAGTTTCTCATGCGCTATGGGAAAAGCATCGCACAATGGAGCAAAATGCTTCTAATTTCATTTTTTTTTTTTTTTGGTAGCTTCCTGCTCCAAATACGAGAATTTAACGCCACACACGCAAACATCCAATTAAGTCAATTTCGAGTGCGTCTTCAGAACAATAAGAACAACAACACTAACACAGATGACCAACAATTTGTGCTAAGATATTAAAAGGAACTTGTTGAGTTCATCTAGTTAGAAATGCGAGTACTCGAAAAAATGTATTTAAGATTCAAGTATGTTTTGAAATAAACATAGAATTATATTTCTATCACTAATCTTATTGAATAATTAACAAGAAGAAAAGCTTTCTTTGGCATGCCGAATATTATATACTTTTGTTAAAGATTTTGACAGACATTTAAACTGCAAAGTAAGGAAAACCTTGTTGAGTCGAATACTTCCTTCTATACGTTATACATTGTGATTTATTCAAATACCATTTACATAAATATTTTTAAATGTAAAATATAATAAATATGTCACTAAAATATAAATGCAAATTTATAATATTTACTTTGCAACTAATAATATTAATATTCATATTAAAACTTTTAGCATTAAATAGGTTCTCAAGTCATTTTTCTTGGCTTACTTCAGCTAATTAAATGTATCGTTTATGCATGTTTGTGTTATTTTTTAGTGCATTTTTGATCTTGCACAGTTGCTGACAGTTCACCCACAATGTTTATGAGCAAATTATGCATGGAAATAAATCAATAGGAGTTCACATTCAACATTATGCATTACAAATCAGTTGCACATTTTGCTGTTGTTGTTGCTGTTGTTGTTGGAAAAGCAGCTCGCCAACGCAGCTCGACAATATTGAAAAATTATTATAGAAAATCGTTTGGCCATATCTGTGGCATATGGAGATACGCCGATACTATGCTAAAGATACAGTGAGTCACTCGCTTTACAGTTGATTTATATTACAATGCATGTGTGTGTGTGTGTGTGTTTTCAAAGCCAAAGCAGTTGAGGCGTTGAAATTGGGCGCAAATCGAATTGTATCTACAAGATATAATACACACATGTGAGTATCTATTGGTATTTGCATTGACATCGACTGCTGCTGCACTGCAAAATGAAGTTATATGGCCAACTGTCTGTCTGTCTGTCTGTCTGTCTGGCAAGACCTGCCTGGTCCCATAAGTCACCCAGTCAGTCTCCACACTGTGGCAGCAGGCAACGTGTCTTGGATCTTGAATATCCGATCTTGGTGTTCGGTGTTCGGTGTTCGCTCGCCCGCTTTAATTAACATATGCTAACAAGTTGGCCCATGCCGCACTTTGTCACTTCCCAGACCTCTAACTGACTGACTGCAACAGAGTCAGACTTGTGGTACGTACTTGTGCCACTTGGGGGTGGGCCTAAGTGGTTTTTAAATGAAATTAATTTAAATGTTGTTCAGCTTCATGGGCATTATTGTATTGTAATGAGATCATTGCCACGCTATAAATTTACTCACAACTATATTTATAGCCGTTATGCTATGAACCATAACCCCCTCCGCCCCACACCACAGATCAACATAAAAAGGGCGTTAAATGAGAGTTGTTGCAATAAATTTTCTAGAACTAATGCACGATAATAGTATATTTAACTTATTTAAACATAGATTAAACATATTTAGATTAATCATGAATATATTAAAGGTATTTTGAAGATGTTTACAATAATTGTTCAACTCAAATTGGATTCATTTTTTATATTTACTAAATTTAATTTATTTTTTCTAGAATTATCTATTTCGCTTAAAATAAGGAAATTAATACTTAAAAATATAAAATATTTAGTAAATTTTTCAATGTGCATTTGGAAAAATTAAAAATCTGACTCACAATATATTTAAATATATATATTTAGGGCTGATTTCAGAGCAACTTTCAGTACACACTTTAATTACTACATTAGCATTTATTAAAATTGTGTATACTTAAAATCAAAACCTTGATCTTGCAATAAAACACCTCCCCCACACATGTTGTAGTAAGTAGTTTTGAATCTGTAGAGTAACCGCTGCTGCTGCTGTGGTCGAGCCCATTATATGATGACGTCGTCGTTGTCGTTTTGGTCGTTGCGATGTCGTCTCCCGCTCCCAATCCCAATCGCAGTCCCTACGTGCTACCGTCTAGTTCCGCTTAGAGCTGACAGTGGCATTAGAAGCTGTAGCTAAAAGCTGAACGCTGAAAGCTGAGGCTACTTACTACACACACATCGAGCGATAGATAATAATAGATTTTCTCACGCTTGATATTTCAAGCTGGTGAATGACGTTAACAATGTGTGCAAGCCGACGAGATACGAGTCCGACTTTGGCCTGGGTGCAGTGGCGGGCATACATACATATTGTGACGGGGGCAGGTTGCACTACCGCACCGAACGAACGAACGAACGAACCGAGGGAATATAGAGGAATGGCGGAATGGAGCGGGAAGAACACAGCCAGCGGGCGCGTCAGCCGGAAATCATTGCGGTGCAAAACGGCGGCTTTAAGTTTAGAAATTACGTACGATTGCAGCAGGAAAAAAAAATGAAATAAAAAAAAATACAAATATTAATAAGTGAGCCACAGAGTCAAGAGCTAAAAGGTAAAAGCAAAGAGACATAGTACGAACTCAGCTTGGAGCTTGGCTAATATGTTTATTGGAACTTTAAAACTGCAACAGATAATGATTTGCATGATTTGGCAAATCACATTTACTGCATCTCACACCTGAGCTACACTTCGAGCGCATCACGTAATTATAGCTCAACGCGGAGGCTGGGCTCTTTTAACATCATCTTTCCTAAATTACGATTACGATTACTGATGCTGGTGTGCAGTATCTCAAGGAATTTTGTATGCATTTAAGGCACTTAGTCATGCCCAAGTGATTGCTAAACTAGTCTAGACAGGCCAAGCGCAGTTTCCCATTGGGGAATTCCAGCAGTTAAACTAAAACAATGGCAAAGCGGAGAAAAAATAATCATCTAACAATATTTAAAATGAACTTTTGCTTGAATCGTTTCGTCTACCCGGATCTCTCCTCACGTAAATCGATGCACAACTACTTAATTGAATGCACTGCGAATGCAAGTTAAGTGACGACAATTCATTTATTGAGTTATTCAAACGAAATGCCAACTATGTGTGAAGAGCAATAGATACTTTAATTGGAACAGCTCAAAACAGAAAATCCAAGCCGATGACGATGGTCTGCTGAGCTTGTGAAAGGGGGTTTCATTTAATGAATGTTGGTGTTCGGGTTCTTTTTTAAAATATTTAATAGTGGTAACTAAATCCCTTTTATGATCAATTGCAGTTCTGATAATAAATTTGCGAGGAATTCAAATTCGATTTAACAATAATACCCATAAAGTGATTCAGATTCCAATAAATTTTAATTTATCTCGGTACTCATTTTTTTAAATGAAATTATATAATAAAAAGTTGTTTTCTTAATGGAAAAAAAAGGGAATCTGAGAAAAGAAATATAAAAATAATTTTAAAGTACAGGCTGCAGTCGAGTATTCTGAAATAGAATATAGCCTTAACCCATGACCTTACAAATACAGTCATACCTGTATTATCATACCTGTATTATTAAACTATAATATTTCATATCTCAGGTGTTTCTCAAGTGATTTTTTTTTAAAACACATACTTTCATCACTTCGCTTATGTTTTCAATCCCAGTTTTTTCCATTTTTCGAAATTCAAGGTTTTATTGTTATCGATAACATGTGTATATCGTAAGTCGGAAAAGTTTTCAAACTTTTATCGATTTTATGTACGTTAAGGGTATAAAAAATCTCCAAACTTTTTTTTTTATCAATTTGTCTACTCTGTAAAGGAAGTAGCCTTCGTCACATCAACAAAAAGCTCTGATTCCCAAGTTGCATTTGTTTGCATTTCCCGAGACATTTCCCATAGCTGCTGTACAAACCAAACCATTAATTTCATATGCATAGCACGCGTTTGTTTAGTAATTTCTATATTTTTTTCATTGACACAGTTAGCGCTGTCCAGTTTGTGAACGGTGTCTGGTGTGGACCACACACACGCAAGGCATTACAGCGCCGCTCCCACAAGTAAGTGACCCGCTTGCAGTTGCCCCTCATGCCCCTTTTGCTTTGGTTGGGTTGGGGATATATGTATATACTTGATATTCGTTTGTCTTTAGCACATGCATCACAAAAGTATGATTTAGACGTTTATTAAACCCTAAACAATACAGAGAAGTGAAAAACAAAACAACAACAGAAACAACAGAAACACTACGCTTTCATTTATGGGAATTCAAATTAGAAGAACATTTGACAAGTTTGTTTACATTTTGGATTGTCGTGTAGTAGTTAGCACCACCTAACACAAACAGTTCTCCATTTCAAAAACAAACCTTTCATTCTGTGGGTTCCACAATCATTGACCTCTTAATGCGAAGGAGTTGGAGAATTGACAGGGACAGTGCCTGCAAATATGTTGCAGAAATCGTTAAGCCGTTAACCGTTAACCGTTAAACGTTAACCGTTTGCCATAAACATTAGACGCCCTTACCTGAAGTGTACGCATAGACCTGATATAAATTACAATAGCAGCCTACATAGAGTGGATTGGAGTGGAGTGGGGTAGAGTGTAATGAAATGAAATGGAGGAGTCTGTTGTTGTTGTAGAGAGTCGCTCCGAAAAGCCAAATTGTTTTTTAAAAGCACCATTTTTATTACGTCTGATAAGTGATCTCGCGACATTTTCAATTTTAATAGGGTCTCCCAGGTGCCCCAAGCGACTTACAAAGCGACTGCGCCCCCACACAGTTCAGTTAAGAGCAACAGCATCCACGTCCACGTCCACGTCCACATCCACATCCACTACATCTGTAGTGTGTCCGGCTTGGAGATCATTTGTCGTTGCGTTAATAAAATTGCATTGAGTCGCATTTGAAACTGCTTTGGCTGGGATCTTGGGCTCGTTTTGCTTTGGCGGTGGTCACCGTACAGACAAGCTAGCTAGCAAAACAGCACCAGACTCTTTGCCATTATTAATAATGCCAAACGATGTGCGCTCCGCTCTGGTGGCCAATGAAGCGAAAACTAAACTAATGATTGACTCAAAGATGATCTGTAAAATTTCATATTAATATTACTTTGGAAATCCGAGAAATGCTTAATATCTCTCTTCACTTATGAAAAACATGTTACATGTTACAGAATATTTGAATATTCGTTCTGTTACATTCCCACCAACGCATCAGCATACCCTTCGGCCACTGTGATTACTGAGTATACACTATAAGAGGTCACCTGAAAACATTGCAAATAAAACGGCAACCATTTTTAATATGATTGTATGTCATCTTAAGCCCGCAGCTTGGCCAGCTTTTGAGGCTCTGCTCTTTGTCACTTTTCACCCGGCGCGGCCTCTCGGGCCCCGGCTCTACTCGCTCCTAGGCTCAAGGCTCTCGCTGGCAAACATTTAGCTGTTGTTGTGGTCATGTGTTGGCATTCGGATACTCAAATTATCAACATGCTTGGGCATCCTCAGACCCGACACCGTTCAGTTCCACAGTTCCATTGTGCGCCCAGTCTCTTCGCCATCCAGCTTTGGGTGTCGATGATAATTTTTCATACGATGAGGCCCCCCTCTCCCTGTACCACTACATCTACCTATACCTCTACCCACTGTGTAATATCAGGTGTGCTGGCCGACGGTTAAGGCTGGTTAATGGGTTCGTCTAAATACTAGCAAGGCCTGTTTATTTTTTTTCTTTGCCTGGGTGAAAATGGGCGATAATCCGTTTTGACAAATTTGGCTACATGGCCCACAGTGCCTGCCTGTTTGGACAACGGTCAGAGTTCAACTGGAGAAATCTTCTTCTTTTTTGCACACACACACACACACCTATTCACACACACACGCTGGCAAACAATGTCATTGTCCCCAATGTGCTTCCGTTCAGCGTAGTACAGTGAAAATGGGAGCTGAACTGAGAGAATTAGCATGCAGCACAAATAACACAAAAACGCAAGCAACATAACGACCAAGAGACAAATCAAAATGCATGCATATGATTGCACACACACACACACACACAGACGCACACTATCACAATTAAATCAAATCAAGATATCAACATTATGCGTAGGGCTACTGAATTTCTTAATAAAGATAATGTCTGGCCCAAAAAGCGGACGAGGGAAACCAAATACAGGACCTCTATCTCTCATTCTTTCAATTGTCTCTGCAAGGTTCTGGAGGTTCTCGAGGTTCTTGAGGTTCTGTGGGATACACAGTCTCATCACGTACGAAGCGTGAGCAAACTTTAAGTTAGATTAATCGACGTTGACGAGCTGCATGGAAACTGCATTGATTATGTGAGAACACAAAAAGAGATAAAAAAAACCAAACAATACACAAGCAAAGGCAGAAACAGAAAATTATGAAGTCAAAGAAATGTCAAAACGAAAGGATATGCGCATTTCCTTTTGTGAGTTATGCGCCATATCCGGTTAGCTAAATATGATTGGTGGGCCTGGCCTGAAAAAAAAAAAAAATTTGCAGTTGAGATTTATAAACCAATGCTGAGTATTGATTTATGTTTTCGCACCAACACACACACAAGCAACACACACACAAAAAAGGCAAAGAAAAGGAGATGAAGATAGAAAAAACCTAATTGTTACCTTCTGGGTGCCCACCTATCGTTTTCTGCCTAACAATAACTGTGTGCTCGCAGCTGTTGGGCCGTTAGTATTGACTTCTGGCTGGTTCAACATAAAGACATAACATCGTAAATAGATCACTTGCAGATATATCACAGCTCGCACCTACCGATTTCGAGTAGGTGTTGTTTTGTGTTTTGTGTGTGGTCTCATCTGCTGGCGCCAGTTTGACAGTTTTGCGTTGCCTTCTCGGAGTTGGTTGTGGTTTCACTAAAAAGAGGTTCTACGAAAAATTGTCGAATCAATTGCTTGTTGGCCAAAAGAAAACAACAAAACAAAAACCTTTGTAAGTTCGTTGCCTAAGTCTTTTGTTTTTGGCCTCTGTGCGCGCATAATGCGTGAGCGTGTGTATGTGTGTGTGTGTGTGTTTGTGTTTTATTATTAATTTTCCGCCAAGCATTTTCCGAAAATTATTCCAACCTTGACAGCAAAGCTGCTGAAAATTGTATTGAAAAACGAAAAAAACGAAAAAAACGAAAAAAATACAAAACATGAAAATTAACCCAGAAAAAAATTTTAAAAAAATTGTTTATTTTTTTTTATTTTCATTTTGTTGAGGCAAAACAATAAGACAAAAGAACGGCGCCAAGCTTGACATGTTGTGCGAGTGTGTGCAAGTGTGTGTGTGTGTGTGATTGTTAAGTTTGTCATGCGCATGTGCTTAGGTTCAATGAGTCGAACGGGTAACAAGAAAAAACAGAAAAGAAAAAAAACTCTATCGAAACAATGCACCCTAGAAGTGTGCCAAGTCAAAATACAGAAAAAATCTAACGATGATTATGATGCAATGACATTTGTAAACCAATGCTTAGATTATGCAGACTTTGAAGCTAATATCAAGGCTATGTTTCCCCTGCATTATATCAAAAAATTGCTTGCCACGTCGCGAGGTCACAAGAAATTCAAGTCAAGTGCCCAATTTCACTCGTTTAAAGTGAGGCACACGCCTGACGAACTGAACGATTGACAGACTTGTAGCAATTGACGTTGCACTCCCTTCCCTTTAACCCCTCCCCCCTTTGTCGACCCTTCCACTTACAAGCTAGCAATTATGCCCCCAAGTTGGCTATAGTTGGCTGACTTGTGTGATTTTTGTTTTTGTTTCGTTGTTTTCGTTTTTTTTTTCAGTGACACAGAAACTGAAATTGTGCATTGTTCAACTGTCTATTTGTTTGGCTGTATGTCTCTGTTTGTCGTTCGATTCGCCTGCTCACTCACTCCCGCTGAGTTGATTCGAGATAATGACTTGCTCCCCATTGCTATATATTTGAAGGTCAAGTTAAGGAAGTTATTGTCGACGCTTCAGTAATTTTGCCCAAAGCTCCACATTGAACATTTATTATTAGACAATTAATTGCCTTAAGCCGCTCTCATATCGTATCGTATCGTTATTACTTTTATACTTTGTCAAATCTCATTATTATTAACTATTAATATCATCAAATTGTTGGAGCGTTTGATTTTAATAGCTCTCGTTCAACCCTCAAATCATTTGCTGACTCTGCCAGCCAGCTAACTGTGTTAAGGTAAAGGCCCCGAACTTAACTAGAAAACTGAAACTAGTACTGAAAAAAGTTAACAGATCGATTTTTGATCAAAAACCACAAGAAAATTCCATGAGTAATCAGCAAAAAGGTGTCAACAACTTCTGCCCATCGTACTAAGTGAATAATCATGCTCGCAATAAGCTGGGATACCACAAGTTATATCATGTCTATATATATGTGTATAAGATCAAAAATATATTTGTAGAGCATTCGATTCGCTGAATTTTTCATACCAAGCAAACAATTTGAATGTCAGACAAGGTATAATGGACCAAAACTAAGAAGTTTAGATTTTTCAAATATTTTCTAATAAATTGACGAACTTAAGCTTAGTATTTATATGTATTGAAATTATTTGAAATATATTACTCGTACTATTTAAAGGGCATCTTTTAGTCTTGCATTTTCAACTATAGCATACATTACTATGATTGGGTTTTTTTTCAATATTTGCGGTCACACAAATCTAAGTAGCTCGAACTCGAAATATATTTTCGCTTGTAGTTGTTGTTTGCTTGCTCAAGCATCAGGGGAGCGGGGGAAGCACTGGTTAAGGAGCTCGAATTGAGCTTTGGCTTTGCACTTAAGTCTCTGAGTCTGAGCACTTGGGTTAAATGCTCTGCGTAAGCGCGGTGGCTGTGGGGCAGCTTAAGTCTGAGACACTTTGGATAAATATTGCGGGCGTCGTCGTTTAAAAGAATAATATTATTCTTAAATTTTGCTTTTGGGCCTTTTTGCATATTATTTCGAGCTAATTTTTATGGAATTGGTGGGGCTTGCTCTGGTCTGGGTAAGTGAATGCGTGTCTGAGTATTTGGGGCCCGCCATTGAGGCGCTTTCAATTAGGCTCAGCTGTGGACTTGAGACCGACTTCAGAGCAAACAATAACCCGCTGACTGAATTCAAGACAATGCCAATGTGAATGATGATGAATCATGTCAATGTTTATTGTTTGTTTCTTTGCCTCGCTCGTGCTCTGAATTGCTTTTCTCCCTCTTTTTTCACGGGTGCAAAACAAAGCTATACTTTTATAAAGAAATCTTGGTGAAGTTAAAATATTTACAAGCACTTGCTCAGCCGCTTAAGAATCTTGATCTCTTATTCCACTTCGATGTCTTGACCAAAAAAGAATAGACTTCCCTTTTTGTATATTTGAAAGTATTTAGTTTAGTTTGCTTACTACATTCATTCATTAATAACCGGGCTCATTAGCCTGCCGTTCTTCTTAACTCATTCATCTTTTTATACACGAAACTCATTTGTTTTTCATAGTTGGCTATCGATCTTATTGCTCTGCTCTTTCAGTTCCAAGCATCGTCACATGTTATAGCGGAAATGCAACTGCGCCCTAGGCCCTATCTATATTCATTCTATAGACAGTTCGCTTTGTGACTTCCTTTCAGGGCATCAAATAAAAACTTCGTGTTGCATCCTCGACGATCTGGCGACGATGAGCGACAACAGCTGTTGTCCACTGTTGTTGCACCAACTGCACAACATTAGAAAATTATTACCCCAGATATCCGATAGTCTTAACTGATTGTCAATGGTCATAAATTTACCGAGTGCCATGAATGAACGACAAAAATATTAATGATAATAGTATATGTATGTATATGAATGAGTGTACATCGCCGAATCAGGCACACTCAAATCAATGCAATGCCAACTGTTGTCACCAGACTGTTGTTGGCCTAAACCGTTTACCCCTTTGTTGCAGCTCGAGTTGCAGTTGTTGCAGTTGCAGTCATCAACTTAGAATACTAATTCGGAGTACGAGCGCAGGGCAGGGCACCGGATGTGATGACATTTGGTCAGCCAGCAGCAGCAAGAGAGAGAGAAAACCCTAAGCAACTATTGCTTTGATAGCAACAATAAAAAGATACAAAAAAAGAAACTAATAAACAACGTCGCGCTGCAAGTTGTTGCACTTGCTACACACTGTTTCTGCTGCTGCCGCTGCCGCTGCTTCTACTTCTGCTATTTTTTTTTGTCTTAAACGGCGTTTAACAATTCATAAATGGTTTGGCCACTGACGCCACTCGTCCAGTCGTCCCCGTCCCCATCCCAGCCATGTCTGCCCCACTCCCTTAACTCCCGCCCCTGTTGGAGTTCTCAGTGTGGTACACTTTAAGGCCATGTCTGTGTGTCGGTGTGTGTGTGTGTGTCTGGCTGCTCCCGCGGGAAGTAGTGCAGACAGGCGGCGTCACACGGACCGTTTACGTATGCAAAACTAGTTTGAAGTTGAAATTGAAGTTTTAGGGCCACGTCTGGGAATCGAATCAAGCCGAAACCGAAAAAAAAAAAACAATACAAAACAAAACAAATCCACCAAATTCAAACAAACCAATGCAACAATTGCAGTCCGTTTAGTCAGCACGGCATAGACAGGGGGTGTGGTGCGCAGGGGGAAGGTTTAAAAACAACGCAACGACATTTTGCGTGTTGGACAAATTTGTTGCTGCTGCCTGATCACGTTTTAATTGTACAACCACTTGGAGCTGGAGCTGGAGATGGAGCGGGAACGGGAACGGGAGCTACCAACTGGTACTGGTAGACTGGCGCCTAGGCAGCTAATTAACATGGGATGTGGTGTTTTTTTTTTGGTTGGTTTTTCTCCATGTTTATTTTGGTTTTGTTGAAATTTTTCCTTTGGTATTTGAGTTTTCTGTGTGTGCCCATTCACACTAGACGCTTTTACTTTCTTAAATCGTTTTTAATTGTTTGTCAAATGGGGCAATGTGAAACCGATAGAGCGCATTTGATAAGAGTCGAAGAAAACTCGACACTGTGTTTCGCCCCCCTCAGTCCTTGATTGAACAAGCTCTGAAAGGGTCAAGCGTAGCCCGAAATGATTGCGATTGTTATGCTTGGCATTTAATTGCCTTGTAAATGGTCGGCTGCTCTCGCTTGGAGCGTCCCACCGGTAGCCCCAAGTCGATTGTTGTCGGCTGTTGTCGGTTGCTGTCGTCTTACGCAGTCTCTCAACATGCCACAAGTTGCACGCATTTCTCAGCCTCTCAGTTAGCAGCAGCAGTGTCAGTGGCAGTGGCAACATTATGGCATCTGTTTCTCGTATCGCTGATATCGAGTTATATCGACTGGCTACCGATTTTGCACCTGTTTTTATTTTCGTATTTTCATTTGTTTCGCATTTGCGTGAAATGCAATGCCAATGCGCCAATGGCTGCTGCTGTTTGATCCCGTTGATAATGCGAATACATAAAACTAGCATGCCACAGTCGTTTAACTGCGGAAATGAGTCGCCAATTCCATGGAATAAAACAAAAGACTTAGGCAACAAACTTAAGTCGCACCTCATCCTCGTCGTCGTCGTCGTCGTTGTCTTCGTTGTGGTCGAACTTGCTTTATATATGTATGTATATGTATATTGGCTGACGTCCAAAGCACGCCACAACACGGCACGAACCAGCGAACTCGAACTTGCAACGGTAGCATACAACAACTCTAAATTATATATAAAGCACATGTCACCAGGCACATCCGTGCATACAAATTACAATGATGACTCTACGAGTCACGGGCGGGGAGCGGGGGAAGGGGCCGCAGCTGGCAATCAATGAACAACTTCTAGACATGCGCAGAGCACAAACCAAAACTAAACAGACAAACAGGGCGAGGCTCATGATTGCTTTCATCGCTCTTTTTGCGTAAATTATGCAAACGACAACTCGACGATGATCAAAATGCAATTGCAGAAAAATAAAGGTTCAGCCTACAAATGGACATTACTTATAAGAAACAAGTGCCCTTACCACGCACAACATTTCTAAAGACTTTCCAGTGAGTAAAAAAAATAATCATTCATGGCTTAAAGCAAACAATTCATTTTACTATTCTTCTACTTCCCTATAACAATGACTTCTACATAGTTGACACATGATTTCACTATAAGAAATTTCTTTCATTATTACAAATTTTCTCTATAATGAAGTTTGTAACTATTAACAATCGACAAAACTTATAGAAGCTAATCAATTTTCATTAAAAAATAAACTTAAATTTTTTATTTGTGAAAAGGATTTTCCAATATATATTCCAGATAATAATCGATGAGAATTTATTATGTATACTTAGTTCAATCGTAAAAATATTCCTAATTTGCTGAAATTTATGGAATTCAGGCTCTGTTCAAAAAACTCCTTCTCCTAAGCAGCTTTATTGATACACAAATACATAGAAAAAACCACTTCTCTCGCGTATATCTTCAGTTAATGCAAACAGACTGACACGGACACGGATCTAGACAGATGGATCATCATTATTAAAGCACTTGCATCTCAGCATCACAGCGCTAAACGCTAAACACAGAGCACTAAACACGACAACAACAAAGCGCACAAATGTACAAATGCACCACAATGGGCACTGGTCAATAACAGCTCCAAGCACCAACACCACTACCACCACCAGCAGCAGCAAGAACAAGAGCTCATGGTTTGGTTTGGTTTTCTTGGTCTTTGATGTTGGACCGCCGCGGCAAACTGCGCTGGCTTTGTGGCACATTCATTGAACATTGAACGAACAACGAACAACGCGCGCCTCACTGACACCTTCACTCACAAATGGTCTAAAAGGCCGCTCCGCTCGGCTCGGCTCGGGCCATTAGCCAATATAACTGCCACGCAACGTTTTGTATTTTATCATGTCTACAAAAGTCAAAAAGCAATATTACATCATAACGCACAAGAAGGAAACTTCAAAGTTGGATGCTGATTCGTTCGTTCGTTTCGTGCCTAAGTGGCCTTTTTTTAAGGTTAAAGAAAAAGGGGTTAAAAGCAGTTCAAGAAGTGTTCCAATAACAAACCGAAAAAAATCAAGATGAAAAAGAAAAAATACATTTTACGTGGAAAACTCAGAGCGGTAGGCAAGGGAAAATTGTTTGCATTTGTCAAATAGTTTTGTCGGCAACGGGTTCATTTCTCTGGGTTCACTTTTTTTTTTTAACTGACCGCCGTGTATCCTTCTTACCAAAATGGTTCGCAAACAATACAACGTGGGCCAAGTTGGTCTAATAAGCCGCACTCTCGCCCAGATCATGTTGTGCAAACAGACGGACAAATAGACAAACGAACAAATGGACTGAGGGGCAAACCGAAAAGGAATCCCGCCTAACAAGATGGTACCATAGGGCATGAAAGGAGTTTATTGTGCGACGCGTCGTGTCGGTCACTTTGAGTGTCATAAAAAAAAACCAACTGCTAAAATCAGTTGGGGTATGAAAGACTTAGAGAGACCCTGCAAACTATTTTACGTTCTTTGCTGAAACACTTTGTTTAATCTTACTTATCAGAGATTAATAACTTTATTCCAATAGACCGAGAATACCCCTTTTTAACAACTTTCATGATTACGGGGTATCAACAAAAACAACAACACTTGTGCAGGAGTTAAAAAGTTAAAAGCCAGCTAAACAAAACGCTCGCTGCTCGCATTTGTGTTGACCAGCTAGAGCAGTTAATTAGAATGTACCGAAGACGTTGCTTGGCTTGGCTTAGCACCCAACATCCAACATCCAGCATCCAGCACCATCATCATCACGGTCTTGATGGGCACAAGTGCTTAGCTAGGTGCTGAGTTGAGTTGAGCCGAGCGAAGTGCGCTAGACAAACAACTAACCCGGCTAAAGGCGGCTTGATTGAGTGCCTTTGGCTTTGCCTAAAGATTCGGTGTTCGTTGTTCAGTGTTCGGGTTGGGCTTTCGGTATTGTAGCTCAGCATATGAAAATACCAAAGTCAAGTATGAAAATCAAATCAAGTCATTGGCAGCCACCAGGCAAGAAGCCAACAGCAGCACCTCTAAATCCACAGCACAGATTCAGCTCACTCACTTACTCTGGTGGCTTTGACTCTGAGACATGCTCATGCTCATGCTGTGTGCTTGTGGAGCTGAGCCTTGGCAATATTTACCAAATGTCAATGCGCAAAAAAGCAAAAAAAAAAACAATTTTTGGTGGAAGAAGGTTTAGTGAAGAAGAGCTCTCTGTGACTCTGTGTGTTTATAAAGTCAAACATAAAATGGTTTATACGAATATTAAGTACTCTACCAAGTGTATTATAAGCATTTGATGTAAGATTCCCTATTAAGTTAAAATAATAAAATATTTAATCAAATAATGTTTAATAAATTTACTGAAATCATTATAACATATGAAGGGAGCTCGGCCTAATAATAGTTTCTTGAACCTGTAAAGTATTTCACTCAAGATCGTCAGTTACTACACTTTCTTTTTGGCAAGGGTATAGTTTTTCAACTAAGAAAAGCAAAACCACAACAAACAAAAAAAAAGAAGAATATCACTTAACACAGGCGCAACCGATCGAGCACGTTTGGTAATGGATCACACGATCTGCTGCTGGCTGAGAGAATCGAGCTGTGTGCTCGCCTTAGCCTTAGCCTTAGTCTGGACCACGACGAGCGACGAGCATGTGGCCTGGTCTTTGTTGGTCTCTTTCTGCTTGCCAACCAAGTAAAGTGACATTGACAGTGACACTGTGCTAAACAGCTTCCAAGCGGCTGCCTTGCTTGCTCGCCTGGTTGCTTGCTTGGTGTCAGCCTCTAGTTGCTGCCTCTGGTGGCTGATGTTGCCTGGTCTTAATACGTGCACTAAGCATATCAGTTAACCATACAATAACCCGTAAGTGTTGCGAGCTGCTGAAGAAGCTTTAAGTGTCAGTGCCGCTGATTGCTGGGCAATGGGGAGGACTTGGGAGGTCGCACTTTATACTTCTTACTTTAAGGAGAGAAAGAGAAAATTTGAACGTGGAATCAACCCTTTTCCACCTGCAACAACAACAACAGCAGCTGCCGCATTTACCCCTACTCCTACCCCTACCTCAATGGCATTCCCACATATTTAAACTAATTTAATGAGCTACAACATACATTTTGATGAGTCCCAAATGACTCCCGCTGCTCAAATGATCGTTATGTTAGGTTTCGTTTGTGTCGTGTTGGGTTACCCTCAGTTTATTTCCCAACAAATTTTTGAGTTCTTTACGAGCTATCAAAATCACTTGTGGACCACCAGTGGCCCTTAAATCTAATTTCGTTTAACCAAAACTAAACTAAACTAAGGGTAACAAGATAAGCCAAACACTAAAAAACACACACACACACACATTGAAACACAAGCAAATGGTCAGATCAGATACAATGCGATTGCGATAAGAATCTCGCATTTAGCTCGAGTCTGTGTATCGAGTGTGTTAGACTCGTTAGGAAAGGAGCCTGCCTGGCAGAGAAGATGTTCGAAAGGTGCTGGAAGCACAAATTAATATTTGTGGCTGCCACAACCGTGTGCGGTCTGTGGTCCTGATTGCCCCATCCCTCTCTCACTCTATCCTTTTCCAGAAAAGACAAGACAAAAGGACATCATCAGCACAGAACAATGGGCAAATTTGTCGTAAATCGAAGGCCAAGCCAAACACGCAGAGAAAGTTAATAAAGGATTTACACACTAACACACACAGGTCATCCAAACCGAAACAGAACCAGAAACCGAAACAGAAACCGAAACAGAAACATTTTATTTTTTTATTCTGCTGCCCTTCTTGGCATGCGTAAACTTGACTGAAGCTTGACCCTCAAGTTCACTGGACACGCACTGGAAGTCGACTGAAAAGCCAACAACAACAAAATGATCAAGACACACCACACACAGGACAGAGAAGTGGAGAGGTGGAGAGTTGAGGGGCATTTGTTTGGTTGAGATCTGTTTGGGCATCGTTGAGCATCGTACCTTAATCGCTGCATTTTAATCGACACGCAAAGTTCGTTTAAGTTAAATAAACGTTTAAACGAGAACACCGAGAATGAAGCAACAACAAGCGAATGGCATGCGCTGCACGCAGCATCAACAACCAAAACAACAACCAAAACAGAAAACAGCAAAAAGAAGGGCTCTCGAAGAAGGAACTGGGAAAAACTTGAGAACTGCACAAACTGTAAACCGAACGAAAAGAGGAAATTCGGTACCTGCACCTCTGTTCCTTCTCTTCTCCTTGTCTGTCTCACTGTCTCTCTGTCTGTCTCTCTGTCCGGTTTTCGAAGTGCGTGTACATTCACTGGGTGTGTACGAAATGTTTAAATTAAGCTGGATATCAAGTGCACCAGATCACTAATTACCAGCGCCAGCCAAAGCTACAAAACGCTTCAGCAGAACAACAAGAAAAATCTTCTTCTCCTTTAGTTGAGAGTTTCGTGTGAGCCAAGCGCCGCTTCATGGCTTTAAAAAAGCCTCACAACTTTTTTTCGTTTGTGTGCAACCCAAAATCAATAAAGATCGTACCCAGATTGTTGTGCCCAGTATTTGCTTAACATTCGGCCGGCCCTTAAATGGGTTAATGTCGTCGTCGTCTCTCGTTCTCTCTCGTCCGAGGTGCTGTGAAACAATGGAGCTGTCCGTTACTTTTGATAGCTTTCGATGGCATTCAAATGCACTAACTCAAATTGATATGTACATATATGATTTTGTTCCGTACGTAAATGCTATATATCGTTTATAAAGCAAGGCTACTCATGGAGAATGATGTGGCTAAAACTAAACTATTTGTATTTGTTTGGTTTAACTAAACTTAATATCTCTCTTTCTCCATTGAGCTTAAATCTTTAATTATTTATAAGTTTTAGTAACTTATTCACATTTGAACAGTTTTTTGATTAACAAAATCTATTAATGATTGTTTCACTACTAATCACTACGACTTATTTTGTAGCAGGCTGCTTGTATATTTGTTCTTACATTTCTTTAATCTGATAAAAGCTTTAAAGCCTACAATATATATAAATTACTAGTAACTTCTGCCTACGTGGAAAAGGATTTCTCCTTAAAAATCAATCAATGTATTTATACAAAATTATATTCCTTTTTCCGTCTCCGTTTGTCACCCATTTCCGACCAAGGACACTAAGTAGTTTAACACAAAAATGTTGCTTATACACACAATATCTTTAAAAACTATTGCCTATCTGATCTATAAGTGACGATATTGTAAAGTTTCATTAAAATCCGTTCAGTAGTTTATTGCGTGAAAGAATATCTAACATCTTTAATAGGATTTGATCAATTTTAAAATAAATATATTTATATATTATTTTTTAATTTCCTCTTCAAAATTCATATTAAATTATTTGGGGTTTTTATGCTCACTCTCGTATTCAATTTCAATTATTTGCTATTTACTTCCTGCATTGTCTGACTGACATTCGTTTTAAAAATCAACTTATAATCTATCTAAATAATGTGATCTTGGGCTCTTCAGCTGACACACATACATATTTGTATATCTGTATATGTATGTGTGTTTGCGTATCTATAAAAGCAATTCTCTGGCAGCTGTCTACAGAGAAGAAAAAAAGATGTGACATACGATGGTCTATACTTAGTTTGTTTTGACTATTTGTCAGTCAGCGTAACACGCCCCAAAACATGAAGCCATAGAAGCCACAGCCACAGCAACAACCACAGCCATAGGAAGCTTGAGACTGGCTGTAATTAAGGCCGCTACCGGACACAGAAACTCCGACTGGGTTAACAAAAACTGGAGAAAAAAAATTGCTGAGTTGTCCATAGCCATATATGTGTATGTGTTTGTGTATGTGTGCGAGTGTTCGTTAGCCATGTTTTGCATAATTTCTTATTAAAACATGTTTCCATTATAATATGTCAATAATGTTTCGTTCGCTGTCAGTTTGAAATGCAAATTCTTAACGGCAATTGATTAGTTGATGCATTATTATAAAAAATAATAATAAAAAACGGAACGCGTTAAGCAATTAAGCATAGTAGAATTTAATAAGCATGTTTCTGATTATCAGATATATATTTTATTATTATAGTATAATCTTTAAGTCAAGGTATTGCGAATGGAATAACGCCCAGGTGTTGTGCACTATTTTTAAAGATGTTCTCATGACTCTCCAAGCTCTTACCTCCCCACATACATACACACATATGTACATCAAAACTCTATTAATAATGCATCTTTCATGGCGCATACATAATAAAGCATTTTAAAGCGTTTAAATGCCTCTCAACGCTCAAAAGGTTGAAGTTGAAACAAACACACACACACAAACACACACTCACAAAAGTTGGAGTCTGGCGCCAATGGGTTCATGTAATATGATCGGACCCGCTTGTTTCTATATATATATATGTTTCTCCTATCCAAGCTCCAATGTATTTGAGGCGCCTGCATTTTGACAGTCAATAAAATTTTGAAATGTTATACTTTTCGTTTTGTTTTCTATGTCGCATCGATTTTATTTCTTTTCGTTTTTTTGGTTTTTTTGTTCAGGCTCTCTTGTTGCCTTTTGTTGTCTAAATGGCTTTTTGATTGGAGAGATTGGAGCAAACGATACAAATGAACCACTTTTTCAGTTTGACAGCCAAAAATGTTCGAGATAAACAAAAGACTTAGGCAACGAACTTGCGAACAAAGACAGTTTTTACTGTATTGTAACAGAAAAGTTGGCCTATGAGTTAAAAAGACTCTCAAAAGTGACTATTTAGTTATTATATTTGAAAACTTATTCAATGAACTAACTTTTAAAAAACATAATGAAATTAAAGTATTTTTTCATTTTCCTTATAGAAATATCTTTGCGAACTTTCGCAAAACAGTTTTTTCACCCTTTCTACCTTAGTTGGTTGTGCCTAGGGCGTTATAGGCATGTCACACTGTATTTAGTTCGTTCATTTTGGATGGTTTTTGTGTGACTATTGACTGTTTAATAAACTATAAAAATAAATTTAGAAACAATGACGACAAAACACACTTCGGAATGTGATCGAGCGGCAGTTAAGTTAAGACAAAAAAAACACAATAACAAAAAAAAAACGCACAATGGCGTGCGCTGGCTTTTTTAGAGCCTCTCTTTTTCCCCCCCGCCCTGCATTCTCCACCCTCCATCCTACCGCCACCAGCTCTCATCATGCATATTGATGATATGCTTTACGTTGCTCTCTCGGGTTCAGTTCATTGTTTATTGTCGTCCGTTAAGGCGTCAACTTTTCTGACATAGCCACATTTTACAATGCTCGTAAACGATATGATTATATATTTTTTTTTTGCAGTCAGGCAGGCATTCAGAGTTCGATCGTCCGATTGTCCATTCTGTCCGATCCTGCATAGTTTTCATATCATTCATCATTGGCGGTCTTCTTCGTCTCCCTCTCTCTCTCTCTCTCTCTCTGTCTCTCTCTTCGTCTCGGTCTTTGTTGTATTTGTGGTCTGGGGCAGACCATAAACAAAGTTCGGTGGGCCGACTGACGAACTGTTCGATGACTGCCTAATTAAGTGATTAAAATTCTGACCAACAACGTTGCGTATGACTTTTGTATGTGTTAATATAAAGTTTATTATTTGAAGCAGCACGTGGTCGACCGCTGCCTGTCACCGACTGTAGAGTGTGTAGACTGTAGACTCTCGTCTATGGGCCTCTTTTTTCGGGCTCTATACATCAAGTAGACCCATATAAGTACAGCTACTGTTCATAAATACACTCAACGAAATAGTTCAACAAGTTCAAGCTAAACCAAACATATTAATGATTGTTTCTTTATCCAATTGATCTTTAACTAAACAGAGTTTATATTAAAACTTTTATATTCAAAGTCATTATTATATAGTTATTATCTTTATATACTTTTCTCCAAGTGTACACCATCTGGTAGCACCCATTGGCCCATAATGCCAACTAGCCACAGCATATCAAGCAGTCTTGTAGGCTTTACAACGACAACGACAAATATCTGTGCGTAACATTTGTGGCATTTTTAATTTACAGCAATCATTGCATTAGACGGCAGACCGGCACTTAAGCATTACTATATCGGTTTTATTATCGCCCATCGCCCATCGCCCATCACCCATTGCCCATCATCCATCGACTCGGACGCGGAGTCCGACTCGAGTCGTCGCTCGTCGTTGTCGATCGACTTGCAACAAATGTTTCAACTGCTACGTTGATGAATTTATGCCAACCGATTTGGCGTTGACAAACGCCAATCCCGCCGATCCAAAATAACAAAAACCACGCCCCATTTGTCGCCCGTGTTTCAGATACAAACGCCACGATTTATTCGAGTACAAAGTAAACTAGCCGCGTGGCAATCAATTCTGGAATGGAACTGATATTATCATATCATAGTTGTATAAGGTATCTTAAAACCAAAATGGAATACTAAAAGAACCATCATTATTCGTGTACGTAATGTAAAAAAACTAATGATTTAAATAATTGCTTTTAAAGATTACCTTTTATTTTATTAATTATATGTTTTAGAATTAATTTTTGAAATTATGAAAGTTTCTACATTTTTGAATGCCTTAAAAATGATTTGTAAGAAATATAATACAATTAAAATTATATCCTTTTTTTTAAGAATATATGTATGTAAAATATAAAAATATATATAATATGCATATATTTATGTAACCCTTTTGCGCTTAATAAATAACAATGCTATACAAATATATTGTGTTCTGAGCGAATAATCTAACAATTTAAACAGTGTTTTTATTTAGTTTTTAAGATTATTTAAAAAATCCGATCTGATAAGAGAAACCAATAACATATATTCGTACTTAGTGACTCTAAAAACATCTACTGAAGATCTCTAGATCGAAACTGTATTTAATGGCGATCCGACTACGTTTCCGGGGTCGATGAATTTGAATCCGAGATCTGTATCCTATCATCGGGTCAGGTTTTTGAGATATGCAATGATCATATTTTCTGAGCTTATGTCAAAGTCCTGAACTGATGAAATAAAACACACCCCGGATTTGAAAACATATTTAGATCCCTTGTTCAAAACTTATCTGTTTTTTGAGTAAAATATGCTTTATCTAAAAATATACCCTAATTCGTGAAATTTTTAACAACAATAAATATTTATTTTAATTGTTCTCTTAACTATAAATTTTCTATCGATTATTTAAGAGTATAAATATCAGAAATATATTTATTTCTTTTAGATTTATATATATCTGAAATAAAAAGATTTTCCCCAATTTTTTTTTTTGCATTTTTTTAAGAGCTTTATAAAATAAGTAAGAACACATTTAAGCAAAAGGCATTTTAAAATGCTCAAACTGTTCAACCAAGAAGTAAAAAAGTTGCATAAATTTGTGCATTTGATTAAAAATTCATTGTCAATCCCAATTCCCAAAAGATAATAAAAAGTTGAAGATTTTAATTTTCATAAGTTTTTTATTTTTCTTTGCATAAATTTAAAAGCCAATCTCTAGGACAAATACTAAAAGCTAAAATAGAATACTTATCAATAATAAAATCAAGCTAAGACTAAACAATTTTTATGTACAATACATTGAGAGCTAATGTTTTTTTTTTTCATTTTACTTAATTTTTTTTTTGTTTTTTGGTGGGTTGGGTTTAATTTTGATTTTGATTTTGTTTTCTTAAAAAAGGGAAGGCTCTACTATAAAATACAATTCACGGTGATAAATTTAACTTTTTTTCAAAACATATTTACAATTAGCAACTACCAAACAAAAACTTTAAAACTTTTTTTTCTCGTTTCATTTCCGTTTTGTATGAATAATTTTTGGATTTGAGCTCAATAGTGTGTATAGAGTTGTGTGTGTGTGTATGCGTGTGTGTGTGTGTATATGCGGCAGCTAGCTGTCTCTTTCTAACAGCAACACTCAAACCTGTCCATAAAAATTTCAATTTCGACGGCGAAAATCGAATTCAAACCGTACACGAAAAAAAACTATACAACAAAATAAAACATCAACACTAACAGAGAGTAAAAGAAATAACAACAACGACGACGACACCGACGACGGCGAAGGCGACGAGGCAATAAGTTGATTTGGCTCCACCCACCCACAACAACAACACCACCATCACCAACACACACACGAACACAGATTAGACACAGACAAAGATGCCGCGCATGGCGCTGGCCGCATTGTGGGTCACAGCGAAACCACCAAATGCTGGTGGTGGTGCTGCTGCTGGTGGTGTTGCACTGTTGAGCTTTTGCCGCTTGACAGCAACTACAGCTGCCTCCGCCGACGATGATGATGATGATGATGAGGATGCGGTGCTGCTGCAACTGCTCGCCGTTGTTGTAATGCTCTCTGCACACTCAGCTTC
This sequence comes from Scaptomyza parva, assembly GCA_035044645.1. Lineage (NCBI taxonomy): Eukaryota > Metazoa > Arthropoda > Insecta > Diptera > Drosophilidae > Scaptomyza > Scaptomyza parva. The sequence continues at coordinate 1,494,451 of JAWNNT010000142.1, read as the reverse complement.
CAGCTGATAGAATTTGCGACGCGGCGCCATCTCATGGAGCTGGAGCTCATCCTGCAGACTGCACACATCGCTGTCATTGAAACTGTGGACGGAGCTCCTTGAAGTTTTCATGCTCAGATCCATGGGTCCGTCTTGTGCGGCAGTGGTTGCTGCTGTGCTTGCAATGGCCTCAACTGTTTCGGCGCCAATCGAGCAAACGGAGACGGGTGAAAGTGATTGCATTTTGGCCGTAAAGCTCAATGGGCTGCTGCGAGGCGAGGCAGAGGCGGAGGCGGAGGCGGAATTGATGTTGGTAATGGAGGAGGCTGCTGCAGGCTGTGGTTGATGTTGGTGTGTTGGTGGTGATGGTGGTGTTGGTGGTGTGGCACGTATGGCAACTGGTGTGTGGATGGTGTGCAACTGCACTGGACTGCGACTGTGCAGACTGTGACTGTGACTGTGACTATGCTGAGACTGAATCTCACAGTCATCATCATCCGCCGACAAACAGACATCAATGGGTGAGGCTGCAGGTTGTGGTTGTTGTGGCTGTGGCTGCTGCTGCTGCTGCTGCTGGTGGTGCTGTGGTGGTGTAGTGGCAGCAGTTGGGGGTGTGTAACGATTCTGTGATTCCAAAGAGGCAGCGGAATCAACACTCTGGCGATGCTTGTACATCTCCTGGCGATAGGCAGCATCAGCAGCAGCCGCTGCGGCAGCGCTGGCATGATAGCCCGAGAAGAGCAAGTGCGGCGGCAACTGGAACGCCGACTGTGGTGTGGCCATCATGCTGAAGAAGGGCAAGGCAGCGGCGGCAGCGGCAGCATCAGCTGGATGCCTGGCGCCAAAAGGTTCCGGCAAATGATAACCCGGATAGCCCAAGAGCGGCGGCAAATGGGAAAGACGCTGCTGTTGCTGCTGTTGATGTTGCTGCTGTTGATGATGTTGCTGCTGCTGCTGTTGGTGATGATGTTGCTGTTGCTGCTGCAGATGTGCGGCCAAATCACCAAATCCGGGTGAACCCATGGGTGAGCCAGTGCCATGTCCAGCCGCCTGCTTGCCAGCTGCTGCTGCTGCTGCCTGTTCGTGCTCCTGCAGCAGACAGTGAATCTTGAACCAGTTCGAGCGACGACCGTACCGGGAGCCACCCTTCGACATGCCCACATTGTAGCACTTGCGCAAACGGCACGCCTTGCATGTGGTGCGATTCTTCTTGTCAATGATGCACTTGCCATCGTTCTTGCATTCACTAATAGTACTGATATTGTTATACGAGCGACCAAAGAAGGACTATGAAAGAGAACAAAGAAAAGAGTGAAGAAAAGAAGAGTTAGTTAAAATTGGCAATGGAAACAACGAACAATGATATGTTGCTGTTTTTGTGTTTGTGTTGAAACTTACCTTGCAGCCCTCGCATGTAAAGGCGCCAAAATGAAAACCCGCTGCGGGCTCACCACAAACTTTGCACGTCTGATTCATCTGTAAAACAATAGAGATAAGGTAATGAGTAAAGACACATTTTTAATCCAGAGATAAAAGGGGAACTGCCTAACGACGAGCACACAATATCAAGAATGAAATAAGTCTGTCAAATTTCACTTTTATCTTCGTTATTTCATTCTCAATTTTAAGCACTTTTCACAGTCATTAATTAATAATCCATTTTGCTGAGCGATGTGTCAAGAAACTAACCAAGTTGAACACCATTTTGGCAGCTAGCCAATTCTTCAATCAATTTGTTTGTTAGCGTTATAAGTTCTCGTTCTTCCGTCAGTTTTCAATCTCGAAAACGTTTTCCGCGTTCTGTTCGTTTGCTGCGCTGTTGTGCGACTGATGCTCGAACTTCTCCTGACACAAGAATTTATAGGAAATACACTTCTCGGTTCGGTTCGTTATGGTTCGGCTTGGTTCTTTTTTTATGATCAGCTGCGTGGGCAGGCAAAAAACTTAAGCTGCCAGGGGATTATGCAACCCTATGCGTTGTGTTCTTAAGGCAGGTAGAAGAACTTGCATTTTCTTTTTTTGCATTTCAATTTTACATGAAGTCATTACGCCTAAAAAATTATATAGAGCCCTAGACCTTGACGTTGTGTCATAAAAATATGTTGACAATTTTTTTTGTGCGCGCCCAAAATAAAAATAAAAAATATGTTCTCCTGTTTCTCACTATGTGTGTGTTTGTGTGTGGGTGTGCGCATTTTTTTTTTTTCGCTTGAAACTGTAAAAAATCAAAGTAGTGCAAACAGGGCTCATAAAATATGCCGTCGGTTGCGACCAGGCCGAAAAAAAAACAACAACAAAAATGCAAAAATCGTGAATTGACTTTGAGTGTGGGCGCGTTTTTCCTAACCGATCTTTGTAAACTTACCTTGGGTTCTGTTATGGGTTTTTGAGAAGTTTGTGTTTTATTGCTGATGACTTTTTAATTGCACGTTTTTTTTTTCGTTCGATTTTCACAACACTTTTATTTTTTTTTATAGTTTTTGCAACACTTTGCGATCTTTATGGATCAGTCTCTGTCTGTATTTTAGTTATAAACTTTTTTCCTCTAGCGAGTTTTTAATTACACACTTTACGTACGAAATGGTGTTGAGATATTATGTTGTTGAATTGATTCTGGTTGTTCTGGTTTCGGCTGGTTTTGATTGCACGTAACGCGCTCTGTACTCACGATGTGTAACTCACACCTGGGCTACTAGCTGACGACTGATTTCTTGCTCAAACTCGTCGCTGGCAAGAAGCATTTTGATGTGTGTCGCTCGGTTGGCTAACTCCCAGTGCCTATATACAAACTACTCCAAAAACAACCACAAGCACAGCTACAAATACACATACACATAACTACCACCACTACCATAGTATTAACATGAGTTTTGTAGCTCTCTGATAAATCACAGTCTCAATTCTCATGGGACTCGATCGTTCGTTTTCTACTACTACCACTACACAGAGCGCAAGTCACTCGCACTCAATTGAGCTGGGCTCTCACGAGTGTGCAGCTTACCTGAGAGAGTGGTGTCTGAGTAGCTGTTAATGCACTGTTAGCTGACGGCTGTTATTCCAACTCAATGAATGAGACGCGCTCTCACTCTCTCTCGCTCTCTCTTTCTTGTTTGCTCGGCTTGGACTTTGGGTGCTCTTTTTGGGGCTCACGATTGCTTCGCTCAATTTGCATTGCTCTGATATTATTCGTTATTCGGTTATTTATTAAAACTCGCACGTTAAGGGCAGCTAAGCTTACTCACACACACACAAAAACACACACACATACTCATACACAGCCATTGACTTCATTTTTATTAACAGTTGCTCATTTTATTTAGCATGGGCGGAGTCTTAAAGTGTGCCCGTTAATTTATTGGAGTTGCACACTTACATTCATACGTACTAACACTTAAGTACGTGTACCGTTAAAAGCCTTCATTTCGAAGTAATTGAAATGTTTATTGAGCTTTTTGGGCGTTTTGCTTGCGTCCGCTTTTAAAACGTTTTACGCCAATATTATAATGAAGGTTGAAACGAAATAAACTAAAAAGCACTCAAAAATATAAAACAAATGCTTAAATAAATACATTGTTGATTATTTTATTTAATATTTTACATTCATTATGTTTCCTATTCATTCTTTTCCCAAGCCAACATAACTACAAACATTAACCCTTCATTATTATCAATTGACTTCGTTTTATTGCTGCTATGGGCACAATCCTTTCAACATCTACCACTCTTTTTTTTTTGGTTACAAAGGAAGAGTTAACTCTTTTTATGCACCTTCATTATGTATTTGTGTTGAGAGCTACCCATGCTTAACCCTAGCTACCTGGCAAGGACACGCACATTAACCCTTTTATGCCTATCCATTGTCTCCGATATTGAGCTACACAATGAGAAGTGTGAAACCGAGCAAAATGAATGTTTTGTAAAGAAAATTGTTAGATACTATATAGTATGGTTAACTTTTTAATCACACGTGTAAGTTATACTAACTTTGTATGTTACTAAAAGTCAACTTTTCAGATTCTTGGAAAGGTTTTTGCTGGTAGTTTCCTAGGTTCTTTGGGCATACTTAACAGCTCAGCAGCAAACTAACCTCAATCCACGCTTCTGCTTTTAACCATAAAAAAGCAATATTGCATCAGGAAAATTTTCAAGCTAAACGCAACAAAGGCTTGCAAAAAAGTCAAGGAATATAGAACCCAGTCTCGACTCGGATTCGACTTCCACGACCTTCTAGCTTGTATTTTTTTTCTCTTCTAATCGATTCAATTTAACTGACTTTGCCCGTTCGCGTTTTCTCATTTTTTGCTCACTCAAACACAATAAAAATAATAAAAAAAAACGAACGCAAACGAAAATGTTCGAATGTTTCGAAAATTTTTGCGAATTTCCGTTCAGTTTGTGTTTTGGGAACAATGCAAATGGGTAATATTTCCCGCTTAATTAGTTAGCCCGAAGGGAAAAAGCGACAAAAAACTGACGGCAACAAAGAAAAATAAGGACAAACAGTGCGACATTGTGACTTTTAATCCGGTTTAATCCCCCGGCTTAAGTTTTTTGCACCCACCAAATAGCGGCACTGCATTTTTTGAGTTCTCGAGACGAACGCGAGGAAAACCGACGACAAAGATGTCAAAGAAAACGGCGACGGCGACGGCAACGACGAGTTGAGTTCGCGAGCCGTCGGGCAGGCTCATCATAATTATGATCCTAGGATAATCGGCAGCTTAGGTATGCTGATCCTGAGATTAGGTAACGAAATCGCGTGCTTAGGTAGCCGCAAAGAATTGCCCTAAAAAAACGAAACGAAACGAAGAATATAGTCAGACTGAAGTCGGCTGAAGGAGTCATAAAGTCAGCGGAATCATAAAAAGTCGAGCAGGCCGAGTTCGTAACCCGTGTAGCCGTGCCAAAAAATATCACACTTTCCGCTTAAGTGGAAAAGGGATGAGCAAGACGTACTCCTTGCTCTCGGCATATGGTTAAAATTACCGGTAAGCATCGACGTTTTTGGTAGCATCCATAAAAAAGTCAATTGTCCTCGAGAGGCAGAGAGAGAGTTGCGTAAAAAATGCGAATCCAGAATTCGCTAGAAGAAAGCCAAGGCCAACCCACACACACGCAAAAAGTTGAAACCTTTCCGTCTAGAGGGCGAGAAAGAAACCATTTTGTTCCCATTTATATATGTGCGTTAAAAAACTGCGTTGACTTTTTGACTTTACGGTTTAAAAAAGTCAACTTTTTAATTGGCCATAAAAACGTAAAAAACTGTTTCTCCCCGCGAGTCGGAAATGGCAGGCAGCTACTTAATACGTCTATTGGTAGTACTTGGCATTAGTCCTAACTATATCTCTCTCTCTCTCTCTCTCACACACACACACAGTATCTGTGCGTTTGTTCATTTTGCCAATTCAGTTTTGTCTAGATATGTTTTGTAGTATGTTTAAATGTATACCTGCCCCGTTTTAGCTAGACAAAAAGTCAAAAAGTCAACCCGTTCGCATTTACATACAGTTTGATTGCATCATTTGGCCAAATGGCCATATAACACAACACAGCACATATCAATCAACACACTTTGTATCTGTATCTAAAAGCCACATCTATCTGATTGTATGTTGTTGTATCTGTATCTGTATCTATAGTTGTTTGCTTTTGCTGTAGCTTTTGCTGTAGCTGCTATAGCTCGCGTTAAGCTCGTGTGGCTCTCGCGGCAATTTTGCATATTTTTGATTTAACAGCTCGCCAGATGATTGCTCAGATCTAGCGCCCAGTTAGTTTAGTTTTTTTCTCTTTGCTTTTATACTCTTTAAACTATGAGGTATATGCGAGTTATCGTGTAAAATGTATACTCTGAAAATAAATGAATTTATTGAGAGATTTGTCTGTAAATTTTGTGAAGATTCTTGAGAAATCTGAAGTTTTTATTCATTAAATATAGATTTCTTAAAAGAAAAGTAATGAACATAATGATATACATTTAGATGTATAAGGAATATAACAAATATTTTATGTAAAATCATAAATACATTAATAAAGATTTGATATTTTCAATATATACCTATGACACCTAGAATAATATGTATGTATAGTTTTAGCTGTGATTAAATGTTGACAATTAGCCAAAGTTAAGCTCAAAAGCAAAGAGTATTATTTCGTCGACATAAATTTAAAAATGTATTTTCTTGTTTTGTTTTTCTTTTGGTTGCCGTTTTGTTTGTCTTAGGTTTTTGTGTGTTGTTTTTTTTTTTGTGAAGTTGTCAGCTTTGTTATTGTAATTATGTGTGAATAATTTGCATTTTCGATGCGCTAACATTCATATGATGTACCATTTTGGTCCACAAAGATAAGACTTGACGTCTTATGGACAATTTTACAATATTTCATTTTTACACAAAACATATTGTGAATGATCTGTTGTTTGGCTTGGCGGCGGCAGCAGCCGCAGCAGCAGCCGCAGCAGCAGCTCTAACCTGGCCATTAGTCAATAAATGGCTAAAATGCTGAGTTTTGGTTGTAATGCCTCGTTTGAACTCATGTATCATTAGGCCAGGTTTTTGTTTGTCCAAACGAACAATGGTAATTTATTCATTAATTGCAATGACTTTAGCTTTCAATTTACACTACTAACGGCCTACAATGGCCGTGGCCGATGAAATGATCATTTGCTGCAAGTCTAATCAAAACTCTGACACATTTTAGGAGCTAAAGCTGAAAAAGTGTTCGAAGTTTTTCCCGTTGACCATAAAATTGATTAACCGGTAATATAAAGTTGTGCATAATCTTAGATATTCTTATATAATACTAAGCAGCTGCAAATATTATTCTCTATGTATAATTCTAAATATGAGATTTCAAAGGCAAGTTCAATTCTATTCTGAATTTGTATTCCCCGAACACATTAAATGGGTAACCAATGTTTAGGGAAACGGTATGTAACAGATCTTAATCAAACTATTCTTAACTTTTCCGGTTTCCATGATATAATAATATCTAGTAATTGAAAAAAGTGAAAAATGTGTTTTAGAGTCTATGGTCAAAACCATAAGAACATATCGGTTGAGCAATACTATGGTATGTAAATCTAGTGTTTAGGGTATTTGTTAGTCAAGTTTTCTGAAACAAGACCCTACCTTTTACAACTGCATCTGGGTGCAGTCATCTTTACATAGTAATTACTTAAAGTAGTTAAACTTTGATGGTTCACTAATTAAATATTAATACCCTACACCTTACAGTCTGTAGCTCATTAGTTGCTATCAACATGGCCGAAAGTTCTACAAAATAAATACCGAAATCGCCATAGAACTTGTTTAAGCCATTTCTTAAGATATCCGATATTTTGATAAGTTGTTAGTTTGGTTTCGGCTGACAAATGTCTTATGTTTAATTGTGTTGGGTAATGTGTTCATTACGTTTAGTGTTGTTTACTTAAAACATATACGTATATAAACTGGTTTCATGGCTTTGCTAGCCAAATTGATATATTGCTTTCGTTTATTAGTGCTCTATAGAACAAATAATTGTTAATATCCTAATAGCTATCTATCTCGCTCGCTCTAACTCATAGCTCAAACATTATATCATAGAACTGTCATAGAGTTTCCATTGTATTGGAATTATGAAATTATGAATTATGCTAATACAAATTATTATGATGATTATTGATGAGCTCAGCTCAGATAACACCCTGCCAATAACACCAAATATCTTTATGAAAGGGTTGAAAACGTAAGCGTCGTAATAATATCTGCAAACAAATTAAGAATTCAGGCATAACAGCAATAAATAATAATTACGATACAATTATGACGTTTGGTATTTGAGGAAATATGTTTTTTCCTTGAAGGAATTTGCATTTCCTACAGCACTTAGCCCTTTTTGGCTTGTTTAGAAGCAAATCCAACAGCCTCAGATGGAGTTTCCGCTGATTTAGAACCAAACTGCCAGACTGCCAGACCGCCAGACCAAAGCAGATTGCAAACTTCCCACGGATCATATCCAGAGATCATGTCGAACTAACGATATCTTAATATACTAACTCAGGAGCCACATGTTGAAGATTATATGTAAAAGTGAACTGGTGAACATTTCTGCATTGGTGCATTGGGCAAAACCCCCTAACGGAAGTTCAAGCTGCGGTTTTCTGGCAACCCATACGCAAATTTTCCAAAAATACTCTGTACACGGTTTTTCACACACTTTCACTTTGCGATTTACGCACTGCACTGATCTCGATTAAATCCGCCAACAACAACAACAGCAACAACTTCTACGCGGGACTTGTTTGATTCGATCCTGGCTTTGGAATTTTGACAAATTGCACAAGTTGTGCAGAAAAACACACACGCATACACACGCATTTGGCTTGGCCAAAACATGCACTGTTCAGCCAAGTCTAATGCTCGTTAATCCAGTTAAGCCACACGCAAGTTAAGCTAACGGGAAATAACGTAGTCAATGAACAGATCGCTGGGAAATTCCCTCAGTGAGACACGTCTTGTGGTTTTTCGATATGTAAGATCGTAATTCAACAAATCGAATGTCGTATGCAAAAATTGAATAATGTAAACGAAGATGATAATTCGTGATTTCGTTTTACAATTTCATCTCACCTGTAATCAATTATTTATCTATAAAATCACGATTTCAAATATGCCTAGAGTTAACTTTTGATAAGTACATATCGAGCAATGTTTGTCACGAATCTGTTGCTACGATATCCGGGTTCTAAATCGATTGAAAAGATAAGTATTTGGCATTTCCTTAGAAATCTCATCAAGTTCGAAACAATTAACCAAACAGTTAACCCGTCTAGTTGGCCCACACACAAACCAATTCAACGAATCATTTATAGAAATTATGATGAATATATGAATTCACTTATCAATATTTAACGATCTTCTAAGCCCGCTTTTTGATTTGCAACACGCACACACAAACACTCTTGAGTGCTATTAAAAGTGACCGGATGCGTGCCCCGTAAACCGCCCACACCGCCCGCCCCGCCAAAACCGTTCGGAGCAAAACCCATTGAGAGTTCGGTTCGGTTCTGTGGCAACAAGTGCATAACGCCAGTTTGCCACAAAAATAACTCAGTTATGCAAAGCGCATTTGTGCAACGATCCAACCATCGACGACGACGACGATGGAGAACCATCAACTTCTCTTGACGATCGTTGACGGTACGCCTTGGCATTTCGAACGCGCTGCGTTTCCTGCCCCCAACTCGGGTCAAAAAACTCGCCCACACTCAGGGGGATCTGGTGAAGAGCGTGGAATTCTAGTTGTTGTTGAGTTTGAGTTGAGAGTGGAGTTGTTGTGTAACTGTTTTAATGCCTAATTAATTGATTGGCCTTTGGACGCATTTTGAATGAAGAACAAGGAAAATAAGAAAGGGCACAAGTAAAAGCCATAAAGACGTCTGGCTGGCGCCGCCTGTTAGGATTTAGGGGTTTACTTGAAACTCTATTTATGTAAGAGTACAATTTTTCTAACTCATTAACATGCCAAAGGCTTTTGTTCTAACTGCAGCGCCATTCATTCATTCAATGGGGCTTCACTGTACTTGTACTTCACTGTTCCATTTTCAATTAGTTGCACGTTCGATATGCTAATGATCACAGCCAACGAGGTGGAGACGGAGGCGGAGGAGGTGCCAAGCCAGGGGGATTGATTTTTCACCATATCATGTCCTGCTGGTGCTGTTGCTGTTGCCGCTCTTCCGCCAGCTTTTGTTTTCGGCATTCGCAGCGGCACTTTTGACTTAAACTTACATGTCATTTGACTTAATGTTCACACGGGACAATTTATATGCTAATTTGCAGTGGGCATCAAAGGCAGCCGGCCGGCCGGTCGTCTGTCTGACTAACTGACTGACTGTCAGACTGTCGTACTGTGACGTACACCAACTGATGAAGGTGTTAGAAAAGTAATTACCTTGCATTTAAATGCTCAATTAGTCCGCAGACAACCAACCAAACCAACCAAACCAACCGAACCAACCAAACCAGCCAACCAGTCAAGTTAACCAACCAACCAACTAGTCAAAGACGACAAACGCACTTCACTTCAACTCTCATCATCATCTGCCAAAGAGCCGACAACGAGTCTTCTTGCTTCTTGCTTGGTGTCCCCAAAGCTGCATCTTGTCGCCGCTCTCCATGTCTCTGATGGTCGATGGATGTTGGTTGGGGCATGATTGGTGGAACCGCTCGCATGTCACACAAACGAGCGTAACAAACTTCAAAAGACAAAAAAACCCATCTCGATTCGCATTTACCAAACCTTATCACCTCTCCCATAACAGATCCCAAGCCTAAACGTTTTGCATCGAAACTTTTCCTGCTTAAATTCATTAGTGTTGCACATCATCTTGAAGTTGAATGCGGATTTTTATATCAAAGTACTTAAAAAACCATATTTATAAGTCTATTTCTTAAATGTAAATCGAAAAAAGTAAAGTTCAAGTTATTTTCCTTATCAAAAGTCTTTTCAACGAGCTCTAACAAAGACTTAACTATACTTAATACCATACCACATACCTTACATGACATAGAATATTTCTAAACGCATCTTAAATATAATACTCTACTAAGCAGATATAGATAGTGACTATTTTCTTAAATCTCCGTTACATTTTCCTTAAACTGAGTGTCTTTTGTTTTATATAATTCTTGTCACCAAAGTTAATCTCTAATGTCATATTCTCTAACAAGTTAAAAACTTTAGTCTCAGCTGTCTGTTTTGCAGCTTTCGCTAAGTATTTTTGAAATCTGCACTCTAATACTCAGCTATCGCAGTGTTTTTCTTTCCACTTCACATTTTAAGCAACTTATCTTTTAACTCCTTTGGGGCTAGCACTTTGTGTGTTTTCTGTGCCTGAACTTTCCCTTAGCTCCTTTTTAGGTCGCTAATCTATAAATATACTAAGTGATCTGTAAATTGTACCCACTGCAATTCTCCACAAGCTTGGTTGCTCCGTCTTTGTTTTTTCTTGATATTGTCACACGCTTTCCCGCTATCTCAGAAACAGAAACAGGTCCACTCTAGAGACGCACAGTCAAAGTCAGAGTCAGAGTTGTTGTTGTTGTTTTAGTCAACTCCTAAACTCCTAAATTATAATAAACGTGTAATCGTAATGTGTGCTTATGAACATAATCTTCAGGTCATTTGGCATGAATTAGCGATCTTAAATGTCAAAAGAGCCGAATGATATCAGTGCAGTGCAGTCGGTCGCCTTCGCCCCTTCGCCAACCGATTCCCTCTTTCCCTCTTCTGAACACATTAAAATCGGAATCCAAACTGAACGATTGATTCAAATGTGCATGCGAACGCGTTTCGCAATGCCAAAACACATAAACTCCATGGTGTATATACCACAACATACGATTCGATTCGATACGATTCCACGGCTGGACCACGGCTATGGCAATGGTTATGGAAATAGCAATGGCAATGGAAATGGAAATGTAAATGGGAATGGAAATCGGCTAAATGGATGCACAGTTATGGCTTGACTTTCAGATCACACAGTTTCAACTTGTGCACTTGTTCTGGCAGCTGTGTGTGTGTCGCTTTTAAAATGGATGCTCCACTCCCTTGGCCCCCTCTCCCACTCTGGTCTCTCCCTCTCTGGTCGCTCCCTCTCTGATCGTGTTTCTATTAGCCAGATTATATGATCGGGACGACATTTACGACACACTTTGTGGCTATTTATGCGGTGCATGCAACGGACGGCAACATTTTTCAACTTGGGTGGTATATGGAGCACTCTCGAGAAACACTCATTAGCTTCAGCTCCGACTTCGACTTCGTCTTTGACTTCGGCTTGGGGGCTATAAATATTTTGATTTGTGGTGCTGCAGTTTTTAACTGGAGTACTTGCTGCGATTTTGCCATTTGACGAATTTAATGGCCCATCAAAATGGATAAGAGGAAAAACAAGAAGAAGAAGAAGAAGAAGAAGACGACGACGAGATGAGATGAGATTTGTTGCATGTTGCGTTTGCCTTGAGTTGAGTTGAACTCCAATTGAACTCTGACAACAAACAGCTCAAGTGTTTAATGGCCAAAATGCAATAATGCAACTTGGACCCAAATGCAAATCTTGTGAAAGCGGTCAAAGCAAATTGAAAAACATATTTGTCTTGCACTCCCAGCTTTCCCATACAAAACAAAGTATTTCTCTCTCTCTCTCGATCTCTCGCTATATCTCTTTCTAATGGCATTACGGTTCACAATCAAAATGTGGAACAAGTTCAATCGCAAACGCCCTTAGGGCGTTCAAAGCCAAACTAAGGCTTTCGACTATCATCAAAGCATCAGGCACCATCGATCGACCGAACTGCCAACTGCCAAACAGCCAAAGAGGCAAACTGGCAACTGGCGATCACACAAACCGCACCCGCACCACGGTACGGTCCAGTCCAGGCCAGTCTAGTGCACCACTGACTCGTGATCATTGTTTGTATCTTGCACGTTGACTGCTTGAGTGGGTGTGTGTGTGTGTGTGTAGGTTGTGGGAGTTGGAAACGCATTCGATTTTGGTATGAGTAAAGAAAAAGTCTTACTAAACATTTTAGTGTTTGAAGCAGATCGCTGGATTATCGAGAGTTTTTTGGAGCCTATCTGAAGCATGGGCTAACAATGTTGCCTTTCCACCAAGTTTTCGGAATTGAGTTGTGCTTTTTTCTGCATATCGCAGTGAAATGAAATTTTAAGTAAACTTTAAACAGGATAACTTGTTAAATGACTTCTAGATACAAATAAAACTTGTACCTTTCAATATTTTGTATATGGATTACTCACTTGATCCTAATTTATAAAGAGAGGAATGTAACAACAAAAAGATTTTGATATATTTAATCCTATATCTTTTAATTATATAAAATAAAAAGAGAATCACTTTCTAACCAATATTCAATAACGTCCTTTGCCGTTTCTTTGGCACGCTTTTAAAATATATCCTTAAGGGAAAACATTTTAAAGTGAATTGATTTAAGAAAAAGGGAAGAACTCTTTTGTGGTGTAGATCAGCAATTAATGATCTGGAAACGGCATGTCAAAGAGATGGTTTTTATCTTGAAAACTGCTGTCATATAGAACTCTCTATATATGTGAGTGTGTGTGTGTGTGTGCTTTGGCAATGGCAATGCACTAATCCGTGACCGTTTTGCACTGCGATCGTGCGGTTGAAATTCCAAGGTTTGTCAGCTCGTTGGCCTTTGGTCACCTAAGCTTAATTTGAAGCTCTGTTTGGTCGACGGTTTGGACGACGGTTTGGACGGTTCAGACGGTTCGGACGGTTCGGACTGTCGGATGGGTTACCCCATTCGGGATTGGGTTCGTTTGCGGCAATGATAGCAACGATTCGATAAGTTTTTCTCACACACACGAAATGCTGTAAAAGTGGAAAAATGGAAAGTCAGGCAGGCGATCAGCAAAGATCGCTGCGATCAAATATGTTATAGAAAATTGAGCACATACCACAAGACACAAAACACAATGCCACATCGAGACAGAAACAGAAACAGACACAGAGAGAGAGGGAGAGGGAACAACAAAACATTTGCTCACTTTGATTTGTTTATTTGAGTGCCACACGAATCTCAAAGCTCCCTGGCAGTGGCAAGCAGATAGAAGACAGTCGAAGACGAAGTAGACGGAGAAGAAGAAGAAGTATTTGGCTTCTCTCCTGGCCGCAAGTTGACCTTTCACTGCCGATTTGCCGGAAGCGCTCACCCAAAATATATCACCAAGCGAATATCTACAAAAATGATGATTGGAGCAGCAGCAGCAGCAGCAGCAGCAGCCGCACAACAATGCAACAGGGCACAGCCAAACACACACACTAACACACCAACACACATACTAACACACACACACACGTAAGCTGAAACGAGCCTGGACCTCAGTCTCCAACTCCAACTCCAAACTCAAACTCTAAGCTTGGAAAATAGTAAACAATATCTGTAAAAATAAAAACGCCCAACGCCGCCGCCGTCGTCGCCGTTGCCGCTGCTGCTGCTGCTGCTGCTGCTGCTGCAGTTGCCAATGCCAAATGCCCATTGTTGTCTTGTGCAAATGTAATGCAGCCTCCGGCATTGAGCCAACCAAACCGAGTTCAACTTGGTAGTAACAAACAACAAAAAACAACAAAACGTGGCCTACGACCAGCCCAGCCAAAAGGAAAAACCAAAAGAAAAATCATTGTATCCGCACATCCATTGCGATGGGTCAGTCATTGGCATTGGTGAACTAGTTCAAATCATTTGGAAAAAATCACTGGCTTTTGGGGTTAGGCCCAACCCTAGTTAAGGGCAACTGCATATTTGTGGTAGCTTTAGAGGTAGCAGCAGTAAAAGCTTCCTTTTGATGGAGCTCTTAAATGTTTTCTATTGTTTTCCATACAGTTTCCAGCTTACAGGTCAAGGCTACATTTCTCAATCAACTAGCCTAAAGAAGAGCCTGAAGATTGTTGATGCTTTTAAGCGATATAATTGATTTTTGGCTGATGTTGATGGAAAGTTAGTCACAAATTTAACATAATGAATACATATTGACCATTAGAAGACAATTTGCTGGGTTTGCTACTTAAGTGTCGCCAATCCTTGAATATTTGAAATACTCATATTGTAGTAGGATAGATGCATATAAGGTATTTCCGATTACACTAGAATAAGAGCGCCTTTCATATTAAGGATAACTATTAAATAGTATTGTAAGCAACTCTGTATTACTTCCCAGTAGTACGTAGTATTAGTGAACACCAGTACATACGTTAAACATGCAGTGCTTCATCATTTCGATTTTTTATGATATATCTTACTTTAGGGTCAATCGCCATCATATCGTTTACCTGGATCCAGCGAAGTAGGGCCCCACTTTAGAGTAACTACCTACCCGGGGGTGGAAATCCAGCGATACCCAGAAGTATACAATTGAATATACCTCATTTTAATTTATAATTTTTTTCGAATAATTCATTCAAATCAGCTTGCAGCGACCAGTGAGTCTAAATGTTGGCTATCATCCATGTGATTTTTTTTTATTTTTATACCCTTAACCCTTATGTATGAACGTGTCGATCTCAGCAACTACGAAACCTAAGAACTGCAGATTGGATATGAAGTCTTCTTATCCCTAGGCAGGACAAGCTTGTTTAAAATTCTCGATAACTTTTCAGGTTTACGATATACACATGGAATCGATAACAAACATTTCTTGACTTTCGAAAACTTGAAAATAGGGATTGAAGATATTTACAAAATAATGAAAATCCATCTCCAAAAATGTTATTACAATCGTTTAAAAATCACTAGTGATATGAAGTCATCAAGCTTTGCTCCGGTAGTACACGTATGTGTATGGTCAAGGGTTAAGGGTATCTCCTCGTCGAACTTACTCGACTGCGAGACCCTTCTTACTTGTTTGTTGTTCTTATCGCTCAATCGATGAAGTGCAAGTGCAATATAATCAAAAGCATTCCATGTGAATGCTAGAAACACGTTGTACTATGTCATTGAATGTGGACCTAGGACCATAAAATGCTATAAATTACTCTATTCCAGCATAGGTCAGAGCTATCGCCAACGAACAATCAGGCTACACACACAACATGTTGCAACTTTTGTTGACTTTAGCTGACTTTTGCACAGAGAGACACATTGAACATCATCGACTAGCTGTGCTCTGGGTCTTGACCAAAAACGTGCAGTCCTTACAAATTATGTTTAATTAAAATTTCTGTATTAAATATGACACAATGCTCCGAATTCCGGCGCGAAATATCTACCCATCGCTCCCAAGGCCCCAACGTGCCTCCTGTAATTATTATGGCACCCAAAAACTCCGCATCGATCCGAAACACAAAACAAACAAACAAACTGGGTTCCATCCCACTTGTGTCTTCTGTCCTTGCAGGCAGGCAGGCGCATCATCATTTATGATTTTGTTTTATTTATAAAATGCCCATCATTTTGTCTCGTAGCTATCTCCCATTCACCCCTCTACCATCCACCCCTCCTCGAATGCATTGTACTGCAATGTGATGATGGGACGTCGATGTCGATGATGATATTTACAATTTTTTGCGTACATTTGTCGCATAGTTTGGAAAGCCTTGCAGCCTTTCAGTCTCTCTGAGCATGTAGCCTGTAGCCTGTGAAGCTCTGTTGGCCATTCGCGCCCGAAACAACAGCCAAGAAGGCAACAACAACAACAACAACAACAGCCAACAGTTAACAACAGTCTCAACAGTCAGTCAGTCAGTCAGTCTGAAGCATTGTGTCCATATCTGGTGTTATGACAAATGCTGTATGTAATTATTGTATTGTATATTTTTATATACCATTCGTCCCGCAGAAGGACTTTAAGTCTGTCTCTGTCTCGGTCTCTGCCTCTTGGCTTCCTTGCCCCATGACTTCGCTCTTGGGGCAAAAAGATATCAGAAATGTCGCATATTAATAACGCCCTGGATGGGGCACATTTCGTGTGCTGCGTTTTGTGCCTTAATTAACCCTTTTTAAATTGGGCATAATTAGGGGAATCAGTACACTGTCAAAAATTACTCTTTAAAAAAGTGTACAAGATCAAATTTTGAACCAATTTCCATGGAGAGTTAAAGATATTTCACATAGATCTTAACTATATTATTCACTTCCCAACTGCAAAATTGTATGAACTTTTTGGTATGAAAATCAATCAACATTTGCAATTCGAATTTTGAGCATTAAATCTGTATAAAATATTAATTTAATATGGCATTGATTATATTATAATAATACATAAACAGTTTTTTCACAAATATTTTTCTTTATGATATTTATTAATTTATAGCTATTTCGCTCAGTGCATTCGGCAATGGTCATCTCATCATTATATCAATCACATTCGTTAATATTTTTGACATTTTTTCGCGTAATTTGTTGATATCAATTTACACAGAACCAGCGCAGAGCTCTCGGATATAATTATATCATTTCGATTGATCATGCGCGGTGAGTCGCATATATATATACGTATATGTATATATATAAGATACTTAACCGATTGTTAAGGCATGATTGAAATACCAGACAGAATCCATTTTTCTGGCACTTTATTTTTTGTTAAATACTTCTTCTAGCAGTGTATGAGAACAGTGGCAGTGTATGAGTAGAGTATGAGATCCAATTGAGCCTGGCCGGGACTCCAGTTAGAAGTCGATTCGAGTAGAGCACAGCGGGTGTGCAATATAATTGAAGGACCCAGTCTTTTAGACAGGTGCAGGTGCAGCACCAGCCCTCATTTCAGTTCATTTCATTTCGTTTTGGTGCCACTTGATGCTGACGATGATGAATGTGGCGTGTGAGGCTGCGATTGAGGATCGGACATAAATGGTTTGATTTGTTGGCAGCTTCTCTTCTTCTTCGATCCTTCAATATTTAAAGCAACTTTCACACCACCAACAACAACAACAACGAGAACAACGAGCAGGAATGACAACACTCAATTTGATGATGTTGGGCGACAAGCCGTAAAAGGCCAAAACACGCGCAAAGAGCCAAACCCAAACCCAACGGAACGGAACTGAACCAAACCGAACCGAACTGAACTGAACCGAACTGTATGTTTGTATGTATTGAATACTATAGTATTTATTTGCGTTGCACAAATTTGGACACATCTTGCATACCACACAACAAATATGTGTGCATGTGTGTGTGTGTGTGTGTGTGTGCACGTAAAAGGATACTTTTTTGGTTCACTCTCAGAACAGATCGAAGCAAACGCCAATAATTTATAAAGCGGACAATAAAATGTTATCAAAAAAACCAAAAAGAAACAACAAAAAGAGAGGGAAGGCACGCGGAGAACCTGAACTAAATGCCGCACGCCTGCGCAATGCTCAACAAGTTGTATCCACGGGCCAGTTTCCAGGCCCTTAGCCAGGAGGTGAGGGCTTCCTTGCTTCGTCGTCGTCTTCGACTTCGGGTTTGGTGTTGTATTTTGATGATATATGAAATCATATAACTGCAATCGGCAGGCAAACAACCAACACACACACACACATACTCACACACATACATACACACAGATGTATTGGTTGTGCTTTCTGTTTAGCTGCACGCTTTATTTATGACACTTCAACAAGTTTGCTTAGCAAATTTGCCACACTTTTATTTATGGGTTCTGTGTGCTTGGGATAAATCAATAATGAAATGAATTCGTTTTAATATTATTTGTTTAATTTAACATTTAGTTAAGTGGTACAAAGCGCAAACATTGCTAAAACAAAAACATTTTGAAAACAATAAATTAATTAGAATAAAACATTGACGCATGGCCATTAAAAAATCTATTTTTATATCGTTTATACATATCACGTTTCGAAATTAAATCATTTTAGTTGAGCATGAGGGCTGTTTTGACTGGGCCATAAAACTCTGTAGCTAGTTTGACATTTAAATGATTCTTATAACACTTCAACGATTTCATTTTGCGCGTTTTTTGGTTCTTCCACCGATTTTGTTTTTATGGCGTGGCAAAATTTTAATGACATTTCCTATTGTTTTTGATATAATAATATAAATGAGGCCATAAAATGCAAATTGCAAATTGGTTAGCCAAAAAAGTGTTAAACACATAGACTAATGGACTTTAATTAAAGCTTAAACTTAATTAAATGTAAAGTATTCAAAGCAAAAATATTATTTGAAGCAAGTAATTGAATAATTGTGCGACGGCTTTGAAACTTTCTCTTCTTATTCGAAAATTAAATCACTTTGTGCACTCGAAGCTCCGCCTTGGATGCCGCCGCTGCCGCCGATAACGATCAAGATCGTTTTTGTCTATCCCCCCTCTCCGCCATTTTGGCGGCGCCTTAAACAAACAACAATTTGCCGTTTGCCGTTTGTTCAATTCCCCCCCAAAAAAAAAACACATTTGCGTGCCAATGGCGTAATTTACCACTTAACATATCAATTGTGCGGCTATTAATCAAACAGCCCGAGTGTCCATACTTCAAAACCCAATACTCGATACGAAACTGAGTCCCCAACCGAGTCAAGACCGAGACCGAGACCGAGACCGATTCGAGACCGAGTCTGAATCCGAATCCGAGTCCGATCTGTGCTTTGATTTGTACGCATCGCTTGTCAAACAACTGAAACAATAGGCGTGGGTCAGCAAATGGGGAATCAAACAACAAAAGTAAAAATAAAAAAAAAACACAAAACAAAAACCAGATAGACAATTTTTTCTCTCTCTCTCTTTCTTTCGTTTTCTATCTTCATATCGTAAATGTCCATCAAATCATAATAAGAGCATAAAATGTAGAATTTTTTTAACACCTTTATTGTATCGCCATCCCCACTTGAGTTATTTTTTTGTGTGCGGCGCTTGAGACAGTAGCCTCCCCACCCCTCCCCTCACATTGACTCACCCCGGCTCAACTCAACCACATCCAAATCGACATCGAGCTGTCCGATGTGGCCAGTCGATAAACGCCTGCTTCTTCAGCTTGGCTTGGCTTGGCATTCCTCAATCCTCAATCCTTCATCTCAAAAACAATCTCAAGCTCAACTATTTCATTCAACTTGTCAGACGACGGCATCTAATTGCTTTTGTCTGCTCCACTAAGGTGCGCAACACATAATTTGTAACGCACTCCACACACAAGCACACACACACACACACACACATACTCAAAATAGCCAAGTATAACAACTCAATAAACGAAACTCTGTTTCAAATTCTTCACAACTGGCGTCCCACTTGAAAACACTTAAGCGCCAAAAACTGTATCTTTTGATCTTATGGAACAACTGACCCCCACTTGACTGCCGGCTTGGGTTAGCAGAATAGTAAATGACTGGCCATAATGATAAATGTTGTTTTTCAATATTGAATATTCATCATAAAGTCGATATGGGTACAATTTTCAGTATAGAATATGACCATGCCTAAGAGTATGCAAGAAAATTTGTCTGCGGCGAATTCAATGTATGTTGAGGCTGTGGTGTAGCGAATTGCTACAGTCAGGTCGTTGTAATTAGTCATAGCATTCAGCTGCGGAACATAAATCCTTTTCGACACGGCTAAAATTTTACATATCGAAAAAGTACATGTTGCAATAAAGTTTGCTTAACTGATTTGTTAGCCATTTACGAAGTGCTGTACAGTACAGTATATTATGTATATGTATGTAATGTTTCGTGTACTAAACAGGACTTTCTATCGTATATCGTTTTTCAACATGTGAAACAAATATGGTTCTTGTCTTGACTAAGTTCCTCGAAGTCTAAGCAAACAAATGTTGCATACTTTTATGCAGAAAAGAAACTCTTAGGTGGACAACAGATTTAATCAAGGATTTAATCATCAAGGAATTAATGAACATCAAATATGTATCCTACAAAAAACAATAGCACTTGCATACAATTTGGTACGATTTTTAGAATGAACTAGTTAGTTAGCCCATAGTAATATAGATATTAAATACATATTAATAGTTTTTTAATGAATGTCATTTTTTGATGTATTTTTATAATTTTCGCTTGAATAAAACGCGATGTTCACAAATGATCTGAAGCTATTGAGTTTTTACCTCCGAAATAATGGAAAGTCACGCTTGGTTGTGTCAGCTTTTAATTCTGGCTATATTAGGCATTTGTCAGACTAAGGTAAAATATTCTTTTTCGCATAATTTATTTGACCTTTTTATACACTTTTTTGATACAATTCCACAGAGTTCGTTTCGCATTGACATCAAAAATTTTACCTGCTTAGTTAATGATCCTGGATTGACGAATGAATTTACCTGCAATCTGTATAAAAGGGGCATAAATCCAATGTTAACTTGGCGCCTCAATCTTACGCGGAACGTTGAGAAGTTTGATATCAATTTAAATTTGGAAATACTCAAAAAGGGTAACAAAAAAATTAGCATTGCTCACGCCCAACTCGATGGCTGCAAGTTGTTTGGCGCATACTATGGCTCAAACAGATTTGGCCAGCTCTTTAAACGTATTCATAGCATCAGTAATTTTCCCAAAAACTGTCCACTATTGGCCGTAAGTGTTGCTTTTTACTGTTTACTGTTAACAAACAAACAAACTATATAAAATATTTATTGTATCTATTTGCAGAATAAACTCTATCAGGTTGGCAACTATACCGTTTTGGTAGATGACTTTCTTGCTGGCATGCCTGCAGCGACATATTTCTTTGAATTGAAATATATGAATTCAGATAATACAGCAGTAGCTAAAAATACTGTCACATTTTCAGTTATATATTAAACATTGTTTAACTTTGTAGTCAGAAATAAAGAAAATCTACTTTCAAAATTTTAAATCGCTGCAAAACTTTTGCTTGGCTTTTTGGTTAGTTACGTAGCACTCAGCTTTATACATTATGCATTCAAACAAACAGGACTTTCATCAACAGTTAACGGGATTATTTACGGTTACAACTTTGACTTGAATTCATCGAAGCCGACGTCGGAAAGCGGGAATCAAATGAAATCATTTTCAGCATTTTATCATTCAAATTAAAAATGAATTAAGAGCTTAATTAAAGTGATTTTAATATGTAAAATTATAATTAAGGTAATATATATATATATTAAGCTATAAAATGAACTGTAATATAAAATATTCTTCACATTCAACAATGGATTGTCGCACTTTGCTCTTAAAGCTCTCAGTTCTGACTCTGCTTGGCTTGATTCGGGCAAAAGTAATAAGGAAAATAACAAATATAAGTTTTTCTAGTGTTTTTATCTTTTTATACTTACAGAAAGGATATATAATCGAAAATTTTAACTTGACATGTATCAAGGGTTTGCCATCGTATACTGAGGAATTCACCTGTATCACTCATAGAAAGCGCTTATATCCAACCATATCGGCGCGATTCATTGTTAAGGAAACACTGCCGCAGTTCGATATACAATTTTATGTGGACATTGTTAAAAAGGATAACAGACAAATGAATATTGGTAACAGCAGACTCGATGGCTGCAAAATGTTGTCATCATTATATGGCAACAATATTTATGGAAAGTTCTTTAGACGCCTTCAAAGTGCCAGCAATTTGCCCAAAAACTGTCCCATGCCGGGTGTAAGTATTATCAATATTCCATATATCACTTACATATAGTAATACCCTGTTATTTGGTTTTTTGTAGAAAAAACTCTTTGAGGTTAGCAACTATACCTTTCTGGCTGAGGAATTTCCACTCGCTTTAACCTATCGATTGCGAATACAATTGATGAAAGGCGATAATATGCTGGGTGAGGTCATCTGTCAGGGCAAAATCATCCATTGATCTTAATAACGCTTTTGTACCGAACTTTTATCTTTTCCTTTGTTGGTGAAATTTATATAAAAATGTGCAATAAATGTTTGTGGCGGCAAATTGAGTTATTTTATTGCGCCACTGAAGCGGAAACAAGTCATAAACAGTTGAGTCGCTTGAGTTTTATAGCAATCAGCTTGACATCATGAGCAACTTACCGTTTCAGACTTCGGCTTCGAGATAAAAGCCTCACCAACAAATAAATAAAACAAAGAGCATTTTTTGTCCATTTATGTGTATATCATATATCATTTATGTATATTTCGATGCTTTTTCAAATTCGCATTATATTTGTTTTTGTTTTTTGTTTTTGTTTTTTGAAAGCAACAACAATCATAAAATGTTTTGAGTTTATTGTATAGGTATTTGTTTGTATGTTTTGGTTTTTTCTTCTTTTGTTGTCTTTTAGTTTAGGAATAGAAATTTGCAATATATGTATGTATATATATAATACATGTATGTTATGTCTGTATGCGCACATATATATATATATTTTGTTAAAAACAATAAAGTAACAAATGTCTTAGGGATAACACACACATACAATAGTTTATTCTTACCATACGCCCGTATGTTTGTATGTATGTATGTATGTAATGTATATATTTATTTGTTCTGTATGTTGTATTTTGTATATGTTTGTTGTTTATTATTATCATATTTATAATAGCCACATTTCATAGAATTAAGCATTACTATCTGTACAAGAATTGCATTTATGAGCGAGAGAGAAAGGGGACGTTTAAATGGCCTTAAGGGTTGCCAACATCTTCCAAAATGATGCTGCAATACATACAAAAATACATAAAAAATTAACTCCAACTCAAACTCCATTCAAGTGATAATATTTCACACAAAAACTCACAGACGTTTCCTTAACGACTTTCGCTTTCTACGGAGCTTTTTGTATGTGAATTTGCTCGGTGAGATTTTATAGTCTTCATCGAATTCCAGTTCGAGTTTAATTAGATTTTGCAAATTCAATTGGCAGTCCTTTAGTAAATCAAAGAACGTATAACGTATATATGTCATAATATTCTCATTTTAATAACGGTAATAAAACCGAATCTCACCTCTAAATTCCTGAAATGCCAACGGGAATCGCTTGGGGAGGCGCCATCGCTGGTCATTTGGCTCAGACAGGTGCGCATTGTGGGCCAACATTGGCAACGTTTGTTAGTTATCTCACAGCCCGGCTCCAATACGATGGCCTCCTCCTCAGTACAGTTGGTAAGCTGGTTAAACGTGAGCGCTGTCAGGTGTTGCAAATCTGTTCAAAAAAAAAATACCAACCAAAGACCAATATCAATTAGTTTGTTATGCTAATTGCTGATCCGAAAAAATGCTAGCGAGTAAGGCACGACTAAAGAATATCCTGTACGTAAGTTAATATTATATTTCTTGTGTATATTATTCGATGTTTCTGGCCGATTTATAATGTTAGCCTGTTATTGTCATTGCAAATCGATTATTATCGATATTTGTAACAAAAACACAAACCAAATGGAAAAATAAAAATGTTCAGTCACACATTTTACTAAAGTTATCTTTATGTATAAGTTTTCGAGATATTCTAACCTACAAATGGTTTGAGATAACTGAGATTTGATATTTAATCCTTAACGTTCTATGCATACCAATAAAATATAAAATAATTTATCTAAAAGAAATCATCTATTGAACTTACTTGTTAATTATAATAAGTATAACTTTAAATGAAACATAAAAGACTCTGAGATCGACGAATTATGATCCTATTGTTCACTGTTATGCATTCTTCTTGCTTTCGAAATACCTTTCCCAAACTCTAGTATACCCTCTTTCGAATCATTTGCAATGGGTATTTTAATAAACGTTAAAGAACATTTTGATATTCAATCAAGCTTTTATTTTAATACGAATATGAAAAAAAAAAGACTGAAAGCGGTTCGAAATTAAATGCAGCTCAATTTCATTAAAATCGTACATTATTTATTTCTGCTTTTGTATATCTATAATTAAGTTTTTCCCAATCAAATTAAATATGCTGTCAATGCGCGCATTTCATTTGTGAGTTTTCACAACTAAAACTCGGATTATCGCGCTTCTCCCCGACATCTTCTTACTTCAGACTGGACTGAACCTGGGCCAAGGTAAGCGGATTATTCATCATTCTTTCTACAAAACTCAATTTATATATATATATTTGATTTTAATGGCTTATTCCCCAGTTCCGCTTTAAAAAGTGAAACCAAACAACTTTCTATTCTGAATAAGCTCCGCTGTTGCATATAGAAATTTTCTATAGAAATGCATAAAGTGAACCAATTTCAAATGCATAAAACTAAGCAAACAGCTTTAAACTTTTCAATGCAGTTTATTTCGTGCATTGTTCCATGTGAATTAAAGCCAAACAATTCGAATCCAACTCGATGTCTGTTAATATTTAATGTTTGGCATTCAGCAAAAATATATTTATAGCAATCTCTTCTTCTTTCGACCAAAAAGTGTCCAATTCTTGTCATAAGTACACTGTGATTTGTTTAAAAATAAGAGTATTATGTCTCTTAGTGTATATATATAGAACAATCATTATGTGCTGTCAGAAGATGAATATCCTTTCACCAAAACCAGAATTGAAATCGCATTTAAGCTGTTTAAGAAATGAATAAAAATGAAATTTAAAAGCAAATGCCGCTTCATATGACTGAAACCAAACACTTTTGGTATAATATCAAATAGGGGTAGACGGGGTAACGATTTATGTAAATGTTAATAGTATATGCACACTTAAAGCTTACCCATGCACACACCCAGACCGCTGCTAATGGGCAGTTTGGTAACACACTGTAGTGGGGGCTCGCATTGGCCGGAAAAGCCGCCGGGTCCTCCACAGGATTCGCCCAGGGTTTTGGCGCAAATGCGACAGCATCTGAGAACATTGAATGTGAATAGCGTATTACGAATTATGAATGTGAATACGAAATCCTATATATTTTCATAAATTGATGATAAATGCTGGGGACTTACTGGCAGGGATCCCAGAGCATTAGACCTTTGCCGGGACAGTCGAGGGAACGGATGACATCGCATTCCTTGGGATTGCAGTAGCATTTGAGTCCGTTGACAACATTGTTGCTGCCAGCTGCTGCCATTATCAGGAGCAGATAGCAGCACAGATAGATGAGATAGATCCGTACGTTTAAACGACCAAAATAACTTCCGTTTCGTCGCATCCTATGCGGAAGTTTCGCTTTGTTGTTCTGTTTCACAGACGACATTCCACCGAGTATTCCATCTCCTTTAGCTGCTGTTGTTTTTGTTGATGTTGCTACTCTCGGTGTTGTTGCTGTTGTTGTTGTTGTTCTGGTTGTTGTTTTCCTACTCATTGTTGGTGTCCTTGTGCGTATGACTATATTCATGCTATTGGCTTTGTCTCTACCTTCATGGCCATGCCCACGCTTACGCTTACATTCACGCCTCCTTCCTACACCACCTCCACCAACGTTTTGTGCTCTTCCGCCCATTTATAGGCAATTTTTATTGTGTTGCTCTCGCTGGTTGCTGTTGCTATTGTTGCTGCTGTTGTTTTTGTGGTGCTGGGTCGATCCGGGGGTCTGTTCGGTCGGTTCGGACTGTTTGGTTGCTCGCCCAGCAATTTGCATGTTGACTGCAAACCAAAAGCGTTGTTAAATGATTAAAATGCCATAAACTATGCCAGGCCGCGCCATGCCACGCCCAGTGGCCAAGGCTTTAATGGTCTTTTCTATATATATGTATATGTATGTATTTGTATGGTATGATTGTCGCATGAAATTTTGGGAAAAACCCAAAACGACAGTCAACCTAATTTTACCGCATTAAGCCTAGCAGCATAATTTCTGGTCAAATTGTGTGGAGTTTCTCTCCCTCCCATTCCCCTCTCTTCCAATCTCTTATGTTTCTCTACTTGATATACAAACGGTTTTTGTTGCTGTTTTCGTTTTTCATAGCATACTTTTGCGCTGCATACTCAAATAGCCACATTTTATATGCATGAATATATATTCTCGCTCGGCCATTTTGCCAAAAATCATTGTTAACAATAATAGTTACACACACACACACACACACACATACGTACATGTATAATGTGTCAATAAGTATTTGCATAAATTAGTTGTACTTTTATGTGAATACTTTATGTATATTAATCAATTTCTAGTTAAAATTCAATTTCAGTTTATTTATGTTATTTCTGCGAAACAAACAAACAATATATTGTCAATATTGTTAGCTAGTCTCAGATTCAACCTTGTCAATCATTTGCTTCAGCTAACAATTCATTGAAGAAATTAAATTATTTTTTTCTCTCTCATTTTGATGTTATTTCTTTTTTGACGGAATTTAATTTGCTGTCATCTTTTTGAATTGCATTTCGAAATCAATTACGCAAAATGTCATGAAAAAATAAATATGAAAATAAATGTACATCAGATTCAAAGAGTAAATGCAATTTTTGCGGAATCCAATTAATTCCAATCGAATAAATTACGGAAATTTCATTTAATTTACACATGCACAACATTGTGGTATTGTTGTGGCAACGGATGAGTGTGTGTACAAAACACACACACACGGACACGGAAAGAACACCCTTAGCTAAGAGGCCTGAAGCCTGAATAGTATAACTTTTTGTTATGAAAAATTAACTCACAGTTGAAGTTATAAAAGTTTTTTCATCGTTTGTAACTAGTACTGTTGCTGCTGCTGCTGCTGTTGATTGCAAACATGAGTTTTTGAGTCAAGTTTTAATATTATTTTTGTGATATGCCAAAGCAAACTTATCTTTACAAAGAAACTGTAACTTTTTTGTGTGTGCGCCGCAAAGTATGCAATGCGAAAAGTTGTCGCAATGAATGCGAAACAGCTAGCCAGAATGCCATACTAAACTAATTTTGTTGTTTTTTTTCGGTTTCTTCAAGTATTCACAGTGATATATATATACGTTTGGCCATTTTCAGGGACAGACGATAGATTCAGGGACTTAACGGGGTGGCAGCCAAATCGAATGGCAGCAACTGGCGAAAATAATCCACATTTCGACTTTGTTGTTTTTGTGTCCATGCTTTATGTACTACTTCTCTCAACCATGTATATACACTATGTACTATGTACTATGTGTACATGTATACCGATATATTTATTTGTATTTAGTGTGGAGAGCAAAGCATTTGTGTATTTGTGTATTGCCCTTTACACAAACACAAACAGACACTGATATACAGTCACTCACACACTCTAACACACACACACACACTTGAAATATTGTCCCATTTATTATAGTTGTTGTTTTTTTTTGTTATTTTTTTTTTCGATTCTTTTTCACTCGGTTTTTTGTCAAGCACTTTTCGATTTGGCATTCAATTTTGATTGGGAACTTTTCGAGTGGGTCATCTTCTATTTCACTTGTTTTATTTATTTTTTGTTCGTTGTTGTTGTTCGAACTACATCGAAAATGAACGTCAAGTATACGGTTAACCACTCACTCATCCACACACACACACTCATATTCACACACACACACCTTGCAACACCTAGGGACAGGCGTTCTTTGTTGTTGAACTAGGCAACAACACAGTGAGTCTCAGTTTGTTTTGAACGATTTCAAAAGTCGTTCATTGGCCGCTCAACGTTCGACGATATTGTTGATGACGTTGTTGATGATGATGTTAATAATCACGTCTGTGTATTGTATGTGTGTGTGTGTGTTGCCTTATGAATTTTTCATGCGCTTTTGTCTGCCGCACGCGGCCATTTGTGGCAGTCGACTGACTGACATGAAACCGAACCGAACTTGAACACCTTTTGCCAGTTAGTCCTGCCGACGCCGACAACGACAACGACAACTACGACAACGACGACGACGACGTCGAAAACCCAACCGACAACTAAATAAATTTCCCATTATTTTCTGTTGCTTCTCTGAGCGTCGGCGCACTGTTTTGTTTGGCAGGGATATTTTGCGGTTTAGTGGAGAGAGGCGACTGGAAGGCAATATTTATCAGACGCGAACGCAACGGCAACGGATGCAAAGCATTTGCCTTCAAAACACATATATATAAATATATAAGTCATTTGGTTATTGTAATTACAATAGCATAAAGCGCAGGAAGACGCAGCTTAACGCACATCAACAAACAAACACACACAGACACACACACACATATTTATATCTTCATCTTTATAGTGCCTAGAGCCCCTTTTTCCGAGTGGGCTAATGGGGCAATTACGAGTGTAAAATCTCATGCTTTAAAAACTTTGACGCCGTGTCAGCTGCTAATAAGAATTTCCAAAATGCCATAAAAGCCGCATGGACAGCACACACACACACACTTACATACTGAGACAATATTCGGGACGACTAAGATGAACACATTCAATTTTAGGGATGGGGGAGGTCGAGGAATCGGGTGGACTTTAGCGCTCACCGCACACACAGCCCGCACACAACTTGCAACTTTTCCAATTAGCGGGAGAAAAAAAAAAGAAGTTGAGGAGAAGAAGAGGAATAACAGACGTTCGAGCCATCTCCAAGAGTCCAAGTTGGCATTGGGCTTTTGGCTCTTGGTCTTTGGGGGCTTCTTGGCCACAGCAAATGTTGCGTAAAACAACTTGCCGATGCGGGCTGCTGGTCTTTACTCCCCTTCTCCCCACCGCTCAACCCAACCACAACCCATTTGTGCGCCCCACGCCCCACGCCCCACGTTTTTCGCAATTGAACAAAAGAGCAATCGGGAATTATGAGTGGAAGCAAACTTTTCAACAACAACAACAATAACAACAACGACCTTAACGAAAATGCCAAATATAAAAATATATATATATATTCAACGAAAACAGTAGTTGGGAAAAGTGAAATAAAACTTCGGAACACAAATTGATAGAGTGCAAAATAATGTGCAACAATGCTTGGGGCGTGGCTATTGAATGGGTAGAACGGGGCAGTGAAAGGAGGGGGGGGGGGGGGTTAAAGAGCGCGTAAATGTAAATCTCTTTTGTATATGCGCATTTCAACTTGTAACATAAATCTACGATTATTTATTAATACTATATATACGTATATATTTCGTATTTCCTACAGTCTGTCAGAGTCAGATTCGGAGTCAGAGTCAGAGTCAGTTGTTGCCTGCCAGAGGCGAAAAACTTTTGCCTCAAGTCTTCAATTGTTGTTTCTACTTTCCTTTCTCCTTTCTCCTCAGCTTCATCTTTTTTTACTCACATTTCTTCATTGCTTTACAACTTTTTGATGACAGTTTTATTGGCCATTTTTTTTCCTGGAAAAAAAGCGAACGCACAATTTTCTTCCTTGCATATTCCCTTTTTGGCCAGGCGATCGGGCGGGCGGGCGAGCGGTCGGGCCAGCTGTTAGGGCGGAGAATATTACAAAATTATGGTCTATTTTTCATAGACTTTAAGTGGCTTGATTAAAGAAAAAAGCAACATTTTTCGGTTGCTGGGTTTTTGGGGAGAGCGCGCTTGTTGCATTATAATTGTTAATTGGGGGGGGATTAAAAACAAAAAATATTATGGATATTTATAGGTGCGTATAAATTACTTTCTTGTGGTTCCTTATAGTCTGATTAAGTTTTGATAAAGCTGAATATTTTGGTTTTCTTAAAGGAATATTTTGTTAATCAATTTGGAAGAAGTTATTTCACTTTTGAATTAAAGAAAGGAAGTTGTTTACTTATTGTTTTGCTTTTGAGATTTCCAGTTTACATTTTAAGTTACCTTGTCATATGCAACTATCTTGTCCTATTTATTCTTTGATAACGAAGTTGAAGAGTATATTGGTTTTGTGTAAAGTCCATACATGTGTATAAAGTCAACTTAGTTCGCAACTAGGTAGAAATCTCTTGATGCATATGTTTGTCGGACAGAGGAATTGATAATGGGAAATCGATAGCAACTCGATGCAAATCGATAAAAATCAATGCTTTCCACATTTAAATAGCTAGATTAACCAAACTTGGTAGAAAGTTAGCTGGAAACATCCGAAGGTTATCTGTATCATAATATTTGATGCCCTGCACAGCCATTTCGAACACCTTTTAAAGTTGAATTTCATCAAATTTTGTGGGAAGATAGATAAGGATATATCCCATTAAAATCCAATCTTTTTAATAGAGTATTCCTCTGTCGTTTCTGGCGTTCGACTGCAATGTTTTGTCACTTGTTTAGACATGGAAAATGCATTTGGTAAAACTTTACTTTACTTCTAAATTACATTTCAACTTGTCACATCATGTACGAATATTTTAGTTGCATTTACCAGCTGAATATTATATTTAAATCTGTTATTTATCTGTTATTTCTGTCACACGAAAACCAGTTTGAAGTATGTTAAAAACTTGACAATAAATGCTTTTTTCTCTCTTTTACATTTCATAGTTTGTGCCGAAACTCGGAAAATATTAAAATATTTTTCTCTCTTCATTATTTATTCATTATTCTGAGTTTTAACATAACAATTTTTTAATTATGTGCTCATTATTTTTACCGCCAAGTACACACAGCACTTAATGAGGCTCTTTTCGAGATGCTACAGTTACAGTTACAACATTTACAGTTACAGTTACAGTTACAACAGAAGCGGAAGCAACGGGACTCAAGGGCTGGGTGCAAGCGATCCTTGGCAGCGTTGCCAGATCGTTGTTGTTCGCATTTAGCGAAACATTCGCGATAAAACATTTGAATTACAAATTAAGCCAAGCGTAAAGCCAAACCAATTTGCGACTGCCCACACAATTTATTTTTCTTTTTGTTTTTTTTTTTTTTTTTCAAGGGATTTGCAGTGGGCCAATTTACGCAATGGTATTTGGGTCTGTTGGGAATGATGGGGTATTGCGGTGCGGTGCGGTGCGGGGCAGTGAGGGAATACGCGGACTGGCGCGTTTTTAAGGGCAAGTAATTTGCCACTCGTCCATTTTAAATTACATTAGTTAAGCGAAAAGGACGACGACGACGACGACGACGACGACGATGGTCAAATGCATATTTTTTCTTTCAATTACTTACGTCAAGCCCTCGAGTGAGCAACAAGGGGGTTTTTGACGGACGGGGTTTGGTGGGGTAGTTTTAGGATCAAGTAAATCCAAGTGGAAAAAAAGGGAAGAAGAAGAAACACAGCCTTGCAGTGTTTTCTTAATCAAATTTGCATATAAATTGCAGGCAAGCATCGTAACATGAAGTTGATTTCGATTATTTGATGAAAGTTTATGGAGTTTTCTATAAAGCAAAGCATCCAGCAAGCCATCCCAAGGCATTTCCATCGCCAACGCCATCGCCAACGCCATTGCGAGGCATTGAAGCAGCCGGCACATGGCAACAGATCCGCAGCATAATCCGAAGCCATATCCAATGCCACATTAGCCGCATTCTGTTGCCAGCGCGCATTTAGGTTGTCAAAATGTCGACTTGTTTATCCTGAGGATTAGTTCAAAAACAATAAGGATGACCTTGAGCTACCCTGTATCTTAGTTTATACACAATAGTTACGGCTTACAAATTGGATAAGCTTTCGAAATGGATAAGCTAAGAAAGAGGATATATATCGATTTTAGCTTTAATATAAATGTAAGTTCTTGATAAAATTATTCAGAAACTACACCAAAATGATGAATGAATATTTTGTATTCACATCAAAATAAAATAAAAAACACCAAGGTA
Source organism: Scaptomyza parva (assembly GCA_035044645.1). Taxonomy (NCBI): domain Eukaryota; kingdom Metazoa; phylum Arthropoda; class Insecta; order Diptera; family Drosophilidae; genus Scaptomyza; species Scaptomyza parva. Next base: position 1,462,443 of record JAWNNT010000142.1, on the reverse strand, counting down.
TGAATGAAATAAAAATATGATGAAGTTGACAATATTTTAGTAATCAATACAAAGCTCAAGCTGTTGTCAAGGTACATAACTTGAGTATCTAAATTGGGAAGCAAGAAATAGCCTTAAGTTTTTATGTGGAATGTAACCTGAATTCATAAGATTGAAACTTTTTTGTTTACCAATCGATATAGATTTAAACTCAATAAAGGAAGATTTAGAATTATTGTTGGTAAATGATGATGTAGAGAGATTTATAATATTCTCGGAAAAACCTAGATGGTATTAGTATTTCAAAGGAAAACTGTATTCAGTGGTGAACAAAAGCTTAAGTAAAATATGTTTTATGCCGCTAAACTTCATACAATACAATAAATCATACAAATTTCAAATCAAGTATTGCTTGAATTTAGTATTTCGTTACAAATACGATTTTGTATCGAAATTGTCATTGCCATTGCCATGTCTCATGGTGTGAATTACTTGAATTTTATTTTGGTTTTTACAAGCAAAATGCTGTTCACAAAATAAATTTTATGTTTACTTTCTCAAATCCCAAAAGTGTCTCTGTATGTGTGTATGTGCGTGTGTGTGTGTGTGTTTTGAAACCGTTAGACGCACACGATGTTTGTCATCAAATACGCTCGTAGCGATTTTATGGCCATAGAGGGTATAATGGTGACGCTGACGCTGATGCTGATGCTGACGCTGACTCTCTGACGCAACGTCGACACAATCTGGAAAATATGCAATGCTCCTCGCTGCATTGCCCCCCTTCAACACTTCACCCACTCCGCACAACCGCATTCCGCCGACACAAGCACAAGCGACGAACTGAAACGAATGAAAAACCACGAACGAAACAAAGATTCCGACATTTTGGTTCAGCATCGTCCTCGTCGCCGTCGTCCTCGTCGCCGTCGTCCTAGTCGCCGTCGTCCACGTCGTCGTCGTCATCGTCCTAGAAATGAGTGAAGCTAAAGCGAACTGGCTGCCGGAGTGGCATTTAATGCACAGCCAGATGGACAGTTTTGGGATAGTTTTTGTATAGAGCTGAAGGACAATAGTGTGTGGCTGTGTGGGTGATGGCCAGGAAGGGAATTTACGGGCGCGGGGTGTTGGGGGGGGGGTTGGGGTTTGACGTAACAGTTTGTGTTATGACCAGCGAGAGATAGTGCACAACATGAGGCAAAATATTTGCTATTGAGTGTTTTTGTTGGGTTGGTCAAGCTTGAAAGGGCTCGAAGCCAGCACAGCCACTGCACGTTTCATTGCTTATACATCTGTGTGTGTGTGTGAGAGAGTGTGTGTAAAAGAGTGTATTTGTATTCATGTGCAAGGCAATAGATTCCATAGCAGCCGCCTTCTCCTCCTCCTCCATCTCTGATTCCTGCATCCTTTTGTCAGCCATGTCATATTTCATTTTAACCAAAGACCTAATACCTTAAATGTTGCGCTCAACAAACACACACACACAAACATAAACACACACAAACACACACAAACACACACAAACACACACATACTCACACGATACTAAACTTAAAGTCCGTCCCCTAATGCGTCCTGAAGAGGGAAAACATGCATGCAAAATTCCACAACGTCTTCATGCCTGGCCACACATGTCGGCCATCCAGCCATACAGCCAGCCGCCTGCTTGTCGACTCAATGAGCAAATGAAATTTATTTCATTATAAAACGAGCCAAAAACAGGCCAACAACCAAGCAAGCAGGCAAGCGGGGGCAAGCGAGCGGGAAAAAAGCCCAACCCCAACACACTTCACTCCGACTCGGCCCAAACAGACCAAACATTTGTTTTAGCTGAAAGCCGCAAGAAAATTTCATTTTGAAATATGCTTTCTGAAATAATTTCGCCTCTTATGACAAGTAAGATGTGGAGAAGCGAGGAGGGTGCGGGATGGGGGGGTGCTATGTTGGTTGTCCGCACTCCGGACCCATTACCGGGGCAAGCGCAAAAATTGTAATATTAATTTTGTGTATGCGACACAAGAATCATGAGCAGAGGAGCATGATGATGACGGCGGTTGGACGTAGAGGAGAGGAGAGGAGAGGTGTTTTACTTGACAAGCGGAAGGGCGAAGGGAAAGGGAAGGGGCATGAACTTGATAAACCCACAAACCGACATTGCACAAAACAATGAGCAAGGATTCATAATGGAATTTCGTTGGCAAACAAAAAGTCAAGACGCAACGGAAGCAGCAGAAAGAACGACCCCCTAGAACAGAAGGGAGGGAAAGGAACAAAGGAAGAAGGGAGGTCGGGGCAAACTGCTAGCAACTTTATTATTGCCCAGTGGCTATTGTATGTGTGTGAGTGTGTAAAATTTGCCACACTAAATTTGTAGGAAAAAGCGAAAAGTGTCACCGGGGAATAAAGCTCATCAACGCTGATGGCCATGATTCAGCTCTTAACTAAAATTCAAGTTAAGCGCACGCCAAAAGAAACTCAACAAAACTAAGCCAACAAAACAAACAACAACAATAAAACAAGTAAGAAAACTCTAGTAGTGTAAGTTCGACTAGAAGATACCCTTAATCCTTGACCTTACACATTAGGTCATACCTGCACTACCGGACCAATGCTTAATTGTTTCATATCTTCGGTGTTTCTCAATCGATTTTAATAAACATTTCACAATTGTTCATTGTTTTGTTAATAGTTTCAATTCCCATTTTTCAAGTTTCCGATTTTCAAGATTCTTTTATTATCGATTACATGTGTATATCGTAAGCCGGAAAAGTTATCAACAATTTTAAACCATCTAACTATTTCTAGGGATTAGGAAGCAACATCTCAAGCTCTCAAGTCTCAAGCTTTTGTAGTTCCTGAGATCGACGCGTTCAGACATACAGACGAATAGACAGACAAACAGACAAACATGGCTATATCGACTCGGCTGTTGATGCAGATCAAGAATATATACACTTTATGGGTTCGAAGATGATTCCTTCAGCCTGTTACATAGCTTTGCACAAAACAATTATACCCATTTCATGGGTTAAGGGTATAAAAAGAAGAACACTATGAGAATAGATTTAGGATACGACCACACACAGTTAAAAGGAAGCTCTAGATAAACTACAAATGGACAGGGTATAGTAGTAGTTGTGTGTATGTGTGTGTGGGAGTGTGAGTGAGTGAGAATGAAGTGAAATGAAAATGAAGAAATGATGAAATGAAAAGCGCATATAGCTGAGTAAAAATCTGTTGGCATTTTCCGTTTGCCTTTCGTCGTTCGCCGTTCGTCGTTCACTTCTTCTCTACTGAAAAGGTAATCAAAATAAATGAGCGACATTTTGCTAGCTGATGAACAGGATAGGGAAATGGAGATGTGAATCAGGTTGTGGGTGGAACGAAGGACGGGAGGGCAAAGGGAGCTTGAGAGCTTGTCTTGCCTGCCTGCCTGCCTAGTGAAATAACTCGTTTTGGATTTTTGAACAATGAACGTTTAGGGGTTTTTGGTAACAGCTAAATGACGGAAAAGGGACCATGTACAGGAAACAGGAAGCGAAATGATGGCAGCGATTTCCTCGTCAAATTATGACTTGTTTGTTCAGCTGTCAGATGAATTTTCTCTCCATACATCCCTGAACACATATACACATGTAAAAGTCTATGTGTGTGGGTGTGTGTGTGTGTGTGAAGAAGACCAGTAATCACTAGGAAATCTGTTGGGTTCCATTAAGACAAAATAACAGCTGAATCTTCAGAAAGAAAATTGAGTTATTCTCATGCTGCACTAAATTATAAATAGAAAAAGTCTTAGATTAACTTTTTGGGGGGGAAAACATAAAACTTAATAAGAGTTTCTAATTCTAATTCTAGTTTGAATTTGCAAGTTTGTTTTGCATGTCAGCCAACTCTTTAATTATTTATCAGGTATACATGGAAAAACTTCAAAGTCTGAAAAGTTTTCGTTGCTCGAATACTTTTTAATAGAATGTCATTTTAATTAAGCCAAATACCAAAAAAGGATTAGAAATGTATATTTTCTTTTTGTTAGAAAGTATGAAAGTTATTTATAACTTTCCTTAAATTCTTAATCATACTTATTTATTTATACTTTTTAGTAGAATGTCATTTATGTTGTAAGCCAAAAATAATTTTATGATGTTTTTTTTTTTAAATTTTCTCTTTTTTGTAATTGAACTCAATTTTTTTAGATTTTTATTGAACTAAATAATCAAATAAATTAAGAAACTACCTAATGGTTAAGTATTTCTTACCTAGTTCTTGCTCACATCTAAGTTCAATCAAAAAGTATAGATTTAATTTTGGTAATTTATACTAAAATGTAGATACACTTGGAGAAATTTATGGAACTTTTTTATTGCTTAAGATGTTAAGTTATTGTTTTTATACAAAAGCGATCAATTTTAAATGAGCTTTCAATAAAAGTAATAACAAATTTTTGTAATAAAAAATTAATAAATTATTAAGCTCAACAAGTATTTTAAGTAAATAAATAAATTTTTAAATTCAATTTCAATTTTTCAAATACATTATTTTGGAAAAAACTCTCAGAACTCCCAACTACACTTATCCATCCCAAACTCTTCTTACATATTAATACATATGAATATCTACCATCAATTACACATTTCTTATCAACAAAAAAAAGTCGAAAATAACCAATTTTGTGTAGTGCTCTCTTTTGTTTATTTCACATACTTAAAGCAAGCGATGAAAGTAACTTTTGATTGACCCACTTAAAAAAAAGAAAGCCAAATGGCAATGAAATCCAAGTAGGGTGTAGAAATTCAAGACTTCAAATCCTTTTTTTTCTCTTAAATTATTCCCCAAAGCAGGAAAAATCACTTCGTTTTACTCGCTCTCCCTCTCTCTCTCTCACTCTCTCTCTCGCTTTTTCCTCGCTTGAAGCAAAGTTTTATAGTCAATTCCCAGTTTGCAGTTTAACCTTCAAAACTATTGCTTTAAATTCTGAGAACTGAGCAAAAGTATGCCACTAAAAGACACATTCTTATCATAGCAATGTATCCTCGGCATTCCGGCATTCCCCGTTGGGGTCAGAGGTGGAACGGACTGGAAATTCAATTTGCTATTTGTATGCATCAGCCTGAGCATCAGCCTTAGAGAAGCATTATGGTCTCTAGTCTCTCTAGGCTAAGGCTAGGCTGCTTTCTATATAACTGCGATTTAGCAACAGTTTTAAAGCCGCCTACCAGTTTGGCAGCGTACCGCCCATAAATTACCATTTGGCAGCTACAAGCAACGCCTATCCTTCTCCTGCTCCTGCTCCTGTCCCGGTTTCGGCAACGCCCTTCGGGCTCGCTCCTCCATATGGCCATGGCCAAAAGCCGCAACGCATTCAGAACTTCAGGGCTTACTGTTGTTGTTGTTGTTGTTGTTGTTGTGTTCGGGATATGCTGGGCATTATATGCGCACTTTGCCCGCAAGTCGTTTGCTTATCAGTTTTACTCTGGCGGGCGTTGTCCTTTTTTGCCTTTGGACAGCCAAACCAATTCGGCGCGAAATGGCTAAGTGAACGGGCATAATGATGGCACGAGAGGATGACGATGTGGATGTAGTCAGTGCTGAAGCTGAGAACTTAGAACCGAGAACTGAGAACTGAGCAGTCGACACGTTCTTTTGCCCCTTATCATCGTTTATTGTTTGGCTACATATATTTTATTTAGAAGTTGCAAGGCGCAACAACTTTCGCTTGGCCTGGCCTTCTGCCTTCTGCCTTGTGCCTTGTGCCTTGTGCCTTGGCTCGTTATTATCCTATTAGGATGTGACAGCAGCTCAGAAACTTTTCATTCGCACGCACACACATTGAGATACAGCCGAGTGAAATACACACACACACAGACACACACACACACACACACATGTCGTATACATAACGGTTTTTATATACTTTCGTCTTTGGGACATTACAAGCTCGTTAAAGTGAAATCAATGTTGTTTTTGTTGCTGCTATTCATTTTGACTTTACTTTGTCTTGTTCTCCTCTTCTTCTTTGTCTCTGTCTTTGTCTCACTCACACTCACGCTGTCTGTCTGTCGTCGTCGCTTTATTTGGCTATGTCTTTTTATTTCATTATGAGGATTTGGCTGCTGCCTTTTTGCTGTTATCTGAGGCAGTTTATATGTCGCACCGTAGGCAAACTGACCATGAAAACTGTTGTTGTTGTTGTTGTTGTTGTTAAGGCAAATGCACAATGAAATAAACTATAGGATATAATGGCAGCATTTGTTAGAGCTCGAGCTTACGAACTTCAGCTAAGCCAGAAACTAACTTACAACTAGGCCCCATTATCAGATAATAAGAAACTTGACAATAATCATATAATAAAACTTGACATTACGGGAAATTATCCACGATTATTTGCTATTTGGTGTAATAATCATTAACATTACGATTATTGCAAAACGAATAGCTTAATTGTAGAGAACAATGAACAGTAAATCAATCAAGAAATACTCTAATTACTTAAACAATTGAGTGTTTATAAAGTGAAAGAAATAAAAATCTGAAAAAAAATTCTTTTATATGTACTGAATGAATGAAGAATGTTTGTTCTGAGCTCATATTAAGAGACGGTTTGTCCATGAAAATGGATCGTCGCTTTCTGATTTGTTGCTATTTTTTGTGCAATGACAACACTTTGAAGATTAGTCATTCTCTTTAGATCTTGGCAATTAGTCACCTGAACAAATACCATGCGAAATGCCAAGGAAACATTATAATATGCAGATTCGATTGCATTTTTTTTCTACAGTTGAGCATTTTACATTTTTACATTAATCTGGCAGGGCGCGGGTGCTGTCATGAATTTGCATTTGCATTTCACACACGCCTTGGCCTGAAAATACGGAATGGTGGCAACGATCTTTTAATATTACTTGCACACATGCAAATTACAAACACAAACATGCATACATGCACACATACATATGTATGCGGATAATTGATCGATCGCTTGGTCGGTCGGTCATGGAATTGGAATTGGAATGGAAATGGAATTGCACGTGACGTATGCGTGTGCGTGTGTGATGCACTCACCACTCATCACCACACAAAAAAACAGAAACAAACAGAAACAAATTCCTTTGCGGCACCATTTTTGAGCATTGTGTGTGAAAATTTATGGCGTGCTCGCAAATTGCTTGCGACGCACGTTGAAGAGTTTGCCAAAAAGATCTTGCCTCTATACATATACAAACACCATTAAATACATACTTACATACGTTCGTGTTAATTATGCATGCACGTAGTAATGTTTTTGTTTGGCCAAAGCTCATCAAAGCTCTTGAGCCTTCAGAGCACAATAAGTGTGCAAAAGAAAGAGCAGACGAAACATGTGTGAGAGCACACATGTGTGAGAGCGCACAGGTTGCCGGCTAGCCGGTTCGCCGGCTGACCACTTAAAATAAGAGCGCACATAAATGGGGGAGTGTGAGAGCGCGTCCAAGTTTAAGTGCTGCGCTGCGCTGCAAAACCGGCTCACAGTGGTAGATCAGCTGACGATAAGAAATTGCTGTGCCAACAGCATCTACACTTGAAAAGCTTCCGAACTTGAATTTTCTTACTTATGAGATTAGCTCTGCGCTACCAGTAGAGAACATTTTTTCAACACATGATCACATGCTAGCCGACATTGAAGTTGAAAAATAAAAAAAACTTTGACGCGCACCCACTGTGCGCTGCTCAAAACTGACGATCGTCGGCATCGTGCGACGTCGAGCGGCGTCGAGCGACGTCGGGCAGCGAGCTTAAAATTGTATGTCGCAAACTTGAACGGTTTAGTGAGCGAGTGATAGCCAACAGGGGCGCGAGTACGAGACTTTTAGGCCAGTCCGGTGTCAGCGTGCGTTGTGATGTGAAGTGTGAGACAGTGCAGAGATGCTAAACGATCTTGCGGACAACTAAATAAATGTAATTTTTAACAATTAAACAAAAAATAACGTAACAAAAAAAAACGCAAAATAAAAAAACTAAGAGACGCGACGCGAGACAAGCAAAGTAAAAGCGCGTAATAGAGAAGCAAAAAAAAAATAAAAGGTGTAATAAAGTGTGAGGTGCAAAGTGAATAAACTACACAAAGCCCAAAAGCCAGGCAGCAAGCATGTGAAGTCGTTGGGACCGCAGCCAGCGAACGTAGAACAGCAACAACAACAACAACTACCACTACAAAAAGAAACGATATTTATGCTCTGAATATTGGGAGAGCTTACAAAATTTACGTGGCAGGTGTGTAGAGCAAGCGTCGTGCATTCCACAGAGATTGTACACACACATAGTAATAATAATCTATATGAGTATGAGTGTATGGCATTCACTGAAGTAAATCATGTCACACTGTCAGTGAAGGGTCTTGTTGGTCTTGCCATGGCAGCGCAACCGCCTCCGCCTCCGCCCCCGCCCCCTGCTCCCGCTACAACTACCAGTATGCACATATAATTGCCGATTATATAAGCCGCATTTTGCTTAGCTGTTGGGTTTTTTTTTTCTACACATTTTTTGGTTCACATATTTTTCGTTTCATTTCATTTCTTGTTGATTCTAGTGCGCGGGGCCTTGGATAGTTAGGCTGTTGTGAGAGACAACTTTATATGCTATACTCTGTAGATAAGATAGCGCATATCTAATAATATCACACAGAATAAAATGAGCATAGCGCAGCGCATAACGCGTCACACAATGTATGAAACGATGTATGAAAAATAAATGTTTATATTGTGGAGCTTGGGTTTCCAGTTCCGTTCGATTCCATTCCCATACCAGATGTGTTACTTTGCCTTTGATTATGTCCATTTCGTTTTATACTATATTTAAACATTAATCACTGGCATTTGCCAAAAAATAAACAAAATATAAATAGAGGTAACTTAATAAAATGTACAGTAAGACTGGAAACTAAACAAAACGCATACACAAACATCTACACACATATATTTACCTATGTAGGAGAGACGCGGAGAGACAAATGAAAAACGCACACAACGCCGAAAGCTTTATTCTGTTGTTGTTTTTTTTTGCTCAACACACACACACACACAGACGAGAGTATGCTGCATGCTTGTAGGTGCGTATGTTTGTGTGTGTGTGTGTTCTTTATTTTTTTTTTGTAGTTGTTGCTTGCGTGTATTTTGTTTACACAAAAATCAAGGTTAAAAGCGCAAAGCGACATGCGTAAAAGGTGGAAGCAAATACAAATATATCGCTCAATAAACGAGCAATGATCGAATACTTGTGTGTCTGTGTGAATGTATATCTGTCTGCTGTGTCCGTGTCTGTGAGAGTGTATGCTGTGGTGTAGCATTAACCGAAAGTACCAAAATGAGCCATGGAAGTCTATTAAAGCGTAAAGCGTAAAGCATGGACTAATAGTAGTAGGAGAGCGCGTCCATGACTGGAAAGTAAGTTGAGCTGTGTCTGAAACCAGAGCAAATACAAAACAAACAAAATGAAAAGAAAAGAAAAAAAAACGAACGAACGACAGACACAACAACAACAACAACAAAACCCAAGAAAGTTAAGCTTTACTCTTAATGGGAGCCGAAGCTTTCATACTCTTTTAACCAACAACAAAACTCTGTTTTTTAGAGCGAACTGCGGCTGTTATGAAAACTTTTACGCTTACCAAATACAAAATAACCAAAAGTGCACTAAAGGTCATGCCATTAACCGCAAACTGTAACTTTAACAGAGACATAAGTTGACATCAATTGGATGTGTCAGCCAAAAGTTTAAGCGCATATTAATATGGCGATCCCCAAATAATCCGATTATATTAATATGATTAATTATATAAATTCAAGATTTGCATTGCCTTATGCCAATCATCAGAAACAACACAGAAACAGCATCTGTTGCTGTCCGGAATTGCTTATTGTCTTTTATTTTTTCATTTTTCGGTTCTTATTTGGCAACCCTTTTCAAATGATGATTGTTATTGAGTCTGCGTCCGATAAACAAATTATGTACAACAGAAAATGCAAAGAATTTGAGTGAACAGAAAACAATCCCCTTTAAAATTTATTGCATTCAGGTCAAAATTTCTGATAACGCAGCACCCTGGAAACCAATAGATCATTATGTATGCTATAGCAAGACAAATTGCTGAGCTTTCGTTTTTTCTATAAGATTACACTTTTACGATCTTTCGTGGAATGTCTAGATTTTTTCTAAAGAACCCAGAGATAGAAAACTGCGGTTTTTTTTTTCATTTGGCAAAATGACATAAATAACTCATGGCAAGCAGTTTAATTGTTCGTTTTAAGTTGACGTATCATGAAATATGCAACAAACTTGTAGCAAGAGCAATTATGCCTTTAGCAAAGTGTATTTAAAGGCGATAGGAGTAGAGTTGCCGACTGAGCCGCAGACCAGCAAAAAACTTAACCAAAGGCCCAAAGCATAACCGATGAGCCAGCCAGCCAGTCAGCCAGCCCAGACCAGGCCAGGCCAGAGTCGAGAGTCGAGAGTCCAAGCCACAACCCAGAGTCAGAGCCGGGCTATGTTGGCCCCGTTTGTTGCAATGCGTTAAAAAGAGATGACGAGCTTTATTTTCTGCGGTAGCTATGGCAACAACCGAGAGCCTAAACCCGCCTCTCCCGTTTCTTGTTACCCCCCCTTTGCCCACGTTCGTTTATTCGCTTGCCACCCGCTCGCCCCGTCACCACACGTCCCTTTCAAGTGCTGCTGTTGCTGCTGCTGCTGCTGCTTTTGCTGCTGGCTCATCAAAAAAGCCAAAAGTTGTTGAACGTGAAATTATTGTACGCGAACACGAGTAAATACGCCAGCACACACACACACACACACACATAGGCATTCATTCTCATATGCATAAGCATTTTTGTACACACACATAGAGAGAGGGAGACCGTCAGCATTGACGCTGCTTCTGCTTCTACTTCTGCTGCTGCTGCTGTTTTGCATGTGTAGCATCTCAAGATAAATAACAAAACAACAGCAACAGCAAAAGCAAAAGCGACAACAACAAAATTTCTGCAAACCAGCAAAAACAACAACATAAAGAGCACACACACACACACACAGACAGAAAAGGCATGAAATAGATGCATCAGATTTCGCATTCAAGTGAAATTTATGGCAATCATAAAGCTCATCTTGCTTTCGAGGTAAAAACTTACACAAAAAACAAGCAAAAATAAGAAAGAGAAAAAAATTTGCCAAACTCTTGACTATGAGGCGGTGACACCGTCGGTTATAGCTGAAGCAGAATCTGAAAGGTGGGAGGGGGGGAGGTAAACGAAACGAAGTCGCGAGTACTTATCGCTGTCGGCTACAAAGCCCCATTATGCTCGCAGATCGCTGATGTTGTTGTTTTCGTTGTTATTGTTGTTACTTTGGTTGTTGTTGTTGATTTTTAAGCAGACAAACAGAATGTGTGTGTGTGTGTGTGTGTGTGTGTGTTAGTGCCGAAGCTCAATCGCTATCAATGTTTAGTCATCTACACAAATATGTTGCGAGCGAGAGAGAGAGCGGGAGAGCAAAAGACAGATTACAGTAAGAAAAGGTTACACGAATGTACCATACATACATACTAGTACATACATACAAACATACATAAGTACACCTGGTACAAACAGTAATATTACTGGGAAAAAACGATGAGTAAATATGTACAATAGATACTAGTTAGATATGTGCATGTTTATATGAATATACAGTTAAACGGGTATTGTGCTGTCAAGCAATTACTAGATAAGAAAGTTGGTAACCAACCAAACCGGGAAGCGAAAGATTAAAGTCTGCCAAAGCGGAGTGAGAGAGAGAGAGAGAATGGTAGAGAGACCAATATTAAAGCCAAGAGAAAGCCAAGTTAAGCATATAATAAGACATATTTGAATTGAATTCAACTTTTTACAAATTGCCAGAAAGTTTTCCCATTAAAAGCAGTCAAAGAAATTCATATTTCTAACGTAAGTTTTCCAAAAACTTGCCAATAAGTGTCATACATAAAAGTTGAATACATTTTTAATGATGTACAAAAATAATAAAAACTTGAAAATCCAATGAACTGGAATAGTTGGAAAAAGCTAAATCTAAAATGGATTGAATTATAACACTTCCTATCTCTCAGAAATGAACTGATTGCATCACACTCAATTCAAGTGTAAACAAAGACAAACAAAGATGAATCATAAAGCTTTCTCCTATCATAATGACGGTTGAAATAATTTAAGAATCTAGTCATCAGCATTGTATATATCTAGAGCAGGCGCCACCAAACTGATGCAACCGATATCGATGCCGATGCATTGAAATCGAAATTGAATAAAGAACCTGAACCTGTATACAATAGACTCTCACACACACACACACACACACACACACACATACATACACAAACAAAACCGAAAACGAATACCTCAACAAAACATAGCAAAAAAACAAAAAAAAAAGAAATAATCAAACAATTTATTATGGTGTTCCATTGAAAACGTTTTCATGCCATTCAAAAAGGCTGACTCGGAAGTGTGCAATCGTCTCGATGTTGAATGTTGAATGTTGATGTTGTTGATTAATTAAAGATTCGATTAACTGCATGATTGATAGTTTTCAATGTGTTCAATGTTTCGCAAAGTCAAAAAACTTTGAGCAGCGCGCTCTTACGGTATTAATAATGAGCTTGCGGTCTCTGTCACTCTCTAAGGAGCATATGATTGCGTTGCGCTCATAAATTGCTAAAATTGCATACGTAAATCTTTGACATCTCTGTCGCATTCTCTCCCTCTCTCTCCCTCACTCCCTTCTATCGCTCAGTCCTTGTAGCATTTGTGATTGAATGAATATGAAAAGAAGAGCAAACGAGAGGAAGAGAATCTTGCGGTTTGTTTTTGGTGTGTTGTTGTTGTTGTTTTGTTCTTGGGTAGATGAGTTGCTTTTGAAAAGGTAACGAAATTGATGCCAGTTCCCAATCTCAGAGTGTGACTTCAGTCAAACTACATTTAGTAATAACTACCTGAAACCGTACGTATGGGGCCCCACACTGCTGCCGTTTGCCACATGTGGCACGTTTATCAGCTTTATTTTTGCCTCATTTCCAACACCAACACCAACAGCGACGAGAGTGAGAGACGAAGAGAACCCAAAAAACACTTTTCAGTTTTTCGGTTTTTGGGCTTTTGTGGTGTTTCTCTGTGTGTGTTTGAGTGTGTGTGTGTGTTTGCTCGAGATACGTGTGTAAAATTTGTTTCCCAGTTGTTGTTGTTGGATTGTTGCTTGCCTCTCAGGTTGCTGCTGCCGCCGGTCATTAAAAACTATTCGCACAAAATCCAAAAAAGGTTGCTATTTTTAGCAGTGATACAACACCATACCCATCCGTCCCCCCCGCCCCGTCCGTCCCATCGTCTGTCCGGCTGTGACTTAGTAACGCTTCTCGGTGTTTTTACTGCCTTGTTTTTGCACTGCAATTAAATTTAAAATATATATATAAACAACTAAGCAGCAGCAGCAAACTCTTATCAATGGCGTGCCGAACACTGAATACCCTTGCCATATGTTTGTATTAGATTTATATATTTTTCAACGAACGACGAATCGCAGCATAATCTTACCTAATTTATGGCCTTTATAATTAGGGTTAGATTATTTATGAGCAAACTTAATGTGGCAAAATGTGTAATCATTTAGTTTTGTCAACACACACACACATATATATATATATATATATATATGAGTTTAAGTGCGTGATTTATTCGCATACATTTACAAATTAATGATGACAGATGACACTAACCCATATATAAACATAAATGTTACATATTTGATGACAGATTCAACATATATTTAGTCTCTCAGAGTATATATATATATATATATACTATATAAATATATGTGTGTGGTTTTCAGTTTGTGGCTATTAAAAGCGAATAAAACCAAATGGCACAAAATGTATTTGACAATTCATTTTTATTTTTATTTTTTCGCTTTTTCTTTCTTTTCAGATGAAACTCAACTGAAACACAACGAAATTCAATTGATTTTGATTTTGCAATAAAACGACATTAATTCTTATACGATTTCAAAGAGAGAGAGCAGCCGATTCAAGGTCATATCGATTGCGGTTGAACTTTCTGAAAGCAAATTTTACAACAAAATCCAACAATCCAACTGTAAAATGTTGAAACCACAAAAGTCTAGGTGCTTGCACCATATGCTAATAATGTGCCTGTTCATATTTGCTGGGAATCAACTGAATGTCGTCAGTGCAACGACTCGTAAGTCTGCCAAATATTTGCATTAGTTAAAAGTATCTGTATCTTTGTATCTGTATATCTGTGTATCTCCATGCGGCGGCGGATGGCTATGCAAACAAGAAGCTTTTTTATTGCCTTGGTCTCTATGTGTTGATTATCTTATCAAATTGTATGAGTATTATGGTATAAATAATTATTGTTTGCACTATGCCAAATAAGAGTCCTTTGTTCAGCTTAAAGAGTCCACAAGCAGTCAGATTAAAGATGCGTTCATTCAACTGTTGATGCAATCCATACAAATGTAACTGGAAACGAAGACAGAAAGCATATTTTTCAACATAATATTTCAATTTTTTATCAATACCAAAGTATCCAACTAAGCATTTGCAATTCAAATCAAAAATGTTGCTTTTGAAATTCGAGAATAACGAAAAAACCTTTCACAGACCACAAATCAATTTACGCCCAATAACAATCGAATTGATTTTCAACTTGAATGAAATTCCATTTCTATTGCTCCCTCTCTCTCACACTTACCGTTTTTCGTAATGATTTGCTGCAACTGGGTGGCAACGCCATGGCACCGTTTGTCAGTATATGTCCCGTTGCCTTGAAGAGTTGTCGCTGTCGCTGCATTTGACCAATGAGCAATGTCAGCTGTCCGAAAAGTGCAACAATAAAAATCGTTGCATGATAATTCCATGACGCCGAGCTACCAAAAAAGCGCAACCACCAACGACTAAAGGTCACAAAGTATGTGAAAAAACCATGACTCACACACTCGAGTGGCACAAAAAGGACAAAGGCCAACAGCTGAATGCTGTGCAACGAGCACAGGCAACGACTCAATTGCATAAGTTGACACTGCAAACGCCACAAGCGGCACATTTCTAGGGCCAACCAATGTTGCCGCGCCCTGTGCAGTGTGGCACGACGGGCAATCAGGGCGTGATGTGTGTCCACGGCATCTTGGAGCAGCAGGGCCAAGTGTAGATTGCAATGATGCAACAGGTGGCTAATCAGCACTTGGCCCATCATCAACACGGCCAAGCACACTTGTACGGCCAACTGGCAGGCATAGAAGAAGAGTATGGCACAGAAGTACATGGCACTCTCCTGCGCCATGGGATCCCCTTCCAGAATGGAGTACGAATAGAAGCTGGAGAAGAAGATGGACAATGCCAGGGTATAGAGTGTCAAATGATCTCGCGTACGCAGCTTCTGGAGAGACGTTTGCAGTTGAGTCGTGTGCAACAGTTGCAACAGCTGGCGATGACACAAGTGAAGCCTGTTTATCCACCGAATGTGGCAGCTGCGACGCGTCGTATGCCTATAGAGTGTAACAAGTGCGGTGCACAACACGAGCACATAACGATGCATGCCCACAATGAGTAGCAAGCGATTCAAGTGCAGAAAATCCATTCGCGTCGAGACTATATACAGGGCATATGGTGAGAAGCCGAGCGAAAGGATGAACACCATATAGCCATGCAGGCGCCAATATCGGCTGCTCTTCACCCGTCCAAACATCCTCGTCTCCTTCTTCTTTGGGTTGACGGCAGTCGACAGACCGAACAGCCGACTCAGCATGTGAATTGTTCGCACTGTGCCACTCGAAAGCAGTTGTTGCAACGACAACAACAAGTGGTGTTGTGGCAACATTATTGCTGCTGCATGTACTAAGCGCCACAAAGTTAACTCAAGTACTAACTAACCGACAAGAGAACACCATTTGTCATAATTGAATCACGATTAATGCTGCTGCCGCTGCTGTTGCTGACCTTGTCTCTTGTCTCCCGTTGTCCACACCTATTAGGGCTATTAGTCTGATTGAAATTTCCATCCAATCTGGACAAGGCGTTCCGATTCGCTCGACGAGAGATAAAGCGGTCGGTCAGTCGGTCAGTCAAACAAAGGGATTCCAAGGCAAAGCAACTCTCAGCACTCCCTCTCTCTCCCTCTCTCTCTCGCTTTCTCTTTCTTTACTTACTACTTGATTATAATCAAAGCAGTTAATAGCAAACACTTCAAAGCCAATATAAAGAGAGAGAGAGAGAGAATTGAGGATTAATGAAGCCATAGAAATTTACCTATATATAGAATGTGATGAAAGGGATTAGGGGGAATATCAAGCAAGAAGCAAGTGCCTTTACACAGTTTTCAATGGATTGCACAAATGTGCAAATAGAAATGAAATAATAGCATGGAGTATTAGTAAATTAATTAATCGGCTCTAATAGGCTTGGGGCATATTCATAATAACAGAAAACATGATAGAACGGTAATCAAATAAAGGGACACAAAATTAATTAAACTCCTAAGTGATGTAAAGTGTTTTTTTTTTTGTTTCCTTTAAATCATTTAACCCTTGCAAACCCTTTTTAGAAACTTCTAAAGTTATGTTTTCTACACAAGATAACATGATAATTTCTACAGATTTTTCAGAGTTCCTAAACAAGACAATGTTAACTATAGATAGATATATCGATAAAGGCATTTAGACTCAATGTCAATGTATACTTTTTATACCCTTAACCCCTGAAATGGGTAAAAAAGGGTATAATGGTTTTGTGCAAAAGTATGTAACAGGCAGAAAGAAGCTTCTCCGACCCCATAAAGTATATATATTCTTGATTTGGATCAACAGCCTTAATCGACTAGAGTCTTCTTACTTGCTTTATTTATTATTATTCACAATTTAGACTTGAAAAACTTTTGCTGCTAAAATTGATTGTACTTTTGTCATAAAATGTTTAAAGCATAAAAGAAAGCATCGGATCGGATCCAATAAACGATATCAATTGATCAGTGTCGCGAGCCGATTCGATATAGATACATATGTCCATCTGTGTCTATGCAAACTAGTGCCTAAGCGAGCTGATCAAGTTCTTCCTGTTGCAGTTATATGAAAATAAGAGAGATCAAACAATATGAAATAGCTTTCATACAACAATAACTTCTTTTACATGATTTCACTATGAAAACAAGAGAAGTAGACTCTGTTTAAAGTGTATACAATCTTCTGAATGCTCAAGATAGTTTCAGTTTCCTTGTCAATTTTTAAGAACCTAACATTAAATATAGTTTAATAGCATATATATAAAAGAAACACAATATTTAAGTACTTTACCAACAAATGAGTTAGTTTTACATCATCAGATTTCGAAAAGTCTTTAAAGTGATATCCTTTTTGAGTTTTATAATGAAAAAATATAATATATATATATAATTTTCGCTACTCTTTGACAGATTTATGCATTCAACTGCTAAGAGCTAACTACCTTTATACAATTTCCATCTTTTATCTGTGCAATTTTCGTGTCGTTCAGATTAAAGTTAAGCTGAGCAAATCTTGGTACATTTTCTTCTCTTCTGATTACATGTCAATGTGCTCGAAATTCCCAGGTGTTGCTTTTGCACCTTGCTCCTGGCTCCCTGCTCCTCTCTTCTGGCACCTGGTTGGCTGGCATTAAGCTACCTTTTGTTTTGAGCTGTCTGGGAAGACATGTTTTAAAATCGTGCTTCCAATCAGTGTCAAGAGATAAACTAACAATTTAAATTGCTCGCAGAGTGCTGTTGCTAAAGTGACTTTTGTGGGTGAATATGTATCCCATTCCCCCCCCCGCATTTCCTTTCCCACTTTCCTACTTTCCCCTCTCACACACACATTGTTGCTGTTGTCGTCGTCCTCAAACCTCTGTGTCGTTTGTATTATTAAAAAAGTTTTGTGCTTTAAAGAGTTTTTCCCCCTTTTCCCATTTCCCCATTTCCCATTTTTTGCTTTTTTTGCTTTTGCTTTCTTTGTACTCTCTTTTTCATGCAACATAAAATGCAAAACACTCGAGTTCTATATGTACTTTAGCCTTTATGGCAAACTTTCGACGCTGTTTATAAGTTTTACAGAGCGAAAAAAAATTCTACTATAAAAAAACATATATATGTATGTAAAAAAAAAGAATTTGTCCATGTAGCTGCAACTTTTTGTATGCTTTGTCCTGTTATTGCCCCCGTTCCTCCACCCCTCCCCACCCCCCACCATAGCTTGTATATTAGCTGAAGGCATCCGAGAGTATGCGGTTTTTATCTGAGGCTAGGATATCTGACTCTAGCTTAGTCCTGTCTCCCACTTGGCAAGACTTGCTTCTAACTGGACTCGCTCTCTCTCTCTCTCTCTCTCTCTCTCTCTCTCTCGCTCTCTCTCTCTCTGACTAGCTGACGGGTTAGTCTGACAGTTGGTTGGCATTGCAGACTCGCAATTCTGAAAGCTAATTCATTCACATTTTACGCTTTTTCGCTTAGAAGCCGCATTGAGAATGCTTCGTATATTTTTTTGTTTGTGACTCTTCTCAGCTTTGTGTATACCCCATTACCATTACAATGGCTGAAAAAAAGGGTTCTCACACATACACAACCACAAACACACACACACAACAAAAGAGTTGCACAAAGCCAAGTCGAGCAGCAGACATACTTGAATGGTATCTATGGATCTGCATAAAAAAGGAGCTTTGATTAAGTCCGATGGACTTTTTAAAATATGTACACAGATTCTTCTCAGAGCAACTAATGGAAAATTTAATTATGTACAAGATGGGTTTTTACATTCTTAAAAGCTATTCAAGATATGTTTATAGATTGTAATTGTGTTGTATTTAAATTTTATATTTTAAGGTCATTTCATACCCCAAATCTATTCTATTGAAAAACCCCCTCACACTTGACTCTGACGTAGTCGAAATAATCATATTCAAACCATTTTCTGTCTTTAGTAAATAAACATTAAATATAAATATGTTTAAATTTAAATGTGATTTTCAAATTTTTCGTATTTTATTTGATTATAATTGATTATTTAATGAAAGTTTAATATGAATGCAATATAATATTTAATTTAAATATTGGACCTCATTTTAATGTAAACATTTTCATTCCAAACATATCTGATACATGTTGGAATTAAACATTGTGGTATTAAATCATTTATTTTATTTCAAAAGTTGTGTCAAATAGGATTTCATATGGTTGCACGCTTAATCAACCTATATCTTAGTCATATCAGTTAAAGTGCAAGCATTTATTGTATATTAAAATAGATTTCATATTCATTTCATTCTTCAACTTTACAGTGAAATCAACGTGTTCAATTTAACAACGTGTCATATTTGTAATTCATTGTGAAACCAACAATGTTCATTGTTACTTATCTGGGCTTACTTATTTAAAAAAATGTTCATATATTATAACTGAAAACTATTTAAAGACACAATTACAAAAGTTCGTCTTTCTCTATCCCCACACCACACTACAAAATAAGTATAAAACTTAAAATACCAAAAAAAAAAAAAAAATACCACTTAATCTTAGTTTCCCCCCCCTTGCGGCACATCACTTAAAATGCCGTCGCCCTGCTGTGAGCCAGCTTCTTGGCGCTAAACTTCAAAGTCAAACTCTGGACTCAATACAAGCCAACTGTCTAAACTGCCCCGCTGATAAGAGCTGAGCTAAGGAAAAGCGACGGCGACAGCAGCAAAACCGACCAAAATAAAAATAACGCAAAAACCAAAAAACAACAGAAAAAAAAATGAAATTAAGAAAGGAAGGAAGAAAAAAAAAACTTTAATTAAATAAAGTGTAAGAAGTTTTGTTGAAGGGCCTTCAAAGCTGACAGAGTGACACGTCGCTGCGCAGGGGCGGGCGGGCCAAGAGGGGGGGCAAGGGAGTTAAGGACACCAAACAAGGCGGCGGCGGAGGCGGAGGGAGCTCCTCGCCCTTGTACATCAAACACACAAAGTCAAGGGAGTTCGAATGAAGTTCTTAATTTGTGCAGGCGACAAGATTTCTCTCTTCATATTCAACTTTGAATTAAATCAAGTCAATTTCTTTATATATATGTATATCTTTTGTTCTGTGTAAAAAGTTAAAGGGCAAAGTTCATTGTTCATCTCTCTCTACCCCTCTGCCAGTTGGAATGCTGCGGAAAAACTTGCAAAAACCAAAAACAACAAAAAACGAAAATGATGATAGACAACACAAAAATGAAATTCCCATTATATGGGCGAGTGAAAATGACAAATTAACTTGAGCTCAAAGGGAAGCCGCAAAGTTTCGCAGCTGCCAAACCCAATTGGCAAACAAAAGTGCGGCTCTCTCAGTGTAAAGTAAAGGTAAATCCGAGACTTAAGTGAAAGGTTGCCAACACGAATAATGCCCAACACGAACACGCACACACAAACAGAGAGACAGAGCCACTAACAAGTTGTCGATTCAATTAAAGATAACACGAAACGAAACGAAACGAAGAAGAAGAAGAAAACTGCGAATTTCTTGTTAATTTATAATTATATATGCATATCAAATTAGCAGAATAGTGTGAACAATCTTATGGAGATAGAAGTGCGTAGGTTCTTCTTCTTGTGATGTGGTTAGATAATGCTAACGAAATCTAACTATATGTGCAAATATATATGAGCACGTAAAGGGCAGATAAATCAAATCAATTTTGAATACAACACACGCATATTAATGTATTATCCATGTTCAGTTTTCATGTATCGCATTGAAGTTAGGACTAAAAAACTGTTCCATCAAGAAAGAAGGCTCTAGTCGAGATAATTAAACCATTACTTGATGATTAAACTTGAATCTTTTATATTTTCGGTGCTTCTGAATGGATTTTACCAAAAAATTCAAAAATTGTCAATATTTAAGATTGTATTGTTATCGATTACATGTAAACCGCAAAAGTTATCGAA
This sequence comes from Scaptomyza parva, assembly GCA_035044645.1. Lineage (NCBI taxonomy): Eukaryota > Metazoa > Arthropoda > Insecta > Diptera > Drosophilidae > Scaptomyza > Scaptomyza parva. Next base: position 1,441,487 of record JAWNNT010000142.1, on the reverse strand, counting down.
AATATTAAACAAACTTGTCCAGAATCTCACAGACTCCAGCTCTTAAAGTTTCTGAGATCGACATGGCTAATATCGTCTCGCCTTTTGATATTGATTAAGAATATATATCATTTATGGGTCGGAGATGCATCCGTCTGCCTTTTCAACCTTTATTTTGCCAAATTTCATGAAGACATCAAATCAACTTTTTGTAGTTCATTAAGTAAATATTCAATAGAAAATGTTTAAGAACATTTTGGCGTACTTGAAAACTTTTTAAGCTCTTCATTATGTCTAACAAAATGTGTCTTATTGAGTGCTAAGTAACACTTGAAAAACTTTACAGCTTCTCTTCATTAAGTGCAAGACAAATTTATATTGTTCTACGCTTTTAAGTTTTGCTATAGTTTCCAATAATATTTGTTTTTTTTGGTTGACTATCAGCTAAGTATAGGAAACAAAACGAACTTATTGAGTGGTAAGAAAACTTTAGAAACTTTCTTTCAATCAATAATAACAATTTTTAACACAAAAGCTTTCATCACATTGAAATATTAGTTTACGAATTGATTAAAATTGACTAAAATCTATAGAACTTAAAGGTGCACACACAATAAACAAATATTTTAAATTCCCAACGTTCTTTTATTGTATTTTCTGTTGATATAAAATTTATTCAACGCTTGTTACAATGTCGTTCGAAAAATGTTAAACTCAATCTTATTTTGTATTTTTTTCTGTTGTTTTTCGCAGAGTTGGACCTGCTGTCACCCATTCCTCTATTGTGCGATCCCATCGCGTGTCCCGCCGATGCGGATATGCAATGCCCGGAGGACAGCGCCATACGGGAAATAAGTGAGATAAATGCCGTGGATCTTCTGTTAAGTTCGAATGGTGCACCGATTGCGACCACCGAGAAGGCCACATACAACAGCAGCAACGTGGTGTCGGACGAACTATTTGCCCAGTGCTGTCTGTCCAAGAAGTGTCTGTGCAAGACGTGCTACATTCCGGACTGCGACAGCGAGAATGGTGAAGTTGTGGTCGAACTGCAGCGGGAGGCAATGGACACGCCCGGCCAATGTTGCGGCAAGTACGAGTGTAAGATGGAGCCGAACTGCACCGAGGTGTGGGACACTGACTACAATTGGCTACATAGTTGCCAGCGCTGTTTGTGCAACTCGGGTGCACGCATCTGCGAGCAGAGCTGCGACGAGGGTGCCACCAATGCCATATGCGAATCAAAGAATCTGAACACGTTCTTCAAGGACGGCGATACTTGGGAGGATGACTGTGCCCAATGTGAGTGCGTCAAGGGTGAGCCGAAGTGTGTGATGCAATTTTGTGGACATGTCAATTGTCCCAGCGAACGTCAGGTCCTGCTAAAGGGCACATGCTGCCCCGTCTGTTGGCCCAAGGGTGAACCAATGCCGCACGAAAAACCTCGCAACTATGACGATGGCTATGGGTATGAGCAGGAGGGGGGGGAGCGCAACCATCATCCAGAGCTCGAAACTGAAATTGTGCCAGAAACCACAACAGTGGCAGCAGCAATAGCCATCAGCACTACCACCGCCGGTAGCACCACCGCTGGCAGTACCACCGCTGGTAGCATCGCTGGCAGCAACGAACGAATCATCAATTATCCGACTGAAGCACCTTGCAAATTGAATGATTTTCCCAATGTTGTGGAGGTTGTGCATCAAAATAATAATTTCCTAACTCATCTTTATCCGGTTGCCATCGGTGTACTTGCCGTTATCATATTTGCCATGGGCTGCTATATAAAGCGCTTGCATGCCAAACAACGTTCCTACAGGCCCGTCTCCAGCATTGACGATAAGGCCTAAGAAGTTACGAGGAAATCAAACAAAAAAAAAAGAATGTAATTAAAGTTTAGAAAACATCGGAACGGAAAAAAGGTGCAAAAGTTTTCATTGCCGTAACAGACAGAGCAGAGCGAGAGCGATAGCGAAAAAGCAAAACTTTAACGAATAACTTTTGTTCTAAAAATATTTTTTTTATTATTATGATTTTTACATCATTGCTCTTTTTGTTTGTTTTTTGATTTTTTTTTTTTTTTTTTGGTATCTCAAAGATCTCATTTTTAATTTCACCTTCACTTCCAAGCAGACATCCGCAGACGCAAAAAGTATTCTTATGAAAATACGCGCAAAGAAAAGTTACTATAACTAGAAAACAAAACGAAAAAAACACAAAAAAATCTAACAAAAAATGAAAAAAAGGAAAGATTTGATAAAGAAAGAAGATAAAGTAGACGGACGAAACGAGTTGTATATACCATCAAATAATGAAGAAGATGGATAGTATTAAGTACACCAATGTTTATTATTATTATGCACGAACTAAAATGCCAAAACATATTTTTCAACAACTTATCCTACATATATATGTATGTTTTTTTAGTCTTATGACGAACGCAACTTAAAGCGAAATCAAAACAATAAAAAAAAAAGTTGGGTTAACCCCAAAAATGAAATGAAAATCAAATAAAAATGTAATTCGAGTATGTTCGCCAATTGTTTTTCTTCTTCTTCTTCTGTGTAAAACTAGATGAATTAAGTTAGCAAAGCTAAGCTAGAATATCTATGTGATATTTGTTAATAAGTGTATGTTATAAACAAATGCTATAAACGAAAAGAAACAAAACAAAACTAAGCAAAGCAAAACAACTGGCGCGCTATCAAAAAAAGTATTGCAAATGGATCAATCTATATCTATATAGTATATTAAACAGCTGCTGATCGTTGCCGTTAAACTAGTAGTATATATAATCCATATACCATATACCATATATAATTATTATTATAATTCTTACTATTAACGTCTAAATAAATAAAACGATAAGGAAAGCCAATAATATGCCAATTCTTATGACTTTTATTATGTATGGCAATGCATCAATTGAAATTTAAATCACTTTATAGCCACTTCGGGGGTCATTGAAACAGGAAAATTGCTCCGTCTTGTTATACCCTTAACCCATGAAATGGGTATAATGGTTTTGTGCCAAAGTATGTAACGGGCAGAAGGAAGCTTCTTCGACCCAATAAAGTATATATTCTTGAGCAGCATCAACAGCCAAATCGATATAGCCGAGTCCGTCTGTCTACAAAGGCCAAAGACTCCAGATATTGGATATGAGCACTCCTAATCCCTAAGCACAGCAAGTTTGTTTTAAATTTTCGATAACTTTTCCGGTTTACGATATACACATGGAATCGATAACGAAAAAATCTTGAAAATCGAGAACTTGAAAATGAGGATTGAAACTAAATAACAAAATAATTAATTATTGAAATTTTTATTAAAATCCGTTAAGAAACGCCAGAGATATGAAACCATCAAGCATTGGTACAGTAGTACATGTATTTCAGGTATGTCTGTCAGCCCGACCGTCTGTTGTCTGTATGGTCAAGGGTTAAGGGTATCTTCTAGTCGAGCTTACTCGACTAAAGCCTTCTTACTTATTGTTGTTGGTGTTTCGTTTGCTTTCAACTTGGGCATGAAGAGTAAACAACCAGAAATTACATTAATCAATCAATACAAACAATAATTAGCATCCAGCGTATTTCAATCAGCATGCAATCGCTGTTTGTCTGTATGAGTGTGTATGTTTGTGTGTATGTGTGTGTGTGTTCCTTACAATACAAACATAGTATTTATGTACATATGTACATTTGGGTATGTCTGTAGGCGAATAATTGCATTCCCAAATTCCTGTATGCATTTATGCCCAGAAATTTATAATTTTCATTATGTTCAATTCAGAAATTTATCACCAAATAAATAATAAATATTTTTAATTTGGCAAATTACCTAGAAAGGCGGTTATGAATAAACAAAAATATCTTATTAGTTGGCATATTTGGAAATATATGTTTAGGTTTTAATAATTATTTATATTTTGCTCGAATTTTATTTTCAAATTAAATATCTTTTATACAACATTTTTGTAAGCCAAAAAATAGACAATAAAGATTTGTCAAGGTGTTTCGAAGTGAAGGAATAGTATTTTGAGGTATTTTTACATATCAGATTTGGATTCAGCGCTTGTTCCAATATCTATTTAGTTTCCATTTTTATGGAGGTTTTTTTTATCTTTTACATATGAAGGTCAAGTGATAGATAGGCAAAATGGTTAAAGTTAAGTTGATAGATATGAAAAATTGATATTTCAAACGAGTTTTAAAGATATTAAAGTTAAATGCAACCCAGAAAACCCCTTTAAATATACAAATTTTAAGATCTCAGTTTATTTTTCCTTTGCTGTAGAAATTCAAAGCCCAAACTGTAGCCAGCACATGCCAATGTGCCAAATAAATATGTACACAATACAGTCTCCGATCTGATAGTCATATCGTACATCTGCACCAAACAAAACGAAGAAGAAGAAGAAGATGAAAAAAGAACTTGTGCTCTGTGATGACTTTTTCTTTTAATTTATTGGAGTAGCAAACTCGCTCGAAAGACCTGAAGTGAAGTGGGTTCAAGGTCAGAAAATGTTTTTAAAAATTCCCCATTGCTTTGCTCAGCGCTGCAGAAAAAGGAAAAGGTCCTCGAGACTCAACGGGAAATTGTTTGACTGAGGCTGAGGCTGAAAATGAAAATGTGATGCCATCATATGATTTATAATATGTAATAATTTCTATGCATTGGCGTTGGCATTGGGAACCCAAAGAAAAAAGTTCAAGTGGGGCAGAGCACCAAAAGCGAAATATCAAATACAAAATACATAAAGGTGTCGAGGGAATTGAGGGCTTGTGTGTGTGGCACGCACACACTCATACACACTAATGCACACCCACACACACTACACACACTAAGCACAACATGAGGCTCTTTCAAAGATGAAGAACCCAACAATGCCGTACATTTGGCCTTAGATTGTTATCAAACACTAAAATGTCATGAATAAAACACATACATATATGTATATTTATATGCACATCTGTGTTAGTGTGTGTAGGTGTGTGTGGGTACGTGGCAACCCCCCACCCCAAACCCCCCCTGCTGGCTAACATAGTGATTTACAAATGTCGAGACTAGGTGCCGTGTCGCAAAGCTCAACAAAGAGAAAAGCACACCTAATAAAAATGGTGTTTTGCTGCTTTCGGTTTTCAACGGCAACGGGTATGGGTGTGGGAGGTGTTCAGATAGGCGTAAGGACCAATCGCTTCAATTTGGCTGAAAGCAAGGCAAATACTCTCTCGCATTGTTACAGAGGTTACACGTGTTCCAGCCTCAAAGCAACAAACGTTTTGTTCGGGGATAAGCAATGGCAAACAGCTCAAGGGAAATAGCTTTGGGCCAGGGCACCCCAAGGCCGAGGGCAATAGCGGGGAATAGGTTGCCAGCCATACCATACCATTCCATACAACAACAGCAACAACAACAGCAAAAACAACAACAACAACAGCAAAAGCATAACAATAACAAAGGCATAACACAATAGACTTCAAGAGCTTGGATGACACTTTGAGTTATTTTGTTGATGCTGTAAAAACACGAGAGCGAGCCCAAAAGATATGCGATGGTAGATTTATTGAAGCGCAGCAGATAGAAAGTCACACAACTGTAAGAAGAAGAAGAAGGGAAACCAACGAAGAACAAAAAAGGGACGAAGTACTAGAAACAACAACTAAAACACTAACAAACATACACACACACACACAACCCACCCACACATACACAGACACAGACATAAAGAAAACAACTAAGAAGGTTCTCGGTCGAATAAGCTCGACTAGTAGATACCCTTAACCCTTGACCATACAGACAGACAGACGAACAGGCGGACAGACGGTTGGGTGGACGACATACACATATGACTAAGTACCACTGTACCATTGATTGATGACTTCATAACTCCGGTGTTTTCGAACCGATTTTATTGTTTTGTTAATAGTATCAATCCTCATTACCGAATTTTTTAAATTCAAGATTTTTTGGTTATCGATTCCATGTGTATATCGTAGAACCTGGAAAGTTATCGAAAATTTGAAACAAACTTGCTATATCCAAAATGTGGAGTCTCTAGCTTTTGAAGTTCCTGAGATCGACGCGTTCATACATACGGACGGAAGGACGTACGAACAGACAGACAGACAGATAGGTGGACATGACTATATCGACTGTGTTGTTGATGCTGATCAAGAATATATATACTTTATGGGGCCGGAGAAGCTTCCTTCTTCCTGTTACATACTTTTGCACAAAACCAATATACACTTTTTACCCATTTCAGGGGTTAAGGGTATAAAAAGGTGGAAAAGCAGACTGCCTTAAGTACCGTTTGATAAGGGCAAGACACCGCACCCCACACCCCACACCCCACACCCTGCCACCAAACCAAAGACAGTGTCCAGTGCGGAGCTTTGCTTTACAAAATATATATGTATTTGTATGTGTGTATGTGTCTACAAAGTAAGCTTTGCTTTACAAAATATATATGTACAAAGCACGTACGACCAACTATGAAATACCCTAATCCAAAAAGCATTAAGGATTAACTTATTGTGTAAGGTGAAAAATCTAAAAATCTTTGAATTACACTCTTTAAAATTTCTAACGATTCCGTTTTATTTGTTAGACAAGCTAATTGTGTCCCAAAAATGTGCATGAATACATTTCTAGATTAAAAAATATATAACATTAAAGATATGAAAAAACTTTCGAGTAGATCCTTATTGTACTCTTTTTGTAAGCACAGGGTATTAACGAAAAAAGTTCCAAGAAATGAGAACGAAAGCATACAAATAATAAATGCTAACAAGAAAATGAAAAATAAGAACTGAAAAACAAACGACTAAAAAATACCCAAACTACAATTAATTAAGATTATTTAAGCGTATTTTGCTGGCAGCATCTAATATTTATCAGATTCCGACGAAAAACAAGAAACAAATAAAAATATTCCTTTAGATCCACTTACTTTGACTACTTTATGTATTTTGTTACAAAATATTTGCATGACTAACTGATAAAAAACCTTTTTCGAATATAAATCTTCTCTTTTTCCAGATACAACTGTTAAGTAAATATGACTTTGACAAATCAATCGTTAAAACTAAATAAAAATCAATCTCAAAGGCATACATATATACCCCACTTTTGTGATGAAATACAAAACGGAATACAAGTCATTGATGCTGTGAAATTTATACCGAAAATGGACTATCAGAAACATTAGAGTCGACATCGACATCGACGTCGACGGGAACAGCAAACTGTTGAAAGCCATTCAATGAAAGCAAAAATAACGGAAGCAGAAACTTTAAGGAACAAACAAGCAAGTGAAAAACAGCTGCAGAAACCATTCAAATATTGCAAGCAATCAAATCCAAGTCTCAAGATCTGTTGCCAAAAAGAAAAACAAGCAGAAAGTCTTTGGTCGAATAAGCTCGACCAGGAGATACCCTAAACGCTTTGCTTAAAGACCAAACTACAATCTTTCATATCTCAAAATGTTTCACAATGTTTGATAAGTAAACTTCAATCGTTCGTAAGTTATGTTCCCCAACTGAACTATTACACAGACAAACAGAAGAATATATGTATATTATTTATGTAGTCATTATACCCCATTCGTTTTACCCACTTCCTTGGTTCAGGGTATAAAAAAAAGAAGGAAAATACAAAGTAAGATGAAAACTGTTAGGCAAACATTGAAAATGTAAAATTCGAAATCGAACTCTTAAAGCATGAATATTTGTTGAATAGCATTAAAGAGGAATTTGTATTGAATACAAAATGGCGAGAATGATATGATATATATTATATTTTATGCGGGGGACACGATTATGTCTGTTGTCAAAACAAATATTGAATGGAAAGGCAATAAATCATCAAAAGACGGCAATCTATTTATTGATAGCCACAAATGACTGTAGGCCATCCCACATACATACATACATACATCTACATATATACACATACATATGTATGCATCATACATTCGTATGCGTATGTACGTATGCATGCAAATGAAATGCCTCATTCATATATCAAAGCCACATTAGCCTAAATTTGAATTGGCACACACTTATAGAAAAACACACTCACACACATACATATGCATTCGTATATGTATATTTGAAGCAAAACCTCAAGCACATGTCAGAATTAAATAATGTAACGCACGATTGCTACTCGACTCTTCAAACCACTAACACACACACACACACTTGCACACTTACACACTTACATCCACATACATATATTTTACATCGTTGTAACAGCCCAAAAACAGCCAACGAACAATCCTGTTCGCAGCGCAGCTGGCAGAACGCTCCAAACATTGTATGGCCATTCAGCAGGCATCCTCATATCAGCAACCCGGCAAGGCAAGGCAAGGCCAGACCAAGCCAGACCAGACCAGGCCAGGCTGGGCCAAGCCAAACCAAACGAAACCAAACCAAACCAGGCAAGGCATTGGCATTGGCTTTTATTTGAATTTGGTGCGTGCGGCTGTCACTTGTCTGTTACATTCGCCATGTAAACACAACCGCAGGCAATTTTGGCAATTTGCGTCAACAGGCGCACACACACAAACACACACATACACAACATGGATACCACAGAAAAAAAAAGAAGAAAATAACCGTTCGTTCATTCGTTTTCCCCGTCTTCTTCACAAATAAAAAACATGTTACAAGGTTTCCTCCAGTCAATAGAACTCGACAGATAGATACTTGTAAGTAAGAGGCGCACTTGATCCATGTGTGTACATTTAATTAAATATATATATACTATATATTCAATTTTCATTTATTTGTGTAAGCAAGAAAAAACTTGGGAATAGTGATATATTTGGAAATATATTTGCTTCTTTATGTGGTACAACAACTTAAACAACTTAAACTTAATAGAAATAATATTTGTTTGTTTTTGTCATCATAGTAATATGATAATCCCCATTCTTTTTGGGCCAACATTTTATTGACATAGGGTATCAAAATAAATATAATATTTAGAGTAGCGTAGACGTTTTACGAGCTAAGCGAAAACGCAAATATAAATCGGGGACCATTGCCTAGTTTCATATATGAAACGTGGCCCAATAATGTTAACTCCTCTCTCTCCTTGTTCTCCTTGTTGTTGTGCAACAAGACAGAAAAATAAAAAATATATATATTTGCTTGACGACAACAAGGTGTTCCGCCAGCCAAGAAATCAAAAACGAACACACAATTCCCTGCCAAAATAAAAGATCAATAAAATATAAAGGTAAGAAAACAGAAAAAAATCATTCAAAAAACAAATATAACATCTTAAAAAAGATTTTTCCTATGTATTCAACTTTCATCGCATGACTTTATTAAAATTCCAAATTTAATGATCTTAAAATAAACTGATTAAGAAATTATAAACATAAGACACAAAACGCGTCACAAGAACCAACAATTTTTATACAAGCTGCAGCAGATGAATCGAAAGAAAAAATATTACAAAAATTCTCAGCATAAACAGACAAGAAAAATCGTATATAAAAACGAAGGAAAAATAAATGAAAAATGCTCAAGCAATGAAAATTTGCCAAAAACTCAACAATGTCACACACACACATGCAAGATACACACGTGTAATTTTTGTACAATGTGGCAACAAAATATATATACTATATATAAATATTTGTGCAAGGTAAGCAGAAATTTTTATATATATTTTGTCGGTGGCCGCATCATCTCATTTTCGGATTTTCGTTATAATACACCTACATACATGTATGTATGTATATGTGTATGTGTGTATTATTCACAAATACTGTAATGTAAGAATTTGTACCTTAAAAATTGGTGGCGTAAGCATCTGCATGCACCACTAAAATAAATCAAGAAATAACATTTACACGTTTATTTTTATGTTGTATTTGGCACGTAACAATAAAGGAGCAGACGGCCCCTCTCAGCCCCTCCTCTCATTCTAACCATAGACCAATTTCTGCAGTAACGGTAAATAGGGGCAAACGGTACATTGTAGGGACACACACACACACACACCTACACTCTTATACGCTTTGCACAAAGGCTGAAAGCCAAAGCCAAAGCTGAATGCCGAAAGCCGTAAGCCAACCGAAGACAACGCCACAAAGGAATTATTTACTACGTGATACAACACTAAAGTCATTCTACGGTATAAATGTGTTCGTTGTGTGTGTGTTTGGGTGTCTCCCGCAACCACCCCCATTGGGTTGGGTGTTCCCGCATTGGCTCTCGAGTGCAGAAGGGAGTACTACTATTAATACATAAAGAAAGCATTTCTCACCCATAAGCACAAAAAAGGCCATCGCCATCGCCAACAACACCAACAACAGCAACAACAACAAAAGATGAAGGAACAACAGAGCAACAGAGGCACGCGGCGCATTATCCAAACGACCGCGGCAGCAAACGAATCAACGTTCTTATACCCTATCATTTCGTATTCAATTGCTAAAGGCTATGTTACACCGAGTTAATTAACATTTGCGTGACGAAGTTTTAGTATAGAATACATTCTTAAACACTTGATTTATATGATTTGACATTGAGCGCATAGGTTAAATTATTTGGTTATTCACTAAAAGGGTTCAGAATCTAACCAGAAATGTGTTCACAAAATAAATAATGAAGAAGTCAGAGGAAAACAAACTTGAATCAAGCGTATTTAGTCTGCAACTAACTAGCTCAACCTTAATAAATCTTGTAAAAACTTTGTTGCATTTTGTATAGCATATGAAAATCTCTAAGATGATTTTATCCTAAAAGTAAAGTTGTAAATATATTTAAAATGCTCAAAATTGTATAAATTTTTCAATATTTAATCCTCGTTTGTTACGAGTAGGAATAATTTTTATTTTTTCATTTTTCAACATTTAATCCCAACACAAGGTTTGTTTTTGAAGTAAATTTTGATAAAAAAAATATCACAATGCTCTTTATAGGGTATTTGAGTGTCTATCAAGTGAAAAGTCCTTCGCTTTATCAAATTTTTGTACATGTTGTGCTTGATACTTCTACAACAACCAGCTATTGTGGCCTGACTGTCCGACTGAAAAAGCGCAATAATAAAATTGGGGAGATTGGCTTTAAGATTGGGGGAGGGGATTGTGGGGATGCGCCACAGACTGGAAACTCTTTTGCCGCGTCGTTTTAGTGGCGCAACCTAATCAGTTGCGCGCCAACTAAGTAACTTTATTATACTATTATTTTAAATTGCCCTGCTCCGATCTCTCTCTCTCTCTCTCTCTCTTCAGTCTCTCTCTCACACCGTAGGTTCATGTATGTATGTCCAGTATTTGTAATCTGAGCTTTAACAGCAGCTATTGTGAATTGCTATTGGCAGTTTGTGTATCTGTTTGTACGTGTGTGTGTTCGAGTGTGTGTGTGTGTGTGTGTAATGAATATAGGAAAGTTGCATTGCACTCTGTAATCGCAATTGTTACTTTTACAATTGTTCAGGTCATCGATGAGCACTAAAAAACGAACTGCACGAAAACGATTTGCCCATTAAGATTGGACTTTTCATTGTGTAGAGAATTGAGTCGAGCGGCAATAAATAAATCAGTTTATCGCACAAATCTAAAGAGATGCCGTTTTTGCATAGACTGTTTGTGTTGTTGAGTATGTTTTTTATCAGCTTTTCCAAATTTATGTGCTAGGAAATAATAATGGGAAAAAGAACATTGAAGAAATTTAACTTCCTTAACGGAAATAGGAAAAGAAATTAAACTAATAAGAAGAGTCTTTTATTAGTTTATTAACCTTTCTTTCTTTTCATACATAAAAGCACAAACAGACGTAACCCTCTTCAAACTAATTTCATTCATATTATAGCACCTTAGAGAGAAAGGCGCACAGATAAATGAATCAGAACCTTGTTATAAATAGCTATACATTCCTTTTTGTATGAATATTCATTGGAATAGAATTAGAGAGAGAGAGAGCTGTCAATAAGAGAAACTTAAATCAATAGATTGTTGTTTGTGCAGTTTCGCCTTTCGTCTTTTATTTAATGAAATCGCAGTCACAAATAGCTATAGAAAATAGCTATGGAAATGATTGACAAAAAGGGTTAAACCGTTTGTTGGTAGTTTGGGCCTTTACTCATTCTCTGGGTGAGTTGGCCAACACAGTGTGTTTCAATCATATTGACAACCACTCAATGCTCTTACACTCGCACACACACACACTAAAAGGATTCGTAACGGAATTCAGTGTTAACCTGATTCTGGGAAAGGCCCAGTTGTTACGCAGAGGCATTTGACAAAAGCAGAACGTTGTCCAATCCAAATCAATAGACCAGGCACTTGTCAGTTCTAATTGCCTCTAAAACCAGCAAAATTGTAAAGCGTTAAGCTGCACTTCCTCAGTTTCCTGCCACACCCAGTCCACACCCTTTCTCCCTTCGTTTCGAGGTCTATCTCAATGTTGAAACTCAATCAAAACGTTCACGTTTACGAAAAGTTCAAACAATGAACTGACTTCCTTATACAGAGTTCTGCCTGCTGCCTGCTGCCAGCTGCGAGCTGCCTGCTGCCTGAGCATTGAGCTAAATAGACAATTTTGCACACAAATCCATTTAATCTAGAGATAAATAACATTGAGGGCTTACAACCGACCAACATCTCGCTCTCTCTCGATGTGCGTGTGTTGGGTTAGCCCCAAAAAAACTGCTTTGGGGCGCACTTAACGGGAACCCGAAAAATTCTTACGCAGCACTAGCGTAAAAATCCTAATGATGATTCTTTAGACTTTCCATCCTGTGGCGCTCCACAATTGCCCGGCCTGCGAGTTTAGAGAGAGTTAGGAGTTTAGGGACACCAGTTTTTAAAGGGGACGCATCTTAAGCTTACGACTGCTCGTCGTCGTCGTCATATCGATTTAGGCAGGCGCTGGGCAATAAAATCCACTGTGATTAGGTTAAAACTGTTGACTTTCAAACAGGGCTTCCGGTTAGCATCGCCTGCCTGACTGCCTGCCTTCGGTCTGATGTTTGTGTGTGTGGGCCTTTTGTGCGAAAGTGCGGCAAACAAAATCAAAATAGCTGTCCCGAATCCCAAGACTACCCTCCAACCACACACCCACACACATACACGCACACACACACACACAGGGAGAATCACATTGCCAACCGTAGAGAAGTGAACTCTGGTTCCGAGCGGGTTTTGGGGGCGGGTTATTGAATGACTGTGCAAATCGAATGAGAGATAAAAATTGCTACAGCAGCAGCATCACGCAGCACCAGCAGTGGCACCAGCAGTGGCACCAGCAATGTGATTCTGCGGTGACTTTCGTGTGACGCTCATTTATTTAATGGTTTTAACTTCCAATTTCCCCAATTGTCAGAGAAACGTGTGCCTGGCGGGCCATTAAGTACCACAATCAACGAATAGAACAAATAGAACGCATTACGTATACGCACCGTTTATACACTCTACACTTAATTAACCGTCTCATTCAGGGCGAGTTGAAGTTGGATGAGAAGGGAGTAAAGGGAGTTGATAGCAAATGATAAATGAGCTAAAATAACTAAAAATGCTTCAACTAGCTTCGACTAGCAAGCAGTACTAGAACACAGCTGGTATTCATTATTTACATGCTGTAAAAGCCAGTTGTAGTTGCTGCTGCTGTTTCTGCGTCTCTGCGTTTCTGCTGTGGGGCGAGTGTTGGCTGTTGGCGAGTGTATTATGTGCTGATGCAGCATTTCACTGCTGATAAAATGCTTCAGCAACTAATGAGTTTCAAATAAAAATAAAAATAAAAATGTAAAAAAAAAAATGGAAAAGAGATTTGGCTATGGAAATGGTTTTATGCACGTGTGCGGTGTTGGATGGTGATGGTTTTAGCCACAGTGGGGGGGTGGGGTTATTCATGCAATGCGGTATGCTGTGTGCGTGACTTGTCGTACAGTGACTCGCAGCTTAGTTTGGTTAGCATTCCCATCCAAACGATCGATATTGGTGATGTTACAAGTTTTATATAATTGAAAACTACAAGCAATGAAAGTTGCTTATTTAAATGAGCTATGAGTCACTGTACATAATCACCTTATATATAATTTGTAATATCTTAAGGAGAATGCAAGTTGTTCCGATGGCAAGTTGTGCCATACGAGTTTAATACAACGCAACTGCAACCGTTTAAAGGAAGCTGTCATACACTGTACTTACTCACAATCATATCCGTATACATAATATGTAGTACATTTGGTTGCGACTGATACGTAAATCTGCTAAAAATGCTAACAAAACAAATGGACACATGACATAGTAAAGTTTACAAATGCAAATCAGATGCTAAACAAACTCGACGCCCAGCAACAAATATGTCATAACGGGACACAAATATGCACTCACCAAGTGTATGTGGGTGTGTGTGTGTGTGAGATAGACAGAGTGAAATAGAGCGAGAATGAGATGGGCCACAGATAAGGAGATAGCGAGAGAGTGAGCGAGAGCGAGAGAGCGAGAGAGCGAGAGAGCGACATACATTTATGAGCTCTGGCCTGTTTGTCGTTGACTTTTTCAAAAGAATTGTATAATATTTTGTGAACTAAATGTGTATGAGTGTGTGTGTGTGTGTGTGTCTGCATGCAAAATAAGCACATACACGTAAAATAACACACACACACAGAGACACACATACACTGACACATGTATCTACAAGCTGTAGCTCAAACACAGGAAATGTAATTTGCATAAGAATAACACAAACACATACACAGAAACTCGCATACATATCAAAGAGAGAGAGAGGGTGAATGAGAGGTGAGGGGCGGCGTTGCCAGACTGGGGCATATGGCACACATATTGAAGTATGGCAAAAAGGACCAAAAGCAACAGCAGCAACAACGAAGCAACAGCAACAAACCCAACACCCAACAGCAATGACTGAAGGGGGCTGGTCTGAAGTGTCCTTTAACGAGATTTGCATCTCATCATAATAATGTAAATGACATAGTATACGATATAGATAGAGAGAGCAGAGAGCAGGGAGCAGAGAGAGGAAGTGCGGGTGGCTACATTTGGCGAGTGGTCGTTACATGGATTTAACATAACTGGCAAAAAGGGTTTATTAAAGTGTCGGGGCGTGGTCGTCGTCGTCGTCATTGTAGTCGTCGTTGTCGTTACACATTGTACATTAGTTTTGGATTACATGCAGCAAATGTGATGTATTCGGTCATAATTTTGTCTCCATACAAATTAGCTAGAGGGCACAGAATTGGTTTATGGTTTAAATGCAACAGCTTGAACAAAGTAATTGAATACGTTCGGATAAGCCACATTGATTATGCAGTTCAGAGTCGTAACAAAGGGATTTTGCCATGTTTAAGTTGACTGCCATTAGAGAAATTCTCTATTTGTATTGTTATTTTAACTGGTATTTAAGCCAACAAGTTATATTCATATCCTATAAATATTAATAAATGGAAAGCTTTGCTTATTTCGAGCTAAATGTCACATTTGACAGAATTACAAATGATCTGTGATGGGCAGCACTATTAGGCTTAATATATTAGTTGGCTTATATTGTAATTTTCAAACAGTTTATTTTTTGTTACTTGAACATAAAGACAATAAATTAATTTTTAAGCCTAATCTGTCATTTGTTTTGGTCCAATAAAACAGAGAGTTGGCAGCAAATTGGCAATTTGATCTGTGATGGGCAGCACTGTTAAGTTAAGTTAAGTTGGCTGCGGCTGCAGCAATGATTAACGATTCCGTGTTAATGGAACTGGTTTTCATTTTTTTGAAATTCTAGTAAAAGTGCTGCAATAAATTATTTGCAGCTGCTAAAAGCGAAGTATTTTAAAGCTTTTTATTCCCTATTTCTAATACTCTTTCAAAAAGTTCGATTAGAGTTTGCTCACGCATAAGCAAAACCATAAAGTGCACATATTCTTGATTAGTATCGCGTGCTGAGCCGATATCCTTTTACAAAAATCTCGTAAGAAGTTTGCTTTGTTTCAAGTGTTAAGAATATTCGGGCATGCCGATGATACCTTACCTTATCTTAGTTGTTTTTTGTGTGCAATTTTAAAGCTGTTACCTAAGTATTGATGGTTGTTTGTTAGTTTGTTAGTAGTTTCATCAGTCAGTCATGCAACAATGGTCCCATCCATCGCCTCCTCCACACGCCACACGCCACATGCCACACGCCTCCACACACGACAGCACTTAACTCCTTTGGCATCACCTTCAGCTTCGGCTACGGCAGTGGGGCAATATATTTGGCAACACTTTCGCTGCGATGGCAAAGTTTGTGCGGCAAAGGCTTATGGCGGATATAGCACAGCCGTATACTTATTATATATATTATATATACACACACATATATGGGTCGTTCTAGTAGTAGTAGTAGTAGTTGGTATCCACGTCCGATATCCTCAACCATGCAAGCAAAAGTTTTCAAAAACTTCTCATCGCTGCGAGTCTAACAAATTCAATTTGTCAGACTTGCCACGCGTTATCTTTCAGTCTCTCTCTCGCTCTCTCTCTCTCTCTATCTATCTCTCGTTCGTGCACACTGTGTGCGGCTAATCCATTTACAATTTGAAAGTAAACAAACAAACAAAATGTATTTACTATATGCAGAGAGGCAACAGAAGAAGAAGGAGGAGGGACAGGAGGAGGCCTGCGATGAGCTCTTCAGCTGGAAACTGAAAATGCTTCAATGAAAATGCGACAGAAACTTTTCCTACAGCATTTTGCTATGCCTGAACACCAACCACTCCAAGCTGCTTCTGATAGTTTATGCAGTTTGGCGCGCCGACAATTGTAGGCAAAAAAATGTATACGAAAAAAAAAACACAAAAAAATAATAAAATAATAAAGCATAAAAGATAGCAAACCGCAAAATGAAGGAATTTCCTTTATAACTTTTTATATTTTTCGAGTTTTTTTTTCTGCCCACGCCCCCGCCCCCCTGTCTATCTGTCTGTCTGTTTGTCTGTCAGCCTGTCAGCCCAACAGCGTTTTTTAAGTTGTGTACTAGACGAAGAAAAGTTGATAAGAGGGGCGGGTGGCAGGAAACAGACTGAGGATAATACGTTTTATTCGCTAAGCTTTCGCATGTTTAGCCGCCGCTGCTGCCGCTGTTGCAAGTACCTCAGGATGTTTGCCAGGAAATGTCCAAAAAGGTAAACAAGCCCGAAAAAATTTCAAGTGTCAACATTTGGACCACGTTGAACAAGCAACAAGCAAACGAAAAAAAACTCAACATTCTGTTTTATACACACACACACACACACAAATATATATATACATAGTATATCTCTGCAGGTCTCTCAAGGAGCAGCGAACAGAAAAGCTGGCAACTCAGAGAGACGGCAAAACGGCTCTAATTATATGTCAAGTCATACTAGATGAGCGTTAGACTTGGCTAGACAGCTAACTGGAACTCGGAGTCAAGCGAGGGCAAATCGAAGAGTAATTAAGACGCATTTTTGCTTAATATGCAAAAGTACTCAACCTACTTAAGAGAAAAAAGCGAAGGCTTTGACTTTATTTCTCTGATATGGTCGGTCTTAAGCTTAAGATGAAAATAATTAATAGCATAAGAATTCATCTTTGCATAAAGCGCTTTTTGCACTTATTTGTTGCCATAACTTGTTCAGAGCTTAAGCAAGTTCCAAAAGCAATATCATAACTCAAACTTGAACAACCTATCATTAATCATTAGCCTAAAAAGTTACCTCCACTATCATGTACGTATACGTAATATATTATAGGATATACGACCAAGGACAGTGAAATAAGTGTGTGTGTAGACGTGAATCATTTGTTGTGAATTTGTTAGTTAAATCGGCTAAACTAATTTATTAAGAACAACTAAGTTAGCTCGGGTTGCGATGAATCCATGAACCATTTTGTTGATAAGTATCAAAAATGGGCAGCACTTTTTTTTAAAAGTATATCGAAAAATCTCACCTATTTTTAACAGTCTTTTAGAATGTATACAAATTTAGAGCTTTTAACAAGAAAAGTTTTTTTAGTATTTACCAAAATCAGAAGTTGTTAGGATATATAGTCCTCAAAGTTAATTAAACAGGTCTATTAAGGTTTTTTTAAAATTTCATTCAGAAACAGGCGAACATGGCTTTATGGACTTATCACGAATAAATATAATTTAAAATGGTTTTTTCTTACAAATTCATTATACCCTTCATACCCATTTACGGTTTAGGGAAGAAGTCACACATCTTAGAAAAAAATTAAATAAAAAACGAAAACTTTTCAAATTTGTTTTCAAACAAAAAAAAAACATTTTTTGTGCTCGATGTTTTTATTTTAGTCGAACATTTGGCAAATCTTTAAGTATATGTATATAAATATAATTATACATAAAAATATAAGTGGAAATAAACAGATTTGAAGCTCTGCCTTGATAATGTAGTTGTGCCTTGATATATGAAATGTTATTCAGAAAACTGATTCATTAAATTTCTCATTGCATATTTTATAACATTTTTTATTAAACATTTCTTTAAACATTTTTAATTTTCCCACAAATTCTTACAAAATTCCCAAATTCGCATTTTTTTGCCAAATAAAATGTTTTTTCACAAAGCAAGACAATCAAAAACTGAACTTTGGAACCGACTAAACAAACAAAAACAAAAAAATGTTCTTTGTTTTGAGTTTTTTCCTATGAAATTCACTACACTCAATAAACGGCCAACAATTTCACACGAAAAATGATCAAACAGTAAACAAATTATATACATATGATGATGGCGAAAATCCTTTAAACTTAGTCACTTTTTGACTGTGCGAACAACAGCAACAATTGCTTGCACTGTGAGAGTCTTTTCCAAGGCAAGTAGTAAGTAGTAAGTAGTATGTACAATAGCCATCAAAGAATGCCCGTGGAAAACATGCCCATGCCGAACAATTAATTAAAAAGTGCTCAAGTTTTGACAGTTTAACGAGCGCTAATTTTTTTACTGCCCGCCCGCCTGCCTGCCTGCCTGCCATTGTGCATTACTTGATGAGTGCCCCTCGTTCGTTGTCCGACAAAAATGAAATGGGCAATGAAAAAAGCGTGTATACGCCACGTGTAAAAAGCCAAAAGACAGAGAGCGAGAGTGAGAGCGAGAGAGTGCGAATGAGCGAAAGACAGAGACGGAGAGAGCGCATTGCGAAAAGTTTGGAAAACACGAGGCAGTTAACCTGAAAATTAAATTCGAAAATGCGCTGCAAAAGCAAAAATAATTCCTTTGCATTCCGCGAGCCATTGTAAATGTGTCTGTGTGTGTGTGTGTAGGATGGATGTGCGTGTGTGTGTGTTTCTGTGTGTGTTGTGCCGACGGCGTCATTTCTTGTACAACAATTTGTGAGTTTGCTGCGCGCAGCACTCACGTAATGAGCATAAACTACAGGCACACACAAAAACGAAGGCGTCACACACACACACACACACTATAACATGAAAACACACACGCGGACACGCACACACATGTATGACCACCTAGATAAAGAGAGAGAGAGCGAGAGATTCGGCGTCTGCCGTGCACATAATTGGTGCAAAAGTTTGAAATTATCACGGAAGCACGCCGAAACACGTACGTACATCAGCGTCAAACGGACGCGAGATGGCATAATGCGACCTGGAGGCGGTAGTGTAGTCGTAGATTCTCCTGTTTTACCCGCAACCCCTCCCTGCCCTCTGCCCTCCTGTGCAACAACCTTTACCCGTTACTCTGTGCACATTGCAGGCAACGCCCCGGACAGTATATATATATATATATATATATATACGTATGTATGTAGGAACAGGACCCGGGCTCACCTTTAGGCAGAAAATTTATTAGAGCGTAGGCAGGTACCTAATCCCGACCCTAATTACTCATGGGCTTGTAGTTTAAGGGCGCCCCGTGTAACAATTAGCAACACCAGGTTTAGTCAAAAGTTTTCTTACGGATGCGATGCACACTTAATCTCTGTATGGGGTGGTTGTGGGAGAGTCGTTGGGAGAGGCGGAATGGCGGTCAACGGCCTCACGCTTATCTTGAAACGGCAAAAATGTTTCACTTTGAGTCCAAGCCAAAAAGACTTCCGCACGAACTGCGGCCGTAACAATTAGCTAATGCAGTGTGGGGATTAACTTTGGGCGGCGGAACAGTTTAAAAACCGGATGGCAAGCATCCTACCAGTCATGCAAATCAATCAAATGAAGTTGGCTGCACTCAAGCGACTGTGTGCGTGAGAGATAGACAGAGAGAGCGGGTAAGTGGGGAAGAGCAATCGATATGGCAACGCTTGATAATTGACTTGACTTTGACAGCGACGTCAATTAGCAGCGTCCAAAACAAGAAGATGAAGAAGAAGAAGACGGAGACGGAGAAGCCGAAACTTTAGCAAATCCAACTTAACAGCAAGTAAGTGCATTTATTTAATTAAATAGCAATAGCAACCAAATGAAGCACATCAAGTTTCAATTTACGTCAACGGCAAGTTTTAGAGACTTTACATACACAAACACAGAAACACACACAAACACACTCACTCACATATATATGAACATATAACCGTGAGTAACTCGCCTATTAAAATGTGCGGCCATTAAAAAGTTTTTTTCAAAGTTGGCAATGGGATGAGGGATGGGGGTGAGGGTGAGAGTGAGGGGTATCGCGTTCTTGTGAAAAGGGAATTTTCATGCCTTTTTTGCAATCTGGCACCTGGCAAGTGCAACTGCAAAATACGTTTGCATATGAATTTTTCAAAATGTTTTTTGCGTTGACCTCGTTTACGGGTCAGAGCAGCTATGAAAAGTTTACCGTGCAAACTAAATTGCCGTTGCACACACACACACACACAGAAACCAGCCCAGAGCAGAGTCGAGCAGATGGCGATGCAGAGGCAAGATTGTAGAGCGCGGTAGTATGAAGGAGGTGGAGAGGTGTTGGGCAGAGGCAAGGAGATGAGCTCGCATCGGGACACGGCTTGGGTTACACAGCATATTGAAATGCGATTACAGCAGCCCTGGCGGGAGCGCCATGTTCATTAAACATGCATAAACACACACACAAACACAGCTAGTACACGCTCACACACACACTTACACACACGCACACACACACAGAGTGCCAGCTGTGTCCCCAGGCACATGTAAACAATTTAAATTTGTAAGCGATGTGCTAATTTAAAATCAATTACACGACGTGACGGTACTTTAATGTTAAGCCCAATCCCAAGACCCGAATTCAAGCCGCCCCGCTACACCCCAACCCACCCCTTCTCCTTTGACAGAAAACATGCGACGCGACATTGACAGCTGCCAGTGAGCTGCCCATGAACAACAATGATGCCAACTAATATCGAAATTTGTGTACATACAAGGATATATATCTAGCAAGGTAAAGCAAGCAGCCATGTTGGCAACATTTGGTGTGAAAACTTTCCTCTTTCTGGTGGTATTACTTTAAAAGTTTTCGAAACCCTAGCGTCCTTCTATTCATTTTAACAGAAATCTAAGAAGTACAAAAAAATACAACAACACACGACTTGGCACAAAAAACTTTTTTTGTCACTCGGTAAGCTTTGTTAGTAGTACAATTTGGTGACACACACCCACACACACACACACTTTCACACACGGACACTCGCAGACACAGGCACAATTGCAGGATAAGCTGGCTGCTGAGTGAAAATCAGCAGCTTCTCAACTCGATTTCAGTTTGAAGCCTGCTCACCCTATGACCGCTACCCCCGCTCCTCCTGCCCCACTCCCTCCCGCCGCACTCCCCCCCACCGCATCATCCGGCTTCCCAGTAACCGAAAGAGAAAGCAACAGTTTCTCTTCCGATTTTTTTTTTTTCATTCTTTTTTTGTTACATATTTGTCTTAAATAAATACGAGTGAGTGGGTTTGTGTGTGCTTCTTTATGGATGAAAGTTACGCCGCCAAGTAGAATAAATATAAGTACATACATACATACAGACGAGCACATATATTTACATATGTGTATGTATGTTTGTGTACATAATTTAGTGAACTTGAAACTTGCAAAGGCTTTGTATGTATGTATGTATGGACATACATATATCGAATGTAAAAGAGCTGGACGAAACAGACGCCTAATACTCGGAGTCCCCACCAAAAAAAACTGAGCTCCGTCTTATATGTATGCAAAGTAATTTATATTTGCAGGTGTATGTGTGGGTGGGTGTTTGTGTGTGTGCACTGCTTACCGGCACAGGCATAAAAAGCTTTGCTTATGAGTGTGGGAGTAAGAGAACAGACTTACACACACATACATACATACATACAACGGTACAGCCACACGGCACGACACACACACACATGCTTATTAAAGATTTAAAGTATTTGTTTGCAACGAGGAAAGCAGGAAATTGATATGCACTTACCGGTGGCACCAGCAGCAATAGCAGCAATAGCAGCAACAGGACCAGCAGAAGCAGCAGCAAAATCCAAGCAATATAAGAATAATAAAGAGGGTGCTCTATCTTCAAACTCCAAACAACAGACACACACACATACACACACAACACTCATTGAGAATTATTTCAGTAGCATTGCCTGAGGTGAAGTTTGTTTTGGCAGCTGTTGTAAATTGAAAGATAATAATCACGTTGAAAACAAAAGATGGCGGCAAAGTGAAATAAGGAACTACACTTACATTTGAACATACACATGTAGAATCTATTCAAGTACCGTCGCATACAGTAATTCAACGCTAAACAGCTACATGGAGACATTTTAAGAAAGAGTAATTTCAAATTATTCAACCAACCTTTTTTTGCGCCCAATTTGTATTTAAATATTTTTGTTTCATTTCATTTTGTTTCAAAAAGGCCTTGCCATTTTTAGTACATTGTTGAGATTAATTTTTTTTACAGTATGGCAGCGCTGTAAGTTCGCGCTAATTTAAAACATTACTAAAATAAGAAAATATTGTGTAACGGTGACGAAATGTTTGGACAAGAACTTTTTTATTTTATTCGCATTGTTGTTAATATGTAAATAATTTAAGTTATAGCGCGTATATTGTTGATTACAAAGTCTAAAGGGGGTAATTAAATGTTCTATGGTAATTATATCAAAAAATATAAAATTTCTAAGCATTCGATTTTATTTAGCGGCCAGCTGTTGTTAGTTTACAGGATGATGGACCTGTTGCTCGATTTAGAACTATTTTGAAGTTCTCACTGACGCTATGATCCTCCTTAAACAGCACCACCAAATTCAGCTCAAACTCTGAAATCATAAAGAATGAGTTATTAAATAACATTTAATGTGAAATACTTATAGCCAACCTATTTTAAAGTTCTTTGTTAGTAGCGTTGGACATGTAAACAAACGCGGCAGCACCATGTAAATTGGTATTTCAAACTGGGGCATAAGATTTCCATCAACAATTTGAATGGTCTGCACTTCGGTGGCATCCTTGGAGTATCCCTCATCGCAGCCACAAGTCTCCACTCGCACCAATTGCAATTCAATGGACCTGATGGGCGCCTCAGTGTGCTGCACAGTCAGACTGCCCGTGATGGGCATCGTTACACATGACTCGATGCGATCCAGTTTACCGGTGATGAGAAATCTTGGCATTGTAACACGTTCCTTGGCATTACTCATGCTCAGGCTAAAGGGCACAGGACGTGATGCCTCCTCGCTAAGCGGAACGGGTTTGTATTGCACACAGAATTGCTGCACTTTCTGTAGAGATTTGCCTAGAAAGTTGCGTTTCACATTCACATCACATTTCAGCTGATAGTTGATGCTAATGAAGACGCCGTGATAGGTTTCATAGAGCTTTCGTGGTTCCTTTTTACACACTAGCGGCAGTTCAAAGTGGAACTCCGAGTTGCCGGCACCGAGTTTTCCTGGTGACGACAGCTCCAGACTGTTTTGTAGTAAATTAATCGGTTTGACCGAGTTGTAAAATGCATCAAACAAACCGACAGTTTTGCTACTTAGTTGTAAGTTGACCACGCCTTCTAGGGTTAGTAATATTCCATCGTGCTTGGTTTCAGCCGGACACTGAAACTGCACGCAGCCCACAAGCATCTCCTAAATATCCAAAATTTAATTAGCTTAACATGTTTACAATAAATTGTCTGTATACGCACATTTTCATAATAGACTTTGTTCTCGCGTTTCAGCTTTATTTCAAAGCTAAAGGCATTTGCGCTCATTGTGTAAGTTTGCTGAGATTTATAAACACCTGTGACGCTGTTTGTTTACTTTCATTGTTGTAAAACTTTTAAGATGGCAATAAAACAGCAACAATAATTTACTAATATATCGATACTGCCAAACATAATCGATAGTTGACAACGAAATAGCGGCGTTGCCATATTGTTGGGTCAGGGTCAGCTTATTATTGTTACGCGAGCGCAAGGTGTATGGAAAAGTCGTAAAGTTTTCTAAAAAGCGAGAAGCTATCAAAGAAATTAGAGAAAATGTTGGCATTGAGGAAAACGCAAAGGTTCAACATACTGCAAGTTAACCGTAAATTCGTATACTGTGTAGTCAAGCTTTTAATTTATGAGTTTTTTTTACAGTGCATTGCTGCCGGCTGCCTGCAAAAACGTGCAAGTCTTTAATTACTCCAGCTCATCCCAGTCAAAAGATGATGATGGGAACTCCTCTTCTGACGACGAGAAGCCCACTAAAAAACAGCGAGAGCCAGCTGAAAAACCAACAGAAACAGCGGCTCAGCGTTTGAATCGGTTGTTGGGCAGTATGCAAATGCAAACCACGGACCAGTTGACAGGCACAGACTTTCCACGTCCCGGCGATGCGCATCGTCGGCGCAGGGAAACCCTGAAGCAGGATGCGGGCACAAATAATGTTATAACAGCGGCCAAGAATATAGCCAGCATGCTGGGCACTGACGAGAGTGACAGAAAGCAAACCGAGTCGGAATTGCTGGCCAAGCTGCTAGGACACAGCGCAGAAGTTTCCCCAGACACACAACAAGGCGATGCTCAGGGCTCCACTACAGAACCACCCAAAACAGAAAAGGAATTAAATTTAAGGCAGGCATTTACATTTAAAAGTTAATAGCTGCTCGTAACATTTTAACCCTGTTTTATCTTGCACCTTCCAGTGAACTGATTGTCGGCATGAAGATCGATCGTCGCCAACAGCCACAGGAGCCGGATCAGACTCGTGGAGAGTATGTGCGTCGCACATTAGCATCGCGTCCCAAGCCAAGAAGCGGTGATCGTACACCTCAACGTCCACAGCGCCACACCAAACGCGAGGCTGAATCCTTTTCAGGCAGCGTCAATTTGTATGGAGGCGAACCATTGGGTATTTTCACAAAAGGTTCCGTCAAGCTGCAAGACTCACCGGATATGCTCGCCACCTGGTCTTTGTTAAACGAACGCGAATTAAAGCTACAGTCAGCTCATCCACCGGCCAACTATTTTGAGCAAATGGTGCAATGGACATCACAGGGAAAAGTTTGGCGTTTTCCCATTAACAACGAGCAAGATTTGGGTGAAGAGGCCAATGTTGACTTTTCGGAGCACATCTTTCTCGAACAGCATTTGGAGGGATGGTGTCCCAACAAGGGACCTATACGCCATTTCATGGAACTGGTTTGCGTAGGCCTCTCCAAGAATCCCTATGTTACGGCGGTGGAAAAGAAGGAACACATTCTGTGGTTCCGCGATTACTTTGAGGCCAAAAAGGACATACTCAAAGATTTGATGAGCACGCAGAGCAAAGATAGTGTAAAGAGCATAACAGTTTAGTTTTCAATGTTGTGAAATATTTGTTAAAAATATATATATATATTTGCTTTATAGATAACTACTTTTATGTGAGTCTGTTGCATACATAACTAATTGTATGTATACATCGAATATTCGATCTAAGTAATACTTAATTTTAGGGCCAATTTGCATGCAAATGTGCTGTTGAGACTGTGCGCGGAATGTGTGCCAAAGTATTGGATGCTTGGCCTTGGAGTTGTGCTTTAGAATAGCAAAATACGTTTTTCCACAGTCTTGCGGCAAATGGGGCAGCCTTCAATTTGATCACCGCACATCTGGCAAGTGCCATGTCCGCACAGGAATACCATATTCTTAATCCGATCAAAGCAAACGGGACACATGGTCTGCAAAAAGATGTGCAAAATGATATATTAAGCAATTGAAATTATTCAGTCATTTGATTTGCAAGTCACCTGTTCCTTAATGTCCTGCAACTGTTGCTTTAGCTTCTGCACATCCTCCATTTGGAAGTTACTGACATTGGAGGGGGCAACCATGCCCGTCCCAGTCAAATTCGTAGAATTTGCTGCTGCCGCAGCAGCCAATAAATTATTCTGGCTATTTAATTGATTGCTGCTACCAGCAATAGGTGTAACGACCGTATTGTTCATGGCCACACTATGCCCTGAAGTGTTGACGCACGGCGGCTCCATGAACTTCTCCTCAGGTGCAGTCAGGCAGATCGTTCCAGCAACGCTGACCTTTTCGGCTGTACCCATGCCACCGCAGCACAGGCTAAATGATAGCATCTCGTCGATCTGTGTGCGACAGAGGACACACTTCTTCATCAGGGTACTACAATGCTCGCAGGCCACCATGTGGCCGCACGGCCGGAAGAACACAGCAGCACGGGCATCCGAGCACACAAGACATTCGTCAATTTTCTCACGGGATGAGACCGTTTCACGACAGATTAGGCACTTCTTGACGCGCGGTGCGCAAGTCTCACAGCAGCAGACATGACCACATGGCTTGAACACAGTGTCCCGCTTGCCATCCGAACAGACGAGACACTCCTCCAAGCTGATTGGTTTGTTGTTGTTGTTGCCTCCACCGCCTGCAGTGTTGCTGTTTTTGCTGCTGCTGCTGCAGCTGCTGCTACTTTCCACATGCAGCGACTGTGCCATGTCCGCATTAAGTCCATTGAGCCCAAACGCACTACCTGAGGCTACGGTATTCAATGGTATATTCGCTGTGGCCGACTGATGCATGCCAGCTGCAGTTCCAGCTGCCGCTGCGCTCTGGGCACGAGCACGTGCATTGAGACTGGTGCCGGCAACATTGCCCGGCAGTTCAGCATCATCCGTTTTACGTTCATTGTAGCATTTGAGAAGTGTCTTGCAAAGATTCGGATCGGGACACAAGTCGAGTGGAGTTTGAAGCTTTCGATTCTTGAGGGTTAAATCGGCGCCATTTGCAGCCAAAAAGCAAGCAATCGATGCTGATGCCTTTTTGTTGTTGGCGTTGCGCAGACCCATGAGCAGTTTGCCAAAACCTTCGACATCCTGCAGCTGCTTCAGCTGCGACAACGTGTGATGGCGCAATGCCTCATGGAGCGGCGTATCGCCATCCTTGTCGGCTATATTCAAGTCGGCTCCATCTTGCACGAGCAGCTTAACAATCTGCACATGCTGCCGCTCCACGGCCAAATGCAGCGCTGTCTGGAGATTCACATTCTGTCTGTCCATATTGGCCTTGCCCATGTGCACGAGCAGTTCAGCAATCTCGACATGATTGTTTAGTGCCGCCAAATGTAAGGCTGTATAACCGTCATCCTTTTTCTCCTCAACAATCCAGGGTCGATTTGTTTTCGTTAGCAGTATTTTCATGGCGCTCGGATTGCCCTTAAGTGCTGCATGATGCAATGCATTAAAGCCATTATTGTTATTCAGCTTTATGTCAGCGCCAAAGTCCAACAGCAGCGATAGCATCTCATCATGCTCCTGCAATTATTAATTACACATTAATTAAATATACCATAGTGACTTAGAACTCGGTTTTACTTTAGATATGGCATCGTGTAACGGAGTATCACCCTCCGAGTCCTGCAGACTGGGATGACAGCCCAGGGTGAGCAGTGTCTTGACCACATTTAGATGCCCCTTGTTGACGGCGATGTGCAGCGATGTCTGGCGACGCTTGTTGCGCGCATTCAAGTCTGCACCAGCCTTGGCCAGAATCTCAATGACAGCTGCCTCATCGCCAAAGGCAGCATGATGCACAGCCCGATCGCCATCTTTGTCCTCGATTTCCACATCGACGGAATGCCGCAACAGCACTTGAATGACCTCAATGTGTCCATTCTGGCTGGCAGCCTGCAGTGCCGTATGACCAGCAAACACACCATTTACATTCACCTCGGGCATCGGAGCACCGCTGGGACTGACTACAGCTGCAGCAGCCGCGGCAGCACTCGATGTCGACGGTTGTGCGCCGCCAGCCAAATACTCTTCACAGCGATCCTGCAAAGAAAATTTGGATTAGTAAGTGTGAATATATATATATTTGAAGTATTTAAGTGAGTAGCGACTTACAGCAAATCCATTGGCAGCTGCCTTGACAAACTCTTCGGTAGCATCACCAGATACATTGGGTTCAAACAGTTTCTTTAGTATGGCAGACAATCGCTCGCCGCTGGGTATAACGGGAGCGCAGTTGCCATCGGCCGTAGCTGCAACACCAGCGGGTGCACCGCTATTGGAGCCCACCTTGCATACAGCAAGCGGATTGTATGTCCAGGAAGTGGTGCCCACTTCGACCTTTAGATCATTGTCATGATATACCTGCTGCACACGTCCAATTTTACCTAGTGTCAGCTGCATAGCATCTGCCCATTCGCCATGGCCACGCTGCAGCATTTTAATGCTCTCCACATCCGAGCAGATTTTCACAATATCGCCCACTTGAAATTCGGGTGGTGCTGTAGTCGGCGATGAGACCTTGGTTAGTACAGCTGGATTGAAGGTCCAGCGGTTGCCCGAGTTGTAGGCAACAACTATGTCATGATCCTCGTCAATGCCAACGACCATACCAGCATTGCTGAGGCACTCGAACATGCCGTCTGTCCAGCCACCGTGTCCATGTTGCAACGATTGAACAATTTCCAGATCAAGATCAACCGTGACTTTGTCACCAATTTGAAAGCCATGCGGCCCTTTGCCTGGTCCGTTCTCGCCCAGCAATGGCAAATGATCGCGATACACATTGCTGCCTTTGGCATCGTTCACCACCTTAAGATCGGCCATGCCCTCAAATCCCACGCGATACAAGTTCTTAGAGCCATTGTCCCAAATAACGTACGCTGCGGAGCGTGGCGATGCGGATGACCAGTCCTGAATCTCGTTTACTTTTCCGCGACGTCCAACGCCGCCATCCTGATCCTCCCACTGCCAGTCAACGCCACGCACAACACGTGCACCTGGAAAAATACCACGTGCCAACACCTTTTTGGACTTGCGACGCGGTTCCACCATCGCACGCTCCCCACCCGGCGTGCTAATCCTGTAAAAGCGATGACGCAAATGATGCTTATCCCCATGATAACAAATAGAGCACAGATCATAATTGATGCACTCGGCACACTTCCAGCGTATGCCAAAAATCGGCTGCTGACGGCACGTATCGCACATTGTGCCCTCATGCTTAACGCCAGTGGGTGCACTATCCAAGATCCGCAAGTCATACGCACCAGCACACCGATAATTGGCTGCGGTGCCATTGTCCCAGACAACAACCACCTCTTCGGCAGACTCAAAGTTACGCACAGTGCCGACGTGTCCCTCTCCACCATCCTGCAATAAACAAGTGCATTAAGTGACATCATTATTATAGTATCAACTCACGCCACAGATGCTTACGCTAATCACAACACGAAAATTATAATTAAAGCGCATTTGCCTATCTTTACATTCCGTTGCGCTCACTCTACTAACTGTTATGAATTAAGGGTGTCGAGTGCGTTGCACAATCTTTTCAAACGATCTCCAGGTCGACCCTTCACCACCGCAAACACAACAAATAACAAAGCCTTTCTACACTATTTACCTGTGTGCGCACGTTGAATACCCTAACTAATAAAATCGAAGTATTTGACACTCATAAAAATATATACGTAAGACGATGATTACCATCCACGCATTCGTAAAGTTTCATTACTCATAATCAATTCATTTCACACTCATTTTTAATGACTTCTTAAGAAAAAAAATTCTGCAATTTAATCTAAAACTTTAGCAGCGTCAACTAATACACACCAAAGTCAATATTCCGGCGACTACAAAAGTGTAGTTATTGAAAATTCACGGTCGCATTTATTAAATTTAATTTGTCTCAATTAATAAACAATATCTTAAGATACACTTTTGACATCGTTACCAACCTGCTTGTTCCACTTCCAGTCTGGACCTCGAACTACACGAGCACCAACTCCTTCCATGGAAAAGCGTCGGGCGACTGCAGCAGCCGAGTTAGCAGCAGCGCCTCCTCCACCTCCATTGCCATTGCCCCCGTTGCCGACACCAGCAGTAACAGTGTTACCTCCGCTGACAACCACACCCACAGAAGTGGCAGACGATGATCCACTGGCACTGGCGGCATTTGTTGAATCTTTTGCCGTTGGTAAAGTTGCTGCACAAGACATTATCGTGCGTCTATTTTGGGACAATTTCGGATGTGATAACTACCCAATTATATACGTTTTAGCACTTTTTCCGTCAGACACAAAAAAAAATGTCTTTCAGACAATCTTAGCAAGTGCAAGTAGAGTTGCCAGCTAGGCCAACTAGGCATACACAGGCAGCTGCATTCCAATGCAGTGAATGCAGAAAATAGTGTCTCACAGTGTCGCGAAGTTCAAGTAATAAATATTATTATCACTGGCGGACAAAATTAGTTAGTTTAAAAAAAGTTTTGCTGACTGTATCTCATTTCACCAAAGATCTTACACACAGTTTAATTAAAAGCGTACTGCTGCCTGACTGTTGCCACCTGTAATTGTTGAGTGCTGCCACCTGACTAAAGTTCATAAGTACACTACCATCGATATATCACTTTTTTACATAAGCAGAAATAAATCGTTACTTAAATCGATATATACACATACACATGAATATATTTTCTGTTGTTCTCAGTCATTCTCAACCCTCATAGTTCCCATGCTGCACTTGCACTTGGGTTGTTTGCTCAAATAACAAAATTGAAGTAAGCGTAAATATTACAATGTCCAACAGTAACACGGACACTGGTGACACAACCATACTGGCCACAACAAGTGCTTCAGTGCAGGATTACAGTCCTACTTCGAGCGATGGCGAGCCATTGGAGCCGCGCGAGTCTTTGGTAAATTGCTTAAACGAACTAAAACCTATACGACTTTGTCTAATCTACAACATTAATGAGATAGATAACCACCGCTGTAACCTTTCTACAAAACACCAAAGTGCGTCACACAACGCTTACCCAGAAGCAGCAGTTTTTGCGGTCCAAAGGTCTAACTGCGCATGAGATACAGTTAGCATGCGAGCGTGCCGGCGTCTTTACTCAAGATCCAAATAATTCCAATACTGTGATCAACATTGGATCACAGCTAGCGGTGCAGCCACAGCAAACAGTCTTTTTCAAGCTGCGTGAGCTACTGCACTCGACTGCATTGCTCAGTGGTGTCGTCTATGCCATTTATTTGTTTTGGCGGGTTAGTGCAAAACTTTTATTTAATTTTTATTTATTTTAACTTGTTCTCTTACATCTAACACATACACAGAAGTATGTTGCTCCTTATTTGTTTGGAAAGCCAAAGAGGAAACCCGTTGAGAAAGCTTTGGAGGATATCGACAAGAAAGTGGAAGAACGCACGGATGCGCTCAATAAAGAGATATCGTTGGTGAAGGATTTAATAACGGTCCAACAGAAGGAACAGAGCCAACAGATGAATCGTGAATTTAACAATTTTCGTTGTGATTTGGATGCTATTAAGGGTTTGCTACTAAATCGCAAACAATTTGCCGGGCCAGTCCAACCGATAACAGTGCCCTTGATACCTGCCTGGCAGTTGGCTGGGTCACCGCATCATCATCGCCACAGCAACAATAGCCAGTCGGATGACAATGAGAAGGCCGAGGATGCTGGATCCGCTTCAGGTTCCTCAGAAACCGAGGTAGTGACCAAGAATAGCGATTCTAGTTTAGAGATCATGTAATTGCATCGAAAGGCTTATAAAATCTGGCTATAGATATATACATTGTATATGTAAACACTTGCTGCATTATCTGCAAACATTGTAAATTGAAGTTATGTCATTAAAGCGGTTTGCGTTTCCAATTTAGTATTTAGGTTAACTAATCAACGGCTAATCCATATCCATAGTTGCTACCAAAAGATAACACACACACACTCACTTACATATATACGATACGAATATATATACTATATATTAATTAAAAGAACGAAGTTGAATAATTGAAAGAAACTTTAATAATGCGATTTTTTAATCTATGCGACATGAGTCGGTTTTTTTTATGTGAGTGGGCTTTTAATAAAAAAGGTAACGAATTATTGTGTTGGAAAGGGGGTGGGGGTGATGTGATGGCCAGGAGGTGTGATAATAGTTCTGCTTATATGATATTGCTTAGAACTGATTATTAGAATTTAATGTTTATCTAAAAATGCCAATAATTTGTTTTGCTATAATTCTATTTAAATTTGCTAAATTCCCATTAAATTTGATTACAAGTTTTCACAATAGATTCCATTAGACCGCCCGAATCGACAATCAGTAACTGCAATGATTTTAAATTTTCTTTTAAGCTTCCCAAATGGAATCGATAGTGACAATCCCATGTATATAATAAGGTATATTAGGTTTATTGTGCGGTGCGTAGTTGTTTTGCTTATGTTTTTTCTTGTTTTATTACAAATTTGGTTCTCTGCGCGATCCGTTAAAATTTTTTTCGACTACTTAAGTTATATGTTTTTATCGATTTGTACATACGATAAATAATTAGTTTCGCATTTAAGTTATAACCCTATATTATTATACGTTTATAGTCTCACAAAAGATTGTTTTTGGGGCTTACTCATATAGTATATTGTATATAAAGTTAAGGTGCAGCATGGAATAACAAATAAAAAAAACATTGCATGATTTCAGTGCCTTTTTGTATTTCGTATGTGTGTTTGTGTATTTGTAAGTTATGTTTAAGGATTTTTGAAAACAATTTGTTTGATTCTATGTGTTTACCCAAAATAAGGAACTAGTGGAACCCATTCTACCCATACTTTGTATGCAACTCTAGTGGGTAGCTTTTCCCCTATTTTGGGTTAGATTGCAATAAACAACAGCCAGGCCGTAGATAAGTATATCAGCTATATATATATATAAATATATAATTGATTAAAAAAACATATGTACAATTATTTAATTTTAAACTTGTAAAAATTAGTTCAAAAATAATTTGAGGGCATTCACAGAACTAAGACTTGATTAAAGTCCCAAAAAGATATTTGCACAAAGACCAGCTAAAAATTGAGAGAAATTTTAGAAACTTTAGTGTAAACTACTTAAAAATGAATTACAATTACAATTTCTTCGTACTATTTGTAGTGGAAGCTTTAAGTTAAGCAGTCAGTGAATACCCCCGGGATATACATTAAGAAAACTATGCCTAACTTTAAACGATTAAGAAAGGAAACACAATAGTGCAACTTAGCCCCATAGTGCACAGTTAGCTTCAAGAAGAAATTAGACAGACGAGAAGTGGTTTGAAAAAATCTCCCCCAAACACAAAAACCAATCTAAACAGCCGAATTGATGACGGCTGTGCTGTTAATGCTAGTTGTTGGTCCAAACGCCGATGCAGCTGATGTGCTCGCTGTTGCTGTTATGCTAACAGCAGCCGCTGTTGCCGTTGTTCCACCATCCGGATAGCCGCCCGATGCAGGTGCCGGCGACAGCGACATTGTCGATGAAGACGGTGATGAGCAATCGCTTTGAACGCTCATCGTTGGTGAAGCGGCAACCAAATTGCTGCTGCTGCTCGTATTGCTTATGGTCAGAGGGAATTGCGACGGTGTCCCAGTGGGAGTGTGTGGCGACAGGGGCGTTAGCACGGAAGACGTTGATGACGATGGACTGCCGATGCTGTTCGATGTGATGGCTATAGTTACAGCTGCTGATGTGCTGCTGCTGCTGCTAATATTATTGTTTGTTATGGAAGGCGTGGCTGGTGTTGATGTGGCAATAGCTGAACTGGCGGTCGATTGAGACGCTGTTGTCGATGGCGGCGATTGCTGTTGATTGGAATTGCTGCCGGTGGCCGCAGCGGCTGCAGCAGTTGCACGTTCACGCTCACGATCGCGTTGCGGTCGGAAGGCTTCGCGCAATGCTTCCACACGATTCTCGTTGGGTCCCCAGCGTGCATAACCGGCACTATTCTGCAGCCAAACGACTTGAGTGCCTTGCATGCATTTTATCAGCACCTCAGATCTAATGAGATAAATTCAAAATCTTATTTAAAAAGCTCTTGTTAAATTCAATTTACTACTTACTTCTGCAGCATATGCTGGTAGCCATGTCTGTATTCATGCGCCATGCCCAGCACTACCATGGAGCGACGCTTGTACATGCTCTCCTCCAACTTCGATATGCTCTTCCACTCCGGCAGAAACACAATGAAGCTAAACAAGAATATATAATTATAAAGTTTGAGATTCTTGCACATTGATATTTACCTTAGTGGTTCCATGGAATCCGTGAGAAGTTTATCAATGTGCACTAAACAGGCATCCATTAGTTCCTCGCATTGTGGCGGATTTACTTGGAAAGAGCCGGAAACAGGCTTAAAGCCCAGAAATGGCCTGCAGGCAAAAAGGAGAAAAATGTTAGCATTGCTATAATATAGAGTATTTATCGCTACTACTCACCCTCTGGAACCAAAGTAAGCATCCGTGTCTGCAAATGCTGAGCAATATTGCCGAAAATAGGAATTAAATGGCGACGCAAAGCATTCAAAGCTAACACCAAAATGCCGATGAAGGCACTCAAAAGCGGGCACTGGCAACGATGCCTGGGTGAGCTCAGCCTCTTGCGATGAATTGAGAGCATTTCCCAAGAATGTCTGATAGCGCTTGAGCAGACACCAGACACGACCAATAAACAAATCAAATTTCTTGTCATCAAAGCAATTGTGACGATAGAGCTGTTCCAGTTTCTGTAGATAGGTGAGATTGATATACTGAGCATCCGGTTGATTGATTGAAGCGTGCGTGTATTTAATGATCATATGATCGCGATCTTGTAGATATTCGATGGCCGGCATTCGCGGTGAGGGTACAGCAAACTGTATGGGATAGCACCACACCTTCTTCAGGTGCGGCGGTGGCGGTGGCGGCGTTGGCTCCGGTATACCATGATCCTTGAGCAGCTGCAAATGACGATCTCGAATTTTTCGCGCATGCTCCGCCGACAGATGATAGATTTTGACGCACAGCGTTTCCACCGAACTTTTAACGGTCTCCACCAAATGCGGTTCACATTGTCGCTTAAGATGCGCTAAACGGTCCTGGAAGTCCTCGTAGCTGGCGCCCACTGTGCGACGCAGCCATTGAAATGTATCCTCTACATTCCATTTGACCACTTTCTTGGACTCTGCTGGCGCCGACCGCGACTCAATGATTTGTTTGGCAGCCTCCGCATATCGTGAGAGCTGTTTACGTGCATCGCCCGTAAACTTGGGCTTAACAATTTTAATGGGTATATCGTTCATGATCTCACGATACATGGAGCTGGAGATCTCCGGCAGGCAGTTGCTGGGCAGCAATGGATCGCAGCCGGTATCAATGACCTTGCGCTCCATAAGCCACCGATTGAAAGAGTCGCGCGGCGCTTTAATGTTCTCTCTGCGCATGCATAAATCCTCATAGGTCTTAATTAATTTCATGCAGGAGGCGGCGCGTAATGCTTCGATCTCCGGATGTGGCTGTGGCAGTAACGTGGGTGGCCGTTCAACAATCACTGCATTGGTGCATACCTCCAGATCCCACGGGCCGGCAAGCACAAACTTTTTCATTGGCGGTCCACCACCATGTTGACCCATGTGCTGCTGCTGCTGTTGGTGATGCGTGTGCGAGTGCGGATGTATGTGCATGTCATCCGAGGGCCGGCGCTTTAAATGATGATGCGGATGTTGTTGCTGGTGCGGAGTCATGGGCGTTGGGCCACCAACGCCACCACTACCAGCATGGCATATACCCAATGGATCTGTGAGCGGATCAAAGGGACGCGCACCTGGCATCTCCCACAGTGATTCGCCGGTCACCTTGTTCCAATAATACGGTCGATTCTCTCGCTTTGACCAAAACTTGCGCCAGCCCTGATTAACCAGTTCGGCAGTGAGTTCCTCGCCATAGCCGCCTGGTCCTAATGTTGGTGGACCCTGTGGCGTATGCGCCATTGCCTCCAGCGTGGGCGGGGCATGGTTTGATTTTGTTGGCGTAGATGGCGATGAGCAGCTGGCTACTGGTGAGCTACCCGCGCTCATCATATGACCAGCAGATTCTCCGCTGCTTATTCCGGCTGCTCCCGTTGTTGTTGTTGTTGTCGTAACTGTTGTTGTTGCCACTGCTGTTGTTGATGATGATGATGATGTTGGCGACGGCGTCATGTTGTTGGATGCACTCGCCGTAAGTTGATCCCAGGCACTTTGGGCACTAGTGGTTGCTTGCATCATGGGACTCACTGTTCCAGTGGAGGAGATCACCGATGGCGGCACTGTTCCCAGCGTTCCCAAATTGTGCATATTACTATTGTTGTTGGCTGCCATTTGAGGAGCTCTGCAGAGCAGTTCGTGTAAATAAAAAACAAAAACGCACACACACTTATTCATTAGTAACAGTTCTTGTTGTTTACGTTTTTCAAAAGAGAGACAGTGAGAGCGCGAGAAAAAGAAAGAGCGCACACGTGAGAGACCGGCAAGTCTGGCAAGCATTGAAATAGTTCTGTTCCAGCTTAACGGCAAGTAGTCGGCAAGAAACACTCAGCGAGACAGCAACGCAAGCCGGAGAGTACGCGTAAGTGGCCGTAACGAAAGGATCGTCATCAGTGTGACGCATAATTGTTGACGTTTTTATACATATAAATATGTCATTATTAAAAAGCAATGCCCCTCCTCCTGATAGCCCCGCATTTATAACTCCCACAAGACGGGAGCTTTTACTCTGACTGAGAGTGGCGCGCATGTGTTTTGCACTCGAAGAGAGTGAGAGAGCGGTAGCGAGAGCCGCAATGGCCAGCACGAATGAGAAATCAAAACAAATTGCAAAGAATAGAGATTTTCTGCCTGCTTGTGTATATGTTTTGACGAGCGTGTACCTAGCGTATGCGCACCGTACAAATAAAAATATACAAAAATTATTTGCAGGCAACTTTGTTGGTGCAATCCACACACACACATACACTCGCACACACTAATAACGATTGCATTACTTGCCATAAACAATTGCAATGGCTTCAAACGACAAAAAAAAACACTAACAACATGCATGAGCTTCTCTCTTGATTCATGTCTACGTCACGTCAGCCACAGAAATAATGGCGCGCTTTTTACATCAAGACACACAAGACACTTATTATAACTAAATAGATAATTTTCAAAAAAATAATAAATTATTTTTCATTTTGGTTAGCGCATCGTTACATTTGGACGCGCGGGCATGAAATTGTGGCATTATTCGTTAATATGCTTTTATAAACATTGCGAATGCACCGAAAATTTCTCTACACTTTCTTTTCAACCACATCAATATAAACTACGCCTTGCTGCTGCTGTTTCGTATGGTCATATTTCAAACGCGTTTATTTGCCACTAAACTCACCTATTTTCAACTATTCTATTATACAAAACAAGTACAACGTGTTTTCAAACATTTATAACGTATGTACGTAATTATTTGATGCGATTTATTTATGTTTTATAAATAAATTCCTGAAAAACTCTTCTTTCAGAAGTACTTCACCAGCTAAGTGTGACCAAACGCAAGAACTGCTGGCATAAATGATGTAAAAGGCAGTACCAATCGAACTTTGTTATCGAATAATCTTTTATGAAAGAAGTTATAGTACAAATGATTAGTGGAATTATTGTAAATGTGCATAAGCTTTTAAACTTTTGTAAAAAAAACTACAAGTACATTTGTATTTAAGTGTAAAAAATGTTGCCTGTGAAATAATCGATAGTTTGTCCGGTGGAATGGTTGGTACAAATGTACCAAATTAATTAGCAAACCTATTAAACGATGGACCGATATTTTTGATTTTGAATTTTATTCAATCTCAGGATGGATGGAGTTACGGAATGTTTATAAATAATAATACATATATATTTTTTCACTAATTTGTTGCCTGCAATTTAAGGCAAATTTCTACACTGATATTAAGATCCGGCTTAAATCTGTTTATCAAGCGCAGCAAATTCAACTTTTTTGCTTTGGAATTGTTCGATTCCAGCTCATATAAAGTTGACAAATTCACTAGCAAACTCTCATTCAATGACTTTTGCGGATGCATATTAATTGCACGCTCATATAAGTTGATCGCATCCTTCAGTTTGCCAGCATACAGCAAGCACACACCCATATTGTTTAGTATCATCGTATTTCCCGAGTCCAAATGCAGCGCCTTTTGGAATATTAGATAAGCCTCTGGAAAATCATTTTTGGCCACAGCAATAAGGCCCTTGTCCACCAGATCTCGTAAATCAGCCGTCGTATTACTATAAAAGAGCGAATTGTGTTAGTTTTTAATATTGATATCAATACGCAAAATCACAACTCTCACATTTCACGCAGTCGACGCGAGACGGCTATCTTTTGTTCGGCCCCAAAAATATCGCCAATTTGTAGATAAATGCGTCCCCAAGCTGAATACAGTGAACGCTGCTCCTCTTTGCTAAGGGTAGTACGTGTTAAAAGCATTCCACCCATTATATCATCAATCATGCTAAACTTCTTCATCTGAAAGAAAAGATACAAATTAATAAATGATATAATTAACATTCTGTTACTTACAATTAAAGCGCAGTTTATAATTGATTGCAGTATGCGCTCAGCTCGTCGCTGCCAAAAGTCAGCAGCTGATGTATTCTTTAATCTTTCATAGTGTGCCTTGATATCGTTGCTGATCACATGCAGCTCGGAGAGGCGATCCAGCGCCAAATGCGGTTTACCCAGATAAATGGGTAGTTCAGCTAAAAGCAGACGAAACGAGAAACACGCAATGGAACCCTGTTTATCCTTATACATTTCCGGATAGAACTCATAGAATACATCAGGACCATTTAATTGATCAAAGGGCTCAGCTTCCGCCTGCAACAGTTCATATTCCCCCAGTTTGGCTAGCAAGGCGAGACGTGTGAACCACAATTGCAACGAATGCGGTGAATGCTTAGCTGGCTGACCAGCACGTCCATACCCTTGGCCATAGATGGTCAACAGTCTGCCCGTAAGATTTACAGCGGCACGAAAGCAGCCGGCATTGATTAGCATCCGTATGCCACGCTCATCTTGCGTTACATCCTCGACACTAAGAATTTTGCGCTGCTTCAATTCAGTTTCGTCTAAATGTTGAGTCACAGCAATGGCTATTGGGTCGGGCTACCAATCAAAGTTTTAGGTTGAGCTTAATGTGTGTTTAATGTTTTTTATTTACCAAATCGTTGGCTATATGCAGGCCTGGCATAATCAAATGTGTTGCCTGCTTGCCCTGCTCGTTGGGCGTGGGAAGCTGCCAGAGATTTCTCACATCGTCGGTGACTTTTATTGGTTCATCAGCTTCGGCAGTTTCCACATACTCAGGTGGCTGGAATGAACCTGTAAATGTGCTGGCCAACATATTGGTACTATGTTTTCCAGTTGCGTTTGTTGGCTGTATTTCGTTTGGTTTTGATTTATTTGTTGTCAGCTCATCAAAAAAACTGGGCGGATCGTTGGCGAAGTATTCGCTTAAGCGACCGTTTGGGTTGTTTGTCATTCCGTTTTTAATGCGTTTATGATTTTTTCTGTCGCTTTGCACTTGCCAAATAATCGATAATAGAAATAAAATAAATCGATTTATTGTAAAGTTTACTAAAAAAAAACGAATAAAATATATTTGTAGAAAAATATATGTATTTTCTAATTTTTTTCATTCATTTTTATTTATTTATTTTAAATTAAAAGGACAGTTATTTATTTAAAACAATTGTTAAATGATCGAATTATCGAATACAAAATTTCAATGTTTCGGTATTATCGTTAACGAAGAAGAAGACAACCGGGTTTGTTGTCAAAGAAAAGGTGAATTTCTTCTAAACCTCTTCGAATTATTAAATATTTTTCTGTTTAAAGAATGTTGATAGAAGGCAAACTTCCCATCCGTATATCCAATATATGTGCTGTAATAAATGTTAGGCATCGATTAAATCAACCAAAACCATCATAATGAAGATTACGGACCTTAACATTGACTGCCTTTTGCGAATATTTAAATATTGTACAGAATCCGAGCTTGTCATATTATGCCAAGCTAATAAATATCTGGCTACCGTCATCGAACAAAACATTTTCTATGCCATGACAAAGGATCTGCTGCTATGCGGACACAGGAACAGACCATGTGTCGAACAGAGGCAAGTAAATAGTCACAAAAGTCACGTGTTGTTCATCGAATAAGGTTTTTGGTTTTTAGGAATTCAACGCAGTTAACATACTACCGACGATTACAAGTGGCGCGAAATTGGCTAAAAGGTGCCTATGTAGAACGACATTATTACCACCATGCACAGATGTTCGCCTCTAAATTGTGCCTTGACTCAGACGCTTTGTACATTACGCATACGAATTATTTACGTAAATACAGGAGAACCGGTCCCGAGGCACTGCAGCGTCGCTACGAAGAGGAAATCAGCACACCCACAATATCTGATATCTCCGATTTCGTGAAGAAGCGAGACACTATCTTCGCGGGTCGTGTCTGTGGCACCTGCTTTATTAGCGATGCAGATGGCATCACCGAGCAGTCAATGCATCGTGCCAGAGAATATTTGTTCTGTGTGGACTTTGTGGATGATGTCTTCGCTAGTAGCACCGACACGTGCTGTAAGCTGTGGAAACGTTCCAAAGAATTTGGGCTGACCCATTTGGATCTGTTTATGCAGCTGCCACACTCTTTTAAGGCGATGAAGATCAGCAAAGATTCCCAGTGGCTTTATGGAGGTCTGTACACTGATAAAGGACGCCGAGCTTTGCGCGCCATTCATGTGGAAAGGTAAGTCAATGGGTGTATAATTTTGATTTTGTTTCCTGTAAGATCTGTTCCACAGTGGCGAGGAGCTTGTTCTCAACTCTAACAGCATTTCCATATATGATCTAAAACTGAAGGATGATCACGTTTTGTTCACTGCCAACTTTGATACAACATTCCGCATGTTCGATCGCCGCACTGATCGCGATGTCTCCATTTGGGAGGATCCTTTCGACTCGTCGATATACTGCCTGGAGTACGATGGACTGTATGGAGTACTGTGCGGTGCAAAGCAACACAGTCGAGTTAATCTGTACGACATTCGCGTGCCCAGCAAGTACATACAATTGTACTTTCCGGGACGTACGCGTCAGTCCTACAAAAGCTCGCCTGTTTATAGCCTTGCCTGTGATAGCCAATATATGTTTATCGCAACTGATCACAATCTGAGAGTATTCGACTTTACAACCAGCTATAGTGCGCAAAGGGACTATAGCGAATTCTACGAACTTCAAAGATGAAACGAAATAAAGTCGTTTAAGAAAGAATGTGATCAGATTGCCAAAATAGATTTAATTCGTTATTTTGTTTTGTATTGGTGAGCTGTGTGATTTTAAATGCATAAAAAAGCCGATCGATTCAAACATTACGTTTTATTCATAAATTACGATATTACTTTAGGACCAGCATTATATTATTTGTTCTTATACCCATGTTGAGTAAGATACTATAAGTATGTAAATTTGTTTCAAATCAAAATCGAATTATTTCGATTAACAAATTGTATTGACCATTATTATTATTGACAAAGCGGTCGATAAGGTAAAATCTTAAAATAATAGACCATTAACTTATGCTAAACAAAGAAAACCTTAGAAGATCCACGGAAATCATACATTTGTTACAAAAACAATGTTTAAGGTAAAAACTTATATAAGTAAAGGTGCATATATTTCAAATGGGGATATTTTACCATTTGTATTTTATGCGGTTAATTTTGTTGTTTTGTGTGCAATATTTGAACAGCCGAGCAGCCACAAAATATAAGCTTCCCTGAAAATATGTACATTTTTCTATGGTACACAAATCCATATTACATTTAGATATTAGATTTAGAAATTACAATCGCGCCAAAACACACGGCCATTTAATGCTTTGAAGTATTAGTAATACGTTTTTTTTTAACCTATGTGTGCTTACATTATTGGAAAACAAATATATAATTAGAGCTACCAGAATCCAATAATAAACAACTGTAATGTGCTGACATTTGGCATTAAGTTGTGTTGTGTTGCGTTGTATTGCAAGTAAATAACAATAATTTAGCATGCATCAAAAGCCTTAATATTGTTGCGTTTCAACAGGCACTTAATCCATTTCTTTCTATCTTTTTGTTTTTTCATTTTAATTCCATGCATTTACATATTTGTGCATCCTCTACAAGTAAAAACTTAATCCAAAAGAAAAATGTAATGTAAATTAGCGAGAAAATGCACCCCATACATCTAATAGTTTTCAATCCATTTGTTGGCTTCGTTCCGTTCCCGATGCATTACGTATTCCCGTATTATGATGATACAGATGATATTCACGACTATCTGGTTGTGGTATTTGTGTTATCATTTGGCTTATCCGCTTCGGTTGGGCATTCTGTGGACGGTTCCGTTGCAGTGCTTAGTTGCGCTGTGACTATTTCAGCGTCGGGTTGTTGTGGATGGTCGAGGCTCTCGCTGAGAGCAGCTGCCAGTTCGCCATTAAACTGCAATAGGCAGCCCAAGGCGCCAAAGTAGCCTTCATGCTCCAGGAACAAACCCTTCATTGTGCCATTTGACCAGAACTCCATAGCGTACGCAAGCAATTTCATTGAAATGGGATTCACACGTAAAAAGTTCCCCACAAAGACGACCTGAACGTAATATGAGGTTAATGTGGTAAGCCACAGCTTTTAAAAATGCCTAACTTACCCTGTCGATCTTTTCATTTAGTGCGCACATTCGCGCTATTGAGCCAATATTGTTGGTAATTGTGACAAGTGTTGCGTTTGCCAAATCCTCTCTGGATACCGAACAGCGTTTGTCATCTATGTGCATCTGACCAAAGCTTTAACGAAGTGAAAGACATGTTACATATAATAATACAATTGAATGTATGTCCTGCATACCTGGACGCCACCAAATCGCCGGGCAAACCAAACCGATTGTAGTCACCACCATAGATGTCCTTAACCAGTTTGTCCACTTTGCGATTATCACCCTTTGTGGCCAATTGAATTGCCTCTTCAAACGTTGTGCAACCGGTGAGGAGGCAACACAAACCAAGGAATGTCCCACCGCCCAAACTTTAGATAAATTAAACAGCAAACGTTAGTTATTCATATTATGAATAAGGCTCAGATCACTTACCTGGTACCGGAAATGCGTTTATAGTTATCCGGCCCGTAAACGGCCAATATGGATACACCAGAGCCGACATTTACCAGTATAAAGGGAAATGGTTGCGAAAAGTTGAAGGCACGTTTCTCGCTCTTCCTGCAAATATCATCAAATATAATCAAAGAGTAATGCTAATGTGTATTGGGACTTACAATATTTCTCTTGCATTCTCATAGTAATAGCATTCCGTAACATTGTGCATATCGGCAAAGAGTATGCCCTTTATTAGCGTGTCCAGCTCGTCGAACTTGGCCAGCTTCATGTTCACTTGATCACGAAAGTCCTTCTCAAACTTAAACGCACCACCACCGGTGGCACACACAGTGGTCACCAGCTCCGCCATGCCCTTTTGTTTGGCCAGTGAGAGAAAGTTACCCATATCTGTTGTCTGGAAGCGTATAAAGTGCAGAGATCCTCGTCGCTTCCTGATCTCAACATTATCCATCTAAAAATTGAAGACAAGATATATTAAATTTACTTTTTATTATTGATTTGTGTTAACATAAGTTAACACAGTTAATTCCCACATTAAGAAAAATATAAAAATGTCTGGATATTTGTTATTATATATATATTATATATAATCTGAATGAACTGACTAATTAAATAAGTGATCGAATAGCGGCTGCATATACTTTTTTATAATATAATTTC
Source organism: Scaptomyza parva (assembly GCA_035044645.1). Classification (NCBI taxonomy): domain Eukaryota; kingdom Metazoa; phylum Arthropoda; class Insecta; order Diptera; family Drosophilidae; genus Scaptomyza; species Scaptomyza parva. Next base: position 1,397,402 of record JAWNNT010000142.1, on the reverse strand, counting down.
AGAAATCAATTACACGGGGTGGAAAACTTTTGAAATCTGTTTGTTTTTTCATTTAAATTAATTCTAGACGGTTTGCTTGTATGCATATAAAATTCAAGAACATGCAAACAATCAATACAATCGTACTTCGAGGAAGTTTAAATATGTTTACAGATTATTAAAAATTTAATTTTCATGGTAAATTTGAAGTAATGAATGCAATTCAATTCATTTCAAAAGTGTTTTCGTTTTGTATTACATAAGCGCACGTGAAAAATAGCCAAAGTTTCCAGACACATTCTTGTAGACAAGGTGTGAACGTAATTAGCGACGTAAATATGTGCCGATAACCATTTAAAAATATAAATAAAGCAAAGCGCACACAACAGGAAGTCAAAAGTCAATGAATGCTCTATGTAAACTTGTTGTCAACGGCGACGTATACATTTCAAGTTCCTGACAGCGTTGCCAATTTAGCCTTTTTCTCGCTAATGCTCAAGAGCAATATGAGATTTCTTATTTTCTGGAGGCAAAGGTCAGTGGTGTTAAAGTTTTATTTTAGGGTTCAGATTGTATAAATGCAATCCATACATCGTTAGCATAGATAAATAAGTAATTAATCTTTTTTTGTTATTTATTTCGCTCCTTTACTTTGTGAACCGTATTTAATGAGTTTTAATTGATCATGCAATGAAATTGCAAAATTAAATTGTTTGAGAAAAATGAATTAAAATAATAAAGCTGATGTAAAAATAAAAAAACCGGGTTTTTAGACAGTTAAGTTTGGGCAATTTAATTGCATGCGTTTGAGTTGTCGCAAGCGATAAATGTCATTTTGAGGTTGCTGTGTTGGCTGCTGCAGTTCATCATCGCTATCATCGCCAGCGGGCAGTAGAAGACGCGGACGTACGGCCGTGCAGGTGCTTGTGTCTACAATCCAGTGCACCGATTTGGCCAAATCAAACATCTTTACTGTGAGATCATTGTCGCCATTTGGCTGTGGTGCTGTCTCTGGCAGATTGAGACGCATAAAGATGTCAATGAGCAGCTCCACGCTGGCAAATGGTCCGCGAAAGCAGTTAGGCGGCGGTAGGGCGGCACAGAGAACAGCCAAGGCGGGCGGCTGCGGAAAGATGCCGCCAGCAAGCGGATGAGCGCCCGGAAGAGCGTTAGAACACGGCTTGTATGGTATCATTTGAGAGAAATCTGGTCGCGGGAGTGGGTCCGCTGGCCTAACACCTTCCTCAGCCACGTCACTGGGCGCCTTCTTCAAAATTATGCCCAAGTTCTCTGCATACCCAATGGACTTGAGCATGGTACTAGTGCATGGATACATGTCGAGGAACTTATAGCGATCCACTAGCTGAGCCGTTTCCTTGTCCTCATACTCCTTTAGTTTTTCCAATACAGCGCTACGTCTGCGCTGCACCTTGAGAATACTGCACATGTCGCCAATGTTTGACTCGAACTCAAGGAAACGATTCCATATTGCGACGCTCAACTGTGGCGATAGGTAACTTGAACCCAGGATTCGCTCAAAGAGCACCCGTGTGTTGTTGTCCTCATTCAAGTGCGAAAGGTAATCAATATAGCATATGATATAGTCGGGATTGCCGCTATAACGCTCAAGACCCAGCTCAAAGATACGAAAGGCAACCTCCTTGTCCTTGGAACAATAGTACTCCATTAGAGCGGCAGCCACAAAGATTTGGTAGGTGGAGCGTACATCCCTGCGAGCCCTCTTGAATATGGCACGCGCGGATTTTATGCCCTCAGTGCGACGGGCAAACTTCATGTACTGCACATAAACGAGAGTAGGATCAATGTCTGGGAGTGTGAGCAGCTTATTGTACATGTTGTGGACCTTGTCGTACTTAAGTCGAACCTCCTCGAAGTCTGCATAGATAAAATGTAGCAGTGCATTGCGATGCAGTACGCCATTAATGGAACGTTCCAGAATATTGGCACATTCATCGTAGAAGATTTTCGCCGTTTGCACACAGCCCTTCTCGGCATGAGCACGAGCACTGGTGTCCAGATATTGGGATGCCTGATGCCACACAGCCGGATGATGGTTGAGCACCAGCAAGCATTGCTCTATGGCAAACATGACGCGTCGTGTGACCAGCGCCGTATCCTCAGTGCACAAGGGGTTGGATTTTTCATAGTTAATGAAACGCTTCCACAGCTCTATTTGTTTAGTTTCCTCTCTGGTCAGCGTTGGGGGCACAGCGGGCAGATTGCGGTTAAGGCCCTTTGTCAGAGTTATCAAGTCCTTGGTCACGCGACGTGCATTCATATGATCCTTGGAACGATCCAGACTCACTTTCTCCGATATTATGGGATTCATGTTTTGCTCAAAAAGAATATAATCCTTCCAGAGCAGCTCAACACCGGAAATGGGCATGACAATTGCCTTCTGGAAAATGCGACGAATGGCGGTTATCTTTTGATTCTCCGCATAGTTGCCAATGGCCTCAACGCTGCGCAGGAAAGAAATGTAATCTTGCCAAATGCTAAACGAATGCACATCCATGCCAATCTTCTCGAGCGCAAAGTCATATGCCTGCGCCATCTTCTCCTTGTGTGAGCTCAGTCCAGATTTCACTTCCTTCACATAGGTCAAATACAGCTTCCACAACTCCAGATTAAGAATTTTGACCAGACAACGTTGAAATAGAGTTTCGACACGCTCATAGTAGCCACCACGAATCTCCATTTCAATATATAGCTTCCAGCAGCGAGCCGTGGTGGGAAACACATTCACCATTGACTCGTAGAAGCTACGGACTTCGTGAATGGGACGCGTTTGTGCCTCGCGCAACATCATCAACCACGACTCCGTGTCGTAGGGACGCATCTCGACCAGCTGTTGGGCGCGCACCAAACGCTCCATGCCCCATTCAATGTCAATTTTAATTAGATCCTTCACCGATGTCATTGTGCCTGCTTACTTTCTATATAGTTTTTTATCTTTTTTATGCAAAATTACATACAGGAGTTGTGAAAACTTGTGAAATATTAACTGTCAATCTTGTACTAATTATCGTATTGCAATCGATAGCACGATAACAATAAGATCGGTCCGTCCTTTGGATTTGAAAGTTAAGTTGGGCGCGGTACGTAACGTCGTAACTTCATTACGATATAAAGTACATTTAACCACGTAAGCTCCGTGAGTAAAGTATGTTTGCAATTTTACAATAGGCTCACACAGCCAACCTTCAATGTCAACAAATCCTTTCTTTCAAACTTCACTAATCCACAATAATGACAAAAACTGACACTAGGGAAATACCTTAATGTAAATGTAATAAGTAGCATTATAATGAGCTTGGACACGACAAATGTCGCTTGGTTCACGGTCAGTCCAAGCATTTACCCATACGATACGTCAGCTGGTTTTTTATTTCATTAGGCATTTGCAAAATCAGCTAGCGAATCACTCGACCTGCCTATGATCTCCACATGGCTGGCCGAGCAAAACGTAAATTCCGGCCGATAACGGGTCAGGAGATAATGATAACGCTAAGCGCTAATACAAAACGATTTCAGTACGTAATCGCCATTGATTGAAAATAAACATGTATGCATGCATGGAATAAAACAAATGACGCCATGCAAAACAAATCAAAAATTCAGTTACATATTTCTGATTTGCGATTACAAATTAGGAATGATTTAGTATTGAATGTGTTGGAGCTTACCTGCAAGTGCGTGTCTCGGTGTCCGGTTTTGCCATATGCCGAATTTTTGGTCAGATATCGTCGTATATTACGCAATATACCCGCCTCGCAATCCTGCTCATCAGGCGTTATATCCTTTGGCTCAAAGTATACCAATTTTGTGAGTGTTCCACCGATATCCATGCCAAACCATGGCATCGCTGTAATTACATAAAGCGATAAATCATATTACAGTATTATGGTTCAGGATTGAAACTTTTAAATATTTTTATCAACATGTTGTACCCACACACATACACATGGCAATTCCATCGTTTTGTCACCACATAGCACCTCCTAATTACCAATACACTATTAAGTGTAGCTTTGCGCGGGTGCATTTTAATTTACATTCTGATTTGGCCGAAAAGTAAGTAAGTATAACTACATATTTTGTATCTAGTATAATTTGGATTGCATATTGTGCCAAAAATGTTTTGTTTAAAATCTAGAAGTTCATACATGTTTAAAGTGTTGAAGTATTTAAAAGTCTCATTCGAATATATTCACTTTTTGATATCCAAACTAGGCAAATAATTGTATATCTTAAGTTATATTTGAGATGTCAAAGATTATTTCAATTCAAATTTGATTTAATAATAACTCTTTTTTTACAATAATAACGGTTACATCCACTTGCTGTTGAGTGTTTTTTTACGTATTGGTTGGTTATTGCTCACTCCATATATGTTTATTGAACACATGTACCTATAAATATTGCACGAGCACATACCGCTTTTAATGATCAGATCAAAGATCGAGGTAAAATCCAGTAATTCAGTCATAGTAGCTAAAAGTTAATGCATTAGCCAATATTCACTATTTGATTTCACGTTTGTAATGGATATGATTATAGCGTGCAAATAAAGAGCAGAAACATTTTGTATAATTTCAAACTGGGTAAGCGCACAATACAACACGTTATTAACTTCGACGGGCAACTGTTTGATTATATATTATTATGTGTTGGATGCATACGGGCCAAATCTAACTGCCAAAACATGTGCGACGATACTCAAAACTGAGATAGAGTGAAAAAGAAGGAGAGAGAGAGGGAGAGCGATACTTGTTGCTTATCTACCCCTTATACTTGCTTTTATCGCTAGTTAAAATTTTCTTAAATGACCGCTGGTCTGTGAATTGGTTACACTAAGCATTGCCGAGTCATATAATTAACCATACCGATATCTAATCAGAATTTATACTTAAACTTACATACATCAAAAAACGACCTAAAAATAACTAAATTGCTTTCATCTAATAGTTAAATAAAACCAAGTCGCCTTTTTTTTACTCAACTATAACAGCTGTTAAATTTAAAGAGCGGAGAGAAGCTTTCATTTATCTAGCACCGTGGTACAAATGTACCAAAAAGTGTACATTTTAGTTGGTACATGGGAAAGTCATAATTTTGTGCCTGGTTCCTGGAATGCCAATCTTAAAATACAGGTCATACACAATTTTATATTAGATTGGAGTGGGAGTGACAGCTTGTACACACAAAGATTGGTAAACTTTCTTATTACATTGGGTACATATAAATGAGGTACAAAATTCGTTCAAGTTTCAACTGTTATCTTATGAGCATTTTGTTTAAAATTCAGTAGTAAAGAGCGACAAAGCACTGCCGTTTATTTCTCCATTATCATCTTAACGAATGCAAGGTTGCCACATTGTGAAAGTTTTGTGGCATATATATTAAAGACCACCAACTAGATTTTATTAGCAAATTCTTTCAAGATTCGCAAATTTATATCAGTGTTCAACATTGGTATTTATTTTGTTGTATATTAAATTAAATTGGTAAGAAATTATGATTTTATAAATTTTAAACTAGAATTAAAACATTTATGTTCGTTTAAGTTATCTGCTGTCGGTCTTATCACTTTGGGTACAGGCACAAATATAAGTCCGAACAGATGATTTTTATTTGTTGTTTTTGTATAAAGATTTCTTTTCGACTTTGGATGGCGCACTACTTACACATCAAATCATCAATGTTCGGGATGCGTTTGTTGGACTCAATCAGTTGTGATTGATTGTTTGTTTCTTCGTCCACCATTGTCGACAGTTTTAGATGCCCGTCAATGATATTGTTGTTATGGTTGCCGCTGTTGTTGTCGTTGTTTCTGAATGTGTTGTTGACGGATTTGCTTTTGTTACCGACTCCAATGGCGGCTCGCCACGAAGCGCGCCATGAATTACGTTTAGTGGAGATCATTTGGGTAGTTGGTAGACTGGACGTTGTTGTTGTTGTTGTTGCTGTTGTTGTTGATTTTTTGTCGTTATGTAATTTGAATATTTTCAAGTTGAACGAATATTTAGAGTCGCGCGCGGGCACTTTCATTTTAAAAATGATTTGAATACCTTTAACAAATTATCGCTGATCACTAAGCATGGAGCATAATTAAAGTAGTAGTAGGAATAGTTGTTTTACCAGACGTCGTATTATTAACTACTTATTTGTATTTACATGACTAACTGTTACAGTAAGTGATCTTCAAAACGATCAGCTTTACTTCACTGTTGTCGTTTTGAGTAGAAGAAAACACGAAACGCGTCGGGAATGGAATGGGGCGCAATCCGTTTGACCGACCGCTCGAAGGCGTGAAACGTGTTTGAATGAAATTTCATTGTCACTTCGTTAAAAACGATGCGGCAACGCCGACAGCAGTAGCTACAGCAACAGCCGAGCGCCGACGTCACAATCGTCGCGCTTGCACAAAAAGAAAAAAAACACTCACACATACAGACGTAAGTCCGTGTTAAGTTTGTACACACATGCATAAGTATATTAATGAGGAGACATCGTAAAGTTAAAGCAAAAGCCGAACTTGAGCATTGCGAAAGCAAATTTCAAATAAAACAAAACTCAACGACCAAAGGTGAACTTTACTGTGACCAACAAATCCAAACAATTTACCCTTGACATGAGCTTGAGTTAACTAAACACAAATCTATAGTTAAGTTAAATACATATGTGAGTATAGTTGGTAGCAAAAGCATCCCAAGCCTAGCGGCTCTAATTGCCAATAAACTATTATTTTAGACCAAGTGTTCTGTTGCTTTTCCCGCGCGCCATACAGTGTATGTATGTATATATGAACCTGTAAAGCTTTAGCTCCAAAGGTACTTCATAAAACTCATATGTATATGTACTTAAGCCGAAGAATGAACGGGCAAAACCAAAGAAAGAGCACAACTGAAAAAAAAGTGGCGCTTGAAACAGAAACGTTAACGCAAGCTTTTAAGATTGTTGTGCATCTAGAAGTGGGACACAAAGAAATGGAAAAAAAAACTTGACCCGTATCTGAACACAAATGACTTAGTTTAACTATTTTTTGTAAAACTGAAAACTGTATTTTTTGTGTCTGCTCTTATCGACATTTATTTTGAATTGTAATCATGAATGAATGAAACAAACAAACAAACAAACTTACCTCTGCCCAACTGGTGGCAAAAGACAATTTCATCATCTTGCATTTTTACGTTGAAACGCTAAGCACAGTTGCTTTCGATGCACTGACAGTTAAAAACCGGCAAAACGGCGCGATTTTTTTTTATCCTGATAACAAGAAGTTAAGCTTCTGAAAACGTGAATCAGCCCCAACACCAGCAGTTGTTGATTAAAAATAATATAGGAATCAATGTGATAATTAAAGGGTGTGCGCTGGAAACGAAGCGATTTCTGTTTACATTAGCAATGTTTGTATGTACGTTTAAGATGGCCCTCTATGTTTGGTATAGTGTCGGAAGAGCACGTTCCGCTTTTTCAGTTGGCATTGGCATTGGAAACAGAAGCACAGAAAATATGTTTTCGATTTGTTTACAATCTGTTTTGCCGCCTGATATATGATAACTTTTAACTTTTAACAGCAAATCGACCAAGACCGACACCGATAAATGAAGTATACTAATTGGTGAACTACGCACTTTGCAATTAAAACTTTACAACCATTACGAAAAATATCTTAATCTAGTGGCCTTGCACGTCGTCTTCTTCTTTACATTAAATCAAAACAGCTGTTCGCTTTGTTTTCTGGTCCAGACTAGAGATGTGATTATTAAACTATCGATTTGTATTCTAGTCGTAAATGCTTGCACCAAAAACACTTTCGGCCCTATCGTATGTCTCGCTTTCTATCGATAACTTTACGATCATTCATTTTAACAAAATAACAACGCAGAAATATATAAACAAAATTAAAGCAAGAAATTGAGTGGTAATGTAATAAAAGTGCTTACTTAAAAAGCTTTTTTTTAGTGTAATCTACTTGTGGCACGCATATTCAAAGTGTGTTTTGGAATGCACATTGTGCGTTTAACAAAATAATGATTTCAACGAATGATATAATGAATGCGAATTGTGAACTTACAAAATTTAACTTTCCACCTGTTTGGAAGGATAACGTCAAAATAAAACTGCTTTTTGCAAGTTTTCATCCGCGACACTTAAATGTTGAGGCCTATGACACAAAATTGGTATTCTGGATGGATCTGATAAAGAAATATTGCACATTTATGGGCAAAGGTAACATTAGTTTGCGGGAACTACAATTGCAGTTTATGCGAGGTGAACAGATTCCCGCTTGTCTAGACACAGTAATGGCTGCAATGCAGCAACAAAAACAGATCCGACTGCGTACTGAGTACGAATATGATCCGTTGAACTCCTGGAGCGGCTGGTTGGTCAACAGTTTTGTGAAACGCCCTCTATCGCGCAGTTGGCATAAACTTAAGCATAGCATTATTGCAGAGGATGCCGGAGCTGGTTCTCTTATTGAGTGGATTCACTTGGAGGTTTTACGGGTAAACTATGACTCCGGTACTCAAGTTTGGATAATAGTAATATTAAAAATCTTTTCCAAACAGAGCATTTGCAGTGAAATGGAAGAGAAGGTATTGTTAAAAAATCGTGGAAAACTGCTGCACCTTGAAGCTTTTATGTTGCTGTGCAGTTCATGTCAAATGCATATCCATGCCGACTTCTTAGATTTATGTCTTTTAAATCTTGCGGCACGTAGGCAACTGGTCCTTGAGCATACAATCGAAAGACAAACACGCCGCATACACCTTATCAAAATTCCAGGCGAGTTGTACTTCATCGCCATTAACAAAACTTTTCTAATCTATAATTTAACATAACAGCCAATGAGGATGATAGTCTGGTTATTAGTGAGGCAGATCATGCGGTGCACAATCTGGAGATGACACAAGATAATCTGTTGAAACAACTCGAAGGTCTTGAAGAGGAGATCAAAGTAAATGATGATAAGGCGCGTCAATATGTTAAGGAAAACAAACGACAATTGGCCAAAACTTATTTGCGTAAAAGGCGTTTGCTAGAAAAAAATCACGGTACAAAACATCCAAGACAACTGTAACTATGTTTTACTAACGATTATCAATTGATAGAACGACGCAGTCTTGCGCTGCACAACATAGAAACGTTACTGTCAAATGTGGATGAGGCACACCACAGCGGCGTCGTCCTAGACGCTTACAAAATCGGCACAAAGACATTGCAGAAGGTGCTCAACGATTCGGGTCTTAAGTATGACAACGTCGATGAAGTTCTGGCGGATGTTCGTGAGACTTTGGATCAGCATCGTGAAATTCAGGATGTTATGTCGAGTAACACTGCTGAGGTAGCCAGCCATGATGAGGAAGAGCTGGAATTAGAGCTTAGTAATTTGATGAGCGAAAAAGAAAAAGCGCAGCCAATGAATGTTAATAGTAACATTAGTAATAATAATAATAATAAGAAGCCTCAGATGATTATTGAGGATAAAGATTTGATTGCCATGTTGGATGATCTGGATGTTGAAGATGGCACAATCTCTCAATCTAGCTATAAATTAGAGACTGTTTAAGAGCATGGGGATTACATATATATTTGTGTTTGTTTGTTAAATAAATGGTACATGTTCTATTTTACTAAATTATTATTATTATATATTTTGTAATATCTATAATTGCTTTACTCTATTTCATTTTGTACAAAATGCGTCCTTAAGGTCATATATTTTCTTGCTTAAACGCTATGGCTAGACAAATGTTTCCCTAAATTGGAATTTAAAATTTAAATACACAAGTATAAGTATACACATGATTTGGTTTATCATACAGCTCATTAATTATTTCTGCATTTGCGAGTGCGCACAAATAATACATTAAACGTTACATACAGCCCTCATTCGTACATACTAAGTATGTACACGTACTACATATGTATGTATGTATGCATGTATATTGCACTAAAGTTAGACATATTTGAAAAATATCAGAAAAAGCAGTTTAATGAATGCTTGTATGTTCCTGGGCAGACCTTATTACATATGTCCAAAAGCAGATGCATCACCGTAAACGCCATAAACCGTTTGCCCCACGAGGATCGTTATGTGTGGATTTGGAAAAGTATCAAAATACTTAAAATTGTACAGATGAAGCAAATCAGGACGGGCAGTATCACAATAAAACGCAGTGATCTAAGAAGCAATAAAAGTATATAATTAAACTTTTAAAATTTAATATTTAACTATTTATTACAAACCTGCCATGTCCCAGGGCTGGGTGTCAGAGATTCAGATCGATTTCAGCCTCCAAGTCGATGTGATTCATTGAATTGGCCGTACTATTAAATATTTGATTCTCGGCCGTTGTGCCACTACTACTCTCACCATTGGGATTACTGGCGTTGACGACACCGTTCCTCTTTGATTTACCTAGCAGCCAGCAAGAGAACACTTTGTCCAAATATTGCATGTTAATAATTGTGATGATGGTTTGAATAGTGTGTTGCATGGGACCGATATATATTAAGCACAAATATAATCGGGTATATAACAAATACAAACCGCCAAGCACCCAAAACACTACATTTATCGAGCGCTTCCTTTTCATTTTCTCTGGAACGTTTGTATCTCAAATGGCAATAATTGAAAAAATTGCTAACAATTAATAGTACTCAGGAACAACATAAAGGCATTAGTGTTCGGATCATCAAGTAGTAGCAGGCCGATGTTTGAGTTATGTTTTTGCTAGTCTAGTGTATACATATGCATGTGTGAGTGATGCGATGATGATGACACTTACCACCCGAAAAGCAAAGGCAACCCTCGTCATCGCTTGGGAAATCCCGTCGTGAACTCTTCAGTTTAAGCTCTTTGTTTAGCTCATTCATGCAACGCTGATAGTAGTCGTAGTCCTTTAGATACCAAACTGGGGGCCATCGATGTTCCCGCAAATACTCTTGATTATCTTGATGCAGTGCTTTTAAGCCCTTGAGTGAAAACTTACAGATAACATTGTAATTGACGCACAGATACGACATACACCACTCGGCCAGCTGATGGGCATTGTGCAGCTGTTGAAAGTTTAAAGCATAATTAAATTATCATGTGGCATGTGTTGCATGTTGCTTCCAAGAAGGGACAGACCTTGACAGTTTCCAGCAACGTTAGGCAATGATCCACTGTTTCATTGGTTTCGTTTTGTGAAATTATTGTGAGATCTTCAATAACGCGACACTCAATCAGATTGATAAGACGCGGCAGGCACAAACGGTTGGCCAATTCCAGCAAATTGAGGCATTTAACCGCTGAGATGGGCGGAATTTGATCTGTGTACAAATAGCACAGCAGCTTATGGAACGTATAAATGGTAACGCCAGGAAAAACAATCTGCAAACACATACAATTAATGCCATATTCATCTTTAAAGTTCATTCACTACTTACTACATTGGAGTGCGCTTCTCGAAAATCGCCCAAAAGCATGGCACGCATAACATCACAGCGACCAACGAGAACAGCCCTATGTGCCTTTAATAAAATTCAAATAAATACTAAAGTACTTCTTATTGCAAATTGAATTATCAAACCTTCATCAGTCCATCATCTAGCTCAAAAGTTACATCGCTGAAACAACCGTCTCCAATGCAATGCCTTTCCATGCTCTCTTTTATGCGCTGCAAATTGTAAATAAGTGAAAGGCAACAAGACTTGAATTGTACTTAAATACTCACAAGACAAATGTGGGGATTAGGTTCATCACTAGGACTGTCCATAACGCTTTGTGGTCTGGAAAGTAACATGGTTAATTGCGGCAGTTCTAAAAAGTCGGCAGCTTCTCTTATTTCCTGTGCAATACAAAACATGCAATGTTAGCTTACGACATTAGAAACTAATTGTAATCAAGTTACCTGCAGATTACTGCATTCTTTGTCAATTGTGCCTGTGTAGATGAATCTGAGGCATTGGTGGAGTGCCTGGGGTGAGATAAGTTTGCTTAGAGTTACAATTGTTTGAATTGCGCTAACACCGCGCTGTGTTTCCATCTGTACTAAACGCAGACTCTGCAGTACTGGATGATGAAGATCCTTATGTAAATCGCTGGAGCGCTTAGACTCCACCAATGGCAGAGCTTGATAGCTGGATCGTCGCTTTAAATGTTCCCACATGCTGTCACATGCAAATATTAGAAAGATTTTAATACAACATCTAAAATAAATGCAGTTTAACTGTTACCGTTGTGTGCGTGATTCGTAGCGTATAAGATATTCTGTGTCATCATTAAAATCGGCTATGGTTGCTTCACCAAACGTTGAACTAACCATGCTCGATTCGCTGCTGCTGCGTCCACCCATATCGCTAAGCTCAGTGTTGAGGATACGCTGGAAAATGTTGGACGCCGCGGCAAGCATAAATCTGTGTACAGCAAACTTGGTACCGCCGACTACCAAAATGAGATCGGCATAGGCTTGCGACAGGAACATATTATAAATATCCTGACGATAGTGGCCGACCACGACGGTAACTTCTGGTGGTGGCGGTTTTGGTGGCCGGAAAGGTGCCTGCAGCAACGGCTTCTGTACCTTTTTCAGGTTCGTCATCCAGAAGCGTTGCTGTCGACGCGCAATAAGCGAAGATCGAATGGCATTTTCGAACACCTCATTAACGCCAAAGTATGTGAAGACGCTGGTCTCATAGTAGCTAACGCCCAGCTCCTTTGCAACGGCTCTCGCCTCATCCGGCATGACCAAGTCGCTCTTCAATGCGGCTCTGTTGAATATTAAATACAAATTAAACGAAGTAGTAGTGGTTGGATATATGTACATACCTAACAAAAGTCCCCTTTTCACCAAAGTAGGATAAATAGTTCTCATCGCGGTACATGTATCGCAGGTCATTTTTGCAACCGACGAGCACAACAGGCACATCGGGACAGAATCTTCTGATTTCTGGATACCACATGGCCTTGCAATTGCGCAACGAGATCGGGCTCGCAATTGAGAAGCACAAAAGCACAACATCAGATCTGTTTTCAGGAATAATCTATTGAGTGAAACTGTGCTCAAACAGGTGAAAATGTTTACTGCATTACCTGCCATACGCAAAGCGACGATCCTTATCATGATCTCCGAATGTGTCCCACAAACGCAACGACACATTGACCCCATCCACCACTTCCCAAGAACGCTCAAGAACCTGCAATGCATAATGGCATATTCATGTAATTAAAGGAATAAAATTTACTATCGACAGTTTGTCACTTGCGTCTTTATAAATGCGATACTGATCGATCGCCCACACGGTAGGCACATGTGTGGATAGCAATTGCGACAGCGAGACATGCTTGTTGCAAGCCCTTGCGCAAATCAGACGCGTCTTTCCCACGGCAGTGTCACCAACCAATACGCACTTCACCAATTCCTGATGCGGCTGCTCGTTGTCCATTGTTGGGGAATGGAACTCTGCAAACTGTACTTAAATATATATTAATTAAGCATTAATAAGTGATTAAAAATTAATGATTAATATTACAGTACAAGTTAGTTATTTTCGAAAAGCTTTGCAATAATCTTAAACATTTTGTTTTCGGTTATCTCTCGATTAAATTTCTTGCTTGTTCTTAACCGTTTACGAGATTGTGATAGGTTGGACTGCGTCCAGACACTGAGTAATGAAAGTAAAAGGAAAACAAGACAACGATCCAGCAACAACAAAGAAAAAAGACAAGCCCCATTGCGTTGTTAAAAAATACGCGCGAGAAGCTTTTTTTAGAGTCTAATTGAACTCAATTGAAACAGAAATAAAAATATCTTCAATAACATTGTGATCCAACATCGCATGTATTATACCCTATAAAAATGACAAAAACAAAGTTTGAAGGCAATACAACATAAAGCACTTTACTTTAATTATTAAATATAATGCATAGTATTGTATATGTAAACATAAGAAAGTTCATTAGAAGACATACAGATAGATGTAAATACATACATACATATGTACTGTACACACTGTGTGCTTATAGTAATTGCATCTACTCTTCTAGCATATTCCTTTGTCCTAGCTTACACACACATACATGTAAAGAAAAACATACATTAAATTGTAAAATGTGTTTTCATACATTTGATATGTACGTGTGTGTGTAAAATGATTTAAATGTGTTTTCATACTTATGTATATACTTTTACTTTCTACACAATTGTTTTTCTTTCATTTTATTTCCACACCTACGCCCTTGCTGAAATAACTACAGATTGTACTTATTTGTTTGGTCATGTAATTGCTATGAATTAAACAGGTCGCACTAATATTAATGAGCTCCTTTGAAGGTACGACCGGCACCTAAGATGCCCCATTGCTGAGCTTATTGATTTTCTCATTCCATTGTCATGCGGCGCCGCCTACAGGCCACCGAGCCTCCGACTCAGGCTCAGGTCGAAATGACAGCGTCAGCGACATTTTCATATAAAAGCATCATACTCTTGTGCATCGGGGGCAAACAATTATTTTTAGCAACGCATAAAAGTTGTAGGTTTAATGATCGATTTAACATTTCTAGTAGTTCTTTTTTCAAAGCTTTACTTATAGACATACGTACATATGCGTTTTTTCCCTAAACATTTTTAACAATTTACCGAGCGGCAGCTAAATTTAAATTATTTCCCTTCATTGAGTAAAATTATTTGTTGTTCACCTATTTCTCAATTAGCATTAATTATGATTTATATATTTATAAATTTTCTTATTTGTGTAAGAATAAGAAATATAAATGCGTACCTTTCTATTTGCTTCTTTATTTGGGTTTTGCGTGCTTCGCTGTCTCGGTTCTTTATTTGCGTGTTGCACTTATCACACACGCACACACACAAGCACTTACTGGCAAATTTTACAACAATTTGCAATTTATATTTGCAGCATTACAAATACAAATTAAAAAACGAGCTCCGTTCACTTCACATTTCTCCAGGCTGCGACTGCAATCCATCCGATTTAAATGTTTAAACATTTAGTACCACATATAAATGTGCATATTATTATTATTTGTTAAATAATAAAATGCAGTTCAACAACTGTTACAACAATCGTGCTCCGCACTCGATATACTTTTGTCGATAAATGAATTTTATAGTGCTAGGTAAGTTTAGAATAAAAATGACTTGGCGTTGCCACACTTCCAAGCTTTTTTGCACCTACTATGTTTTCATCATAGATGTGTTGATTTTATTGTAAATTTCTGTAATTAGTTCTTACATATTGTTTTATTCTTTTATATATAAAGGATTTTTGGTATTTCGTCACATTCTAATAGTTTAGGGTAAATTTATTCCATCAAGTCAAGAACAATAAGATTAATTGCAAATAACCAAGTGTCACTACATTAGGAAAGTGGCAGCCCTAAAACATATGTTTTCGACTGTTGGTATTGTTGCGAAACGAAGGACAATTACAAGTATTTCTGGTAAAAACAATTACAATAATTAGCAAAAAATTTACACAAATACGTCTTATTCTTCATTTTATATAATTTATACGAATTCATATGTTTGGCCTTACACTTCCGGCAGAAGCAACAACATCGATCCTATGTTTGTCGGGCGAACGTGTCTTACTTTTTCCAGCCGCAAATCGATTTTTGCCGTAGCCGTAACAGCTGTTCTAAATCGACAGTACGCCTAAGAATAAATAACAATTAACATAATATAAATGGTTTTTATTATGTCAACAGTAACGGGAAGTATTGTCGCAACATTTTAACTGGATATAGATCGCTTTCAACTACACCAAAACCGAAAATGACACTCAACAGTAGCCAAAAGGTGCACCCCAAAACGGATCTGCAGGTGCCAATAATGCGGTAAACGACATTTCCCCATTTGCCAAAAATAATATTAAATATATTACTTTTGATTTTCTTTAGTGTAAATAATATTGAAAAATCGCAACAGGATACCCGCGACTATCGTGGCTTTCAATTGGAAAATGGTCTTAAAGTATTACTTATTTCGGATCCAAGCACTGATGTTTCAGCAGCTGCACTTTCTGTGCAGGTTGGGTAAGATACGATATGATATGATGAACATAAAGTTTCTGCATGTTTATATTTTTTTTTGTGATAATTCCAGTCATATGTCAGATCCAGAAGAATTGCCAGGGTTGGCGCATTTCTGTGAGCACATGCTGTTCCTGGGCACCGAGAAATATCCGCATGAGAATGGTTACACCACATACCTTTCACAGAGTGGCGGAAGCAGCAATGCAGCCACTTATCCGCTTATGACAAAATATCATTTTCATGTTGCACCGGACAAGCTAGATGGTGCGCTGGATCGTTTTGCGCAGTTCTTTATAGCGCCGTTATTTACGCCCAGCGCAACTGAACGCGAAATAAACGCCGTAAGTGAAAAAAGAAATTGACTTCATATTGTACATTCATTAAACACACTGTCATTTGCAGGTAAATTCGGAGCATGAAAAAAATTTGTCAAGTGATGTTTGGCGGATCAAGCAAGTGCATCGGCATTTGGCTAAACCGGATCATGCCTACAGCAAATTTGGTAGTGGTAATAAGACCACACTCTCCGAATTACCCAAATCGAAGGGTATTGATGTCCGGGATGAGCTTTTAAAGTTTCACAAATACTGGTATTCAGCAAACATAATGTGCCTAGCCGTTATTGGAAAAGGTTTGCTGCTGTAACTTGATGTGTTCTTCATTTAATTAACCATTTTTAATACACAGAGTCATTGGACAACCTTGAAGAAATGGTAATTGAAAAGTTTTCGGAGATCGAGAATAAAAATGTAAAGGTACCCGAATGGCCACGTCATCCATACGCAGATGATCAGTATGGGCAAAAGCTCAAGATCGTGCCAATTAAGGACATACGCTCGCTTACAATCAGTTTTACGACCGACGATCTTACACAATACTACAAATCTGGAGTAAGTTGGTATACAGTCTTAATTTGTATACATACTGACTAATTAATTACTCATTGCAGCCCGACAATTATTTGACGCATCTCATTGGCCACGAAGGTAAGGGCAGTATATTGTCGGAGCTGAGACGACTTGGTTGGTGCAATGAGTAAGCCAATTGACGACATATGTTAGCTTTAAACCTATAATGCGTTTTTAAATATTTTAGTCTCATGGCTGGACACCAGAATACGCAGAATGGCTTTGGATTCTTTGAGATTGTTGTCGATCTAACTCAGGAGGGTTTGGCGCATGTAGACGATATTGTTAACATTATATTCCAATACTTGTGCCTGTTGCGTAAAGAGGGTCCTAAGAAGTGGATCTTCGATGAGTGTGTGAAGCTCAATGAAATGCGCTTCCGCTTCAAGGAGAAGGAACAGCCCGAGAATTTGGTGACCCATGCCGTGTCATCGATGCAAATCTTTCCATTGGAAGAAGTCCTCATTGCACCATACATGAGCAATGAATGGCGTCCAGAATTGGTGTCCAAGTTATTGGACGAACTAGTGCCCTCCAAGAGTCGTATATCTCTGGTCAGCCAAAGCTTTGAAGAGTCAACCGCTCTTGCAGAGCCATATTATAAAACTAAATATTGCTTAGAGCGTATACCCAAGGAGACAATTCAGGTATGTTAATCGTTAATCATTATTTTTGCTTGTTTTTATTGATTTTTAAATATTTATAGTGCTGGGAAAAGTGCAATATTAATGAAAATCTAAAGTTGTCACTGCCAAACAGTTTTATACCGAGCAATTTCGACATAGCCGATGTGCCTAGTGATGCACCCATTCATCCCACAATTATAATGGACACGCCCATTCTACGAGTATGGCACAAACAGGACAATCAGTTCAACAAACCCAAAGCCTGCATGACTTTTGACATGTCCAATCCCATTGCCTACTTAGATCCCTTGAATTGCAATCTGAACCACATGATGGTCATGTTGCTGAAAGATCAGCTCAACGAATATTTGTATGACGCCGAGCTTGCCAGTTTGAAGCTTAGCGTTAACACCAAGCCATGTGGCATCGATGTAAGTTCACAGTATAGAAAATCATCACAAAAATTAATTATATTTTTTTCTAGTTTACCATACGAGGCTTTAGTGACAAGCAGGTTGTTTTACTTGAGAAACTTTTGGATCATTTGTTTGACTTTAGCGTTGATGAGAAACGTTTTGATATACTCAAGGAGGAGTACATAAGATCATTAAAGAATTTTAAAGCAGAACAGCCCTATCAACATTCCATATATTATCTGTTCCTGTTACTTACCGAAAATGCTTGGGCCAACGTGGAGCTGTTAGATGCTATGGAACGTGAGTTTTATATTTACTTCGATCATAATGTCACTGTACCTTAAATAATTTCACTTTATGCAGTTGTTTCCTACGATCGTGTGCTGAATTTTGCCAAGGAGTTTTTTCAACGCCTGCATACAGAGTGCTTCATTTTTGGCAATGTCACCAAGCAGCAAGCAACAGATATTGCTGGTCGCGTTAACAAGCGATTGGAGGTAACGAATGCCACAAAATTGCCAATTCTAGCCCGTCAGATGCTCAAAAAGCGCGAGTACAAATTATTACCTGGTATGTATAACTAAATAAAAGTATTTAATACGTATTAATTTTAAATTGTTCTTGTCTCCAGGTGATAGTTATCTGTTTGAGAAGGAGAATGAGTATCACAAAAGCTCCTGCACACAGCTCTATATGCAGTGTGGTGCTCAAACGGACTATACAAATATAATGGTTAACATGGTATCACAGGTGTTGTCGGAGCCTTGCTATGATTGTCTGCGCACAAAGGAACAACTGGGCTACATTGTATTTAGTGGTGTACGTAAAGTGAATGGCGCCAATGGTATTCGCATAATAGTGCAGTCAGCAAAGCATCCCTCATTTGTTGAAGATCGCATTGAGAACTTTTTGCAGACCTATTTGGTAAGCCATCATAACAAACCAAATATAAAAGGTGTGATTTTATGAGCATTTTACCTTATTTTTCAGCAAGTAATTGAGGACATGCCGTTGGATGAGTTTGCTCGCCACAAGGAGGCCTTAATTGTAAAGAAACTGGAAAAGCCGAAAACCATATTCCAGCAATTTAGCATGTTCCATGGGGAAATTGCCATGCAAACCTATCATTTTGAACGCGAAGAGGCCGAAGTTGCAATATTGCGCAAAATAACGAAAGATGATTTTGTTGATTATTTCAAAGTGAGTTAATTTCTCCGGAACACCTTCAAATCAAACCTTACCCACGTCTTATTTACAGAAATTCATAGCAAAAGATGGCGAAGAGCGAAGAGTTTTGTCCGTGCACATTGTTTCGACACTCAAGGATCCGAATACAACAAGCAGTGAGGAGGATGCCAGTTCGGTTACTTGCATGGAACGTCATAAGCCAATTATCGATATTGTTGCTTTCAAATCCTGCAAAGAATTGTATCCCAACGCAATGCCTTTCTTAGATATCAAGGCAAAGGGAGCACGCAGCAAGCTTTAAACAGTTACAAATATTCTGTTAACTAGGTTCTCTACGTCCTCGGTTGCAAAAATGCTTAGCTAATGGGTTTTGGATGCTTTGTTGAATTGCAGTTTATACATAAAAACCTTTCACAAATATAATATAATTTGTATAAGAAGCGAATTGTGTCTTACATAATTGGTGCCTACAATTGCGCTATTTGGTATGGAAAATCCCGTATCGAGTTTTGTGAGTTCCTGTGAGCTGAGGTCCTGTGTGCTTCGATGATTCTGATCCAATAGCGATATCTTGTGCTTAAACGCCACATGCTCGGTCCATTTCAATTGCTTCCATTGGCCACCCATATCCAACATAATATTATTCTCCTTGCCATTTCCATCATTACCATGGGATGGGTATGCCAGTGCCAGCTGCAAATTAATCATCTCTCGATGCATATGCTGAAATGTGCACTTTAATTGAAGTGTTTTGCCTGCATTGAAGTGAATTTCACACATGAGTTAATCCCTCAAATATTATTTTTTTTTTTTTTGGTTTTTATGTACTTGCCTCGAATGCTAAATTTGGGACTATTAACGGTCTTGGTTGAGCCCTCGGTAATGTAATCCGTAAAGTTTTCCAGTTTCCAATAATAGGTAAATAATTGAAAATCATGATCCGCCAGCATTGTGTTATTGAATCGACCAATCTCCAACTCCCGCTCAGGTACACTTTCCATTTGCTTGAGCATCGGTTGTTTCTTCGTACTGTTTTCCTGCTTGGGTTTTATTGTAATTGGCTCAAACTTGATTTTTTTAAGGACGATAGGTTTTATTATTGGCATTCTTTCCAATGTTGTTGGCATTGGTATGGCGTTGCTATCGGGCTGTTCCCGCATCTCGGTTAACTTTATCAGCGTCTCTTTAATCTCACGCAATTCCCCAAACACTTTCGCCTCAAGATTACGAAAAGCGAGATTCATTTCATCTATGTATATATGGTTAATACATGATCATATTACCTTCACTCACAAGACTTACCCGATCCACAGACACCCTTCAAAGTCTTTGTTGTCACCGCTTCAGCGGATGCCTTGACATCGCCCGCATTAACCGTACAAACAGCTTTTTGTACTTCACTGGGCAACTTTGGATCGGTTTCCGCATCTGGTGAATTTTCGTGCTCATTGTCGTTTAGGCTATTATTATCTGTCTCATCAATTGCAAGTACCGTGGCTAATAGAACACATGCCCCAAACACTAACCACTTTTGCATCTCCAGCTATGAATGATGTACGTTCGTTCAACACTAAATAAAAAGGGACCACCAAGTGTTCCGCTTTCTGGGAGGCCCTATTGACAACTGACTGACGAATGACGTTGAATGAAACGTTGACATTGTATATATACATAGGTCTGTACATAGAGATACAGATGGATATATCTGTCTGTCTGTACTTATTTATGTTTATAAATATGCGACTAGGGCGCGTGTCGTGACGATTATCTAAATATAGTGCCAATGTTGTTTTCATCGCCATCAAACAGATGAATGAAAGGTCTAGACATTCTTTTGGATTGAAGTGGAATAAACATTAAAAAATTCAGTGGAATTCCAAAAAAAAGAGCATAAAATTTATTAAACTATTTAAATGAAGTACACCATAGAGGTTATCCCATTGAGAAGAAGGATAATCGGAATGCCATTTCGACCATATTTTGCGGTACTTCCGGACAGTGGCACACATAGACCTCCTTCGCTGGTGATTGGAATAGTCGTCCAACTACAACGAATCGCATGACACCTTGATCCTCTTTAACGGTATTTCTAATTTCAATGGTGATGCCATGTTCCTTGACCATCGTTATATCATTGCTACCATGCGCAATGAGGGATCTGTTGTTGTTTCCTGCTCCAGTTGGTTCTGTTAGTATACGTCGATGATGTTTGGAGCGCTCGAGGATAACATGAATCGTATGACATGCGCGACGCATTTCGCTTAGGTAGGGAAAACTCTCTGAGCCGGATGTGAAGGGGCAAAGAAGGACGCCATTTGTCAGGTCAACATAGACGTAGTGCAGCACTGAGTTCTTCCATCCCGCAGATATTTTCACGGGCAGTACATTATTGATTTCCTTCCACAGGGATGTGGTTATTTGACTCTGGCTCTCGGCAGTCAGATTCAGGCCATAATGCAGCGGATGCTGCTCCGCAAAATTTTCCCAATCGGAGCCACTGTCTGAGTCATCGGCGGGCGTCAAACGCCGACGTGACATCTCATCCTCACTGGGCGTCAGACTGTGGATCGATGAGCCACCCAGAGATGAGCACAGCTGCGCTTCCTCATCATTAGCAGCATTGCTCGAATGTTGAACAGTGCTTTTCGGTCTCAGCAACGACTCTAGCTTACTGGTGGCTTCGTGCTCGTGTCCGGACTGCTCAAGCTTATGATGATCCAAAACCTCTGGTCGTTTATTTGAGACTGACCAAAATCGAGCCAATGATTCGATGCCACACTGTATAAGATGATCCAGGGTCTCCTGGATCTCCTCGATGTAGAACAACGAAGGCGGCACTGCGGTAAAGGCCTCCATTTCAGGCGCATCTACATACATCTTCAGGATAACAGTAAGGATCAGATGGCTCCTGGAGCAGACGGTCAAAAAATATCGGCCCGTTGCATTTGCCAGCACAATCTCCTCCCATATATAGAGCTCACGAACTTTAACATTGGGTGCAGTTCCAATAAAATCAAAGATTCCTCGACAGCGCAAGAAGAGCTCCACATTGAATCTGACCTCGGCCGGGAGAAGGCTGGCCAGCAGGAAACTATCATAATAGAGAGCGCATCCAAAAATAAAGAACTCTCGATGCGTAGTTAATGGCTCATCGTTCCAATTCCGATAGTCCATGGCCTCCATCTCGCTGAGGGCATCAAAGATGCGTAACTGTGCCTCCTTGGGCAGTGG
Organism: Scaptomyza parva; assembly: GCA_035044645.1. NCBI lineage: Eukaryota > Metazoa > Arthropoda > Insecta > Diptera > Drosophilidae > Scaptomyza > Scaptomyza parva. Next base: position 1,374,982 of record JAWNNT010000142.1, on the reverse strand, counting down.
AAGGCTGCGGGATTGTTTTAGCAGCTGCTCAAACTGCACCTCGCCCCGAGGATTAGCCAACAATCTCGAACGCTGAATGCCACAGAAATGACGCAGAAACTGACGCAATCCATTGGAGCTATCATTGCTTGAGACAAAATTCTCCAGATTCAAACCAGGCAGCGAGAATCTTATATAACCAATTAGCTCATCCGATCTCAGACTGCTCTCCGCAGCGCTATACAAACGAGCTGCGTAGGCAAAGAGCACCAGGAAACCATTTAGTCGGCGATAGTTGACATAGTAGGGCACCTGCTCGACCAGGAGACGTGATGTCAGTGGTTCCTTTTGCAGCTCATTCAGCACCGAGGTTAGGGTCAAGAAGCTCCCTCGTGCCTTGTACAGGAAATTTGTCAAAGCACACTCCGGATAGTAGTAGAGGGAATCTTTATGCTCATCTTGCTGATAACATTCGGGTGGCAGGAGTAACATGCCAAAGGGTGTCACACTATCCGGTACAACCATACTGGGGGGCATCAGCTGCTCGAACTGTTCCGCGAACATGGCAAAGTTCAACAATTTGCGCACCTGCTGCACCGGTATGGACTGTCCAGCTGCATCTTCGACGGCTGGGGGAGAGCTGGGCGTTCCCGCACCTTGAAAACCCAGACACACCTGGGTGGGCTCCAGAAACTGCTGCAGCAGCTCATCCACATTGCTGGCATACAACTCAATGCCGTTCAAAGACTTGAACCAATCTCCACGCTTTATATTGTGCTGCATGGCGCTGATGTCATGCACAAAACTATCCACCATAAGGCACTCGGTCTGATCGGGAAAGGGCAGCACACGAAAACCCAGTATGGACTCCACCGCCGTGGAGCGACGACCGAAACGAAAGCGATCTGTTGCCGTTATAACTAGCTCCAATTGCTTCTGATTGGCGGCGGCATCAGTCTGTGAATTCTTAATATTCGCGAAGAGGAAACCGTTCATGGCGCTGTTCTCTGCATCCAAAGCGGATGTCTGTGGTTGCTGCATGTATTGGGTGCCATTGTGTTTGCTCTGTTGTTGGCCTCTATTCGGCTGCTGTTGTCGTCTTGTTGTCTTTTTTCCCAGGCGAAGTGAGCGTCGCAAAAGTTCACCACGTCTCTGGTCCGTCGCATTTGGCTTTATGCTGGGCACATATTCGGCATAGAAGAGACTACCGTCTTCCGCCACGTACTCCTCCCAATTGACCAAATCGCTGCCATCGCTAAATGAGCTGCTTAGCGACGAGCTCGATGTGGAAAATGTTTCTGAAGCATCTAAGCCAAGACGTCTATCTGGGACTAATGATATTCCCTGCGATTTTCGCATGACGCTAATCGCAATTGCAAAAATAAAAAACTATAAACAAATAATGAAAACACTGTCTACAAATTAAATTCGTTATGCGCCGTTTGTACCTTCTACGCTCCCTAACAAATGACAACTAACTGTTCAGCTTCAGATCTCGGTTTCTTAGCCAGTTGCGCTCACCCGAACGATAAAACCGGTTAATGCGTGGAGACTGAAGAGTAAAAAGTCTAGACTCATACATAATACAAGTTGTTGTGAGAATTGTGTTCTTGGTTCTCACGCTGTTGTTGTAAATTCCAATGATCTTTGCTCTCTTGTGCTATTTGATTTACAGCTAGAAAAGATGCCCAAAAATATCTCAGGCTTTCATCTCTACCTTAACCTTTATTTAAAGGTACATACCTTAATTTCAAAACTTAACTCTTAGCCGTTATTTACTTCTATTATTTTGACAGGAAGTTTGAAATAATAGTAAAAAAAATATTCGTTTTTTATTTTTTTAATTGATGTACAACGTGTAACGAAAAAACTTCATTATTTTGAAGTGCAGCTGATTATTAAGAAAAAATCTAAATTTAGGTTTCCAAAGTCAAATATTAAAGGATAATTTATGGTTGACGATTTAAAATCAAAATCACATTACTTCTGTCAAACAATTGTTTATTTCTGAATTTTGCAGCTTTGATAATCAAATTTCTTCAAAAGATCATACTTACATAAGCGAAACTGTTTTTCAATATACTATTTATTTTTGCATCCAATAAAAAAAGCACAACTACAAAAAACAAAACAAACACTAATATGTTACCTCAAATGACGTTGTTAGTGATTTTAAAACAAAATCGCATTGTTGCTGTTCAAAAGTAGAAAAATATTATGTTGTGGAAATGCCAAAAAAAAAAATTGTTACAGCTCACAAGATATCGATTCACTGCTTTTATACATTTTTAAAATAATACAAGTAGTTTATTTGCTTTTAAAATGATTCCTTCGTCAATTTTATAATTTTAATAACGAGCACAAGCTTAAGCAAATTTTTTTTTAATTAAAAGATTTATTTACAATAGCGATCAGCTTTCATTTTACTACGCCTGTCCAATAGGGTTTCATGCAATAGTCCTTGTGCTTTAGCTTCCTCGAGCTCCTTGACATTGTTCTTGCTGATGCGCATCTTTTTATCCTGGAACTTTTGAAATTTTTTGCTGAGAAAAAATTAATGCAAATTTATGATCAATATTCAAATTTGAGTGCTGTTGCATTCTTACACATAGTTTTTCTCAACTTCGTTTAAGTCGCCTTTTTCTTCCTTTGGTTGTTCGTCAACAACAACTTCCCTGGCTGCATTGGTACGCACCCGACATACTTCGTGTTCACCCACTTTCTTATGCAGAGCAACACAAGCATCATCCTCCGGATCAATGGACATAAAGTGTCCCGTTTCTGAGAGTAATGCCATTTGCTTGCCCTATAAGGATCAAAGCAAAGTTTTAAGAATCAATTTCATAATCATTTTTGTAATATTACCTCAAATACAGGTTCCCACTGTTCCATGCTGCCAACGGCCTCTGAACGTCCCGTAACCATGCCATCCTTTTCAATCTTTAAATACTTTCCATAGCCAGATTTGAAAGACACCTTCCGATCGTTTATTGGGAACGCCGTAAATATCTCCTCTGGGTCAGGACCATCGCCTTCATTGTGAGGGGCACCCAGGGTAAATAATCTACAATATTAAATATTAAATGCCAACTCCAATTCTTTATATTTTTAATTTATTCACTATACCCATTGTCCAAGGCCTTTAAATAGCAGCGCACGCCAAATTCAATGGCAACTGGACCAACGATATTTGTTGCTGTTGGTGCTATCCACCAACCACCATGCTGAATCGCATCCTCATCGATTACCGACTTACTTCTCTTGGCCGTTTCATCATCCTTGTGCTCTTTTTCCTTCTTACGTTTTTTACTTTTCCTTTAAGCAAAGGTGTGTTCAATATTTGTGGCAGATTATTTGTTATATGCTTACTTGTGTTTTTCGCCTTTTAATACTAATTTTTTTATGCGCACATTATCGTAGTCTGCCATATTTTACTTTCAGAGTTTTGTTTATTGTGTTTTCCTAAGTGCTAGTGATGGGTTAAATATGGATGTATCGAAGATATCGATGGCTTTTTGCGATTTCGATAATAATTTAAGTAATTACACCGAAAATCATTTTAATTTATAATTTAAAAACTAAATACAATAAAGTTTTTTAGTACACAAACAAAAAAATGGTCTTCATTCGAATTGCACCGCTCCGTTGATCTAATTCATTAATCGATGTATCGATATCTTGCTCTTCAGTTGCACACACAATAATATAACCGGTTTATAAGTAACCCGATAAAGAAATATACAATTTGAATCAGAGGACCTTTAGTAAGATGCATTTAATAAAGCATTTGTACGTTATATGTATTTAATATATCCATAAATACTTAACTTAAGCTGTGAATAAATATATTGAAAGCCGTTTACATTGACTATATTCAATATGCTTAATCATAAATAAATAAAAATAAATTGATAACAAAAAAATTTACAAAAAAATAGGAATACAAATTACGCTTAATACAACAAAGGTATGTTTTAAGCTAATAATTATAGTAAGAAAGGAAGAACTCAGCAGTCAAGAGATTAATATACCCTGCACTTAATTTCAATCTAACACAAATTGTTAATATTTATTCCAGCAGCTGAAGTTTTTTATCTTCATGCATTCAACTCTGCAGGACTCGAATGGATTAAGTAACTTTAACTCTTACAAACACTTGTAGAACTTTAGAATGTCTACTATGGGGTGCAGGATACACGTATAAATACTGAAGAAATTGAATGTGTTCTGGTTACATATATCCCTCAACGGATAAACCTTTCCATTGGCCCTATAATAAGAATATATGTAAGTGAAATACAATTTTTAAAAAATTATTCTTCAAACATACCGCAATGCCCAAATTCCAGCCGGAACCGCCAGGATTATTATTGGTAATGCCGCATCGTCGACAAATAATGCCATTTAGAGATATCGCCCACACCTCCTTGCCTACGGATACAGCACGAAAGCCACAGTGGCTTTCTGTGTGCGGGGCCACAGTGGCAGCATTGGGAAGAAATTGCCAATGTGATCCCTCTGGAAATGTACGCGTTACCTCTTTGCGCACCGCTAGCCGTTGCTGGTTGTCCAATGCCCAAATACCGGCACGTCCCACACTGACGGCCTTAAAGGTAACGCCAGACGGTGCCTCCACTTGTTGCCAGGCGTCGCCGCACGGATTTAGCTTATTGACGCCATAGCGATAGAAGATCATACCATTGCGAGCAACTGCCCAGACTTGTCCCGTCGGACCCACACTGATTCCAACCAGTGGTTGATCACTGACAATATGCTCCCAGGAGTCCCCGCGTGCATTCAGTGTGGAAACGCCATGTCTGATAAGCACATCACCATTAGAGGCAATGGCCCAGGCTGCAACTGGCATATCCTCAACATTGAGAGCGCTATCCACATCCGTGTCTAACACTTGCAGTGCGGCATCAAGTATCTTGGAATGACTAAGCTCCTGCCAGGGTCCACTGCTAGTGAGCCGACATTTCTTCATCCAGCGACGCCGACGCACACAGTCGGTCAGTTTCTTGTGGGCATGGTAGGTAGCAGGAAAATCAATGGCATATTGCCAGCCTTCCTTGTCGGCACCACCAGGCAGATTGAAGTCTATGGCCCAGTCCGATATCCACTCGCAGTGTGTGGACAACAATTTGGTGTGCTCTTTGCTACGTTTCTGTTTGCCACTTGCATCGCTCCACATGTGTCGATCTGTGGGTAGACTCTTGGCAGTAAAACCGCTGATGGGATTCCAGCGCTGATTCTCATACACATAGTAGGTGTGCGTGTCAATCATTGAGTTTATCTTGCCCGACCCCTCCAATCCCTTCAGAAACATGCCGCCCCAGCCGCCGTTATATGACCAAGCTGTATTATCGCACGAAATGCCCCAGACGACATCGACCCCGCTGTTGTATACACGCTTCACGTGCCCGCCAATCTGGCGCCAATGCATCTGTTGCATGGAAACAATCAGCGAGGGTGAACGATACACCACACTGAATAGCTTCACACGTCCGCTGACATACAGACAGCTAACGGCAGCCGGATCTGTCCGATATTTGTAATCTGCATAGAGGGCGTTGTTCACCACAATTTGATAATGATTCTCAAGTGCCCTGAAAGAGTGAGTCATTGCAATTAAATATTAACGATAACAATAAACATGTAAGCTCACTTAATTTTTACGGTGAAGCTCGCACCAGGTGCAAATACCATGCGATCATTATGTATTTCATCTAACCAGTCCGAGTCTATCATAGAATTGAGAACAGTTGTGCGCTCATTAAACCGTGGATTAATGTGCATGGCAATCACACGATATTTCTCTATACGATGTGGCAATGCTTTTATATTTGAATGACACTGCAAATCGAAGCGAATCTGATCGGCATCATCATAGACACAGCCAGCTATTTCCAGCTCACTGCCGCAGGGCATGCTAAAAAACAAACGTTGTCTTTATAGTATAACTCAGGGGAGGGGATGCTTCATTAAGGACTTACCCATTATACAAAGTATTGTAGTAAGGTGTCTCACAGGTGGACACATCCATACGCTCCACATAATGCGCTTGACCATTGTCGGTCTTTTGCAGCTGTTGAGCTTTCATGTTGGCCGCATCGAAAACAAACACATCGCCTTGTTCGCTGGTCAACCAAATCGCGTTGCTTGCTGGCTTACCCATTAGCATATTGATTTGACTGCATACGGAGGAGAGGTGGGATAGCCAGTCCTCCATTTCGGCATCGCTGGTGAATTGCAATTTGACTGGACTGCAGTTGATAGGCAGATGTACCGCATGGATAGCGAGACGTGGTGCGGCCGGTTCACTACAACACTGCACACATGTTATATCTGATAGAGCAAATTGTATTTTGGTCGCTGAACCGTCTGGACTTAGCACTGAGAAGGTACCTGAATCATTCTCAGAGCTATCGCCACCATTGCCGTTCACCCACTCCAGCTCTATGGAGCATTCTTCGAAGTCACCAGCTGGATGCTGATATCGTGCGTCTGCCGATTTAATCCACGATGTCAATTCGACCGCCTTTTCGAAATGTGTTTCCCTCTGCAGCTTTGCCAATTTTTCCTGACGTTGTTTTAGCTTGTCGAGTAGGTCATTGCGCCAATTGGGATTTGCATCGGCTTTGCCATCATTGGACGCATGCTCATTAAACCAGTTCGGTATGTTGTTGACGTCTACTGTAACCGCACCAGTTGCTATACAGCTCCACATGACAGCACACTCTGTCCAAAACTGCGAGCCGTTGTGATCGTCATCTTCGCCTAGGAATGCGTCCGAGCCATGTGCCGATTCCGATTCAAATACAGCCGAATCACTTTCAGGATGTGCCTCAGTGCCAACAACCGATCCAACACTACGCACTGGCGACCAGGCACGCGGATTCATCAGTTGTGTCTCAAATTTACCAGTTATCTCAGCGACGTCGGCAGCAGGAGCACTCGAAGCATGCGAGGATGTCTCACGCAATGCCGTTGCTCGATGCTTCTGACGCTCGTTCAGATTAAGACTGCCAATGGTGGGTGGAGAGTCAGCGTTTAACTTCCAGCGGTCGATTTTTAAACGGCTGTTGAGACCATTGTTGGAGGATGCATTGCTGTGCGTAGCAACTGTTTCGATGACGGCACACGTTTCAACAACGCCCTTCTCCTTCTCCTTAGAGTACAGATTGGAAAAGCTTTGATGCTTGGAGCCGGGCGTTGAGCTACTGCCGCCACTTTTGCGTGACACTATAGACAAGGAGCTGGAGGAGCGACTGATTTGCATTGGGCATTGGATTTTCAGCCATTTCTTGCCGGTGGGATCGGCGGCACTGACGCCAGACCGATAATATATAGCGCGATCAGCAGCGCCAATGGCAAACACCTATTGATAAGAAATTAGTCAATAAATGTGTTAAAGTAGTGAAGTAAAAGGCCATACCTGATCGTTGGGAGCTACAGAGATCATTGATAAATTTCCTACCATTTCCACCCAACCTTTGCCAATGGCAGCATCCTCACTTATGCCAGCTGCATCACCTTTGATACCACGTCGGAACCATGCATGGAAATCATTGGTAATACACCAGACCGCATCGGTGCCCACAGAAATCTGCAAAATGCGCAGACCTCGGGGTGTATCCGTCTGTGAGCTAGTTGCAACCGGTGACTTAACATCCAGCCACGATTCACCCGATAGGTTATCACGTGTGATGCGTGTGCGCACGATAACACGCCCATTGTAGAGCACTGCCCAGACCAGGCCTGTTGGGCCCACGCTAATCTGTGAGAGTTCACTGCCAGTGGGCGTGTTAATGGCCGTCCAACGCAAACCTTCGGGGGCGTTAGCTGTAACGCCAGTGCGAAACATGGCACGACCATGTGCCGTTATGGCCCAAACACAAAGTGTTCCGGCGCAAGCATTTGGCACTTGTGTGCCCCCGATGGCCACATCGATAAAGGGCTCTTGCGTGGGATCCTTGTGAAGAGGCGCCACTGCACACCAGCTATTAAGAGCGGCATAGCGCCGAAAGCGTATCCACTTACGCCGGCGTACATAGGAGTTCCATGATTTTTTTGCTGAATACGACGCTGGGAAATCTAAGGCGTACATCCAACCATTTTCTGGAAGCTGCTGACCATCCAGTTCTAGGTCCAAATGCCAATCTCCATCCCATTGCCAGGCCATAGATGGCAAGCGTATCTTGTCAACACTTCTCTCAACGCTGCCATCAGCGTTGGAGTATTTGTAACGGTCGGTGGGCAGCATCGTTTTCGAAAATCCCTCGATAGGCAGCCAACGCTCGTTCTCGTACGATTCCTCCTTGACGCGTATGGGCACATCTAGACCGTGTACATGAACATACACCTGTCGATCTCCACCAATGGCCCACATGTAGTTTGGGACTGCGCTGATTTTCTTGAACTCAAGACCAAGATAGGGGAATTCGCGCCACCCATTTGAGCTGGTGGACAGCGTATGTACGCGTCCTTCGCTGCTTGTAGCGAACAGTAGACTGCTTGGCATGATGTATTCTATTTTTTTTAACTATAGTTCATTACTAACTGTTGTCGTTCTTTGTGCTTCATTGTTGCACGCATTCACAAAAAAAAAATTGATTTTCCGTTCAAGTTGATTAAAAGTTGCCACATCAAGCATGTATGGTATCAGCTGGCTGAAGACTTCGAATGGCATCTCTGTCCATCGACAACAAACCTTACCATTGAATACATACGCAGGAACATATGTTCATACATGAGATTATGGGCATTCCTGATCTAGGATATTATTATATATCATTGGAGTCTTCGAACTGTGGTACATATTACTTTTTTAAGGAATAATAATTTAAGTAATTGTTCATTCATTTGGTATAACATTAAAATATATTTAGTGAATAAAAATTAACTATCTTCTGATATTTTAAATTTCAAGCACCGGCGACGAAGTAATTCAATTCAGTGCTGCCAGACAGTCAATAATTCTGAGTGTTTTTTAGATAACTTAGTGGGTATATTAATGCTGTTTATCCAATTGTGTATTTGTGTTGTGTTTATTGTGTAATATCAGTTATTATCTATTAAATATGTTCTCGGCTATCTGGAATTGGTAAGTGTGGGTGCCTCTGACCCGTCTGGCAACCATATGCTTTTGACATATCACAGCAGTAAAGCGATTTAGTAAATAAAAATTTTCACCACAAATTAACCTTCACAACTAATAGTCTGCGTAGAAACCATTGTATACCCATCAAAATCTTTGCGTCCCAAGAGCTATCAACATCATCAAGAAAATTTCCATTTCCTTTTTTGGATTTCAACAGGATATATCAAAAACCACAAGTAGACATGGACAGTGTTGAGGCTCAGTTTGTTCGCGAAGCAATTGCAAATAACAAGGTTACAATATTTAGTAAAACTTATTGTCCATATTGCACCATGGCCAAAGAGGTGAGAAATAAATACATTCCAAATAAAATATATCTATTATTCTATAAAATTGCAGCCATTCCGCAAGCTGAATATAAATGCTATGATAATTGAGCTAGACGGGCGTAAAGATGGCAACGAAATCCAATCAGTTTTGGGCGAGATGACAGGCGGTCGAACGGCAAGTGCAAAAAATAAATATTTTGGACATTTCTTATTTCAACACGTTTTTATTATGCCCACAGGTGCCACGAGTGTTTATAGATGGTAAATTTATAGGCGGCGGTACAGATATTAAGCGTATGTACGAAATGGGGACGCTGCAAAAATACTTTGAATAATTAAACGCATTCATATTTGTAAAAAAGTAAAGACATATTATAGTGCAAATTAAATTTTTTTTACAGAAACCTAAATATATTTTTTGTAAATAACATCTAACAATAGCATTGTTGATTATTCATTTTTCTTATAACTCATTGTTATCACAGTTATGAGTAAATGAAATGGGTAATAAAGGGTATAATGGTTTGTGCGAAAGTATGTAACAGGCTTCTCCGACCCCATAAAGTATATATATTCTTGATCAGCATCAACAGCCGAGTCGATTTAGCCATGTCCGTCCGTATGTATGAACGCGTCGATCTCAGGAACTACAAAAGCCAGATTTTGGATATACATGGAATCTATAATGAGGATTAAAACTATAAAAAAAAAATTTTATTAAAATCGGTTAAGAAATACCGGAAATATGAAACCATCAAGCATTGGTATAGAAGTACACAGCCATATGTGTATGTCTGTTAGCCCGACCGTCTGTCCGTCTATATGGTCAAGGGTTAAGGGTATCTTCTAGTCGAGCTTACTCGACTAGAGCCTTCTTATTTTTTTTATATTTGTTTTATATATGTACATATATAACGTTTGCAGGAGGGGAAGAAGAAGTCTTCGAAAAACTTCGAATTCTGGAAATGAAGGTATCGAGCTTTTAATCGACTTATCGATACTTACAAATTTAACATCAACAGGTTTCGCTTTTGTTGATTGTGCAGATGTAAATAAACAACTAAAATTATGGCTGAGCTAGTGCGTGGGGAAGCTTCGGAATCTGACGAGGAGCATGACAATCACAAGGTTTTTCTACTTCACAAATATAACGTAAAATTAATCTAATATAATATAATATTTGTTGCAGATATTTGCAGCCGAAGTTTCTGGCGAGGCAACCGAAGAAGAAGATGAGGACATCTACGAGCAGCCGAGTAGTCACAGCGTTACCGCCTCTATATACCGTAACAATCTTTTGCAGCGCAAACTAAGTAAATGCTATAATCCTTTTTAATACATGCAAAACTTTACATTTAAATTATTTAAACCTGCAGTTGAGAGTAACATCGCGATTTGTAGAGCGGTTACTTCATTCTCACGCAACTTTGTTCTAGATGCCTCCAAGCAGTTACTAGCTACAGATCAAATGCTAATCAAATCACAGGTGTCCTTGCAGTCGGCACACACAGCACTGCAACAGGCGCAAAAGAATTCGGCAGAGTTGCAGGCACGCACTGCGTCGGCTTTGACAAGCAGCTTTCTGCCCATTATTCATCTAAGGGAGACGCAAAGCAATTAACAGTTTCGAAAAGGAAAATATTTATAGCAAGTTTTTATAAATAAACAAAAAACGAATCTAATCCTCTGTATCCGAATTCGCTGCATACACTTGACTATTGGGCGATGGCTCTCTTGGCACATAAGTGTTTTGAAAGCAGCGCGAAAATATGGTACGAACCATTCGACCACGTTCTCGTTCCGGTGACTGTGGTATGCTTTCTTCATCCTCGTCGACTTCTTCAGCTAGTTGTGGAGTCGTTAGTGTGGGCGGCGCTTCCTCCGTATTAAAGAAACACACCTCGGTACTACCAGGCGCCATTGCTTGGCTGGCCTCCATAGCATCTGATACTGCCAGCAACAACGCTTCTGCGTTTGCCTCATCTTCATTTACTTCCACAGTGTCACCATCGGCCAGCAATCGTGCGGGCTGTATTGAAGGTGCTACAGATGGTCGCTCTGGTCGATGCTCGGGAAACTGGAACAGTGACGAGGCGCTATCTGACAGGGTTGTGTCTTCAGCAAGACGGCGTTTTTGTTGAATCTCTGTTGCAGGCGTGCTACTCTTTCTTTTCTGTGTTACATTCGTCTGGGTACACATGGTGATCTCGCGCGGACAGTATTCTGCTGAGAAGCTAACATCATCAGGAGACAGCGTTGACAAAATCAATAAGCATTCTATTTCGCGATGCTTCTTTATCTTCATAATGAATGGACTGCCAGCATCGTCAAACTCCAGCGCTAATTGTGCATTAAGTGCTTCAGCAAAAAGCAAAAATGCACGAAATTCTTTGATGCAAAACGTTATGACTGATGCCTCCGGCACCTGGTAATGTTCGAATTCACTGGGCTTGAGTTTTAACTGTGAGCGCATAAACTTATCATTGACACGAGCACCTTCAATGTAGTTTTTGGCCGACAGGCTATCAGGCGTTGCTTCCAGAGTCAATTCTTCCTCGGATGCATTAAAGCTGTTCGATATCTCTATGAACAACTTGTGGTCGCCGCGAATGCTGGAAACAATTGAAATTATAATATTTATAATATCAAATTACCTTTGTAAACCTACATATTGGCGCTTTGATCAGTGGGCACATCGGAGGTAATGTTTTGTTCATCAACAATTGCTATGAGCGCTTGTTTTGTGGTCTCCAGCTTGCAGCGCAGATTAACTTGGAACTTTGTGCGATTAGCCATTATGCTTAGTTCGCAGTGTTCCACCTATTGAAATTGCAATAGAAATTACATTGCTATATACATAGTTATACTTATTATCACACTCACCTGTTTCATATTGCGAAATACTCCTAGGCATGGCTTCATTGCAATTTTGCAACAACAATCGCCACTGGGTGGCAGCTGGAATGTATCAAACATGGAGCGGCTAAAGCTAATGCTACCCACCGCTGATTGTGTTGAATTGATGGTTCGCATTCTAAGTCCATTTGCATCTGCTTCAATAAACAATTCCTTTCCCACTTTAGACAACGATTGTATGGCCTTGGCAATGACTTGGAATTTCGTTTTAATTAAGAGAAAGTACGCAAGTATTTAAAGTATTTAACTTACCGCGTGCATTGCCGCCTTCCAATGTACACTTCATTGCTTTTAAATTAAGAAATACTTTGCCCAATTACAATTTCGGCGCGGCGATCAGCTGGTGCAGCTGGTGCAGCTGGCAACGCTAACACCAATAGCGGAAGCATCGATATTCACTTAGATCATCGATGTTCTTTCTCATTGGTGATATTACACCCTCTAAACATTTCTTAAACAGTGGCAACGCTGCAGGCCGGTAAAACGCCACATCAGTTTTTCGCCCTCAATTTAATTAACAAACAGGAGTTTCGTGCCAAATTTAAAGTGTTTTAAAATTGCTTTAACTGGCCAAACAACATCGCATTCTTTTGTAATCAGTGCGTCATGTGCGTGTAAGAAGCATACCAAAACAAATTCGCACAATAACAAAAATGTTACGTCTTGTGTGTGTTTTGTTGGCAACGACGGCGACGTTGACGCTATTTACGCCTGCTTGTGTAGGGACAGGTGCTGCCGAGTCCAGTCAAAGTTATCCAATTACGACCCTTATCAATGCTAAATGGACGCAAACACCATTATATCTAGAGATTGCGGAGTATTTGGCAGATGAGCATGCGGGTATGTTCTGGGACTACGTAAAGGCTGTGACGGCATTGGATACTGCGCTCAATGATTACGGTACGTAGTGACTGAGAAAACAAAAAGGTTATCAGAGTATTAAAAAATTATTGAATAATTTATTGTTATTGTTTAATTTGTAATGAATATAACATTGCAGATACGGAGTCGCAACAATACAATGCCGCCTTGCAGCTTGTCCGCGCGCATGTTAGTGCGCCACAGCTACCGCTTCTCAAATTGGTCGTCTCACTGCACAGTCTAACACCGCGCATTCAAACGCACTTTCAACTGGCTGACGAATTGCGTGCTGCGGGCGCCTGCCAGGGTGCCATCTATGCGCAGGTGGGAACCGAGCTCGCCTGCAATTTTTCGGAGTTGGAGCAGAAGCTGAAGCTGCCACTTGCTGAGAGTAGTCTGGATGCAAATGTTTTAAGCTATAGCTTTGACCATGTCTATCCCGGTAGCGAGAATAATACCCGCACAGTAGTGCTCTACGGCGATTTGGGCAGTTCTGCATTTCGGCCATATCACAAGCTGCTGGAGGGTGCTGCAAATTCGGGAAAAATTCGTTACCTGTTGCGTTATCAGGTGGCCGAACGAAGTGGACGATCTGTCCGTTTGTCTGGCTACGGTGTCGAGCTACATTTGAAATCCACAGAGTACAAAAGTCAAGATGATGCGCTCAAGCCAGAAACAGGTAACGATAGCTCTTCTAATACGGAGGAATCCACAAATGAAACGGATGTGCAGGGCTTCGACTTTAAGCTACTGAAAGCAAAGCATCCAGCGCTAAAGAATGCACTAGATCAACTGCGTCAGCGTTTGCTGCAGGGCAACGATGAGATCGCACAGCTCAAAGCCTGGGAATTCCAGGATTTGGGCTTACAAGCTGCCGCAGCCATAGCAGAGATCCAGGGCGATGAGGCGCTGCAGATTCTTCAATATACTGCTCATAATTTCCCAATGCTGGCACGTACTCTGCTTGCCCACAAGGTGTCGGAGGAATTACGGGCAGAGGTAAAACACAATACGGAATCACTGGGTCGTAGTTTAAATGTATCGCCACCAGATGGCGCTCTGTTTATCAACGGACTGTTCTTCGATGCGGATACTATGGATCTATATACGTTGGTGGAGACACTGCGTTCCGAGACACGTGTGCTGGAAAGTCTACACGGAAATAATGTGCATGGCAGTCTGGCCAGCGCATTGCTAGCTCTAGATTTGAATAGTGCTAACAAGCGGGAGTTTGCCATTGATATCAGGGATACCGCGGTGCAGTGGATCAATGATATTGAACACGATGCTCAATACAGACGTTGGCCGGCTTCTGTAATGGACTTGCTGCGTCCCACATTTCCCGGCATGTTGCGGAATATACGTAAAAATGTTTTTAATCTTGTTTTGGTTGTGGATCCACTGCAGCAAGAAGCGCGCAGCGTCATAAAATTGTCGGAATCCTTTGTTATACATCAAGCGCCTATACGCCTGGGTCTGGTCTTCGATGCCAGAGCTATGGAAGAAGACACTGCTGCCGATTATGTGGCCATTGCATGTGCTTTTAACTATGTGAGCCAAAAGAAAGATGCACGTGCTGCACTCAGTTTCCTAACCGATATCTATGCGACTGTGGGGGAAACCGCTCCGGTCACCAAGCAAAACATTATTAAGCAGTTAACCAAGGAGTTTACCTCGCTGACTAACTCAAACGCCAAGGAGCTGCTAGGTGAGGATTCCGATTATGATTACGGACGCCAGCTGGCAACTGAATTTGTGCAACGTTTGGGCTTTGGCGAGACTCGTCAGCCTCAGGCCCTACTAAACGGTGCACCTATGCCAAGCAATATAATCAGTGCGGACAGCGATTTCGAAGAAGCCATCTTTACAGAGATCATGAGCCAAACAACGGCACTGCAAAAGGCTGTTTATCGTGGCGAGCTGACCGACAGCGATGAGATGATTAACTATCTAATGAATCAACCGCATGTTATGCCGCGTCTCAATCAGCGCATACTCAGCCAGGAGGATGCCAAATACTTGGATATCAATGGCATTGCAGCCGAGCAGCTTGGAAATGCGGCAGCATTGAATAAGCTTTCCAATCGTGACATGACCGCAACATTGATGGCAAATCTGAAATACTTTGGCGGCAAACAAAGCACTGAACGCATTGGCAGCGCTTCACTTCAATTCCTCACACTCTGGGTCTTCGCCGATCTGGAGACGGATGATGGACGTGAATTGCTTACTCATGCGCTGGACTATGTGCGTGGCAGTGAAAGTGTGCGTTTGGCTTTCATACCCAATACGGAGGGTGCAAGTGATAAGCGTAGTCTCAACCGTTTGGCCTGGGCGGCAATGCATTCAATGGAGCCGGCAAAAGCAACGGAACAGGTGCTCAAATGGTTGCGTCCCAAAAAGAACGAACGCGTTGAGGATATACCGAAACAGCTGCAGGATGTTTTAGGCAGCACGGAATTGCATTTGAAGATGTTGCGCGTGTATGCGCAACGTGTCTTAGGATTAGCCAAATCTCAACGTCTGGTCATTGGTAATGGTCGGCTCTATGGACCCATGAGTGCTACAGAGAGTTTCGATAGCGCTGACTTTGCGCTCCTGGCACGCTACAGTGATCTTCAGTATAGTGATAAGGTACGCGAAGTGCTCAAGGAATCCGCTACGGAAGTCCATGCCGATTTCAACAGTGATACACTACTTAAGCTCTATGCCAGTTTGTTGCCACGACAAACCAAGACGCGCTTTAAGCTGCCCACCGATCTGAAAACAGATCACTCTGTGGTCCAGTTGCCAGCAAAGCAACAGAATGTGCCACACTTTGACATTGCTGCCGTATTGGATCCTGCATCGAGAGCAGCACAGAAACTTACGCCAATTATAATATTGCTGCGACAAACGCTGAACTGTCAGCTGCAACTATATCTTACACCTGTTTCCCAGCACAGCGATATGCCTGTCAAGAATTTCTATCGCTATGTCGTTGAATCCGAGGTGCAATTTGAGGCGAGTGGTGTCCGCGCCGAAGGGCCACTGGCCAAGTTTAGTGGTTTACCCGCAAATCCTTTGCTTACACAACAGTTGCAGGTGCCCGAGAATTGGCTTGTGGAGGCGGTTCGAGCTGTCTACGATCTGGATAACATTAAGCTGCGAGACATTGGTGGACCCGTGCACAGTGAGTTTGGCTTGGAATATCTGTTGTTGGAGGGACATTGCTTTGATGCCGCAAGCGGTGCACCACCTCGTGGATTGCAATTGGTTCTTGGCACTAAGACACAACCATCGCTGGTGGACACCATAGTAATGGCCAACTTGGGCTACTTCCAGCTAAAGGCTAATCCGGGAGCTTGGACATTGCGACTACGCGAGGGCAAATCGACAGATATTTATGCCATTAGCCATGCTGAAGGACCAAACACAGTGCATCAATCTCAAACGGGTGCGGTGCAAGTGCTGATTACCTCGCTGCGCTCTCACGTAACCAAGCTCAGGGTATCCAAGCGACCGGGCATGCAGAATGCGGAGCTGCTTTCCGATGACACAGCACCTGCTCAATCGGGCATTTGGAATAGCATTGCCAATAGTTTTGGCGGCAATAGCGGAACTGCTGCAACGGATGAGGATGCGGAAACCATTAACATTTTCTCAGTGGCTTCCGGACATTTGTACGAGCGACTTTTGCGCATTATGATGGTATCACTTCTGAAGCACACGAAATCGCCGGTGAAATTCTGGTTCCTTAAGAACTATTTGTCGCCACAGTTCACGGACTTCTTGCCACACATGGCCAAGGATTACAATTTCCAATATGAGCTGGTACAATATAAGTGGCCACGTTGGCTTCACCAGCAAACAGAGAAGCAGCGTACGATTTGGGGATATAAGATACTCTTCTTGGATGTACTGTTCCCGCTCAATGTGCGCAAGATTATCTTTGTGGATGCGGATGCGATTGTTCGCACCGACATTAAGGAGCTGTATGATTTGGATTTGGGTGGTGCACCCTATGCGTACACACCTTTCTGCGATTCGCGGAAGGAAATGGAAGGATTCCGTTTCTGGAAGCATGGCTACTGGCGCAGTCATCTGATGGGCAGACGCTATCACATTTCCGCCTTGTATGTGGTGGATCTGAAGCGTTTCCGCAAAATTGCAGCCGGAGATCGATTACGTGGCCAGTATCAGGCACTCAGTCAGGATCCAAACAGTTTGGCCAATCTGGATCAGGATTTGCCCAACAATATGATACATCAGGTAGCCATCAAATCGCTGCCAGATGATTGGCTTTGGTGTCAGACTTGGTGCAGCGATACCTCCTTCAAGAGTGCCAAGGTCATTGATCTGTGCAACAATCCGCAGACCAAGGAGGCCAAGTTGACGGCCGCCCAACGCATCGTGCCCGAGTGGAAAGATTACGATGCGGAACTTAAAGCGTTGCTGGCACGCATCGAGGATCATGAGAATCATCAAACCTTTAGCAACAGGGATAATCCCATCCCAGATGACGAGGATGATCATGTGGTTGTATTAACCGAACCGCCGCCACCCGAACACGTCCATGGCGAGCTGTGATTTTCTGTCTCTGTCATCTCTAATTGTTTAGTAAATTTAAGCCCAATGTCCTTTATACGTGGTAATTATTAAATTAGCTAAGCTCCATAACATATTAGCTCAGCAAAGTAGCCAACCATATTTTAGACATTTTAATTAGCAATTAAATAAAAAGAAAAATATGCAAGTTCCAAAGTCTGAAGTATTTTGCATTCCAAGAGCCTCTCGCCACAATTTGAACTCATCTGAACTTAAGATAATAAATGAAATCATTTAAATGAATGCAAATCTAGTTTGTTTTATTTATACAATAACGATCTACTTACAAATCTGCTGAAAAATAATGTACTTCCAACAAATAGCATTGGAGTTTTTTTTTAATCGACTTTATTTTTTGGTTTTTAAATTATAAATTGAAATTATTGCATAAGTTTACGTACTTTTGTTTCCTACGTAAAGAAATGATTATTATTATCATAAGGTTTACTTGATGTTTAGAGCATATATTTATTTGTTTTTTGTGTCCGATTTTTGGGCATTCTATTAATTGTAAGGCAGACAAGTGCAGTCCAAATAGTATTCATTTATTTTGTAATGCTGTTTTAGTTTTGGAAATTCATATTAAATTGTTTGGTTTAGTTTTCTTAAAGCGTGTATTGTTATTATTTTTTAGTTACCTAATATATTATTATTATTTGTTCATATCTTCTTTTTTAATAATTTAGCATAGTTTATAATTTTTAAAAATGTTTTTTTATTATTTAATCTAACGCTGAGTGTAGTATACGAGTGTTAGGTAATTAAAGCTTTGGTTTTTTAAAAAATGTTTTCTCAATATGTTATTTATGTATATGTTTTCGTTCAGACTACGCAATAATTGCTAATTTGAAACATTTTTTTTTTTAAATTTTGTTTTGGTTTAACACAAACCTTAGGGGTTAAGAAATAGTTAACATATTAATGTTAAGGTTGTTAATTTTTTGTTTCTTTGTTTCTTTGTTTTTGATAAGAGCTGCTGCTAGTCCTTGATTATAAATTATATAGTAAAATGCTGCTGCTGCCAAAACTTTTTTTTTTGGTTTGTCAGTTAAGAATCTGTAGTTTCTTCAAGTTTAATATGCTATGTTTTATGATTTTTCTGTATGTATTGTATTGTATCTTGCGCTGCTTACGTGCTAAGAATTGACGGAAAATTAGACTGATGTTCGGCTTCGAGTCTATCACAATATTCTAAGAAATATTGTTTTCTGTTCTGTTCTGTTCTGTTCATTTCTTCTTCTTCAGTTTATATGTGTTTGGTATTCAAAATATTGTATGTCATATTGTATTTATGGTATTGCTCGGTTCAGTTGAGACATAAAGTTTTTATCTGTTTTTTTTAATGCTGCACAATTCATTTCGTTGTTCTTGGTTTTCTATGGTACTTTATTGCTTTAATCCAAATGTTTATACATATCCTCCAGCTGTGGCTTGAAGTAGCTCTTCAATTGCGGCCTCTTGGCCTTGAATGTGGGCGTGAGAAGTCCATTTTGTACCGAGAACGGATCTGGATGCAAATAAACATCCTTGACCTGTACACAAATATACCATTATGTATATTGTCAGTTAATTTGAATAGCTGGATAATTTAAGATCGTACGCACCTGTTCGAATGACTTTAGTCCACTCTGTTTGCCCCAATTGAGCATATCGTTCATAATCAGTTCCTTGACATTCTTATTATTGCAGAGGACGGACAGTGTGCCCCGAACATTGTTCTCAATGGCCCACTGCTTCAAAACATCGACATCAGGTACAACAACAGCAATAATACAGCTCTGTAATTATAAGGAGAAATGTGATATTAGTAAATTATAAATGCTTTGCTTTTCCAAAAGGTAAACCATAATCCTAAGCAACTATTCTTGATAGGTTTAATTATTTAATGTCAGACTGGGGTGCATAATATCTATATGTAGTGAATATAAAATATTCTTCCACCTTTCGTTTGCGGGCTTAAATGCTTTTAATCCCGTTATTAGTCTTAGCGCGGGATTAAGTTTCTGTCATGCTTTGCGGCGGTGTTCTGTGTGTGTGTGCAAAATAATTATTGTCGTATAATTAACTGACAGCTATTTAGATCAATTTATATTAATTGATTGGTTATTACAAGTCGTATTTGTTTTGTGGTTTAAAGCTATCTTATTGAACAAAAAGATGGCGCATTTAACAGTTATGTGGGCTCTGTTCTATAAATAAGAG
Organism: Scaptomyza parva; assembly: GCA_035044645.1. Classification (NCBI taxonomy): domain Eukaryota; kingdom Metazoa; phylum Arthropoda; class Insecta; order Diptera; family Drosophilidae; genus Scaptomyza; species Scaptomyza parva. The sequence goes on along the minus strand of JAWNNT010000142.1, from coordinate 1,355,005 downwards.
TTTCCAAGGTCCTTTTTTAGGTCCTTTTAATGTTTTTAAAGCTCAATTTTATAATGTTTACTAGATAATAGCAAATGGTACTAAACTTTTGGTTAAACTCACCTTTAAGCTCTCGCCGTAGACATAGACTTGATTGACATATTGACTCAGCGTATAGATGTTCTCAATTTTTTCGGGCACGATATACTCGCCCTGACTCAGCTTGAAGATGTGCTTGCGACGATCGATGATGCGCAGTGTTCCATTGGGCAGCCACATTCCCACATCTCCAGTATGATGCCAGCCATCAGCATCAATGGCTTCTGCCGTTTTCTCTGGATCCTTATAGTAACTGCAACAGTTAAGGAAAAAAAAAGGTAGAAAGAGTACCTTGGAATTGGTAACAGTATCGAGCTTACCCATGAAACACATTGGATCCACGCACACATACTTCGCCGGTGTTCTGATTTGCAAAATATTCCATTTCGGGCACATCGACCAGTTTGACGGCATTGCAGGAAACGGGAGGTCCCACATGATTAGGCACATGATCACCCTGCACGGTAAGCGTAATGGCACCCGTGCATTCCGTCTGGCCATAACCCTCTAACACCAGACAGCCAAGGGCGCAGCGCATGAAGGTCAACACGTTTCCGGCCAGCGGCGCTGAGCCCACGACCATGAGTCGCAAATTGCCACCAAAGGCCTGATGGACCTTCTTAAAGACCAGCTTGTCCCAGCAGCCATTGCGACGCAACACTCCACGGGCAATCTCCTTCTCCTTGGCCTTCAGGGCCATGTTGAAGAGACCACGCTTGAGTCCAGAGTTGGCAATATCATTCTGTATCTTGTCATAGACACGATTCAGAAGCCGAGGCACTGCCGGCATCACAGTCGGCTTCAGCATCTTAAGATCATTGGTCAGCTCCTTGATGTCCCCGGAGTAGAAACCCACACAGCCTCCCACATAGTACATGCCATTCTCACAGCATCGCTCGAACATGTGCGCCAGTGGTAGAAATGAGACCATCACATCTCCTGCTCGGATCCGATGATCGCCCATTTGTAGTATCACCGCACAGACACCGGCAACCACATTGCCATGTGTCAGCATCACGCCCTTTGGATTGCCAGTGGTGCCGGATGTATAGCAGACAGTGCAGAGATCTTCAACGCTGGGCGGCACCTCCGGATGATTGCCCTTAGCGCCCAGTTTCTCCACATCGATGAACGAGAAGATCTGGACACCACGACTGCGTGCGCGCTCCAGTGTCGTCTGGCGTATGGGCTTGATGGATACAATGATCTTCAAGCTGCGCGGTGCCTTCTCTAGCAGCATCGAAGCCTTGCCATCGTCCTCCACTATGATGATGGACATTTCCGTCTGGCGTATGATAAAAGCACAGGCATCTGGACCAAGAGTGTCATACAGTGGCACCACCACCAGCGAGAACGAGTAACAGGCCTGCTCATACAGGATCCATTCCGGCCGATTCTGCGAGTAGATGCCAATCAGCTGTTTGGGGCGGGCACCCAACGCCAACATGCCAGCCCCAAAGTTCTTGGCACGTAACAGCGCTTCATCATAGTTGATCCACTACCGGGACATACAAATATTTATTAGTTGGGATCTAGTTGGCATCTAAGGAGAATAACTTACCTGATAGGGCGATGTTAGAGTCTCTCGCCAGCCAAGACATGGACCATTGTTGGAGGCATAGGCGCCCTCACGGAACGTTTGATACAATGTTCGCACATTCTCTGTGATGTAGGATACAAATTTACCATTCTTTGATTCCTTGTAGAATTTGGAGACGTGTATTTGTTCTGGACCCTGAAATCAGTTGGAAACACAAAAGACAAATCGAGTACATGCAAAAATGAGTGAAGGAGTTGAAGAAAAGAAAATCGATGAGAGTGCATATATAGCTAACCGATTGATAGATACACTTACAATGATATTGAAATGAATGTTTATTTTTTATTTAATATGTATGCCGTATAAGTATTTGAACTAGTTTTGACTTTTCATTGAGTTGATTAGATAAGTCCGATCGTTCTCTAAACTCTCTTTTGGATTGACATCTGATAATAAGACTTAACTTTTGGGAAGTTTTAGATCTTGTTATTGATCAATAATATACTACAATACCATTAGATTTCGTAATTCGTAATTTTAAGTTTCAATACCTTAGCTTTATTGGAAAACAAAGTATTCACCTTTATACTTTCAGAACACTGCATAAAATGTTGATTAATTATGTTTGGTCTACATTGTGACAGCTTTTAACGCGTATAAACAAACTTGAAAAGTATTAAGTAAGGAAAAGAATTTGGTTTATCCAGTCACATAAATCAGTTGCCAATGATGGACATAAATCAATAAACGTTTTGAACTGATGTACAAAAATTTGGTTTGAAATTGAAAACATAAACCCATCACTCAACCAATTTAATGAGTGGGATCGAGCATTGATCTGGACTATATATTGTGGGTGTAAAATGCGATCGATTGAAAATGGCAATAGCGCACTTCCTTTATGGCAAACAGCTGCGAAGAAAATTTCGACTTTGGCGAATGTGTTGAGGCATGCAAACGAATATCAAAATAGACCAAAAGTGCCTGATGGGGTTTGGGTTATGGACTATGATTTGAATGTGTGTTTTTGTTGCCCACTCACACTGTTTGGTTTTAATATGCGATTGCAAAATGTGTTTTTTTGCTTATGTGCTTATTAAAATTAAAAAAAGAACTAATTGATTTGAAATCGTTTTTGTTTAGATTCGCAAATGATATTGATGACGCACAATGGGGCATGGAAGGGGACGACGAAAACAAGAAGGCTGCCTACCCCAAAGGGCACACCACGCCTACCCTGTGCTGTGGATCTAATGCTGGATCGTATTTAAGCTGGCAAGAGTCAAGAGATCAATAAAAGTATGAAAAAGAATATCGAAAAATAAAAAGAAAAAGCATACAAAAAATTCTTATTAGTTTGGCGCGTATCTTCAGTGAATCTGGGTTAGGATTTAAAATTTTCTCTTTCATTATTTTTTTATGGGATACGGAAGTGGTTTTTTTTTTTTGGAGGAATTTTTAACGCCTTATGGCTTTACCTTGAGCACATCGCTCTGATTGTTAAGTTCGATTGGCACGCGTACAGTTGTAATTTGGCCGCAACAAGACATTTTGTTATTGCTTTTTAAGTATCACGATTATGTCGATTCTTTTGACTTTAATGCACTATAACTAGTTGAATAGCTGTGGTTTTATTTTATTGATCATTCAGTTTATCGGACCTTGTCGCTTTTAATATGCACATTGTCCCAAAAAAGAGAACTGCAATTCAAATCAATTATAGTTACACAGAACCGCGGAACACGAGGGAATATTTTTAAATAATTTTTATTTTTAATCCCAATTTGCACAGGTCGGCATTTGTTTTGGTCTATATTTAAAACACTTTGAGTTCGAACAGTTTGTTTTTTCTTTTTGCCTTTTGGCCATCAAAACCCATCAAATTATAATTATGGCGCCTATTGACAATTTACACTTGGCAAAGTGTAGCCAATTCCATTTTTATTTTTTTTCTTTTTGTTTATAATTATTCAATACTGTTCGGACAGGCACAGGCCCAGGTCCGAGCTACAGTCAACAGCCCCAGCCCCCAAAACAACCCCCAGACTCAGGCATTATATCGACATGGGACAGGCGTCCGATGTGTTCTGTTGTGTTGTGTTGTGTTGGCCTGCCCCAAATGTTTAAAAATAGGCACGCTCTTTTGTTGTTATCTACAGCCGAGTGGACGCAAAACTCACAAAACAAAAAACCAAAAAAAAAAAACATTTAATAGACAGTCAAATATTTTGCAAACACCAACAAAAAAAACAAATACACGATCTAATACTAAAAATTGTATGCCTGAGTCATGGGAATTGCGAGATGCCTTTGAGGCAATGGTTGGATTGAATAATATCAATGAGTACTTAATATTTGAATTATGCTAATTTTTGCCAACATAAAAATGCCATAAACTTAAGAACAAAACAAGGAAACATTAAAAATTTGTTTAGGAACATATTATATTATGGCAGGTCGTAGGATTTGGTCTAGATAAGTTTAACTGGGGAAAACCACTTAAAAGTTTATTTGAACATATTTGAAATATTAAAGCCAAATTTTTACTTGTTACAAGCTGGGCACTTGTAGTTCTTCGTAATGAATTTGGTATTTATAGACTTCAGTTTGTATTAAAAACCCATGAGTATTCCAAAACAATAAGCAGCTGCAATCTTTATAATTGATGAGATTTCATTTATAATGAATTTCAGCCATTTGGACAATTGCATTTATAAGTAGGCCAAAAAATTAAACGAATTTGGTATTAGTAACCAACTAAACATTGAATCGTAATCTTTGAACTTTATGAAATCGAACGAAAATAATGCTCTCAATCATTTAAATTTACGATGCCATTTATCAACAGGAATTAAAACCATACTATATATTTTTTATGTATAGTGCTGATTTTTATGTGTGTTTTCATTTCTTTTATTTCTATATTTTCCTTGCGTTTGATAAGTGAATCTTTATTTTATAGATCGTCTGGGCAGTGGCCTTTTTTCCTATATATATCTTGTGAACTTGAACTTGATGGGTTGAGTTTACATGTTTAGGCAATGGCGACGACAACGGCACTTTGACACTTTGACAAATAGTCATTCAACTATTGAATATAATATTTTTTTTTTGGTTGTGACGCTTTTTTTAGAATTTCCACTTTATTTTTTGTACCGTGTTTTACGTAATGATTAAACGACCGAATTTTTGTTCAATTTGTTGCAAATTGTCAAGCGACTCGTGTATTTTTCTTGTATTTAGTATATGCGAGCTATTATTTATATATATACAAAATAAAAAAAAATAAATAAATAATGTTGGACTTATATACAAGATATAGCTTTTGTTGTTAGCAGACGAGATTTTTTTCTTGTTGCTGCTTTACTTTTGGGTGGACGCGAAAAAAACCCGCAGAACTCGACGACACAAAGCTGAATTTCGAACTGAACAGCAAATATCGTGGCTAAAAATTATTTTGGCAAAAGATTTTTGATCTTTCTTTTTGCCTGCCCGAGAGAAGAGAGAGCGAGCGTGAGGGTGAGCGAAAATCCCGATTCAAAGGCTGAGAAGAGCGGATAGGAATTTCATTCGATTATAATTTTGATATTAACGCTTTATTTTTGCTCACATCTCAGTAGAATACATATAATATATGGTATCTTCTTGTTTTTCTGAATAGTTTTTGGCTTGATCAGAATGTCTGCCATCGTTTTTCCTGTCATTCTCTGTTTCTAATTCCTTTGTTATGGGCACGAGATTGACGATCACAGGGGCAGGCATGTGACGTCGTCGTTTGGGATACTAGGTACTAGGTGGTTTATATGTGGATTTGATTGGCAAATCACGGGGGTTATGCCAACAATTTGATGTTGTCTGTGTCAAAGAATTGAATTTAGTTGCGGCGGCAGAATGCCCTTTGATGTGATTTATGATTAATAACAGGCGCAAGGTGTTAGGACCATTTTTCAACATGTTTATTAAATAAACATGCGATTTTTTTGTTTACATTTGAAAACATAACACGTGTGAATCAAAAACTCTTTGGCTTGATATGCTTTTAGTGAACTTTCCGGCAGAACTAAAATAAATCATTAGAAATGTCGATTCTAACCTCAAAGCTTCTGCATAACCTTAAAAACTTAAACTAATTGTAAATTTAACACGTTTCAACTCATTATGCATGTTTATTGCAATTGTAATTATATGTGGCATGAATTAAAAATGTATTGACATGTTTTTTTTGCATTTGCATCTATTTAACAAGCAACCCAATTTACATATTTGCATTCATAATTTGTTAGCCGACATTTTTAAATGCCATGTTGTAGTGTTGTTGTTGTTCTTGTGTTTGTTGGTATAGTGGCTGTGCCAAATGCATGCATGTAAAACAAAAAAGAAAAAAACCGTTGCATCGGCAGACAGATTGTCCCTGTCCTGTCATTCAAATGTTAGTGTGTACATATTTATTTGGCATTTGTGTGTTTCCTCATTGTTATTTGTTATCATGGCATGATTGTACAGCGTTGCCACCTCTTGTTTTGTTGCATTTTGCAAGAAAGTAACGAAAGTACATTTTTAAATTTTTGAACAAAATTTCGCTTTGTTTGCTTTGCATGTCAATTATTTTTAAGTGGGAATTTGTTTATTTGTTAAGAACGTAAACAATGCAGAAATCTACTGCAACCGGTCAAAAGTTAACAATTGTCGGCAATGTCAATAAATGCATATTTGTATGTAAGCCAAAATGTTTACAACTAAATTTGCATTTGTGTATCGAACAGCTATTATCGAATTAGCACCAATTGAACTACAGCTGACTAATTAAGGCACAAATACGAATGCCAATTTACTTGAGCCATAACATGATTTATGTATCTCGTGTCCGGCGCACACTGCATTTGATAAATGATTACCAAGCAAGAGTGCCCCTCGAACAACGGCAACGCGAACAATCTTGCACATTTTGGCAACTAAACTGTATACAACGGCTGTCATTGTCAAATTGGAGCGTGGGACTTGAATGTTTGCACCACGGTAGCAGTCGCGTCATCACAAAAATAGAAATATTAGATATTATGAGCCAAAAAACTGTTCGCCATGTGAAATTCAAATGTGAAACATCATGTGACGACAACAGAACAGAAACAGAAACAGAAGAATCACCAATTTCGTGCACATCAAAGGCCGCCAATTCAATTCTGTTCTACCTCAAAAAAAAAAAACAGAAAAAACCAATAGCAAAACTAGCCAGAAAGAAGGTAAAAAGACTTTTAGATTTGGTAAGAGTGTTTAACTAAAAACATACTCTGATACAGATTAACGCTTAAATACCGGACACTATAAGTGTTGTTGAGCATTCTGTTTATTGTGTACCAATTCGATTATACCTTTTATACACACATTATGTGTAAGTGAATTGGCAAGAAATAAACAACTAAAGACAAACATGAACTGATGATGTAATGAATGATGCACCGACAAGTATATATACATACAAACATATATATATCGAGCGAAAACTTATTGAAACTATGTCACAAAAGTGGGTGGCTTGGGTTGGTTTGGGTTGGGTGGTCAAACGATGCATGCTTACCTCCAACAATGGGGATTGATTTTCCAGAGGCACTAATGGTTTTTCTGGTATTGGTCGCGTTACAAAATAGTAGGCAATACTGGCAGCCACACTGGTCAGGGTCAGTGTGCCCAAAGTTCCGCCAAAATAATTAAGATAACCATCGATTTCGTCCCCTGCAAAATGTCATTGTAATGGATCATAAAATATGGTCAGATGAAAAAACAAAAACAAATTACAAAAATGTAATATACCATTATGTTTTCAATTCATGCTTCAATATTTATTATGATTGTTTCCAATCAAAATGTATAATCTCAACATTTTTTATTCGAATTACGCATACGTAACGTAAAACAGATTCTTTATTGTTGAATCAACTGTTTGATCAAAACTTTAAAACATGTGTTCGATAATCGGTAAATACCGACTAAACTCATTTAAATCGCATTATGTTTTATGGTGTTTAAATGTGGTTTTCATTTTTCAAAAATTTTATACTTACAGAAGTATGAAAAATTGCTGACTATCAGGTGATTGATATAAGCTAAGACCGATTTCTCTGGCGTCATTATTATTATTGCGTTTGTTTGCTGTTTTGTTGTTGTTGATGTTTTTGTTTTTGTTGCTGTTGTCTGTTTTGTTTTTGTTGTTGTTGTTGTTGCTTGTAATTGTTATTGTAGTTCTTAGATACCTGAGTGAACGTTACGTGTTTAGCTTAATGATTGCCCACAAAACTTTTGCCTGCAATGAAAACGAAATATTTATAAATCAATATTGGATGCATACGTCAGCTATAATAACTAAATATATATAATTGTATGTACATATACCATAATAATATTGAATAACAAATAGCTTACATGTAAATGATTTAAACAGAGAGAGAGAGAGAGAGAGAGAGAGAGAGACTCAACGCCATCGACCGCAACAAAACCAAAATGATGAGTTTAAATAATAATCAGTAAATGTTCCGCCTAAATAGATGGTTATCAATACATAATTGACATTTAAGGTTTAACAAACGATCAAAATAATAACAATTAGCAAGTTATAATGCTGCAGTTGACCGAAACCGACTGCGGAATACTTTGTTCCTGATATAAAAATGGATGTTAGAGTTTGCTTAAGTAGGGGGAGTAAGGTAGGAGTGAGTGCTGTGATTAAAGATTGTTTGATGCAGCTTTTCGGGGACATTGCCACCGAAGTTGCTGACTCATACTTATTCCCTAGCTATCTTCATAGGAAATTTTAAACATAAAGATATAGCAATTTCCGATTTTACAAGCTCTACAGTATTGACACTATATCTGATCCGCTTACAGACGAAGATATTTGAAAAGTTTCAGATTTCTAGTTTAAAGTGTCGTCATACAGATGGATAGTCGGACGGGCGGACTGATGGGCAGGCAGATGGACGGATGGACATTACAAAACAAATATATTCTTTACATTTTGTATCAGAGTAAAAATAGAGTTCCGGACTATATTATATATATGTGAAGAGTATAGTCAAACATATCAAGCATATATATATTACAGTTCCGAAATATATTATATATATGTTAAGAGTATAGTCAAACATATCAATCACATATATATTTAATGCATTTAGCCTTAGTGCTCTGATGTTAAATATAGGGCTAGGTAATAATGATTAAACAAAATTGATAAGGATTAATTTTAATAACATACAGCCAGCTGATATTTTATAATTGTAATGTCATGTATGCTTATAAGTGGTTGAAATCGAAAACGCCTATGTATTTCATTGTTTTTAAGTTTGAACCACAAATTTGATGCCGGATTACGTGATGTGATCCGCCAAAAAACTGCATTAACATTTTCTGGGCCACGCCCACTGCGTATGCCCACAGCATACACTTATTAAGCAACAGTCATCAAATTTGGTAGGAAGATGGCTATTGACACTCCCATATCCACATTTTACTATTTGAAAATACGCTCCTCGAAACTCATTTTTATATTGGTATGAGTGTACTCCGCAGTCGGTGTCGTCCTACTGCAATGTTTTCACTTGTTTTTGTTTATGTTACTATCAAAATGTTTTCCAACAACTACCACTGCACTCGGGAGTAAAGAGCTCAAACAGATATGAACGAATTTAAATGTTGTTCTCTCATATATATTTATATTTATATATAGTCTTTATCTGGAATGCTTTTAGTGTAGCCATAAGTACTTGTACTCTAATACCAAAAACATTGTTTTGTACGTAGTCGAATAGTAATTACCCTAGGTATTTGTATTCTAAGCCCTTTTAGCTTACTTAACCCAAAATATTTTAATCAAAATCTTACAATGAACATTTCTTAATGAGATTCAGCAAGCAAAAAGTGTTGCGGTTAGTTAGAAGTTCATTACGAAAAATTCTCTATGCAGCCGAATAGTATTTACCCTAGGCATTTGTATATAAAGCTCTTATACCTTACACAACCCAAAATATTTTAATCAAAATCTTTAACTTAACCTTTGTTAATAAGATTCAGCAGGAAATAAGTTTTCCAAAATCCGGCTACTCTATGCAGTCGAATAGTAATTTCCCTAGGAATTTATATACAAAACTCTTATAGCTTACTCAGCCCAAAATATTTAAATCAAAATCTTTAAATAAACATTTCTTAATGAGATGCAGCAAACAAAAAGTTTCATTACGAGATAAGTTTTCGAAAATCTGGCTACTCTATAGACTCTATAGAATACTCTTTATACACAAATTAAATCTGCAACAGTTTTGTTACATAAATATACAAAGAATAATTACCCGAATTTAATTTTTTACATACTAAAGGCTACAATTTTAGCTAGTTAACTACTGTATATATAAAGTATGAAACGATTTGTCAAACATTATTTCGCATATAGCTGCATTTAAGATTGCAAACACTAGATAAGTTTGCAGCTGTTGTGGAATCCACCAAGTTGATAAGTAGAAAAGGTATTCCCAACAAAAATAAAAACCAGTTATCTGTAGTTGATTACGGTTTTTCAATGAAATCAAGTAACAATTCTTGACATATAATAAACTGCTTTTGAGTTGTTCCATTAAAATGCATTTGTTTTCCCCCACCTATTAGTATAAATAATAGCTCATTAGATATGCCACAAGCAAGCGAGAGAGAGAGTTGATTCCGCCTTTTAAGATAGGTTTATTGTAACTGATGATAGTTGAGAACTTATTCATGTTTATTGTAGTTATTACTTGGCTGTTTGTACAAGGTATTTTGTCACTTCTTTGCCTGATTCAAAAAGCTGCTTTTGCTGCTTTTGCTGCTGTTGATGCGATTTGCTTGTTGGACTCTTTTAGTGCTTCTTGAAACAAAATGCGTTTAACCACCAGGCAGCTCCGCTTTTCAAGCACAAACCCAAACAACAATACTGATAAGTACACACATAGTATATCTATATATATATAAACATCGGGTGAGTGCAGGCCAGACAGTTATCAGTTGTCCCTCGAGCGAATCTGGAGCTGAAACTTTGCACTCATCATAACAAGATTATTCAGTCGGACGGACAGGCCAAAGACCATATAACGAACCCAAGTCTGGACTTGCAGAATTATGCAATGCCCTGGAAACTAAATGTCTATGATGTATATTGATTATTTTTCGCGTTGTTTGCCGGGTCAAATGGACCCAATTGTTCCACGGTACGCAATAGTGTAAGAGAAAACATTCAATCCAGAGAAAGAGAGACGGAGAGAGAGAAAGAGAGTCCATGCTCGTTCATTGGGAGGTCAAGGCAACAACATACATATGCACATACATATACATATATATAATTCCATCTCTCTATCCTCTTGTTTCCTTCTGATTCGGCAACTGCATTATTTCGGGTTTGGGAGCATTGATTTTTCACCTATGTCGGAGAGACACGTGCACCGTTATTAATTAGTAACTTACCACGCGTGAAACTCTCAGGATTGTTTATAACAGTGCATTGTTTTTGTTTCTTTTTGTTGGTTTTTAGCAGTTTTCAACCAATATCCATAAATAAAACATGGAAAAATCAATGAAATTAACGTTTTACACACACGGATACGACGGCCGATTTGTTTTTTGTTTGTTGTTTCTAAGACAAGACGGCACAGGGAGGAACAAGTACAAGAACCAGAAACCAGAGAGTACAAAACGAAAATGCTGCTAAACGTTTCGAGCGACTAAACTGAACTGAAACGTTGAGCCGCAAACCCAACACGACAAACCCAAACGAATCCGAGTCCGACTCTCAAACCATATAAGAAAAAAAATATCCGTCCAGACACAAAGTCAGTTTTGCTAAAGCGGCCAAACGCTGCTGCTGCTTCGGGGCATGCGTGCAGCGACGTCGACCGAGAAGAGCGGCGACGGCGACGACGACGACGACGGCAACGGCATGAATGAAGCCGCGAGAGCGCAGGAGAGCGTAAATTTTCTAAATGCAAAGAGAGAGAGAGCGCGCGCCAAAACAAATGTTTCCAAGTCACTTTTAACTGCCGGACAGGCGGCTAAAAGGCAAAAACACGCGACACGTGCAGCGAAAACGAGAAAGAGAGAGCGAGAGAGAGAGAAAGTGCCGTAGGAGCGTGGGAGCATTGCCTTGCCTTGCCTGCATGCATTGTATAGGGGAAAGAGAGCAGGTGAGCAAGTGGACAAAAACGAGAGCTGTATTTAGTAGCATGTGCATACCTAAACCAACAACTGGGGGGTGGCTTGCGTCTGGTTTGATGGTTGGATTTTTGGGTGTGAGGTAAACGCTTCTCGTGACGCAATTGCTTCTGCCGCGCGAGGGTAGTTTAATGTGTTGCCACACAAACTTTTTAATAATGCATACATACATAGCGCTGTGCGTAACTGAAAAATAAAAATAATTATACCGTATATAAAAGAAAATTAAATTAACTTAAAATTGATTTCACAATATTTAATTAATTTTCTAAACACTAAACTTTAACACCCTTGCATTTGTTCTATCATCCGTTTTGTAATATGCTTACATCTCTCTGCCAGACATTAGATTTTGCAGTTTGTTTCGAGTTACCCTCGATATTGACACGCAAAATGAAATATGTAGTTATCTGTGTTTACTTGTGTGTCCTTTTTGTCAGCTGTTGTGTTGAGTTTTTGGAGACATGAATACGGTGGCCTGATTTAAAACTTACTTGGACTGACTTATAAAAAATGCAGAACGCCTCAAACTCATTGTTATTAACATTATAAGACTCTAACCTTTTGAGCAATTTTACAGCTAACTAGACAGTTTAATGCCATAGTCTGAGTTGAGGAAAGACTGTAAATATTATTTTTTGCTAGTCAAGTTTGGTGTCAACTAAGCAAAAGTATCTAATAAATACGCACTACAATCTCGAGCTGTTTAGCTCGTTTGTTTGCTTTGCATGTTTGTTTAGCCAAGTAATGCCACATTTCATTTTGAGCCCTGAACAACCGGATAATAATGTGTAGCATACTCTCAGGCTGTTTGTTTATTATTTAGACATGAACCCAACATTTCCGATCTGAGCCTTGGCTGCGAGTTAGCATATGTGAAACGTTTGCACAGTGGGGTCAGTGTCATGCTTATTTCCCTGTTTATCAGCAAAAAGAAACCACAAATGGCACAACCACAACTTTCAATGAATGTTTACAAAAAAAGGCACTGAAAAGCTTCAGAATGGTGTAAATAATTCAGTGGCTATACGCAATTAGTTCATTATTAATTAGTGTGCTCTGTCGAGGCACATTTTTCTGTGTATTCTTTATGGACAATGGTCGGGGCCAGCGAGGTGGTAATCAATGTGGAAGATACGCACAGTTCCGAGGGCAGCTTTACAAGCACAGTCGGAGGACAATGTTGCAGCGATGAACGGCAAGATATGGATGTTGATGAGCAGGTAGTTAAACTAAGGGGAGTAGCGGATACAGAACGAGAGAAGGGCAAAAAAAGTCCGAGTGAATTATCTGGTGGAAATAATTATGCCACAAGTAAAAATGTTGCTGAGGGTAAATACAAAGTTAAAAAAAAAATTTTATTTTCACATTCCTTCTAATGCTTAATGTGCTTTCAGGGTTAATGGACATTGCTTTGCTCTCGGCGAATGCAAATCAGTTGCGTTTTCTGATCACTTACAATCATGAGGCATCCACATTTTACTGCAGTCTTGTTCTGGTCATACTTTCATTGGTGCTTCAAGTACTCGTGGGCATTGTGTTGATCTTTAAGGTATGACAATGGCTTATAGTCAGTACTAACCAGTAATACTTTGATGGATCGATCCATTCACAGCGCCGCCTTAAACGTTGCCAGAGTCGTCGGTATATGAGAACTAATGAGGTGCTTGTTATGGGTGTATTCCTTATCACTGTGATCAATGTGCTGCTGGCTGCCTTTACCACAACCGATGGACATTCGAATTAAGCGAACAAAGAATTATGCTTTTGATTTGTTTTAAAAATTTACTTGTATTTGATACAATTTATAACACACAAAAATATATAAATGCGTTGGTCTAACGATCGTTGAGATCGTCATTAACCAGGCTGGGTTAAATGCACTTGACGTATCTGACGTACGATATCTCAGCTTTACATATGAACAATGAACCTATTGATACAGTTTAGTTTAACCGGAGAACTCCTTCTTGATGCACTTGGCAATGGTACTCAGCTGCATGTTGCTGGTGCCCTCATAGATTGCACCGATCTTGGCATCACGATAGTATTTCTCCTGGGGGAAGTCGCGTGTGAAGCCAACACCGCCCATCCAGTCAATGCACTTGGTGGCAGCACGTTGAGCCACCTCCGAGGCATACAACTTGGCCATGGCAGCCTCCTTCTGGAAGGGCACACCAGCCTCCTGCAGGCGAGCCGCATTGTAGGTAAGCAGACGAGCCGCCTCGATCTCTGTGGCAATTGTGGCGATCTGATGCTGCATCGACTGGAAGTTATAGATGGCATCACCGAATTGCTTGCGCTCCAACAAATAGGGAATTGTTGCATCGAAGGTGCCCTGGGCCAGACCCACCATCTGGGCGGCAATGCCGATGCGGCCCTCGTTAAGGAAACCAGCTGCATACTTGTAGCCATGACCGAATGTGCCCAGGATATTCTCCTCGGGTACGCGGACATTGTCAAAGGTCAGCATGCAGGTGCCGGAGGCACGGATGCCCAGCTTATCCTCGGGCTTGTTCACAATCAGACCAGGTGTCTCGCGATCCACAATGAAGGTAGTAATGCCACGGTAGCCCTTTAAATTGAACAAAGTTCTTAGCTAGTTTAAGTTGGGAATAAAATTCTACTTACATCTTCGGGCTTGGCATTGGCAAAGACCAGGAACACACCAGCCACATCGGAGTTAGAGATCCACATCTTGCTGCCATTGATCACATAGTGGGAGCCATCCTTCTTGGCCACAGTCTTAAGGGAGAAGGCATCAGAGCCTGCACCAGGTTCTGTCAGAGCAAAGCTACCGGCATATTCCTGGGCCAACTTGGGCAAATACTTGGCCTTCTGTTCGGCATTGCCAAACTTGATCATCAGGGAGTTGACCAGTGTGTTGTGAATGTCCACGAATGCAGCAACAGCTGGATCAACCTTGGAAAGCTCCTCGACGACGATGATGTTGGTCATGAAGTTGCAACCGCTGCCGCCCAATTCTGTATCGATTTCAACGCCCATCAAGCCATTTTCGAAAACGGCTTTCACCACAGATGGATCGAACTTGTGTTCAAAGTCCATTTTCTTGACCAACGGCAAGATTTGTTCCTGAGCCAACTTAGCCACTAAAAAATAATAATAATAAATAATAAGATACTTATATTTTTTACAAGAGCTTTTGTCAGCATTTATCTAAATCACTGTGATTATTATGATCGGAAAGTAAAGCTTTTTTCTGAGAAGCTTTTTAAGGCGATATAAAAGCCGTTAATCAAGCAGGCCCCCCGTTGTGTGTATGTGTGGGTCTGTGTGTGGTGTGTTTTTATCTGGCTTTGGTTGTATGTGTTTCTCGGTACGCGTGTATCAGCTTTATCAATATTGACGCTATGTTCGCGTGTCGCTCTCTCTCTCTCTCTCACAAAAATGCCGCTCTCACAAGCACTGCCTACGCCTACACACATGTAGATCTAACAAATACATATATGTAATTGTGTACATGTCTAGCTTATTCATTGGTACCTTTATAAGCATTATTCTTTGCGAGTTGTTTTGCTCACTCACACCTATGTTATCGACTGAATGCTAATTGGAATATTTGAATAATTTATTGCATTTAAAAGTAGTTATTTGCAAAATGCAATCGATTAGAATCATTGCAAGGACTTGTGGACAGCTGTCGTTTTCCTGTCAAATGTCCTTGATCAATGTGTGTGTATAAGTTCAAAGTTCAGGTAAGACGCAACTGTACCAATTAAATTGTTATTCGATTTAAAGCGGTTCACATTTAAATATGTCATGTTATCAATTACAAATAGTTTTCTAGTTTAATAAAACTGGTTTGGCAAGCGTACTAAATAACTGTTACGCAACATTGATACATATCAATATCGCATAAAAATATAAAACTGAATATTGAATACCCTTTCATTCCAATTTAACAATAAAAATGTCAACTCTCCAACTAAGAATCCGTAGGTTTAAGGAATTTTAACAAATTGCTTTCCACGGACTCAACTCTCTAGGAGAGTACGCGATCAGTGCTTCACACATCCATTGCCCGGCGCATCCACTAGAACAGTGAACACAATTGAGCGGCGGGGCTCCACACAATCGCATTAATTGCTCTATCACAAGTGTAACGCTGTGGAGTTAATACAAATTACAACCAAACAGCTGACTGACTCGTGAAAATAATACCTCAAACAAAGCGGAAAAGGGAGAGAGAGAGAAATAAAAATCCTTTCCTTCTAATTCCCCACACTTGCTCCCACCCAGAATCGAACGCGCAACTTGTCGGCCCGGCTTGTTATAAAGAACACAAACTTCAAAAGCTTCACACAACACAAACAAACACACAAGATTGAGCAGCCCTTCAACGCACAGCGCCAACGACGACCATCGCACGAAGCTGTCATAAGCAGAGGCTGCTAAGGCGGCAAAGCAATGCTATTTATAGCACACGTGTATGCGACACACCCCTCGCTCCTCTTTTATGTTTACTGTTTCTAGCTGAGGCGCAATTGTTGAAATAAGTAAAACAAAATGATAAAATGCAAACAAACACTATTGGTAATCAATTTTGTAATATTATATATTATATACTTTTTGCTTTAACTAAATCTGCCACGTTGTCAGTAAAGTTGAGAATATTTTACCGGCATATTTAAAAAAACCTAAGCTTTAAAGTGCAACTAACAATAAAAATTATATAATTTTATTACTCAGTAAATTAAATAATGTGCTTAATGGGCGTTAAACGTCACAAAAAAACGATAACGTTGCAAAACACTATAAACATATGTATGTATATGTGAATGCATATTATTATTTAATATGCATTCCATTCGTATTTTTCCAGTATCAGTCACTAATATACTCTTATCTTTTAGTTGGTGTTACCTGCCCCCTCTCATTACCTTTCCAACTCAATAGAATACTCTTTTATCAGCACACACACACACAATCATACAAGCACACATGCTCGAATCTATACACATATTTAATAAAGTAAATATGCGTGAATTGCATTCATTAGTGGCTCTAGTCGAAAGGCAGCATTAGCTAAATATGTATACATGATAATAAATATTTAGGAACGAAAAGAAAAAACAACGCCAAAATCTATATCAACATAGACAACATGCGATGATTAAATTACGTAACGTAAAAAAAATGGATGTTGACTGCCAAATAGAAGAAAAATATATTATCTTAAACACATTATTATTGCTATGCATACAACATAACATAGCTGTATGTATGTTGATTCGTCAGGGAAACAACTTACCCGTCTCCTTCATCATCTTCTCATCGTCGGTGAGATATGTCAATGGTGGAGGCAGTCCAGTTGCTGAGGACATGGTGGCATTTTGCTGACGTGCTGCATTGGCCAGCTATAAAAAGCCGAAGAGGAATTTTTCAACTTCAAATTTAGCTGGCAAGATTGAGGCGTGGTAAAAAGAACTCACCATACGCATGGGCAACTTCTTCAGGCTGTTCATCATCTTGATTGTGATGTATGTATGTGAATGTATATATGCAAGGAGAATAAATTCAATCAAGCTGAGATATCACTGAAACTGGACACAATTTGGAGCACTACCCACGAACAACTGCAACAGTTGACTTCACATGCGCGACTAATTTCCATTTGGGCTCCGGTGGAAGATTTTGGTTGCCGATCAGTAAGAAGAAAATCAAGAATTCAAAAGCTCTCAGTTAATAAACTCAACACACCAAGTGTGTTCGATACGTGTATGGCCGTTATAGACTGTATGGTGCGAGAGGAATTTGATTAGAAAAGTGAGGCTCGCTAACACATAATATAGCATATAAAAACATTAAAAAATAATAATATATATTTATTAGCCATATACAATTTTTTTAACAACAAGCCCAAATTTAAATAATAAAAACTTAAAATAAAAAAACAATTAGAATTCAAATTAGAATTTCATTTATTTACTCAACTGTTGAGCTGCTCACTTATGAGTGGCAACGCTACGTAAGTGCTGTTAAGCGCTGCGATACCATTTTGAGTACAATTTTTTGACACTTCCGCCGGTCGCAGCTGTCAAAATTCTTTCTTTTCGTTGTTATTACGACGGTAGTTTGGTGTAAGTTTTCATGTTCAATATAATTTCGCATTTGTTTGGCCATCATTGTTTATTTTGAGAAGTTAACGATAAAAATGTGTAGCGCATACTGCAGCACACCATTTTTAAGTGAAATTGTGTCGATTTTAATTTTTGTTGAGTGAAAACGAAACGGTGAACACAAACAAATGCGAAACTACAAAGCTAATGCAATTCACATATAAACTTTGCTAATAATTGGAATTGTTTACTATGTCCACAGCCTGCACAACCAATCAAAATGAAATTGAACAAGTTTGTGTCATCGTCGCGCAGGAAGAACCGCAAGCGCCACTTCCAGGCACCCTCACACATCCGCCGTCGCCTGATGTCTGCCCCTCTCTCCAAGGAGCTGCGTCAGAAGTACAACGTGCGCTCGATGCCAATTCGCCGTGACGATGAGGTCCAGGTCATCCGTGGCCACTACAAGGGCAACCAGGTCGGCAAGGTAGTGCAGTCCTACCGCAAGAAGTTCGTCGTCTACATTGAGAAGATCCAGCGTGAGAATGCCAACGGCACCAATGTCTATGTGGGAATCCATCCCAGCAAGGTGTTGATTGTTAAGCTGAAGCTCGACAAGGATCGTAAGGCTATTCTGGATCGTCGCAGCAAGGGTCGTTTGGCTGCATTGGGCAAGGACAAGGGCAAGTACACCGAAGAGACGGCTGCCGCTCAGCCCATGGAGACTGCGTAAAACAACAACAACAATAACAGTACAATGTGCAGCAGAGCAGCAAAACAACATTAAAATCCATTGCCGACAGTCTCTGTTTACAGTTTTTACCGTAACGCTTAGTGTCAAGGAGAAAAACAAAAAAAAAAAGTGTGAAGTGAGAAAATGCATAAATTCTTTTACAATAAAGGACCGTTACATTTTCCCAAATTTGTAAAATACAAATGTGTTTCTTCTTAAATTGCTTGCACATAAGCCAAAAGCAACAGATGAAAGCGTTCGTTTATAAGTGTATCTTATATTTTAATTTGTTGATTACTAATGCACCCGGTTCATGCATTACTAAGTTTGAAATGACATTTATATTCTTTAGATACATCTCTTATATTATTATGTTATAATTGTGAGTAATGCAAAAGAAGAATACGAGATATGGTTCAATAAGGTATAGTCTGGGTTTTCTTATTCCGTGCCACAAGCGGTAAACCAATGGGACCTCAAAGAAGAATAACAAGTAAGAAGGCTCTAGTCGAGTAAGCTCGACCGCTTGACAATACGGACAGACAGTCGGGCTGACAGACATACACATATGTGAACTACTGTGCCAATGCTTGATAGTTTCATATCTCTGTTAATAGATATTTATATATATATATATATTTTGTTAATAGTTTCAATCCCAATTTTCGAGTTTTTGAAATCGTAAACCTGAAAAGTTATCGAAAATTTTAAACAAATTTGCTATGCCTAGGGCCATATCCAAAATCTGGAGTCTCAGCTTTTGTAGTCGGGTATTGATCCTGATCAAGAATATATATACGTTATGGTGCCGGCAAAGCTTCCTTCTGCCTGTTACATACTTTTGCACAAAAACGTTATACTCTTTTTTTTACCCATTTCGTGGGGTAGGGTATAAAAAGTCGGAGAGGAGAATATAGGCACAAGGCACCAAAAAAGTCCCGTTATAATAAGGCAGGAACGAGAAATAATTCTAAATCATCTAAGCCTATGCCTCTATTGTCATCAACTAACAAGGAAGTCGATTGCCTATTAAGTGGATTTGGTTTATTTGTTGACTTTGAGCAGAGCGAGTTGAAAATAATTTTATTTTTATTATAAAAAGAGAAAGTTTACTTGTGAAACCCACAAAATAAACAGTTTTAGTTTTATCACTAAGCATACAATCGATATCAATTGTATGCTTAGTGGTTTTATCCTACTCGGAAGTTTAAAAGTACTCAGATCTTTTGAGTAAGTTCAAGTACAAGTGTTTTTAAAGTATTCACTAGTAACGAGTAGTAAGTAGCGCGACTCTAGGTTTCAAAATAATTATCGATATTCTAAGAAGTCTTCAATTATAGACCTCTTGCACCGCCAGCCGAAACCATTGCGCATTTTGTTTTTGTTGCCGCAGCAAGACAATTTGAAAACTCAACATGGCTGAAGGGTCATTTAATGATTTTGTAACATGTCCATACGACAAAGTGCATACGGTGCTTCGCGGACGTCTTACAAAACATTTGATTCGCTGTAGCCGTAACTTTAAACGCTCAAAAGAATTGCTGATTTGTCCGTTTAACGAAAATCATCGTTTTATGTCTAATGAATTAAGAGTAAGTATTCTTTGTGCTACCTGCTGCAACTTTTCATACGTAGAAACTTTATTTCCGAAGGAGCACATTGAAGTATGTCCCGAACGTAAACGCTGGGATCCCTTGCTAGAAACCGAAAATCTGCCAAAAGAAATTGGTGCTATTTCTATTGCAGTTCAGTGTGAAGATGACTGGGACAACGAACCCGATGTACCCAGCTACGATCCAAAAAAATATTGCGAGGAGAATTTAGTAGTACGCTCTGCTCCCTTTATAGGAAAATCTAAAGCTGAACGTCGGGAATTGCATGCACAGGAACGACGACGTTTCGCCGAAATGCAATAAAATATCGTTGGGAAAATAAGTCTGCATGTTATTTTATTTTATGACAATATTTAAATGTATAATTTAAAAACAAACTGCAATTACACAAATATATGCACATATAAAAAAAAAAAATAATAAGTGTGAAAATTTATTGTTTGCGTTTGGTTATCTTGTATGGCACAGATATTTCAGATGTGGAGGATGCGATGTTTCTCTTCATCGAGGCAATTCTTATTGTCGTTTCATTATCAATTTCTAGGCCCAATTGACGCTTCTGCTCCTGTTTTATAAATGCTTTTCGCTGTGAGGGAAACATGCCGTTTGGTTCACGAACGATTCTTGCAGATGCAACATACACCTCAGGATTGTAGTCGGGTACATCTTCGTCGTCCCAGTTCTCTTCCGATTCGATCTTTGCGTGTTTTGTATCATCCGTTGGCACAGCGGGAGCACTTTGTTGATAATGAGTGATGATTTTGCGATCGACGCACGATTTCGTGTGTAGCTGTAACAAGTATGTATATAAGTATGTGAGAATGGGAAACGATTCTCACTTAAACTAAACTTACGACATAATCTTTCTCGGGTATATGATGCGCCTTGTTGAAGGGACACACAAGCAGCTCTACTTCATCTTTGTAATACTCGCGACATTTCAATATATGCTGTTGCAGTTTTTTGCGTAGCATTTTGTGAGCCTTGTTATATGGGCAGCAAACCATATCGTTTGCATCCATTTCGTTGATATTTGCAGACATTATGTTAATAAGATTTCAAAATATTCTTCCGCCTATTTGTGTTTTTCTATCAAGTGTTGGCAAACGTCTTAAAGTAATTGAAGATAGTGCTAAGGAGGTAATTTATCACAATGATCGTTACACCATTAAATGATATTATAACATTCTGGTATGTATGAATTGATATTAATACAATTCGTTAAATCATTTGGGAGTAATTGCTTTATTTTAAATATGCAACCGGGCTCACGATTAATCGATAGTCTAAAGAAAGTATATTTTATTTGATGTCGATAATGTATCGCAACGAAACGATATATACAACACACATACTCAGATTCGACTACATTTTTCCTGAACATAGCAAACAATTAACGAGAATACGTTTTATACATTAGAAATATAAGAATTTATAAGTTAACAAGATGGGCAAAGGTTTTAACAATTATATGTGCAAGAAATTTTTCCATCCCGCCTCCAGGGACAACCTTAAGCGGGTAATTAGCACCTTAACATTAGTTTTTGAATCTTGATTAAATATAAAAAACACGCATTAAAATTAGGTATGGATGGCAGAGCAGCAGGCTGAGGCGTATAAAAAGAAACAGGAGGAGCTGCGCACACAGTATGAAAAGGAACAGAATCTGCACGAGAACAAGGCAATGCTCAGCAAGGACAGCAAGGACAAGCTGAGCGTCAATTTCATGTACGAACCGCCACCAGGTGTGCGAAAGGAGCGTGAAAAGGACGACGACGAGCCGGAGTACAAGTTCGAATGGCAGCGCAAATACAATGCACCTCGTGAATCCTATTGTAAGGGTGACACTGAAATCCGTGATCAGCCCTTTGGTATCCAGGTGCGTAATGTGCGCTGCCTCAAGTGCCACAAATGGGGGCACATCAACACGGACAAAGAGTGCAGCATGTACAGCATATCAATGAGTGAGGCGCGCAAACTTCACTCGGAGTCGGAGGCCAACGATGTTATGTCGAAGAACGTGCTGGAGGAGCAAATGAAGGAGGATGGCCTAATGATGAAGCGTTCGGCATTGGAGTTGCAAAGCATTAAGGATGTGCAGCAGCGTCACCAGCTCGTGCCCAGCGACGAGGAGGATGAAGCCACACGTGCCGCCCAGGAGCAGAATCCCGAGCTGCTCTTCCTCAAATCACTAAGCAAGAAACAGAAACTAAAGCTGCTTAAAAAACTCGAGAAAATTGAGCGCATGAAGCGTAAAGGTGAAAAGAAATCGTCCAAAGTGACCAAAAAGAAAAAAAAGAAAGACAGCAAAGACAGGGAGCATAGCAAGAAACAAAAAAGCTCATCTCAATCATCTTCGTCGTCCTCTTCCTCGTCCTCTTCCGACTCAGACAGCGACTTAGCTGACCAGAAGAGTCGCCAGAAATTGAAGCATCAACATAATGGTCATCATGAAAGATCTCTTTCACGTTGCAACAATAGAGAGCATAGGAACAAAGAATCAACAACAAATCGAAAACATCATTCACGCAGCCAAAATGACACCCAAACTGCCGACGAGCGCTACAAATCCAGCCGTGATAGTAATAATCACAAAAGCAATGGTCATCGGGAAAGATCACGTAGTGGTCATCGCGAGGAACGTTCCAGGAACCGACGTCAACGTACCCGTAGTCCAGATAGAGAACACAAAAAGCGCGATAGGCGTTGATTTTTATATGTATTTAACATATATTTTTATAATCGATTCAGTCGTTAGACTAACCCAAAATGAACTTTATAAATATAACACTATATTGTTAATGAAAGTTTCTCGGTTTTTTCTTTTTAATTTTAACTTTACTTAAAGAAAACACAATACATTAGTTTTCAGTTATTAAGCTTTGCTATTAGACTTTTTTTTAGCAGCACAGAAAATTGGCGGAAAATGAAAAAAGATAAACTTGCAAGGGTTAATCCAATGTTGCTATATATAATATTTAATTCCGATGCTGTGGTTTTTGTATTAAATGCGAGCCAGTTGTGCGGTTGTGCTCGAGCCCGCAGAGACACACAGCTCGGCGCCATGGTTGCTACCACCCTCACGGGAGATGCTTTTCACATGGATGTGACTCTTGAGCATGGCAGCGCGAAGGATGAGCATGCGAGTGTGCCTTTGATATTGTTTGCCCATGAGCAAAGCACGCTCAAAAGTGCTATTACGCTGATCGGCTTCCTTTGAGTAGAGTATCTTGTTATGCGAGTCGATGCGCGCCTGAATCTGTCCATCCAGTATCAGCTGCATCACCTCGTTCTCCAGATCGCCGATTGTGGAATTAAAGGCCGTTGCCATTTTGTGCATATCAGCGGACATATACGGGCTAAAGTATTGAATTAGTGCACGATTGCGTATCTTGGTATATAGTGTGGTGACGTGTGGTGCTATGTACATGTCCACCAGCAGATTGTCACGAATCTCGTCAAGCAGCTTTAGGCAACTGGCGTATTTGCTTTCATAGAACTTGAAGATAATATCACGAAGTTGCGGTTCCAGCTCCAGGAAGAGTTTAAACGACGTCGAGGCGATAACCAGACGCTTCAGCTCTGGTCGATCAAAGGTAGCCAGAGCACATAGGCCGCCATAGACAGCGACATTGCTCGTCGAAATCATCTCGGGGAAATCACAATGATCAAAGTTAGCGGCCAGGAAGTGCTTAGCAGCCACTTTGTATTTCTTTTGCTGCAGCTCTGCCAAACCAGCGGCACACTCGAGTCGTGTATGCACCTGTGCGTTTGCTTCCTTGGAGCCTTCGGAGAAGTCTGGTGTGCTCTCCGCCTTTGATATGTAGCTCATAACATGCGCCCAGTTCTTTAAGTAGATGGAAACCTTAATAACATTGAGACACATGTTAACTACATGCTTGCCACTGGTGCAATAATCTCTCGCACGCGAGTAACACTTCAAGGCATTAGTCAAATCGCCACAGCTAAGGTAATGATCCGCCAGATCGTCGTGGCCACGTCGAATGCTCTCCTTAATGGAATTAGATTTGTAGTTCTTTAAATCTGAGTCTAGTTTTTCCAGCTTAAGTGCTGCCTTTTTCATTTTCGCATCAACCCAGACAGCGTCATAGGCGAATGCATCCTTTTCACTACTACCTGCTCCAGCTCCAGCTCCAGTACCGGCATTGGCCTGAGCTGCTGCTGCAGCTGCTGGCTGTACAGCAATATCTGGCAGTGCGGCAACTGCAGCAGCAGCAGCCGCTGCTGCCTGTTCAGCACCAACAGCAGCGGCAGCAGCAACGCCAGCCCCATTAACAGTCTGTAGATCACTTAAACGCTTGTGCAGCATCTGATACACTTTTACATTGTAGGTGGACTGCACGTAGGTAATGGCCATTTTAAGGGACTCCAGTGCCAGCATTGGGCAAACGTCGGCCACATAAATCAGTCGATCTAGTCGTGCAATGCCTGTGTATTGATTTGCATACACTTCCAAATCAATTGTTGGATTCTCTACAACAATTTGTTGTTCCTCATTGTTTTCGTTGTCCTCGTTAGGCGGCGCATCCACTTGCATTGGCTCCACAGCATTCTTTTGAAAAGTGGTTTCAGAATCATTATCAAAACGGTATATATATTACTAACCTGCATAAGCGGCGGCATAGGCAGCACGGGCATCTTGCAGTGTTTTGTTAGCAGGCGTTGTTCGCGAATTTTATTAAAATGCTTTTTTCCTGCCGACTTTTTGTTCTATTGGCAAATATCGAACGTCATATCGATACTTTACACAATAGGCGATTAGTGCTGACAGCTTAGCCTATATTTCGGCTGTAGGTGATGTTCCATCTCTATTGTTATGGCCGAATGGCATAATTAGAAGAAGCAGCTAAGAAAAGTAAACGTTTTGTTTATATCGTTAAATAAAGTAATAACTATAAAAAAACGAACCTGAACAGCTAAGAAAAATGTCAAACATAACTGCTGCGGTGATTGCTAACCGCAATAAGAAACACTTTCTAGGTGTGCCGGCGCCACTTGGCTATGTTGCCGGTGTGGGACGTGGGTAAGTCTCGTTTTTGTTTTTCATTCAACTTACAAAACAAAATATTATTGAAATCATAATGGTTCTAATTGCAGCGCAACTGGTTTTACTACACGTTCAGATATTGGTCCTGCTCGGGACGCAAACGATGTATCTGATGACCGGCATGCGCCGCCAGCCACCAAGCGTAAGAAGAAAGACGAAGAAGAGGAGGAGGATGAGGATTTGAACGATTCAAATTATGATGAGTTTAGCGGCTACAGTGGCTCACTGTTTTCCAAAGATCCCTACGACAAGGACGACGAAGAAGCGGACGCCATTTATGATTCAATTGAGAAGCGCATGGATGAGAAACGCAAAGAATATCGCGATAGACGACTACGAGAAGATTTGGAGCGATATCGACAGGAGCGTCCCAAGATCCAGCAGCAATTCAGCGATCTTAAGCGTTCGCTGGCCACAGTCACCAGCGAGGAATGGTCCACAATACCCGAAGTGGGCGACAGTCGCAATCGCAAGCAGCGAAATCCGCGTGCCGAGAAATTTACACCACTTCCAGACAGCGTTCTCTCACGCAACTTGGGTGGAGAAACAGCATCCAGCTTGGATGCCAGTTCCGGATTGGCGTCAATGGTGCCCGGCGTGGCCACACCCGGCATGTTGACGCCGACGGGCGATTTGGATTTGCGAAAAATTGGCCAGGCTCGAAATACCCTAATGAACGTGAAGCTATCGCAAGTCTCAGACTCAGTGACAGGCCAGACAGTTGTCGATCCCAAGGGCTATCTCACAGATCTGCAGAGCATGATACCTACGTATGGCGGCGACATCAATGACATTAAAAAGGCTCGTCTGCTGCTGAAAAGCGTCCGTGAAACAAATCCAAATCATCCACCTGCCTGGATTGCATCGGCACGCTTGGAGGAGGTCACCGGCAAAGTGCAAATGGCGCGTAATCTAATCATGCGTGGCTGCGAGATGAATCCACAGTCAGAGGATCTCTGGCTGGAGGCAGCGCGTCTTCAGCCACCCGACACGGCTAAAGCAGTGATTGCTCAGGCGGCACGTCACATACCCACTTCAGTGCGTATTTGGATCAAGGCTGCTGATCTTGAGACAGAGACGAAAGCCAAACGTCGCGTTTTTCGCAAAGCTCTGGAGCACATACCGAACTCTGTGCGTTTGTGGAAGGCAGCTGTTGAGCTAGAGAATCCAGATGATGCGCGAATTCTTCTTTCTCGTGCCGTCGAATGCTGCAATACCAGTGTGGAGCTGTGGCTCGCTTTGGCACGCCTCGAGACCTATGAGAATGCACGCAAGGTGCTGAACAAGGCTCGAGAGAATATACCCACAGATCGTCAGATCTGGACAACAGCAGCCAAACTTGAGGAGGCCAATGGCAACATACACATGGTTGAAAAGATAGTCGATCGTTCGCTGACATCTCTAACTGCCAATGGCGTGGAAATCAATCGGGATCACTGGTTCCAGGAGGCCATTGAGGCGGAGAAATCAGGCGCTGTCAATTGTTGCCAGGCAATTGTGAAGGCTGTCATTGGCATTGGTGTCGAGGAGGAGGACCGCAAACAGACCTGGATCGATGATGCCGAGTTTTGTGCCAAGGAGAATGCTTTCGAGTGTGCTCGGGCGGTTTATGCTCATGCGCTGCAGATGTTTCCATCGAAGAAGAGCATTTGGTTGCGTGCTGCGTACTTTGAGAAGAATCATGGAACACGCGAGTCTTTGGAGGCGTTGCTGCAACGTGCTGTGGCGCATTGTCCCAAATCGGAAATATTGTGGTTAATGGGCGCCAAGTCCAAGTGGATGGCTGGCGATGTTCCAGCTGCCCGTGGCATATTGTCGCTGGCTTTCCAGGCCAATCCTAATTCCGAGGATATTTGGTTGGCTGCCGTCAAGCTGGAGTCGGAGAACTCGGAATATGAGCGTGCGCGTCGCCTGTTGGCAAAGGCACGAGGATCGGCACCGACGCCACGTGTTATGATGAAATCTGCTCGGCTGGAATGGGCTCTGGTACGTTTCGATGAGGCACTGCGTCTGCTTGCTGAGGCGGTCGAAGTATTCCCCGAGTTTCCTAAACTATGGATGATGAAGGGTCAAATTGAGGAGCAGCAACGGCGCACAGATGATGCAGCCGCCACCTATACGCTGGCATTGAAAAAGTG
Source organism: Scaptomyza parva (assembly GCA_035044645.1). Classification (NCBI taxonomy): domain Eukaryota; kingdom Metazoa; phylum Arthropoda; class Insecta; order Diptera; family Drosophilidae; genus Scaptomyza; species Scaptomyza parva. Next base: position 1,327,531 of record JAWNNT010000142.1, on the reverse strand, counting down.
CCCTACCTCAATACCCTTGTGGATTCTATCCGCGAATCTGGAAGAGCGCAAGGGTGTTCTTACCAAAGCCCGTTCGATATTGGAACGTGGACGTTTGCGCAATCCCAAGGTAGCCGTCCTCTGGCTGGAGGCCATACGTGTGGAATTGCGGGCGGGACTCAAAGAGATTGCCAGCACAATGATGGCGCGTGCTCTCCAAGAATGTCCCAATGCGGGCGAGCTGTGGGCCGAGGCTATCTTTATGGAGACAAAGCCGCAGCGCAAAACCAAATCTGTGGATGCACTCAAGAAGTGTGAACATGATCCACACGTACTGTTGGCGGTGTCCAAGCTGTTCTGGTCGGAGCACAAGTTCTCCAAGTGCCGAGATTGGTTTAATAGGACGGTAAGTGATGAGATTTAGATTTACTAAAGTCGATTTTATTTAAACATTTTTCTACTTTTCGTTAACAGGTTAAAATTGACCCGGATCTGGGCGATGCTTGGGCATATTTCTATAAATTTGAGCTGCTGCACGGCACGGAGCAGCAACAGAAGGAGGTGCTGGAACGTTGCATTGCGGCTGAGCCTACGCACGGCGAATCCTGGTGCAGTGTGAGCAAGTGCATCCGCAACTGGCAATTCAAAACGCCAGATGTGCTACGTGCTGTAGTCCAAAAACTATCAATACCAACTTAAGTGCTTTGAATTGACCTATTAATTGTGTTTCTTGGCCTAATAAAATCCAGAATAATCTTGTTAATGACCTTGCTGTGTTTCCATAACAACTCGATTAAAAATAGGACAAGGCTTATTGCTGCACCATACGCAAAGAATCGGAAAGCATAGCGGCATTCGGTTAGCCCAATGGAGACAAATCCACCAACGCCATTTTCACATTTCGGTTTCTGTGGTATCCATTTGCGATCTTCACGGTTCACTAGACTAACCTCTCGCTGCCATCTTAACCTGGAGATGGAGTTTTAGTTAACTTTACAGTTACAGGCAGGAACTATCCTGTACTTACTGCCTGCGAAATAGTTCCTTGTAGGGAAAGTTCTTGCGTGTTGGCACCGCCGTCATGGGCAGTTGAAACGGTTCCAGTTCCATTAGTCCGCACTTCTCTGGCTCACTAAAGGTTTCGCTAACGATTTGATAGCCAGCCTGTAGCTCCACTTGATAGGCAAATAATCCGGTGCGCATTTTCTCCATACCCATGAAGGGTCGCATGTAAGCACTATCGCCCCTGAAAGCGATCTTCTTGTGATACAAGTTCTTTGTTACCGGATCTGTGGACTCTGTGAAATAGATCTTATTGTATTGTGTATCCTGTACACCAATTTCCAGCGGAGATTGGCTCAAATCACCCAACGATTGGATGGCATCCGATGGACTCTGCAACAGTGCAACAATATTTGCCGAGAATGAGGTGAAGAGGAAAACTGCCGCCACAAATGTGGTAAAAACTATAATCCTCGCCGAACGATTACGCACATCTACATAGAATCCTTGCTGGCACATTGCACCCAAAACAAAATTCACCAAATCCAAATAGGACATATTGTGTGCGTGCGGCGAGAAGAACAATTCCAATATTAGCACAACCATGGTAACAATTAACAACACTAAAATCGATAGCCAAACGTCCTTTCGAAATGGCATGGAAAAGATGTTTGCCACCGCTGAAAGTGGAGGCTGGCGAAACATGATGCCAGCTCTCACACGATATGTTTCGGCCACAAAGTCCACAAGGGCAATGCGATCTAGTCGCATAAAGATCGCCAATTGTGCAAAGTCCAGTTCGTACCGCTGAAAGCGACCCATTAAACCGTCAAAGGTGCCATTCGGCTGACGCCATCCATAATTTACGGTCTGGTAAGTGTTATAGCTGCTCGAAAGAAAGAGAGATATATAGGTTAATGAAATGGTAAAAACTATGTTAAGTTATCCTTAAATATCTTTACTCTGTTGCATTAGCTTCTTATTCTGTCGGCCCTCAACAAAGAGCTAGAGCGGTACCTATAGCTAATTGGCTGTAAATTTGATTGATCCCGTTATAGTTTGGCTAAGGCAAAATGGCCGGTAAGTGTGATCAGAAACAGGATGACTGAGCTTATTTTCAAAATTAGCCAATTTTTCTTGGATGCTTTATGATATATAAAATGTTTTTAATAAACTATACACAAACATTATATACACAAGCAGGACAAGTAAGTCAGTTTAATAGAATTTTTAAAGTAAAATTGGAAAAAAGTAAGTATTTAAAATAAATAACTAAAAGCTAAGCGAGTGTAACTCATATTACCTCATATTCAATTGATTAGCCAGCTCTACAAAAAGACGATGATTTACTTTTGATATGGTATCAATGTGCCGCTGCGACAGATCCTCAATGTCAACAAAGACATCTGGAAAGGCAATAACAATGGCTGTATTGAATACAATTCCCTCCAGATTCTCTCTATAGCTAATGGCTGATCCAAATTCCCGCAAGGCATGCACAATATGCCGTGGATTACGCAGATGTTTGCCCACCAAACGCTGCTTTAGCGGCTTCCAGGCAGCCACCTTGTAAACATCCAACAGGGTGGCCGTGAAAGGTTCCTCCAGGCTATACCACAATACACGCATTTCGCTGTCGGGCGGTATGAAGATCTCCTCATCCTCGAGCAACTGCACATCCTGCATATCCTGTGTGAGCAATAGCCAAAATCGATTTGTCGTAAAGTAATTATGTTCCGTTGCCGCTGACCAGCGTAGCACATTCAATGCACAGGAGCTGTTGAACCGTAGCAGTAAAATGCCCAATTTGTAGTTCAACGGCGGCAGGATGAAGGAGATTGGCCAATGGGTTTCGTAATCTACCACAAAACTTTGCGGTGGCGGTGCCTCCGGTGTGTCCGACTCATTTCTCACATGACGCAGATCATTCAAACAGTTTTCGGTGATGACCTGCACATAGAAATCGTGTGCCATAAAGTGTTGCAACAGCAATTGCAAAAGTGATGCATCTACGGTTATAATAAACGAGAAATTCGGAGAATTATTTTTTAAAAAAGTGAAAAACTGACAACGCACTAAAAGTTTTAGCAAGTTTAGCGTAATAAAACACCTCGAACCTAGAGATAACAAAATGAGTTACATTTTTGGATTTTATTGAACTTTAATCTAAATGTTACAAGTTTAATTCAAGCATTGATGTCTTATAAAGGTAGCAAGCATGATTAACCACGTTTCTATTTGTTGTTGTATGTATTATCTACATCTATCTTTTCTTTTCCAATATGATTAAAAACAAATCATTCAATGTGTTAGGAGAATCTTGTACTTAAACATTTAACTTACAAGTTTTTTTAATTGTAAAAGACTAGGAAAAATTATAGATATACAATTCACAAAAACAAAAAATATCAGTAACTTTTGTAGAAGGAACTAATTTATTAGAAAACAAGTGTTAGATTTAGAATTGCGAACAAAGAGATAAAGCTGTGAACTTTCCTGAATCGGAAATTTGTTGGCTCAGTGTAACGGTAATGAATCTATTTAAGAAAAAATTGTAACTCACCAATGTCCGCGCGACAAACAACCAGCATTAGACTCTGCACGCCATGCTGGCGATAGTAAGCGACTAGCATTTCCGGCAATTGATTGCCCCATGAAACTGCTTTGAGCGGTTCTTGTGCCAACTCCCGCTTTCTCTCTCGCACTTGATGGTGCTGATGCTGATGCTGCTCGGGCTGCTTTTGTCCGCGGGGGATTCCAGCATCAGCGTCAGCGTCAGCTGGCAGTGACACGTGGCTTGACATTGATGTTGCTGCTCTGGCTGCTATTGCTGCTGCTGCTGCTGTTGATGCTGCTGCTGTCAGCGGCCAAAGCAATAGCAAGACCAACAGCTCTGGGCATATTAACGAGATCATGCTCAGAGCGTGTTATTTGCAACTCCTTTGGCGTGCTGCTGACGTTAGCAGGGCTTTTATACCATGATAGTCAGCCATGGTCGACCGTAAAGGCATTAAATATAATTGCGTTTCATTTTTTATTTTTGCTTCATTTAAATGGCATTAAAATTATGCATTGATTACGGTTGAGCAATTTATTCACTTTTGCCTGTATTGCTGTCATTACGTATACGAAACGTTGTCTGCTTTATAGCAAATTGTAGCAATTTCTCTACGTTGACGACGACAACGGCAACGGCAACGACGACGACTACGCAGACGACAGCTGCAATTGGTCATCGATGGTGTTTAATTGGTGTTGCAAGTGGCGCTGAAATTGTCGAGCCAAAGTCAATTACACGCAATTCGCAGCAAAAAGAAAAACGAGAAAAAAAAAGAAAAAGGAAATATGAAAGTTACAGCTCAAAAAGTTAAGTTTGTTAGCTGAATCGAATAAGTTCTTAGCGGACTTTTTGATTGGCCGTCGGATAAGGAAGGCTGAATGAACAGCAAGTTTATCGAAGTGTTTGTATAACCCAAAGATATTAGCTTTGAATTTAATTGGAATAAAATACTTACAACTGATTCTTTACCAGAAATGCAATGAAAGTTGAATATGAATTTAATTAAAAAAAAATTTTTTAAATATTTTAAGTTCGTATAAATGATAAAAATCAAAACAAAAACTCGCCTTTAACTTATTTACAAATTTGTGTTGTGGATTTGTTCATTTAACTAAGTACAATTCTCGACACCTCAAACAATAACTGGCCAGTTTATTGCTACTGACTTCAATTTATCTTATATATATAATAATTATGTGGCATGTCAACTTGCATTTCAAGCAAAAGAAATCCCCTAATTGATTTGCAAAATTTCGCAACAAAGCGACTAAAATTGCGACTTCTTTTAGCTCCAAATCGTTGTCTCTCTTTCTTGTCAACAGCTTCTATTTCGTCCTCGCTTTGGACACAACAAACGTGTGATAATCTGGATTTCTAGTGTGTTGTGTTTTACTGTATGTTCCACATAGCTAACACACACTAACACACACACACACTAATGACATCCACTTTGTACGACTCTTTTCGAACGCTTTTCGCCTTTAGCTTGTTGCTTTTATGTTTTTTCCTTCATTCCTGCGCCTTCTGTGCGTTGCTTCTCTTATTTCATTTCGACCTTTTTTCTTTGGTTGGGTTTGCCAGGAGTTTGATGTCGCTCCGGGATAAAGCAAAAGGCTATGGTAAAGCACATGCTTCAATAACTTTTATCACTTTTAATTGGGTTTTTTTTTGCTTCAAGACTAACTCATGTGCAGATTGTAATGGTGTTAATTTGTGCATGTGTATGTGTGTGTTTGTGTGTGTTTATCGGGATGTGTCGGCTTGCGTTGTTGTTGATGTTGTCGGTGTTTGAGCTTGGTTTATGTGATAGCCGCAGCAGCAGTAGCAAACAGCAGCTAATACCAGTTTTGCTCTTTGCTTGGCCTGAGATTTTCTTGCTTTCAATTTCCCTAATTGCTTCTTAATGCTCATCATAAGGATGCCAAGTAAAACTTTACACAAATTATGCTTTTTTAATGGGAGTGTAAATAATTTCTAACGGCTTATATATTAAATTTTTAATGTTTGCGAGCATGAAATCTTATATTTATTATTGTATTATAATAAAAAATAGTTCTTCAAGAATTTTGTTCATTTTATTAACAATTTATTAACCATAAATAATCATGATGCATATTCTTAATTACTTACGTTTTAATTTTGTGACTTAAAGCACCATGTCTTAGGGACCAATTCATCATCTTTTCCTTATAGTACTAGTATATATATATGTATATATTCGTATCGTGCAACTAATCAGCGACATTTGTTACAAAGTTTGCACGCTAGGTGGCGTGGGCGTTTCATTAATCATGTCCATCGTCTTTTTTTACATTTTCCCGTCATGTTCAACTACATTGATAATATTCACGCTGTTGTTACTCTCTTAATATTTCATTGCTGTCAGTTTTTTAATACTCGACCAGAGGGTTACAAGCATAGATATTTTGTTACAAGTAAAGTTTTTTTCCGTTATTTTTTATGATTTTTAGGGAGACACAAGACACATATAGTGTTCTCGATATCAATGCCAAAACTTTTCTAATGTTAACATTTTCTTTAGCACATAGTTTAGTATCGAGATTGAAACAAAGACAACAACACATTAAGATTTATATATATAAATCTTATATGGTTCAATCTACTCAAACAAGCAAAAGCTTGTTTCTTGTCTAGACAAGACTAAGGTCTTCACGCTTCATTTCCTGGCAGTTTTTGTTTTGTCCTTCATATACAATTTCTGTCTAAAGAAGACCCAGATATCCTTTTTAAATGCTTTCGTTGTTGTTTTTGCGACGGGTTTTTCAATTTTATTGCGCGTAAATCAAGGAAAATCGAATGGATGAAACAGCAGATGCCGCTTGAAGTTGCCACTTGCCACTTGCCACTTGTTACTTGGCACAATTAACCGAGTTCTTCCACCTGACTGCACAGACTGACTGTCCACATGGCCCTGGATTTGCATAAGCTTATAGCAGAGAGATGGCAACAACAAACAGTAAGCCTTTGACAATTAGCCAATATGTATTTAAATAGGTCGCATCGAATCGGCCAAGCGTTTAATTCTTTTATGTACACTTTCTCACACTCTCTCTTTCTCCGTGTGTGTGTTTTTGTTGCTGCCTTAAGCTAAATTGAAGTGTGCTTGATGTTTATTATGTAACCACAATGCGCTACTTTGTGCTACCTTTTAGCTTTCACGCCGTTGAAATACATTTAATCCATCATTGCGCTCAGACAGCACACACACACACACACACCTACACACATTCAGACAAACACTTATGCTTCCACTAGCAGATACAGTTACAGGCCGCAGACAGAGATAAAAAAGAGAGAGACAGAGTCGTTAGCCTCAGGTCCTGATGTCCTGTTCAAAGCTTTATTGACTCCCGCTTTCAATTTGCCTTGACGCTCATTCAGACCAAAACCTGTTGAAAAGGTGCAAAATGTTGCTGGCTTCTTTTTGCTTTTTGCTCTTCTTTTCGTCTTTTTTGCTTCCTTTAGCTGAACAAACACGCTTAGGCAGCCTTATCAATCAAAGGCATCTACATCGCACACACGCACACGCACACACATCGCACTCACACTATGACATCCATATGTTATTAATGCGATCCCATTTATAAGAGGCGCCATTGAACATCTAGATATATAGATATATACCTATATGTAATAAGGACTTGCCCATTTTAACATACACTATTTATTTTGTGTTGTTGTTAGTAGATAGATATTAAAAAAGAGTATATTCAAGTTGAGTTTGATTAGCTTAAGTATTAAATATTATGGAACTAGTGTAATTTGTACTATATTTGACTTTCATAATGGTTTTGCTGTACTCTTATTTTTTTTACTACTTATTTGTTTAATAATTTTTATTATATGTCGAAGCAAAAAAAGTTAAAGTCATCTACTTTTTAATACCCGTGTAAAATCAACCACATTTGTGAAATATTTGAATGATGTAAAATAATAAAAAAAAACGTTTATAATTAACTTTATTTTAATAATGTTGTAAGCACACATTTAATAAAAAAAGTAAATTAATACAAAATAAATTACTTTGAGTTTATTAGTAATATTTTCGTGTCCCATTATTAAATTCTCTGTAATAAACTATATAAGCTGAAATTCTCTGTCACACTTGTTAGCCATAAAACATAATTACTGTTAGCTGCAAGCGCTTAAGCCCAGTAAATAAATGATTTTTCTCTGTTGCAATTTTAAAGTTTTAGTTCTTGTTGGCAAAACTTCTCAGTGAAAGTTCTCCAATGCTCAAAACACTCGAATGGCAATACAAATTGAATGTGTGTATGTGTGTGTGTGTGTGTGCTTTGGCATCGTTGAGTAAATCATTTTGTCGAGTTGAATATCGTTTGTTGTTGTTGTTGCCTGTTCATTATTGATGTAACCAGCTTGTTGAATTAACAGAGATTTGTTCAGGTACAAAGAGGTACTTGATTACACAAATACAAATCGCAATGTCAATAAAAACCAAAGACAGATGACAATCAGTTAAATTGTACTTACAGTTAACACAGATATATATATGTAGAGCTTTTGGTTATATATGGGACTGGAATGATATTCAATCTTTTAATTGAAATCAATTGTAATGAAACCAAAGCGTATTAACTTTATCTTTTGCGTAACCAGTATACGCCACGTATGCCAGTAGTAATTTAAAATCAACAAGTAATTAGTGTTTCCGAGCATTACAACAAGCTCAAATCCTGTAGCCATTTGAACTTTAGGCGTATAATGTGTTACGCACATATAGATGACAACAAAAACGTATTAACGTAAACGGCCCAACGCCCGCCGTAAAAGTTTCCCTGCATTCCCGGGGTACTCATTAATCATTATCAGCCGTCATCTAGCAGGGGGCGCGACGTTGGCAGCGGTGGCAAATATTTGGGCTTGGATTCAGGCTAAGCTCATTTATCTGCATCAAATCAATTAGCAAAGCACCTTGGGATACCGGACCTGTAGGCAACGCATTCCACTCCATTTCCTTGGCGATTCGGGCACCTTTTCCTTCTTTTTTTTTCCTTTACCGGTGTTTTTTTTTCTCTTCTTGTGTATGCCATTTGTTGTCCTTGCTACGTGCCAATTTGGCTCGTTTTGGCTCGTTTTGGCTCGTTTTGCTCGCTCATTCGTAAATCTAAACAAATCATCAATTTTCACAAATTATACCCCCGCCCCTTTAGCTTGTCGTCCTTGTCGAGCTTTCGTGCCTTGTCCTTGAGCCTAATTGCTTTCGTTTCATTCATTGCGTTTCGTGTTGTCATCTACACCGATGTTCATTTTACATTTCATTAATTAATGCCAATAGCCGTCGAACTTTGACATATTGAGCTTAATCTACCCACAATCCACCACGCCCACGCCCACTTCTTGCTTCTCGCTTCTCAAGTTTTTTATTTTTATTTAGCTCTCTTCTGTAAAATTGTGCTAACCATCAATGGTTATCTCTGTCGCGAAGCACTCGAATCAAAGCGAATGAATGAAGACACTTGAATAGCACTGAATGATTATGGCATCTAATCAGAGTTTGTGTTATTTTGATGATATTAGAAATATTTTTAATTAATTCGCCAAATGTAATAAGATAATGGTTAGTTGAGATATCAGTTTGTTTATGGCCCGAGCCTATATAACTGACGGCACGATCGCAACGATCGTGCTATACGCAAAATGAAGTGTCTTAGTATAATATTGTTGTTTGTTGCTCATGCAGCGTGGGCTCGCGTCCCTCTGCCTGAGGTAGAGTTGCCACCCATTGTAGATGAGATCTACGATCGTGCCATCTATGTTGAGCCCTTGCCAGAGAGCCGCGCTGACGGTAAGAAAAAATTCCTGAAATGAGAAATTTCGGCTAATATTTTATGACATCTTCTTGTAATGGATACAGCTTGTAAGGTCACCATTCGCGGTGGTCTGCCTAAGCCGGAACCCGTGTACTTGGAAACCGATTCGGAGAACTTCTATCCGTTCAACGATGTTGGCGTCATGGAGGTGGCGAATGGCAAAACTATGCAGCTCTGGTGTCCCAGCGGTTTCACCACACACTCTGAGAATCTTTTGACTGCCACCTGTGTGAGCGGCACAACCTTCAAGGTGAATGGCGCTGACTACGAGTTCAAAAGTCTTTCCTGCAAGTCTTGGCCTGGCTTCAAGGCTCTCAAGACTGGTGCTACCTGCAATGGTGGTATTGTCATTCGTGTGGGCTTCGAGATTACCTCATCGCGTTTTGCCGAACAGATGCAAGTCTGTTTCAACGAGGAGGAGGAGGTTACCCGTTATACCCGCCATGTGCTGTTCCCCGGCAGCAACTACTATGAGACCGGTGTGGATCGTGTTACCTTCCAGACGGCTGGCTTCTTTGATGGCAAGAATGTGGACAAGCTGTACACACAGGCCACTCAGTTGGAGACCATTAACAAGGATTTGGGCGGTGATGCGGACAAGTATTTCGATACGTCTACAAACGTTTTTCTGGCTCGTGGTCATCTGGGTGCCAAGGCTGATTTCGATTATGCGCCTGAGCAGCGTGCCACATTCCTGTTCATAAATGCTGCTCCACAATGGCAGGTATTCAATGCTGGTAACTGGGCTCGCGTTGAGGATGGCGTACGTGCCTGGGTGTCCAAGAACCGAATGAATGTCAACTGTTATACGGGTGTCTATGGCGTGACCACACTGCCCAACAAAGAGGGTGTGGAGACTCCTCTCTATTTGGCCCGCGATGGCAACAACAATGGTCTGATTCCCGTACCCAAATTGTATTTCCGTGTCGTCATTGAGCCCTCAACTCATCGTGGTATTGTCTTTGTCGGTGTCAACAATCCCCATTTGACCGAGGCCCAGATCAAGAAGGACTATATCATTTGCGACGATGTCAGCGATCAGGTCACTTACATCAACTGGAAGAAGACGGACATCAAGGCTGGCTGGTCGTATGCCTGCGAACTCGCTGATTTCATGAAGACTGTCAAGCATTTGCCAGCCTTGACCGCCAAGGGTGGTCTTCTTGTCTAAATCTTGTCAATAAAGAGAGAGCGAGAGGGAGAGCTTTTTTATCGTATATGATTTGCAAATATTACTAATTAGGAATGGGTCTTAAAGTGTGAGGTTTTTATTTTTCCCTATTATCCCGTAGTAAATTGAAACTCTTCGGTAAGAGCTCTTAAGCTGTTATGTATTGCAAAAGTATTTTTTATTAAGGGGAAACTTTATAAGATCTTATTAGATTTGATAACTTTCCCACCAATATAAAAAGAAACCACTAGTAATTATTAAGAAATTAGTTTGTAATACTCATACAATTTATAATTTGTAAATTCAAACTTCAAGCATAGTTCAAGCGTGTTAAATGGGTATACCGCAAACGGAAAACACGGTTAAGTGGGTAACTTTTTTGCGGAATTTGGGCACTACGCAGGTGTAGGAGTAACCAGTTAGGCTGACGGGGCGGTTCCAGTTTCTCCCGTTTATCTTGCATTAACACAGAATGTATGATTTCTTCAAGAGTCAAATAGGGCTTCTTAGCACCAAAGAAGAAAACGCTTAATTCGGTCCGCCTATATGACCACGTGTTAGGAAAAGATTCTTTGATGAGTCAAAGTGATGTGATGAATACATACATATATCCAGCGATGAGTTCATACCAGGCTTAGATACCCACACACTTGGTTGTCACATATTTGGCTGTGGAATTTATGGAACTCAATCGTCTGGTTCTCTCCACATCCACATCATCAGTGGCTGAGAAGGGGTAAACTCCGAGCTGCCAGGATTAAGTAACAATGGTTGTGGGTTCTGCATCTCTGCGCGTGATCATCTTTCAAATCAATGTTACATTTTCATTACGGGAGAATCTCGCTTACCCTCCCTACTTATTTTGTGGCTCAAACTTGAACGGCACTTCCAGCGTCCCTAGACGCTTACTGCTACAACTTAGTGCAATTCTAATGAGACACCACATGTTTCTAAACTAAAAAACACACATGTTTTAAAATAGAATGTTTACAAAAGTGATTAAATCACAACATTTCTTCGCCTCAATCACTACTTCAGCACATACTAAGTATGCATAGACGAATTGTGGAGTATGAGTTTTGATTACTTTGATTAAATAAACCGTTGATGCGCATGTCGTGTGAACGACTTTTCGAGTATCGACTCTTATCATTTAATTAGTTGGGCCTAGCGCGCTAATTTACGTCACAAACATTTCCATTTTCAGTTCAGGCTATTTTGTTGATGCGATTGGGTATTACCAACATCCTCTTTCTGTATCCACTACTCTAAGTTAGGGAATTCCATTATGTTCATTATTTATAGTCACTCCTTCAATTTGTCTCTCCAGCATTTTATTGATATTAGCCAAAGACTTTAAATAGGGTATTATCTTGAGTCAAACACACATCCGTCGCTTAATATTATCTTTGCTTTATCGGGAATTTCCATTGGGTTTTTCTATTTAATTTTTGGCCATGTACAAAGGCGTCACAAATATCTCTTAGCCAAAATCTATCGTGTTATTGCTATCCAAAATATCTCTAACGTTTTGTTGCCAGGTGTAAATGTGCTAGCGGTTATTTGTCGAGTGTTGGGCCCTTGATTAGTGCCAAAAAAAGTAATTGCGGTCTGAAAAGTAATCACTTCCCTCACGTGGCCCGCACGTTTGCTCCATCAATAATTGGTTTTATTTTTTGCACAAATATTAAGTATTTATTTTGTTTTCCTTTTTTGTATTGGGTATACATAAACTCACATTTAATGATTAGTTTTTGTGTTTTGGCGCAACTGTACTTTTAGCAAATACTCATTTATATATATACATATGTCTAGAGCTATGTACATTATTATAATAAGCGATATGAATATTGTTGTTATTTGATATTGATGATGAACAGTTTAATTGGTTTCCCATCATATTTTAATATACAAAAACAATTTATAGCACACTAACTTATCTATAGCTTATTTTATTTATTTTTGGAAAACATGGCAATTCATACTAATCTATATTATTTTTACTTTTTAAAGCTTTTGTTTGTAGCTTGCCCAAAGAAACATCACGCTATTTTTTGTACAAGTTTAATCTTTAATCTTTCATATATACATTGTTTGACGAACACATCAAAATGGGCGATAATATTGTTATACACTTATTTTTCTTTAGACAAAACATTCACATATTCCTAATCTATTGTTATTTTTAAGTTTTATCTGAACGGATGTTTGCTAAATCCGTTTTCATAATATATTTGTACGTTTACATTATTTATTTTAATAAGTATGTTTTATATAGAAAGAATTTCATTTTATTAACTTTTCACATCTTTTGTTTAAGTTTTGTTTATTGCTACATTTTGGAAATGTCAATGATATTTAGTTAAGAATGTTCGACAATGTATAAATGTAATGTAATCCATTTCCAAAGCTCTTGACTTGCCATCTAGTAGTTAACTGTAATTGAGATCCCTGTCTACTTTGTATTAACTTAAATTTTCTTCTTTTCAATTCATTAACAGAAATATTATCTGAAATTTGTTTTATCAATTGGCAACACTTTGATTTCAAATATTGTATCGTATATTTATTTGTAATAAATTCTTAAAATATTAATGGTATATACATTTGTGTATCTTGAAAAATAAAGTATTTTATTGGATGTATCTTTTTGTCATAAATTCAAAAACAGATTTTGTACATATCTCTTCTCAAGCTTTCGATAACTTCTTAATGTTTTCAATACAATATGTTTATATGATTCAATACGTTTATTTGTCATGTGTGCGTGGGGCAATCTTAAGGACTAATTGGGTTTTGAACTCTTCTATCTATCTAGAGAAATATGGCTAATTGTGCGTATATCTCCACAGCCACAAGTAGACCCATTATGGACACGTTTACAGCGCAGTAGACGCGTCGCAATGAACGTCGGCGTTTACGCTGACGCTGACCACAACATTTACCTGTGAGCCTCGTTCCAAGCGGCAAACGCTGTTCACCCGTCTCGTCATCCTCGCTGCTGCTGCTGCTTGAGCTGGAGCTGGAGGAGCTTGAGCTGCTGCTGCTGTTGCTGCTGGCATCAGTGTCATCGGTTGGGGCGACCCCGTTGCCAGTGGTGTGGGTGTTGCGCCCATTTGTTGCAATTCCATTACTGTGGCATGGCGGCCAATGTCAAACCGACGCCAGCGATGAGCAGCTGTCATAAGCCACTAACAGAGAGTCGTTCTCATCGCTGCCGCTGCCCGCACTTCGCTCCGACTCATTGATGACCTCCAGCTGCGTTTGCGGTCGACTAATCTTGTATTTGTTGTGCCGCTTGTTGATCAACACGCTGCGTATATTGTTGTTGCTGCGACGACCCTTTATCTTGACAGTTGCCGTTCGAGTGCGCGATTTGCTCGCTGGCCGACTGCTGCCAAGCATACTGCAATCGGCATCATCCTGCTGCTCCAGCTCCAGCTGCTGTTCATCCTCATCGTCATAGTAGTCGTAGTAATCGTCATAGTCGTAGCCCACGCCATCATCCAGGCCATCGTCATCGTCGTCATCCTCATCGTCATTATCGTAGTCAAAGTCAAAGTCAAAGATTGCACAACATCCACTTTCAATCTCGGCGCTGTAACGTCGCTGACGCTGCCTCGAGCGTTTACCCTCCAAATGGACAGACGAGGATTTGCTGTGTGTGCTCACGCTCTTATACATGGGCGCAAAAATGGCAGTTTTGGCCTAGTTTATTGCAAAGGGGGAATAATATTATTATTATTGTGTATTGTATATTAAGTTTTCTTTATGGTAAAGTAATTTTTTTCTTAAATAATATGTTTATATTTAATTAAATATTTTTGTGCCTTTTTTTTAGGGTTACTTTCAAATAGAAGTCACTACTAAAAACATTCGAAAATGCTCTAGGTGAGTAAAATCAACTAGAACACACCCTGGACCATAAACTTTCCACGTACAGTCATGACTGTGCTACTGCTGCAAGGCTTAACAACCAATCGTATTATCAACCGACTTCAATAAATAAGTCGATTGCAAGTGTCTATTGAAAACAGAATAAGTTATCGATAACTTCCACCAAACTTGTTTTGCCTATGTTGTAGGACATGTTTCATATCTAAAGTTCAGACAGACAGACAGGGCTATTGAGGCCGATCAAGAAAATATATACATTAAACGGTCAGAAATACTTTCATCTATTTATTTGCATACTTTTTTACAAAACCATCATACCCCAACCCATTTCATGCATTCGGGGTATAAAACAAAAAAACAAATTAATTTTCTTGTAATTATGCCTATTTGACTTTTTAATTGGGTGTACAAAAATTTAATTTTTAGTGACCAGTTTGCTGTTCACCATTTTATTGTGTTAGCAAGTAAAAAATGGTGTAGTCATCCATAACCGACTGCGGTATACTCTAATACCAATGAAAAATCTGGTGTTAAGAAATCTTATTGCTTTCTTATGGCCATGTCACTAGCTATCTTTCCATCAAACTTGGTGAAATTTGTTCAAAAACTGTGGAAGAATTTCAATTCTTCTGCTTTAAGAGCGTCGTATAGATGGAATATATGGAACTTCACCAAAACCAATATACTCTGTACCTTCGGTAGCAGAGAATAAAAAGGCAAAAGTCGTGTTAAACATAATTAATTTATTTTTTAATAATTGCTTTTACTCTGCACCGCTTGCCATAAATATTTTACTAACTTTGTGCAGCGTTGAAAACTGCACTTTGCATTTTTCTTTGTTCATTTTTTGCCCATTTGAAATCTTTTGTTTAAATATTAAAGGTGGTAAATTAAATTGAACTTACCTCCGGTCCACGCCAGGTGATGCCGGACCGGACAAGATTGTAGAAACGTAGAACTCCCCACATGGCGAGCACCTGTTTGATATAGATTGGATAAAAGACAAGTTTAAATTGAGTAACATAAATTCCATTTAGCAAAACGCACACACACACACACATACACACACACAATAAATTGAATGCGATGTCTGCACTTGGGACTGAAGGACTCTAAATGTCCGGATGAACATTTGTATGCTTTTATACGGGTTAATGGATTTTAGCAATAATTAAGTTATTTATTGCATTTGTTGCGTATGGTCGTTTCTATGAAAAATCTAAAATCAATAAATTCCTGCCAACATAGATAATCATAACAATAGAGATTAAATTGTTTCAATTAGTTCATTTGAGTAGGGGATTATGTTAATGGTTTCATTATAGTTACCACATATTGTTATAAAGTGAATACTTGGACAACAATTAAGATATTTAAAGGCGAGTAATTTTATATTAAAAGCATTTTAAACGCTGTTCAAATTGTTTATTAGGCCAAAAACTATTGTTGGTAGAGAATACAATAGAATAGAATATGTGCGAGTATATCTTTTATATTGTTTAGAGCTTTTCGGAAATCCCAAAATCATTTTTACCACAACATACCAGCTCCACTCGAATCTATTCATTCGATGTATCGGCTGACCAATTTAAGCCGATTTTCCAACTTGCGTTTTTGAATTATTGACTGTACCGTGTGTAAATTGAAAGCTATTCTAGAAGGGTTCCGGTTTATACTCTTACGCTTAGCGGAGACTCTAGTGTAAAATCGCTCACTTGAAAATATTGCAAAACTTATTGTTTTTTGTTCAGTTAGCCAAAGTGCCTTGGCGGTGCTTTTATTGTTTTTGCAGTTGTGCATAATGCATACTGCAGCTGCTCAGTCAATATCTATTAAAAACTGCATTGGTTATTTATAAACTTAAGTGCTTTAGAGCACTGAAAAGCAAAAGTTGGTATAAAGTGAAGCAATAAAATTGAAGTGCTATTAAGTATTGGAGCCCTTTATATATCCTAGATCTATTAAAGTTGAGTAAAGTAAAAGTTGCAATTAAAAACTTTAAGCCTGCAATTTAGATTTAAGCACAAACACAAACACAACACACATAAAACAATTAACAAAGTTTGCATTTTTGATTTTACTTACATTGATTAAAGCGCGCGCAATAAAAAAAGCCACCTCCGCCTTGCACATGGCATCAAATTGCTGTTTGAATGACAATAAAAGATTTTATATTATATTCAGCTGAAGTTGATTAAATCAATATATTTTTTTTTCAACTGTTACTTGAATTCATTTAGACAAAAGCTAATAAGCTTAAAATAAACAAAGTGTTCAAATAAAAGATGCTCTATAAATCTTTTTTGGATAGACCAAATATATCTATTGATTTAGAATGGTCATCTTAACAGTATTTTATGGTTACAGGGTATAAGTTGTACAAAAATGGAACACAGAGGTATTACTGGTGTGAAAGTATTTTGTGTACCGACGAAGAACAAAGCGCAAAAAACATGAATTTTTACCTTTGCGATTGCAATAAATTATGCATGAGACAGAAATGTTTGTGTAACATTTTCGCATAAAACACAAAACACAAAACAAACAGCAATTGTAACTAGAACGCGGTCAACACCAAGAAAAACAACGACAGAAACAATGGCAAAACACATTTGCAATAGCAAAAGCCACAAAACAAATGCTGAAGACAGATAAAAATGGTGGGTTGGGCGCCAAAGTGGAAAAGAGAAGACAAAATGTCATGGAAAAATGTCAAAGTCACAGTAGCTAAGTGTCTATTTGTGTGTGAACATATATGTATATATGTGTGTGGTGTGTGTATGTGATTGGATGTATGTAATAAGCCTATGTCAAAGCAATGGCATTCGCTAAGAGGGATGAAAGCGAGGGTGTGAAAAGAGAGACGGCGCTAACATAGTAAGTGAATGAACCCTGTTGTCAGCTTTGAGCTTTGCGGCATCGCTTTGCCACTAGTTTTAAGTGGACAAACTCTTAAGCTTCGTGTTTGTATTTTCGTTTTTGTATACCCTTAAAATGGTTATAAGTAGGTTTAGGAACAGTATGTAACATGAATGAGAGCGAAAGTATCTCTCTGACTTCATCTTAAGTGCTTTTACCCGATGCAACTAATTGCTTGCAAGTTTTGGCAAGTGGGACAAGCAGTGTTACATAAAAGTTGCACAATGACCAAAACGTGTTATAAGTAAGAACTGTATTTAACAGATAATTTTAATAGAAAGAAAATATCTCTAGAAGAAAGTATCTCTGAATTCATCCAGAGCGTTTTTACACGATGCAAATAGTTGCACACAATTGACCGAAACGTGCAATTATTTGTAAACAATTCGATTTTGCGCTCATTGCGACTTTATTGCTGCGGAGCTGTAGTTTCCAAAAATATTTTCCAATAATTGGTTAATTGTTGTGCATGTTGAATTGACATAACTGTTAACAAAAAAATCGGAAAAACCGACATAAAATATTATATTGTTGGCCATATACATATGGATATCGAAAGTTGAATCCAATTAATGGCAACTTGTTAACGGGAGTTGCAGTTCGCGGCAACTTTCAAAAGAAAATCCAGAAAGCTGCATGCAATTAGTTGCACCGTTTAAATCGCTATTTTGTTTGTACTTTTTATAGTACAAAAAAAGCTTGTAACGTATCAACCTATAGTAATAAAAACAAACTACTAGATACAAATATGAATCATGTGTACTTCATCATAAAGTATCGTTCATTAATTGTTGGCAATACGTACAGCAGAGAGCAAAAAATGCTCAATAAAGTGCTTGAAAAAATCGTGTTGTTTTTAGTTACATGTTCCCCTTTATTTTAAAAGGTTATTTCGTTAATCTTTATTTCATATTGCAATTCTCAGTGGAGTTTTTATTTCCATATTTATCTGATAGCTACGTAAAATGTTTCATAATTGTTGCTGCTTAAACAAATTTTTTTGTTTCCTATTGCATTTCCCATGGCACGTTTCCTCGCATCCTCGCAAAAGCGAATAAAATAAAAATTTTTATTAAAAACAGTGTGCGGATTAAATGCGCATGAGTTGCACTTTACTTATTCATGACATTTTTTATAAATGCAGAATTCCCACAATCCCGTCAGATTAGACGTGGGAAAAAAAGTGTATTTGGCATTCAGTTCAGCATACGTTTTCTGATTATTTATATATATAAATGTCACGATATTTCTATTGTACTGTCGTTGACATCCGATCATAACATATATATCTATTGTTTGATTTTAGCATAAAACAGCAACTTTTACATATGTAACGAATTTACCCATTATTGTTGTTGTTCTTGTTGTTTTCTAGCATTGAGCCTTTGCAATTTATGTGTTTGTTTTGCTTCTGTTTTTGTGCTTTGGTTCAAACTGATTTATGCCAACGTGGCATTCAAGAACTCTCATTGATATCATTCGCAGTCAGTTTCCCGCTGCGTTAAAGCTTTTGTTTGGGCTACCACCCCTGAAGCTGTGGGACTTGGGAAGTGATTGTAATGGGGGTATCGGGTGGGGTGGGGTGGGGGCAGGGTGGTTTTCATTAAACAAATGGTCGAGCAGTCAAAGCATCTTAAATATGCATTAAAAGCGTTTCGTTGAAGCATTATATTCCCACACCTATCGGTTTGTCCGTCCCCTTCTGCCCTTCTGCCCATCTGCCAGCCCCAAAGGATTCCACTTACCTTATTCACATGATCACGCAACACATTTGAATAAACCATGGCGACAGCTTCCAAAGCCATAAACGTAATATAGCCAATTATCCAGGGCACAATTAGACCAGGGTTTTCCTGTGGACAAAACAGAACGGAACAGAAGAGAATGTCAGCATAAATATTCTATATATACTCTTTGTTCTGTGGGAAAGTAGCAAAAGTGCTATTCACACACCTTTAGTTTGCTTTCAAATTGAAGGCATTGATTTTTCTGCCATCCGCCTTTTACTGCATCAAATATTTTATGTTCCCAACGAGACCGACGCTCATTGTATGTGTGTGTATGTGTGTGTATACTGTAATTTATCTCGCTTGGGAGCAAAACCACTGATTGCATTTTTGGCACTTTTCGCGTGTCACATTTGGGGTTTATTTATGAACGTTGAAATCTACTAAACGTTCATATCGGTATTGCCGACAGCTTTTACCACACAGCCAGGTAGGGAAATTTTGGTCTCTGCCTCGGGAAAGCAAAACCAAAATATGCTTAAAATGACATTTCGTATTTGTCCAGTGGTTGAAAATCGACCAACATACACTCTTTAAATGCCAGGAAAGGAGCGAAATGTGCCACTCCTTAGCATTCCACTGTTGTTTACATTTTAATCAAACTGATGCACACAAAAACAACGAAAAGAAATAAAACGAAAAGAAAATGCTCAAAGCTAGACAACGCTGTTTTCTTTCTGTACTTGTTTTTTGCTCATTCTTTTTTTATGCTTCATTCTATGCGATTTACTACTGTTTATTCATTTAAAATGTGTAACGCATAGAATGAAGCATATTCGAATTCAAAAAGTATATATATCGAGAACTGAGTCGATATAGATATGTCCCTCTGTCTGGCTTCTCCTCTAAAAATAAGCCCTGTAAACTAGTTTTTGAGCGTAATCATTTGTCAAAAATATAGATCGCTGATTATTTATTTTCATACTATTTTCATAAGAAAAACATTTGAATGGCTCACTTTTGTCATTTCATTAATTTCAAATGTGAATATATATTTATTTTCTACCTGTTTGCCGGTTTTTAAGTGAGTTCGGGTGTCAAGCTGCCGTCAATAAATATGTACACACCATTAAACACACATTCCTGTCCCTATCTCAAATCAAAGAATGCCAGCACTTTAGACCAAATTGTTTTCCACACAATTTGTTGTCAAAATAGGCAGGCAGCTCTAATTAATACCAATGCTGTATGCATTATTTAAGCGCATCAGCTGCTGGCTCCCAGGCAGGTCACTGGCGCCTAAAAGCAAACTGCAATTAATTTGCCCCAACATTCAAGAGTACACACCCTCACACATCCATACACACACGCACAGCTCACTCTTCTACTCTTCTACACTTCTACACACACACATGAAGCTATACAAATAAATGTAGCATACATTTTAGGGCCTTCGTTGTCGTTTTCGTTGTTTTTACTTGTTGTTGTTTTGTTTGGTTCTGCTTGTTGTTGTTTTCGTTGTGAGGTCGAAATTAAAAAATTCCACACAATGTGCCACGCAATATTTCCCTTCCCCCCCAACTGGCTGTAATCTTTGTCATGTGTCGCTGCCAGTCGTCAGCCATCCGACAGATGGATCTGTATACCCAATTGTGTGACAAATTGTCTACATTTTCAACCATTGTGAATGTTATTTTCTTTTTTCCTTTATGTTTTTTTTTAACACTTTTTTTTTGGGTTGGCCAACCCTTCAAAAAATGCCAGTTGGTTCATTTGGGCTTATTTACAAGTATTTTCATTTATTTCTTTTTTTTTTTGCTAAGGCTACAATGACATACTATCACCAAGTAGATCTTTAAAAAGGTATTAAACACATCTTTGGAAAAGTATTTAAAGCTTATTTTGAAACCTTCTGTGCAGTGAATAAGATTTGTAAGTATTCTAGGTTTTTTTTAATTAGCTTAACTCATGTGGACACAATTATTTATTGGAATCTTAACTAAGAGCACTGAAAATTCAAAAACTTGATAGATTTTCCCTTTTATTTACATTGAATATTTCATGGAAAGCTATGCCTATGGTAAAATTTGCTGCATGATTTACATTTGAATGCGCTTTATTCGGTCAACGACTGCAAAACAGTTCAATGTCGCTCACAAAATGTGCATAATTTGCAAATATATCGAAAATGGCTTAAAGTTGTTTTAAATACCAGTTACACACTGTCGGTGGTGTGGTGTATTTGTTATGTGACGAACGTTTTTTTGTTGAATTGTGTAAACTATGCAAAAAGCTGTTGATCAAACATGCGAAACTTACCCGACAGATACCAAATATTAGCACTATGCTCAGCAGTATCATCGACATTTGTGTGCCAATTATGGCAAAATATGCAATTTGCACACCTGTGAAAATAAGAAAAGGGTTAACAAAGGCAAACAATACGACAGTCAACAACATTTCTGTACACAACAAATAGATGTAAGTTGAGCTTTTCCCAGAAAAAATATAAATCAAAGCATAAAACCTTTGAATTACTTATATCAAACTAAAGCTCTTACAAATAATTAGTAACAAATACCTAAATATTATAATACATATTTATAGATATGGGATAAAATGTAATTATTTATGCAAGCCGCAAAATACAAAGTATATTTCAAATGTAAAATTATTCTATTAGGACCAAAAAATTAGAAGTCGTTGTAAGCACTTATTTCATTGATTATTTCGTTTGACATTTATTCATAACTTCGTTCGAAGCATTCGAATGCAATATTCTCGCTAATGTAATTTCCTATTATGTGTTTAGCGTTGCGTCTTAAGTTAAAGTAAAAAAAGAACATGTACGGGTTGTCCCGTCCTTTGTTTTCCGTGGGTCCAAATTTAATGAAGATAAATCTCGAAAACGAATAATTGCCCAAAAAATAAATACAAGCATTGCTTATATTTTAATTAATTTTTTTTGTTAAAATTAGTTTTTTCGTTTTATTTTGAACTCATTAACATATACCCTTTGACACCATGGAATAGCCCATATCTACATATTTAATACTACAAATATTAAATATTAACAAAAATATTTAATTTTCAGTTTGAACCAATTTAACAAATGCATTTTTTTTATAGTGTCTATATCAATTTGTTTAATTAACACAAAAACTAAACAGTTCATTGAATAGCAATATCTTATGCTCGTAGCACAAAGAAAACTATTAATTAAAAATAAGAACGTTGAGTTATATAGTTATTTGTTAAAATGACTCAAACACAGTTTTAATGTGTGTTTTTCGTCAGTAATTAAGAGTGTACTTAATTAACTAAGAAATAGTTAAAATAGCTCGAGTTGTTGATGCTGTCAAGAATGTACTTAAAGTACTCATAAACCAAAATGTGTGTGTGTCGTTATAGCTGATTTTGATGCAGAAGAGGTTTATTAAGCCTCAAAGTGTCTCATTTAATATGCTCATTACCAATTTAAGGCCATCAACGAAATTCGCTTGTGCCTTAATTGCTTAGAATTATGTTTATAGCTTGTTCTTACCATAGTAGACATCCTGCAAGTCGGCCGACTTGTGCATGTTGACGTTGATGCGCCACGAGTAGATCAGGACAATTAAGAGTGATATATTCTGAAAGGGCAGAGTGCAAAGTGTAAAGGGAATAACGCATTAGCAAACATATCACGCATACGCAGTGGGTAACCCTCACTTAGAAGTTTGAATTTATATACTCATTTTGCAAAAAACATTTCTTATAATCAACACGTTTTTGCTCTTAACAAGAAGTCGCTCAATGTGCTAATTATTTCATAAGCTGACAGCGTACAGAGTTAAAATATTCAACCTAATATGCAATTAAAATTATTTGCTTAATTTATGCAGGCAGGAATATTGCGCAATAAATGCCAGAATGTGAAAATTCACACCATTCATTATCACTCCCCATTCTGGAATCTCAATGAACTGCCTTCATTCCAAATTCATTCAAAACTCTTCTTGAAGATACCCTAAACCCTTACTTTTGACTGTTACTCAGTCTCTCTCTATTTCAACACACCTTTCACACTTCTTTGCAATAATTATAGGGTATAAGATAACGTGCCAGTAATTGCATACAGCAAAAAAATAAAGGCACTTCAAAAGCAAAACATCAAATTTTGCTTGAAACTTTCTGGCACTTCATTTTGTATATTCACGCTGCACAGCAAATTGCACAGCATGGGTTTGTTTTGTTGGGTTTTGGTTGTGTTATTGTTATTGCATATAACTACTACTTATTGTTTGGCTGAGAACGTTCATACATATAAAAAAACCATGCACGATTCGGCCATTAACATAAATTAAAACCCATAATGAGCGTCATGTAATTGTAATTTATATGGCGCAAGATGAAGAAGCTGACTGTTGACTATGACCATAAAGTAGTTGTTGCCCATTTTGGCATGCTTCTAATGGGCGTGCTAGATGCATATCTTAACTAGCAAAGAAATGTTGATTATGTCTGACAATTATTTCTAATATGTTTGAATATTTAAAACCAGCAAACATGTTAAAACTTTAAGGAGATTTTTTGTTTCTGCTACTCGACCATATTATGAGTGCTTGTTATGGTTATAGCCTTGTTATTTTTGGTTTTTAATGAGGCACAAATTAATGAGGTTAACCCGCACTCATTAAAACGTGAAGGTATAATCCAAAAAGAAAACTGTTGGCCACGAGTGGCTCTTGTATTCATTACGGAAGAGGCGAAGAACAAGTTGACATTTGCTTTTTTTTTGCTCTGACAATGCAAACTGTTTACAATGACATTGCGCACACGTCCCGTGGGCGATGGGCTATGGGCGATGGACGATGGGCGTAAACAGCATGCGACTTAATAACAAGAGGCAGTTGTTGTTTGTAGCTGCTGGTGTTCGGTGTTACTGTTGTTGTTGT
The DNA here is from genome assembly GCA_035044645.1 of Scaptomyza parva. NCBI lineage: Eukaryota > Metazoa > Arthropoda > Insecta > Diptera > Drosophilidae > Scaptomyza > Scaptomyza parva. The sequence goes on along the minus strand of JAWNNT010000142.1, from coordinate 1,303,487 downwards.
TGTTGTTGTTAGTGGCAACTTACAATTGTGTAAATTGCACTTGTTATGGCCAAATTTTTGGCGTGCAACATGCGACAGCAACGAGCGCCACCAGTTAGCGGTCCATATGGATAAAGGATGACAGACTTCATTTTTTCACTACGGCTCGGCGACGAGGCAATGGAAATGCAATTTTTGTGTTTCGTTTTCATTTCGTTGACATCATGTCGAGGACAACATTGTCTCTCCAGTTGCAAATACTACTACCACGCTGCCACGCTGCCGCGCTTGGCTAGTTATTTTCGCTGTTGGCTGATTGCTGGCTGCTCTCGTCGTTGTTGTCGTTGTTGTTGTTAGCTCCTGTTGTTGACTGTAGCGATGGTAGCTACGCAAAAGCCACCCATTAGCGCTGACTCTCCAACTGTTGTCCGTGGTCGTTGATGCTGGACTGTAATAACAAAGACAGAAAAAACAAAAAGAGAGACACAAATTGCATTTTTAAATATTGCTTTAAAATTGAATTCATTTGCATGTTATTTATTTGGATTTGCATCATATGTCGGCAATAAATGTGTTCGCTTGCATATATGCAAAAATTCCTTTCATAACTTTCCCTTTCCCAACTCTTCAACCAAGTCCGCCCGTATGCCCCTTTTGCCTCTGGCATGTATGTATATGTATGAGTCTTTTTGAGCTAGTATATTTTTGATAAAGTTAAGCATGAGTTGTCAAACAATTTAAGATAACACTTACTTTGGCTTAAATGTGACAAATTCAAATGTTTCTCAGTCTTAAATAAGCAATGCATTTAATGTGCTTTAAAAACTGATAATTATTTGGTTAACGTGAACAGAGAAAGGAATATATTTAAAATAAAATTGGTAAACAATGGTTATAATAGTATTTTGCAAATGTGAATAACTAAGATAAAAAAGCAGCTCCATCTTTATAAAATATATATATATATGTTTTTTATCAGCATCAAGAATCGAGGGAATATTCCATGTTCGTCTGTCTGTCGTTTTGAATGCGTTGATCTATGGAACTATAAGTGCTCCCCTATACCATATGCAGATCAAGTTTGTTTAAAATTATCGAAAACTTTCATCGTTTCAGATATGCACATGGAATCAATAACTATATATTCTTAAATTCCCAAATCTGGCAACGATACAGAGAGGAAATAGCGAAAGCCTGTAAAATAAGTTGAAAAATACCAGAAGTATTGTAGATTGATGTTCAGTCACCATGCATTAGCCGAATAATGCAGACATGATGTAAGCATTATCGTCAGGGAATTTCCTAGTCGACCCTTCTTGACTAAAGTCTTCTTACTTGCTTGCTGTGTTTAATCTGTCTTTTGAAATACACAATTTATTCTATTTATTTGCCAAAGTTAATTTTAGTTTGAAAACACAATAACAACTTAATAAGAACGCAATGGCAATCAGGGTCATTGTTTAAATTAAAACCCATGTATAGAATAAATATATATAACCTAATCTACATAAAATAAATTGTATTTTGCCAATTCAAAATGATGTCGTTTAATTATTTACATTATAATATATAATTTTAAAACAATTAGTATTATTTTATATACAACTAAAATAGTTAAGCAAATTCAGTTACAACTTAATACAGTTTTTATGTAGTCATTAATAAATGCATTTAATAGAAATATACAACAGAAATTGTATTCGATGCTTAGTTCTTTCTACCACACAGAAATGCCAACATAATACGCTTACGCGTAACAAGCCAACACACAAGTTGAAAAAGTCATCATGTTGTTGGTGCATGGAGTAGAGGTATTTCCGTGAACAAATAGGCTCACAATCTGATCAGCTTTTGCCACGCCCACATGTATGCATACAAGCCCTGCCGCTAGCTGATATGGTGGGCAGGGCAGGAGAATGCGGCCATTGAAACGGGTGACGGGTGACGGGCTGCCAGGCTGGCCTCCAATGGGAGAAGGAGACGCTTATTGAATCGAATTTGTGACTAGTAATTCGTGAAGCGCTTTGATGGCAGCTGGCGCTCTTCGTCGTCGTTTGCCACATGTCAACGCTGCGATTGCAATTTGTAGTTGTGTATATATTTTTGTGTATGGGCTGCTGGTGCCTTTATAGTTATGCAACGCTTTTTGTGCCGTAAAATCAATCATACGCCAGCGAGGCCACCAAACGACATACACAAAAAAAAAAATGGAAAAGAAAAGTCGAACAGAAAGAGGAGAGACAGCGACAGAACAACAATATAATAACATAAAAAGTGAAAACAAAGCGCGGCAAGTGTGTAATGCGATATTTTTTTATATTTCTCTTTTATTGATTTTCATTTTGTGTTCCCTCAGGTCCCGCTAGTGTGTGTGTGTGTGTGTCTTTTGTTTGAGTACGTGTGTGCATGTGTGCGGGTGTTGAATGGCACATTGTATTTTAGCCAGATATGAAAGCCCTTGATGTTTGGCAATATGCATTTCTGCCACTTGAGCCTGACGCAAAGGCACTCAAAAGCAACGTTAACAACCTTTCAAAACTGCATTGCCTCAAATAGCCTACCTGCGTAAACAGTTCAGCTGGTTCAACTAGTTGATAATAATAGTAAGTACAACAAGACAACAAGATATTTGCCTATCTCTTATATACACACATGTTTTCTAATTCAAAAGTCAATTCCAGTTCAAAGCAATGTTGACGTCAATATTCTCCTCATTGTTTTCATCAGATATTTTTGCAGTGGCATGTCAAAGGGCACTTTCATCATTTCATATTTGTTTTATAGTCTCTGTACTTTGACTTTTGTTTGTTTTGGTTTGGTTACACATGTGTGTGTTTCTCTCTGTGTGTTTGATATTTTACGACACTGTAAACGTTTTATATTGTCAATGGGTTTCAAAGCAGCTGTGCAGTCTCTGTTCACACAGTTGGCTTGTTGGCCATTAAGTCTATTCACTATTACCAGCAGAGCGTACAAGCCTCTAGAAACGTGTCCTTGCTCTCAGATTTTGCACTGTGTATGTTTGTGATGTGCGAATTTAACACAAATGCGGGTCGACCCATTCTCCTCTATTGTCTATTGAAATGCTCTTTGTTTGTTATATGCCCATCATTACCACTCTCTCCACACCCATGTCGTCTTAAGACTCCTACTCGTACTCTGGGTTCTTAACACGCCTTGGCCCATCAATCATACGTCACAAGTTTTTGCATTAGACATATAATTACTTAAGCGCCAACTAATTGAAAGCATCTTAGAGATTTGTCTGGTCCTGATTAAGTGCCACTGTGAGAGAGTTGGACAGGCCCATCAGGCGATATTTGTCAAAAACTGACAATTTCGTGGGCATCATTAATTACGTATACGCCCCAAGTGGCAATCACGCATTTGTTGCTTGGGCAAATCGTTCTCCGTTCTCCGTTCTTCGTTCTTCGTTCCACAAACCCACCCACCACCACGAACCAAATGAAAAGTGTTTGCTCGTCGATTGCAATTTCTTGGTATCCATCATTGGCGCTAGAGCAACCAAAGTGCCATTGTGGGGCCAACAAGAAAAATTCATTAAAATTCATTGCAAGGACTATCTTTGTGTAGCAAAATGCCTTGACTTTAAACAGTTTAAGGCAAATAGGTTGGAAATTGTGTCTATGTGAAAGTAAGCAGGTGTTCAACCTATGAATTCTGGGCAGGAATTCTTATCTATGATGAACTACTTTCAGTTTTTTTGTTTGATCTGTGTTTTAATATCAATTTCAAAGTTGAATAAAGAAAGGAAAATATATAAAAAAAAAATGCGAAATGGCTTTATTTCTGTAAAAAACAAATTTTTGTCGCCTTAATTAATTCATCATGTATGTGGCTGATTACTTTTTTAGCTTACTGACAAATAACAATAAATGGTTTAATTTATCAAACTCATGTTTTCAATTAGGCAGACGATTAGTCACTTTGCATGAAGGCATAGATAAAAAACAAATGTGTTTTATAATGTTGTGAAAATCGATAAACGTATTTGGCTAAATCTGACTACAGGCATTAACATGTTTCTCTCAGAGTCTTGGCTTAAAACCCCAACAAAACAAATTATGTGGAACCGCAATTTTTTATTAAATCCAAAGCTTTTCATTTTTGCGCACATTTATTACTGTACGAAAACGCTAACATGCGTGTGTGTGTGTGTGCTAACTTTTTTTATAGACCGAGCACTCGCGGCTAAAGCATTGTTTCTTGAGTTATGCTTTTGTTTTTCTTTTGTTCTTGAGTTTGTTTATGTGTGTGTTTTTGTGTTTTATAATAACGACTTTGCCTCTTGTCAGCAGTATAATTTGCCATTTTCTTGAAACAAGCCAAGAAGTGCTCTTTAATTTAATTTAAATTTTGTTTTCTTATTGTGCTACATTGGAGCTGTCTCTCGACTAGTTGATTATTGGAACCGACTGGGAGCGTGAAGTTGGAGATTGTCGAAAGCTCTCTGCATGGCAAATTACTATTTGAAAGAGCCAAAGGGCAAAATGTGAATAGGGAAAGATGAGCACAAAGCGAATGTGAAAAATCTCATTTACAGTTCAGCTTAAAAATGGCAAACAAACCCGAAAGGCAAAGCCAGAATAGCCGCAGATAGTTGGATAAACATTGGCCAAATGCCAGGACACATCATCTACATTCACCGATGGCGATTGCTCCATTTTTGCTGCTGCTGCCGATGCTGCTTCTCCCACTACTTTTGTGCCGGGGATTTCCGGCTCGTGAGAGCTTGACTTGATGTTATTAACTTTTCTTCATCTTTTTCCGCTTCAGCTTTTTTTTTTGTACAAGCATACAATTTGATGAGCTTTGATATGAATGTATGAAATGATTTTCAAAATTAAAATGAAAAAAACCAACCAGACAGACGGTCAAAAATGTGCTCCGAATGTATAAGTCTGTTCGTGTGGGTGTGTTAGTGAGCGTGTGAATGTGTGTGTGTGCGTCCGCAGCCGAATTGAATTTAAGACAGTTATGATAAGGAAACAAACTTAAGTTTTGAACTTGAATAGATTTCTCTTTGTAGAGGATTACAAATTATTGAGAAAAGTAAGCTTAGTAACAGGTGCCGAAAACAGCATTCACATTTGAGAGCTTTGTGGGATAATCATCATATGTGAATAAGTCGAAACTAAAAGCTGCTTTTTGATTTTAAGCCCGAAAACTTTATGAAGGGAATCCAAAATCAAAAGTTGCCATTGGTTACTACTAAACATGTGTTAGGATATATTTTATATAATTCTCTCTGTTTAATCTTTCTCCCACATATTCATGACATAATTCGGTTCACATATGTGTGTATGTTTGGGGTTTGGGTTTTGGTTGACAGGTCAGAAAACCGCAAGCCAGTTAATTGCACATTCGACCCGGTTATGTTCAGATAATCGCCACATAAGGACATATCATTATTGCCCTTTGTTTTGGTTATGGCTTATGCTCATGTTGTGTTTCGGCGCGGTCTGTATCTGTATATTTGTGTATTTGTGTGTGTGTATGTATCATTTTTATAATAATGTGTAACAACAGCAACACCAACACCATAATAATAACAATAATAAGCCTGTTACGCAAGTTGTGCCCCCCAGAAAATTTCAGTTCGTCCTGCCCGCAGGCAATGTCCTGCCTCCCAACCAACCCAATGAACCTTTCGTATTTGGCTAGCAAACATTAAAGTTTTGTGTTTTGCTTTGTTGCGTTTTGTTTTGTTAGCCGCCTGCTTATTTGGCTAATTTATGCTACGCTTTATTGCTTGCTTTGTCGACACGCCATAACATTAAGAGTTGGCCACAACATGGCTTCGAGTTGGCTTCGACTTTGCCATTAGGTTGCATGTGCCACGGGGCGTATGAGTGTGTTGTGTTGTGTTTCGCTGTGTTATGTCTTTGACTCGAAGGTGTTTGCCATGCTTTGCACATTATGATTCATTGTCGGCTTTGGACAACACAGTCAAAAGGTACTCAATTCAAAAGATTTATTAGCCCACCCGTAATGAAGTTCTTTAGCCAAGTTAATGGTTCTGCAGTTAAACAAGCAAAAGGCAACAGCAGCTGCTGCCGTTGTCAGCATTTATTAATGCCCGCGGGGAGAAAAGGGGGGGTATATCAGCATGATGAGCACAGACAGAATAAATAGATCAGCAAAAAGCAGCCATCAGCAAATAAATAATATTATTAATTAACACAGTGCGAAATCACAAAGAGAGCAAAAAGTGAAAATCAAATAATTGTCTTAATTAACATTATATATTGCATATTTAATTCGATGGTGTTGAGTATTAAATGGCTTCTTGTAGAGTGTTATTAATAATATAAACTAAATATTATATTCCTTTGCTCTTCACCTTTTTCTTAATATTTGATCTGATAAATGTAATAAGCCTTTTCTAAAACCTAATGGTGTATTGTGTGATGTATTGTGGGTAACACATAACACACATAATGGCCAATACCAATGAGCAAATGTGTTAATAAGTACTTGTTGGTATAACTCCTTTCGTATTTGGGGACAAGCATGTTATCCTAATCAAGCAGCTCTATCCATTTGCTAAACCCTTTGCCTGTTTGCACACATCAGGCTCAATTTGTCAGCAAGTGCGCGTCTGACACTGCAACAGACACTTATCACCGCCCTCGCCAAATAAGCTCAGTCAGGCCCTAACAATGCCTCTTATACCCTGTGCCCATTAAAGCTAACCGAAAATGGGTATACTGGAGATTGGCTAATGTATCAAGCTAAGATAATATTATAGCTTGAATATACAAATTCTTTATTTGGATTTGCTAATGACTAGAAAAAGTTTATTCAAGAATGTATATTTCTGAATCAAAAGTTTATTTTTCTTATAGGTCATATAACAGCCGATTAGCCTAGACTTTAGATTTCTTGCTACCTTTGCTTTGTACCTAAACTCTAAATGTGAATATGTGGCGTACGTGGCGTATGTGCAATTTACTAACTCAGGCAGCTCGGCTGGCTAAATGATGGCAATGTGTGTGCTTCACGTGTTTGCGCATGTGTATGTGTGTTCGAGTACGAGTATATTTGTATGTGTGTGAGCCTGGCTGGCTGGCTGGCAGACAAATTATGCAAATATGCGTGGCATATGAGCAGGGAATATTACGCATACGCCACGAGTGCCATTAACCACCCATATGGGCGCACTAACGTGGGCGTGGCATACATTGTGTTTGCTGTGTCTAATCAACGATGCTCCAAGAAAATCGCCCATACACTTTTATTACAAGTTCTAACTGCTACTACTTTGATATACGAACTCAATTGCAACACATGTCGGTGACAAGAAAGTGTAAAACTGGGAAAATCTTTTTCTTTTGTTAGAGTATCAGAGATAATAAGTAATTTTATAAGAGTTTTCATTACTTTACCATGTTAAACTCTTAAAAAGCCACACAAAGCAACCTCTTCGGTTTTATTAACTTCAGAAAAAATTCACAAAATGAGATGAAAATTCGTCAAAATTTCACTGAAAGTGTATACAAGAATGCTTGCCGGGAAACTACCCATAACTGTAAGTGTGCAGAGGCAGGCTCATATGAGCATTTCGTCGCGTTGTTTATTTTATATGGCTCATGCATGAAATTTAAAAATTGTCGGATTTCCTGTTACCAACGCACATACACACACGTCTGTGTTCGTATGCGTGTGTGCACGTGCAACGGTGTGTCGTCGTCTGTTGACTAGTCAAGTGGCTTGGGACTCAGTTGGATGTGCTTTTCTTTTTCGGGGGTCTTGGATTCGTTACTGTATGTTAGTATATGTTAGTCGCTTCGCTCGTTTGCCGCGTGTTTACAAATTTAAAAATTTGTTTGTGTTTACTTGGCCTGGGTTGGCCTGGCCGTGAGGGGAATCCGTTGGGTGCGGTTGCCAAGAGTGAGATTGAGAGAAAGGATGGGATGGGGCGAAACGGTACTGTGGCATTTAACGCAAGTTGTCATAACTCTCTGCGTGTTGTGCTCGAGACTTTTAAAGAAATTGTTTTATATGTACACCGCCCCACCGCTCAGACGGTGAAGAGGTGTCATGATATTGTCTTTACCTACCATAATAAATGGTTTCATTTAATCAAAGACTTTTATTAGGGCACAGCTCTAGGATATATGTCTGTGTGTGCGTGTGTGTGTGTGTTGCAAGAGGCAGAGGCACATTGTGCACGGTTAAGTAAACTTTATCCTGCGGTTGACATAAATCAACATTAACATAGGCTCAAGCTGATGAAAGCCGTTTTAGGCTATGAAAAAAAGATGCGCATAAATATAAATTTGAGTTAAAAACTTTGCATGACTCATAAAAATTGGTTTAATTTCTTTGCCAGTTTTAATTTGTTGGGATGTGCGTTTAAAAACAGCCGTCAGATGACTCATGCTAATTGCAATATGCCGGATATTAGACTTAATCTAGTATTAAAGCAAATGGTTGCCTAATGGCCTCAAATTGTGTCAAGTCATTTGAGCGAATTTAAGAGTTAAACTTGTCAACATTTTTTCTTTAAATTCCTATCAATGATTTGTTGTTTTAGAGACAAGAAAGAAAAGCGTCTGTAACTTTTACATACTATTCGAAAAGTAAACCAACTTAGAAGTAAACCACAAATATTTGCAACTCTTTCGACAAATTGCCAGAAAAAATAGAAGAAAAACATGTAAATTGTTTAAGATTGAAAACTTTTGCATTTACAAACAAGTATTGACTAATCTCTGGAGGGAGGAGGGGAGAACGTTTCCTTTGTTGGTAACATTGACCAAACCCACACATACCACGACTTATTGATTTTCGATAAGAATAAGTTCTTAAAAATTTATCTTTGTTGTGACTAAGTGTGTCCGTTTCTTAAAAACAAAAATAAAACATTTTGTTCGGTTGAGTTGTTAATATTTACTATTTTATTTTTACTTATCCTGCACCTTATATATTAACAGAATATATCATAATTGTTGTTATATCCAGAAAAAATTTGTTTTTCCCATCTTATTCGCTTTTTATCTGTTTAAAATGTGTTTTTTTTTTGCCGTGGTCACATTACTTGCTTCAGCGACCATATGCGTAATCTATTTATTTGCAGCTTCATGCAATTTGGTACAATATAGTGAGTAAAATTTATGACAGCCGACTGCTAAAGTCATTTATAAAGACTTTTCGATATAAAAGCGTTGAATGTATTATTCAAAACATTATCTCAAAATATGAAGTTCGCAAGCTATCATATGCATTATATACACTTGCCAAGCCTAGTTGTTTTTTTCATGGTATAATCTTTTTAAAAATCTATTATTTGTATGGCAGCTATATGTTATTGTGTTCCGATTTCGCTGATGACAAGACTTAACTACAAAAAAAAAGGACTTGACAAAAGTTCAATAGCTCAAACTTAGGAACTGGCTTGCACAGTAACACACAAACAGACGGATATGTTAATGTCCGCTCTTTTCAAGTGCATTAAAAACTCATTAATCATCTGATTGTTCAAAAATGATTCCGATTTAAGTCAATTGAATCAGAATTGTTGTATATTAAAACTAACAACTCAATTTACGACTGATTGTTTTTATTTTTTTTTAATGAAAAACAAACAGACAAGCTGAGCTTATTGTTCTTATTTGTACACATTTCATATCCTGTATTAGGGTATACAATGAGAACAACAACTGTGCGACAACAAAAACTTTGTCATTCAGTGTCTAAGTCTTAAACTCGAGCCACAAAATAATTCGCCACAAAACTAAATTGCAAAAAGGCTGTGTATGGAGAAAGAGCACAAGGACAATAGAGCATGCCAGGCCCTAACGGAAACTGTCAACTGACGTCTGTCTTGTCAACTGTCTCTTTCACTCGGTCCATGTCGCAGCGGTCTCTGTCTCTACCTCTATCTCTATCTCTGTCGCCGTCTTTGTCCCTATTTCCTTATTTGGTTTAGCAGTGTGTTTTTGGCAAATGGGCAAATGCAAAGTTTAGATGTGTAGTAGGCAACTTTTTGTGTAACCACTTAAATGACTTGCAGCGTTTTTTTTCCTCTGAGGGGGAAAGTGGAGAGGATGGGAGGGAAGGAGCTGTGTGTGGTTAGGGGAGAGCGACTTATTTCATATGGGACAAGACGAAGTATTTGCCACATTAAGGCCCACTTAGACTAATTGCAATCGCAAGAGCAAAAACTTTTTAGCTCTTCAACTTTAAGTCATGCAACGCGAATTTAATAACACATTATTATTATGTGCCCGGCTTCTTATCCAAAAGAAAAAAAACTAAAAGCAATTAAAGCCACTTGTCAACAGCTGCTTCGAGCGCATTTTTCTTCCTCTTATTGCATTTCCAGCTTTGGCTCTTGGTTGCTGCTTCTGCTGCTGCTGCTGCTTTCTTGCCTTCTTGGTGCTCCATTTGTGCGACGCATAAAATTTGACTGATTAAGTGCCTGGAGGAAGTCAAGTGGGTTTGGCTTGGACTAAAACTTGAACTGGAGGCAGGGCAAGGGAACGCAAGCCAGAGAGATGTTAAGGAGATTTTCAGTGCAGCTGCAGGCAATCGTCGTCTAACCGTAAAAGTTTTCTTTGGCATCTGCTCGCGTCTTACCCTGTGGTTTATTACTCTCAAGGTATATTCAATGACAGTGTGAATAAGTAGCAAAGAAACTGGTGGCAGATTATGAGCTTCATTCATGAGCACTTCCTTCTCTTTTGGCTTTCCCTATACATATATATGATAGATGCGCTGGCAAAATATTATCATATTATATCATAGTCGTCCGTTCACCAAAAGATTTATACAATTTTACTTTAGATGCTATGGCTATATTTCCTTAACGTAGAAGTAACTTGCAGTCCATATTCATATTGCAGTTTTTGTGGTTAACTGGGTTTAATGTTGACCGCATAATATTCGTTTTTGTTTTAGCCTCATCTCATTTTATTGTTGATGCCTTTTTGCAGAGCATCCTTCGGGCAGCTGTTGAAGTCATTTGACGACGCCTTTTGATGTTGTCGCCAACAATTGCGGGTTCAATGTTTTTCTGCTCGTAACCTCTACACAAACGAGAATCTTTTACGACCAACCAGAGAAAGAGCGAGAAACAGAGAGAGAGAGAGAGAGAGGGAGGCACTGATAGGCTAACTGGATGCGTACTGGATGATAATGAAATAAAGTAAAATGCAATGCAAACATACATATAACATATATATGTATATGTATATATACGGAATGCCCAAAAGAAATAAAATTGAGAGTAGTAAAAAGATCTCTAAAGCATACGATTATGGTGTGTTCCTATTTTATAGCAGAACATAATGTTTTTGATACGATATGCATAGAATAAAATATTTACCTATAAAGTGAAAAAGTTGTTCAGATTCTGATGCAAAACTGTTTGTTAATTGATTAACATTATCATTTATCGATGTCGGCTAATCTTTAAGTGGTTTTTTTTCGTGCTTATCGATTGAAGTCTGTTTGTTACCGCTAGTTAGCTATACTTAAGCGTTATCGGCTCATTTTCAATTCGATGCTGACTGTCGAAGAAAATTAGCATATTTTATTGAATTCCCGCACAAATACCCTCCAATCAATAATGTAGTGCACCTTCACACCAAACGCAGAAAAAAGACAGACGACGCTTTGGGGCTCAAAACCAGAGAACCGTGCCAAATTAAGTATGCATACGTATTCAAATGGCATGGCCGAATGTAAGAAAAGAAATAAGCGGGAGAAATCCAAAGCAGCGGCAAAGCTGCCTGCACAAATATGTATAAAATACATATACCGAAAAAAAAAAATATTGGTTGAATTGGTGGGGATTGAGGAGGATTGAGGGGTAGGCATGCCCAGGAGAGAGATTTTTGGTTTTTCCAGACCAGCGCCCCAGACTGCTTTATACATATTGGTTAAGGCTCATCATTAAAGCTCCGAAGGATCTTTGCTGCTTTTTTGGTTTTGTTTTGTTTGTTGGTTGGTTTGGTTTTTGTATTTTTTTTTTTGTTGTTTTCTCTACTTTGTCTTTGTATTGTGTCGCCGCAGTTCCAATTTCTGGGTATTGCGCCAAGGAAACTGAAAATAAATGGCACACGGGGTTGTCGGAAAAGGAAAGGAAAAGAAACATAGAGAGACGAAAAAGGAAAGAAATTATGGTATGCATAAAAATAAATTAATGGCTATGCGTGTATGTATGTATGCGTATATGAATGTGTGTGTGTGTGTTTATGTGTGTGGAGCAAGGACAAAGCGACGCCTAATAGACCCAATATGCCGTGCAGATTTTAATTAGTTGCCGTCACCCCTACCCCGCACCGTCACTTATCAGTACGCAACATTCCCGTCGCCACACATATTTGCCTTTTATAATTTAGTATGCGTAATTTCCTCTCTCGTATCGCCCTGCCCATACATGCATACGTAAATATTTAAGCTGCTTTTCTTCTCTTTGTTTTCATTTCTTCTTCGCATTGTATTTCGGTTTTCTGCTTTTTTGTGTGTTTTTGCTCGTATTTTTATTTCATTATTTATTGTCTGGCATTTCATCGCCAAGACGATTTTATGTTTATGACTTGAGTTGAGTTGAGTGCAGTTTGTTATAAAGTGCTGCCAAAAAAAGTTCGAGTTCTCTGTGTTCATTTTGCCGGCCAAAACGCTTTGAAGTAGATGTTGGACTTTTTGTGACTGCACTTCAAATGGCAAGGCTAAATATGCAGATTATCGATAAGAAATGCGTTGACAAAAACCATTTTATGTAAATTTGGATTTCATTTCGTTAAATGTTTTCTTTTTTTTTGAGCCAGGCTGTTTTTTGTGTGAAGGCTGTTCAAATTTTCAATGTCATTAATATTTCACTTAGGAAATGCATGGTAATAAAAAGAAATTATTCAACAGTTTGCGAGCATATAATGGCACAGTTATAAATAAATATATATGTATATTTCAAGGGAAATTTGTAATCAAATGAAAATTAATAAGTTTTTTATGATCGAATGTTAATATTTCTGTCTTCACTATCAATAAAAATATTTCCATTTTTTTGTTATCGAACTTTAAAAGAAAATACATCGCCACTTGTATTGTTTGAAAGTTATATTTAAAAGCTATTTCCTTTTCACAGCTGCAGTTGGACATTGTCATTTTCACTAAAGATTTCTGTTCGAGCCGAGCGAAAAACTTTTTCTGTTGAATTTTTATTGGTTTGCGAGAGCTGCATGAGCAAAGTGTCACACAATTTTCATTGGAAAATTTAACGCATTGAAGGCCAATGCCAAAAGTAGTTTATGCCACCAGGGAAAACTTCAATAAAGTGGCATTACTTGTCGGCTGCTGCGAATCGTAAGAGTTGAGTATTGTTAGTTGGGCAGAAAGCAGTCAATCCTTCAGCCATTTGCATATTCATTTTGCCATACTTTGTCACCACTTTCGAGTGGAGGCGGGTACTTCAAGTTGGCCCGTTGCCCATGCCGAGTCGCCAGTTGTGTTGACTTGAGTGGAAAACTTTAACCCGTAGTGCATCGGATATTGCTGTTTAGCTTTATGATTCGACCTCTGAAAAACATTGAAATTCTGTCACGGCTAATGCTCTACTCTAAATAATTAAAATGAATGTCTTCATTTTCGGAGGGGGCCTTAGGCCAGTTTCTGGGCACTTACAACTTAATTGCCAGAGAAAGTTTGCCAAAACAAAAATATTATTTTATGTTGTTAAGTTGTGTGTGTGTGTGTGCGCGCGCCAAGCGAAATTAAGAAAACTTTGCTTAGCATTCGAAGCTGGCTGGCAACAAAACAAAACAGGCCTAAAATGAGTCGGCTCCGACAACTAATGAGCGCATTGTTTGGCCAGATAAACGCGGGGCAAACGGAACAGGAAATAGCTCTCGTTGTTGTTTTTGTTGTTACTGTTCACAGAAAGGGGGGAGGGCAGTTTGATACGCAAAGGGTTGAATAGCCTTGAAAAGTTTAGCCCAGCGTCAGTTTTATGCTTATGGCCAAGGGTTGTTTCTTGTTTCCACTTCTTATTGGCACTTGTCGTTTGCCAAACAAACAGCCTGATTTTGAGATATTGCTTTCCTTAATATAAATCACGACGCAGCTTATAAACAATATTTAATCAAAACAAAAAAGAATTGATTTAAGTTATGAAAACATTTAGCTTGAAGAACATAAAAAAACATTAAATCGTCTTTGAATTTATAACTTTTTAATCAATTTTCCCTGAAAAAGAACATTACTTGAGTATAAACATAATTGACAAAAAATCTTTTGGGACTTTCGCTTATCATGGAATGCTATTTAAATTTTACAGCAATTTGTTTAATTGAGTTTTAAGCAGCAAAATTTGGGCCACAATCGAATGTTGCAAGCCGGCCTTCAATGCCTTCATTTCGGTCTGTATCAGAATGTTTCTCTTTCCATTTGGCTTTTGGCTGTTGGTTTCAAGCAGCCGTCGGCATCAATTCATTTACTGTCTTCGTTTTCTTTTTTTCATTTTTTTTTTTGCGGTTTTGGCGTTTGCATCGCACACATTTTAGGGCCACTCCCTGCGACTGTTTGCGCTGTAATTAAGTGCGTCTAATTTGTGTTAAGCGCTGTGCCACTTGAGAGCATTGCCATTTTATGTTGTTGTTATATGTGTTGTTGTTGCTGTTGCTTGTGTTCGCGTACTGAGCTCGTTCGGTGCTTAAGCAAAGCCCAGACATTTCACATTTTCACGTGTAGGCTTTAAAAAGGATGCGACTGCCTTTGGCGAAAGTCAAACTGCCGTAAAATTGCTGCCTACGCAAAACTCCATTGGGAATTTTTCTGTCAACATTTTCTTTTTTTTTGTGAGTGATTTCATTTCGTGTGTTCTTTTCTTTACATACAGATTTGTTTGGGAGTTTTCCGTTAACATGCAAAGGTTCGGTGGGGCTTAGGGGCAAGAGAAAGTTACACGCTTCATAACATGTTTGTTATGAATAAGCATATGGACTCAACTCAAGTATTAACTTCCTCAATTTGATTGATAATGCAAAGCAAATCAAAGCGATAGAGATTGTAAAACTATTTGGGCAGTTTCAGAGGTTATTTCGTTAACAAATAACAGAGAAACATGTAAAAACACCCCTACTTTATATAGATTTAGGAAACCCTCTACTAAGTATTCAACACGTATGCGCACTTAATTAAAAATCACATTAATTAATTATTTAACTTCTGTTGAATTTATCAGGAAAAAGCATGTCTTTCTATTCGTAATTTCTTGAGTTTTACCGTCATGTTTAATTATCTTAATCCCCTGTGAAACGTTAGCTCTAATTAACGGTTAAGCTTGAACAACTTACCCAAGTGTTTGGCAGTTGTGTTTAAAATTTAATTTTTCTGTTTTGTGTTCTTTTACTTTTGCTCCTTCACCTTTCACCTGAGGCTCACTTTTTTTTATATATTATGTTTTGTTAGAGGATAAACTTTCTCGAGGCTTTCAAAAAATGCTTTAAAATAAGTTTCTCAACACGATTCGTGCATGCACATTTATGCACTTTACCGGCACTTTCAATGGAACGGTACCGTTAATGTTAGATCGACGTGTTTTGCTTGGCGCTCAAAAGTAGGCAACGTTTTTGCGTTCAATCGCTCTCACTGTTAAATTCACACACACACCCACAGAGACCGTTAGCTAATGCTGGTTTTAATGCTGTTGCTACTGCTGCTGTGTTGGCAACGCGTACGAAACGGCAACTGTTTTGCGTTTTATCAACACGTCCGTATTTAAGGCAAATGGAGAAAGCTTTTGACGGCGAGCTTTTACGAGAGCGCAGTCGTTTGTTTTCGACCTATTCGGGTTCCCGTTTCGACCAGTTTGCTATTGGCCATTTGGACACTTGATTGTTGTTAGCCGCCAATTGTTTTGAATGCAACATATCGTTTGCAAGCCAAAACATCACATGCCTTATGCTCTACTCCTGACCGGACTTTGCATGTTGTGTCGTGCATTTCTTTCATTTTGTTTTGTTGTTGCTCATACAAGGACCAGAATGGATATGCAAAAGAAGGTGCAAGAAAAAACTGCTTGCAAATCATTCGGTCCTCATAAATTATGGGCCACCACCAGCCACCGGCAAATAAACTGCAATTTATCTTGGAGTCTTTTGCATTCGGAACGGCTACATGCTCTTGGCTACATCGTACCCATTCCAATTGGCTGAAACGTAGATATATAGTGTATTTTTTGGTAAAGTAGCTTATGGCAGAGAACCACTTTTTTGCAAAGAGTGGTATTTCATAAATATTAATTTTTATTTTGCGAAATATTACTGGGTAAAGCTTTGATTTACGAACTGTTATCTTAGCCTTCATCCAATCATGGAAATAGTTGAGAAAGAAAGACGGCATTTGACTTTGAAAAATCTTCTTCTGTGTTCTTTTTGAGCGTTGAAAAGCGGAAACGGAAATGCCAGCAGTAGCTCTGGCAAACGCAAATATAACAAAACGGAAGGGCCAACATGGCTGCTGGGCATTTGATGGCGGTGGGGGAAACTTGAGCACTGGCTCAAGCACGGTCCATGTTCTTCAGAGCCGTGTTCTTGTCGCCCCTTTCTGCTTCTTTGTGCGTTTGCCGTATGTAAATTGGAAGCCCTTTGCAAAGAGCAAATATAAATATCGATTAGACAATATCAAACTATCTGACAGCCCTGACAAGGACTTAAATGGCGACGGCAGTGAACTTGTCTGCACACAGCATATCATACGCTTTTCTCCTTCCCCTGCACCTGCCCCTGCCCCAGCTCCTGCTGCATTCCACCGACGCTTCCGTTAAGAAGGCAGGGAACACAAGTTGCATGTCGTGTCCAAAAAGTTGAGCTAACCTTTGCATGATTTAATTATTTGTAGCATACTTTTGTGCGCCGACCAAAAACTTCACACCTGAATGCACAACAGCCCCAAGCATTTGCTGAGTGCTGTGAAACTTTTTGCCACTTGTGCATTTACGGTTTTCACTATATATCTCTGTGTGTGTGGGTGTGTTTGTGTGTTGTGTCTATGTTTGTGTTAGTATTAGTGTGGAAAAGGCCGGCCTTAGCGCTTGTACTAGTTATAGGAAAAGTTTGCAAGGGTTCTCAGCTTGCGGTTTTATTTTTTGCTTTGCCTTTGTTTTATTTTTTGTGTATTTTTTCAGGGTTCGAAATGAATGTCTCAATTCATTTTACGCTACACTGCGTCCCAAGTGGAGCGAGCCATGCAAAAAGGACTGCGGGCTTGGGTTCACATTCAGATTCAGATTCAGCGTCAGATTCGCAATCGGCATGTGTAGAGGGGAGGAAGGGGTTCTCTGTGTGTGTGTGTGTGTGTGGCAAACCAAAAGTGCAAGCGTCGCAGAACAGATTGCTCGCTGCTCGGCATCATTACAATTTGTTGATTTGCTTCGTTAAACAGCAAACAACAGAAGCAGCAGGCAACAAAACAGAGAAGAAAAAAAAAGACGCGAAAGGATAAAGTTGAAATGAAGACGGCGACAGCAGCGTTGACGACTTGGTTGATAGAAGGGGGGTGATAAGAAGAGAAACAGCAGCCTACGGCAAATGCCAGCAACGGACAGTTCTGCAGCTCTTTGTAGTTATTTGCGGCCTCTCACGCTCTCTTTGTTTTCCTTCAGGCCGTTTGCTTTCTATATTTTTCATTTTCGCATTTAAAAAACACTCCATTGCTGCTTATTTGCCAAACGTCAAAGTCGATGTAAGAAAAAAAAACAAGAAAACATAAACGTGCGCAAAAAGGCGAATAAAGAGCAAATGAAAGTGACACGGACACAACGCTCGCTCGGCAAAGGCGTTGATGGCAATGACATTGACGATGGAGACGCGTCGTCTTCGTCGCTGGTAGTTTCAAAGGCAACGCCGTAAGCGCCTTAAAAAATCCGCGAAGCGCCACAAAGCGATGAGCGTTGATGTAGCCACTGGCTATATGTATATATGTATGAGATTGTGTGTTTAGGAAGAAGCAACAGCAGCAAGAGCATCAGCAGCAACAGCAGATTGCTGGCAATCATGCCTGACAGGCAACAAAAAAGTGGCAGAAATGTGTAACTAACACAGATGAAGATTAAGATGTGGCATTTGATATGATTTCATGTAAGAAATAAGTGTTTTTAGATTCATTCTAATGTAGGAGTATTTAGTTTATTTATAAGCAGAATGTAAATAGAAATGGGAACGAACATTCAGTTCGCGTTATTTACGAATCTCTTCATTTCACACAAGATTTAACATATATGAAATGTATGTGATCTAATAACTCAGGCAAGTATGCCGGTTGATGGTTGTAAGTTAGTGGTGTTTTGCTACAACGGTAAGATGTGAAGAGAACTGAGATAAGTAATTCTATTCCATACACTATTGCGTAATTCGGCTTCGGTAACTAATTTTCGTGTATTAAGTATTTCACTAAATTTACAAAGTTGTTTAGTTTGCATTTAAATGTTTTTTAAATGTTTAAATAGAAACGCAAACTTGGGCTTAACATTATTTATGCTTAATTTAAATTAATATCATTTTCAGTTTATCTTTTTGTTTATCATTAAAAATATTATACTGCTCCTTTTATTCCGTAAACCCACTTTAGTCTCTCGATTTTAAATATTTTATAGCGTCCCTTTTTTGTTGTTATCTGCACTTGCTTTGCCGTTGACCCTCTTTCAAGCACACACAATTAGATTTATTTGCAAATTATAACTTAAATTGCCACATTGCCGTCGCTGCTGCCAAACAGAGAGAGGGTTTTTTTTATTATGGCCAACACTTTTGATGTGAGTTTTGGCTGGGCCGCAGTTTATGCCATAAAAACGTTTAAAGTTGGCAGTTGCCAGTTGGCCATAATTCATAGCATGCTTTCAGGCGGCGTTTTAAGCAACCACTTTGTAATTAGAATTTAATTTTATTGACTCAATTTTGTTGTTAATCAGAGAGAAAAAAGGCTCATTGGTAGGCTCATTAAATTAGTTAACGGATGTGCGTCCGATTATAATTATATGATTTTGTTATTTAGGGTTATTTGTTTTTTTTGGGTTGTGCGTTAATCGCTGATCATCATAAAAAATAAATTACATAATGTATGTGAATAATTAAATATGTGAATTATTCATTAGAAATCCCATTAGTTACAGTCGCGACTGAGTTTTAAATGTCACGAGTACGACATTACAGTGTAATTAAGAAAATCAACGCTGCCAGGTAATTAACTTGGGTCAATTGAAGAGTTTGTCTTGTAGTAAAAGCCATTCGATCTGTTAGCGTTAATCGAAATGACAGCAAGAAAAAGGCAGCTAAAATGCTTCGAATTTGATATTGGCAAAAACCGGAAACATTGTTGCTCAATTTTTGCAATCAATCATACGCTTGTTGATGAATATTTTTTCTTTTTGAATATATTTCATCACGTGCTAACAATTTTATTGATTGCTCAATTAAAATTGCAATGCGGGCGTCAATTACTATGTGTAAGTTTTTAGTAAAAGTATTCTAAATAGCAAGTTGTTTAAATGTTGTGACTTGTATTTACTTTAATGGGATTTTATCAAAGTTTTTATCAAAATAGTCAATGTTAAAATTTCTGTTTATGCCTAGTCATTCGCTCAACATATTACAGAACCTCAAAATGAGTCACTAAGCGCACATTAACGTAAAATTATCAGCCTTATCGCCGGGTTGAACCTAAAGTCAATTAATAATTGTGTAATTTTTTGTTCATTTATTTTTATCAACCAAACACATTAAACAGAGCATACAATCTGTCTGGAAAAGTACTTCAAACATGAATGAATTAATGCAAAAAAAAACACTCAAAATCAAGCGTGATTGTCTTTGTCAAGTGAACACAAATCTGTGAGTTCGTGAATTAGTGAGATTTTACACTCATACACAGGTATCACAGGCTCAGAGAGTTGCAACCAATGCTTGCTACTTACCCTAATATGCAGTTTAAAACCCGTTTGGCACATTAAATTATACTCTCACGACAAGTTGACTCCCATTTTTTTGATGCTTCCGCCTTTTCGCAACCCAATGTTCAATGGCAATCCCAAAAATGTTGATTCCCAGTGGCAAAACCGAATACGATAAAATGGTTGATTAGCACATCTATGATTCGATTTCTGCAACATTTGGTCAATTTGTATATTCGACTGTCTGTCAATTCGACAATTTGACTGTTTTCCATTTTCGTGCTGTAACAACGTCAGAGGCAAGTGCTATTATTATTTATTGTTATTGTTGTTGCGGCTGCTGCTGCTGCTGTTGTTTTTTGGCCGGGCGCATAATATTGTATTTTGTTCGTGATCGTCGTTGGTCTGAACAATGGTTGTTGTATTCAGTTTGTGGCCAGCTCGCGAGCGAACAACACACACGTCGCGGATCAGCAGCGATCATCCAAAAAAAAGAGCGACCGATCGAAAGTAGTGGTAATAAATCGTGAGAGTGCGTGTGCGAGCGAGAGAGCAAGAAATGCATTTAAAACTTTATTCGAAATTCAAATAAAATTTTAAGTGCCGGTGTTTGGTTTTGGGGAGTGTTATGAGTGTTGTTATCAAACAAAACAATTTAAACGTTTGCACTATTCAATCAAATTCAATTAATAGTTACACTCAGAAACGTTAAACGAAAAGTTCTCACATGAATGTTTTCAATATTGATTGAAATTTGCAATGCATATGTCTTCAATTAAATGGCAAACACATCAACTATTTATACACTTTGTATGTGGTCAAGGTTTGGGGTTTTCGGTTTTGATGGTCAAGGTCGTCACAGCAATGAAATTGTTGTACTCAGAATTGTCTACGGAGAGTTTTAAGTTGGGCAATGCGAAACTTAATTGAACGACTGAATTTCATAGCAGCGGAGGATGAGTTTGCAATTTGTATTATTTAAGCTATCATTAGCTTTGTGCATTGTAATTTTAGGGTAGTCGATCGAATTGTTGCTAACTCGGAAATATTTGAGAATTTGCTAGTTAGATTTAGTTAAGTTAGTTTAGTTAGTTTATGTTTAGTTAAGATTTATCTGATGAAAATATTCGTTGAACAAAATGTCCAAAAACATACTATATGCATTGAAAATTGTTTACAAATTTCCCTAGATATTTATTTTTGGAATTTTTCTCTCACACCTTTGCGAGAAAAGTATCTAGCTGATAAAAAAAAAACCAAACATTTCACATTTATGTACGCAATATTCTCACGTAATGTATATGAGAATCTGCTTAGGGGGCAAGCTTAAAAATAAAGCGCGTGCACTTCCCTTGAACTTTTTATTTAAATTCCTAAATTTCTAAGCATATTGTAGCTAAGCGTAAAAGAGGGGGTCGCTTTTCCCTAGCCACAATCAACGAATATCGATTTTGCTGGGGTCTTTTGTGATTTTTCGATTACCGACGCGAATAAGTTTCCCTCAAGCCCGAAATTGCTTAACATTTTACTTGAGAGTTCAATTGCATGTATTTATAATTTCATTTCATTTCGTGTTTTCACAATTCTCTTTAAGCATTTGCCAATGTGTAAGGTCGCCTCGTCTGATTTTTTTCTTCGCTTTGCTGTGTTTTATTTACCCATTGTCTTGTCGCGTCTCCCATGTCGTGTGTGATATTTGAAATATTTGTCAGCAAAAAGCAAAAGCGCAAAGTGTCGAGAGTATCAACCGTGGCCAGGGACACAATGTTGCGACTGTTGAAGATAATAATACGATGACGAAGATTTGAAGTTGGGTTTTTTTTTTGTTTTCATCTTCAATTTAACCATAACTGAGTCTATTTGACACGGTTGTGTTATTATGTGTGCAAGTGATTGTTTATGGCACGTTCCGAGAAATATGAACTAACGACAAGATTGCAAAAAACATTACAAAATGGTATTTTAACCGTATTATAGTTTGTTGGCTGATTTCGTTTACCTGTTAAATGGGCCAAAAGCGCATTGCAAAACTTTTTCCGTCTTGGCTAATAGCTGCTTTTAATTTTGAAGGCAAGCGCAAGAGTTTTTCCGTCTTGCTTAATAATTATGTTTTAATCTTAACAAACTTTTTGCAGTTTATATTGTTCGCTTTCGAAAGTTTCCATTAAGAAAAGAAAATATAATGTGCGTTTATTTTTTTTTTTTTAAATATAAGTTATATTTTACTTTAAAACACAGCATTCTAAACACCATAGAAAATAGAATTTCACACCTACATAAACACACCATTAAATAAATAATACAAAAATCAATAGCGTGTTGCCTTGCGGATTTCAAATACAACAATCGATTATTAACACTTTGAAATAGTTTATCTATTATATAAATATAAACGTTTTTCGCAATATTTTTTCTGGTATTTTGTTGCCATAACTAATTTCGAAAGTTCTCCGTTTTTTTATTGTGTATTTGTTTTTGGCGTGTGTTGGCCATTTGCGAGTTGTTTAAACATATTTTTTGTGTAAATCAAAAAATGAATTTATGACGTTAAACGCTTTATGCACTAATTAATGTGCTAAGTGAACAAATTTGGGTTCTTTGCTAAATGTTAAAAAAAAAAAATATAATAAACGTTGTGTAAATCAATTTTCAGAAATGAATTAGCAGTTTTAACAGCTGTTGAAATAAAAAATATTTATTAGAGCGTTTTTTTTTCTTTACTCAAACATACAAAGGGAAAATTCCTTGTGCGCTGTGTGTCATTGTACGATGTCAAAATCTTTGAACGAGTTTAAACGCTTTTTGGCACGTTTGGGGGACGGTTGCTGTGAAGGTCGCCAACTGGGTGAAAATAACTGTTTATTTTTTAGCCGGAATGCTTATGGGGTTATTGCAACAGTTGGTTGGCTTAATTACGCTGACTGAGACTGAGACTGGGATGGGGACTGTGACTGTGACTTGATTGCCGGTTAGCAAACGGAATAACAACAATTGGTTACATAACCAACGTAATGAGACGTTCAAATATATACAAACACGTATGTGCATTCGGATTTTAGTATGCCCGGTCGCTTGTTGTTGCTTATATATATATATGTGTGGGAAACCAGTTGTTGGGGTGCCCACCGCAAAGACCGACAGACTGTCAGTGAGCACAACAGAGAGACTTTAACTGATGGCCAGTCGAATTGTAAAACTCTTCAGCTATTTTCTCTTTCTCTCTCTTTCTTTCGGTCAATTGTGTTTGCTCTTCAGTGGGTCGCCCTAGGCCAGGTCACGTGCCTTCTTTTCTTCTTACATGTTTTGCAGCTTGTTGAAAGCGTCTTTACCCAATTTCAGGTTTTTGCAAATGATTTGCATTTCTTCAATATGCAGATTGTTGTTTGTTTTGCAACATGCTTGGAAAACAAGAGCATTATTTCAAAAATATGGCATAAATATTGTTTTAACATTATAAAATAAACACGTTTCAAACATTATTATCATTGGTTATGTATTCAATTGTCTGACAAGCAATTAAGTTATAATTAGTTAATTTCTGTATTGAAAAAAAGTCATTTTATGAAAGACAAGAAGCGACAAAGAATTTTGATTAAAAACTCATATCTCAAAAATATAATTTGAGAAAAGAATACCCTCTCAACTGCCTTTTGAATTGAGTGGCACCAATGTCTTTACACATCACTTAGAATATTTTTCTGCCTAACAGATTACATTTAGAAATGAAAAAATATTTCATGTTCAACATTTGCCTGAGGTGATTGTTTTTTCAAGCAAATAAAAAATGTAATGTTTGATGCCATTAATTATGTATGGTGATTCCCACTCTCTTCATAGCTCTAATGTTTTTCCATGCTCAGCAGATCAGAAGATAAAATAAAAACCAACTGAAACGTGTGCCAACTACTCAGTCGTCGTTAACAACCCGCAAGATTCACACGACAACCATTTGATTGTGCTTAATTGGTTATTGAACTGAACTGAAATATGTTCAAAGTGATTTACTTGGTTGAGAACATACGAAAATCAAAGCTGATTATCTAACGGAAAGCAAAGAGTAATTTTCACAGTAAAATCGACATGTAACATATTTGCAGTTCATTGCCTTGGAATCGATTATCGTTTGTGTCTAGACATTAGGTTGCCGAAATCAATTTGAAATTGCCATTTTGAACATCCATTCAACGTTATCATAATAAACAAGCTAATCAATTTCTTGTTACAATTCCGTTACTCTTAACGCTTTTAGTTACTTTAAACACTTTCGCCGATCAGAGTACTTAGCAAACGCAAACAGCTCCCGATGTGGGAGTCCTAACAGATTATGCAAACTTTAAGATACATTTATGAGTGCTAACGGCAACAAAGAGTAAAGAGCAGCAGATGCACAGTTTTGTACACAGTGATAAAAAAAAAACAAAATGTGAAGTGCGGTGAACTGAAGCGAAACAAAGAAAAGCACACACATAAAGTTGAAGTACGCCAAAGTCAACAACAAAGTGTTCAGTAAAAAACTTGCCCTAGTTCGAACTTATCATAACTACACACACAACCTCACACAACCACACACAACCCCACACACACTCAGACACAATGATAAATATGGATTCCCTCGAGGAATTTGAACGTTTGCGGCTGTTGGAGCAGCAGGAGCAACTCGCACTGGAGCTGGAAATGCAACGGAATCGCACAATGAGCATGCACGCACATCCAAAACTTTCGGAATACTATTCACGTAAGTCAAGGCTAACAGCTGAGAACAATAAGAAAATATTTCTCTTTTACTAGATGAGCTTCTTAGCGGATTAAAGTCATTACGGAATAAGTGAACAATGTAGAGAAATTATTATACAAATTAGTTTCATGCGATAGTATTATGAATTATATTTCTTGCAAGAACTTTCAAACTTAAGAGCTTTATAATTACTTTAAGCTTAGCATCCAAAACTTTAGCTGTGTGATAGCTTAAATTGTGATACGTACCGATTTCTTAACAGGTTTTTTCTTTGTGTCTTTTTGATATGGAATATTTATATATAAAAATATTAGATTAATAACAAGAAGGCTCTAGTCTAGAGAAAGCTCAATTTCATTATTTCGTTAACGTTTTTAACCCTTGTTATCGATTACATGTGTATAAGCCAGAAAAGTTATACTCCGTAGTGATTAGGAGAGCTCATATCTGGAGTCTCTAGCTAATGTAGTTCCTGAGATCAAGGCGTTAATACATACAGACAGACACACAGACATTGCTATATCGACTGACTGTTGATGCTGATCAAATCGGAAGATTCATACTTTTACACTATTATACCCTCTAATTACCCATTTCATGGGTTAAGGAAATAGTATAAACACACATACTTATCAGCTTGGTCCAAAGTACACAAGGTAAAAATATATATTTAATGAGTCACGTGCGCTTACAAACAAAACGAATGTTTTGAAGATATTTTTTATCTGTTTAAGAACGTAAAATAGTGAAGAATGTTGCTCCGTTTATTAAAAAAAAAAAAAACCCAATTAAGTATAGTTTCAGTAACACAAATTCTTTTTAAGATAAATGAAAGAGGATAAAAATGTCTATTGACAAGTTATTATTACTTAGAATTTATGTTCTAACTAATCACAAACAAACTGGTTTTCTGCCTTTTGTAGATATGACAGCATTTCTCTCGCTGGCCATCTTTATAGCTGTATTGCTGACCATACTCAACATATCCATATATTTGACGACTGTCTCGCGACTGCGTCGACATCTCAACAAGCCACTGTTGAAACCCTCTATAGCGATGGTCAGCCTGTATCCGATTATTTCGCTGGCAGCCTTAGTTACCATTCTTGTGCCCTATTCCTGGTTCATGTGTCACACCGTGATGCATGTGATGTTTATGGTTGGTGGTCCAGCATTTCGCACGCTGCTCTTCCGTTACGTCGACTCCGAGCAGAACTATATAAAGGAGACATCCGGTGAGGCGGTGGAGATAAATACACCGCCCTGCTGTTGTTGTTGCACCTGCCTGCCGCTGGTGGTGCCAACCAAGGCGAAACTGTGCATCTCCCGTTACATGGTGTGGCAGATGCCCTTCTGGCAGGGCAGCATTATGCTGGTCATGAACATACTCTACTACCGTGACAGGCAGCTCTACACAGACGTGATGATCTTCTTCATACCGTTCATCGTTGTATCCATCGTAATGGGCATTTGGTCACTGCAAATCACTGTGCGCATGATTACCAAGCTGCGCGGTGACTATCAGCTGAGAAAGAAGATGTTCTGCTTGCAATTGGTCGTGATGCTCTGTAAACTTCAATATCTGCTACTCTATGACCAACTGAACGCGTTTAAGCTAGGCGGCGAGTATCCCATCAATCACACCGTGTACAAACAGAGTAAGTACACGATTTGACATGTCGAGCTGTTGTGACCTATATTTGTATTATTTTTCTTGTATTGACAGCCATCATCAATATTCTGATACTGGTCGAAATGGTTTTGGTTTCCATGTTGGTACAAAGCGCCTATCGCACACCCATTCAAGTTCAAATCGATGAGACGAATCGCGACTAATTATTGTGTATATAGCAGAGCTATAGCAAATTTGTGATAATTTAATAAAGACAAATTAGTTTAAAGAACAAAGCTACTAGTTAAGCAAGTTAATTTCAATTATAGTACTTAGTAACTGCATTTGCATATGAAGCAACGGGAGACACTTTAGCCAGTGTCATAACTCAAGCAAAATCGGCTCGAATCTCAGATGCCTTGTTGGCAAAATGGCCAACCACAAATCATGTGTAGTCCAGTCTCTGCCTTGGTCATGGTCCTGTTTGAGGCCTTAGGCGTTGTCTCTCGGTACACGCGTGTCGCATTTAGCTTATAATTCTCGAGGGCCTCCAGGGAGAGGAGTACGCTTTACATTTTTCAACAAAATTGTGTGCGGCTTAGGGCGAATGCCTAGGCGCCATAAAAATACAATAAATGTGTCTTTTATTTCCTCCGGCTAGATAGCCTTTTTTTCGGATAACTCAATTGCTGGCGGAAAACCAAAGGGCCAAGCCAACCGACGAGAAACAAACAGAAGCACAAAAGCAATAACAACAACAAGAACAACAATAACCGTTTCTTGTTTGCTGCAGCAGTGCGTTGAAATTTATGATTTATTTGAGAAGAAAGTACATTGTGCGCTGCCAAAATAAATCACACCAAAGATGCTGAGAAGGACGCACACGGAAGAAGCAGGAGACAAAGAACGTCAGCCAAGTAAAATCAAATAAATATTTTGAAACAGTGCAACAAAAGTTTCGACCAGCTTGGACGAGGTGGTGACCTAAATAAATGGTTTTTGTTATTTATCATATTAAGATTTTGTAAGTAAAAGGTTTTCTATCCGATAGTTATTGTTAAGTTGTTTGCATTTCATATCAATGCCTAAAAGTATGCTATAAAATATTATAAATCAAATCACTTTTCTGGCATTCTTGCACACTTGATCGAAATGTAATTTATGTGTGGCAAACAGCTTGCACAAACCGAAATGCCTTACTAAACGGAATGTACTTCAACGGTCTGTTCTGGGTGCTTGGAACAGTCAAGTGCCTTGGTCGGTTGCTGTTATCTTATCGTTCTTTTATGATGTACACAACGCCGCCACCGCCACCGATGCCGGCGCCAAGCGTACAGCTATGGGAAACAAACGTCTTTCCCTTGCAGCATAGCCCTTAGGCACACGTACCACTTCCCTTTCACCAAACACACCCTCTCCCAGATACACTTACAGGACTGTCAGCTTGGTTGTGTGGCTACCTCCTTGGTGGGGCCGTTGTTGCTGTCGGTTTTTATGAAGACGCTTGTTTACTTGCTTTCTGCCAAGTCGAGCCGTCGAGCTGCCAGCCTGAAATGCCTGGCCTGGCTTGGCGTGGCAAGGCAAGTAAATCAGATTAAGTACCCGCTGCTCATTTTGATGAGTTGCGAGTGCCAACGAAGACGACGACGCAGAAGAAGAAGCAGAAGACGATGACGACGAGAATGACGTTGATGTTGACGGCGACGGTGATGGTGACGGCAACGGCGACGATGTTGTAGACGTGAATGCGGCACGTATATAGATTAGGAGGAGGCTGCAACCCTGTGCGGCTTTTTGATTTCAAATTGGATTTTTGCAACGGATATGTGCGTCTATGCCACAAACACACACACACACACCCAAGCACGTATGTGTGTAGCAAAAAATTTAATTAAAAATTCTAGCTGCGTTGTTATTTAAGCTATCGAAAAAAAAACACAAATTTTTCTCGTTTTTGTTTTTTTTTTTCAAAGGCAACAAACATTTCTCTACTGTTTTTTGTTTTTGTGTAGCGGAAAAAAAATATACTATATTTGCCCAAAGGCAAGGGTTAAAGATGCTGTTTAGAAGATTGGCAGAAAGCTGCTGAAAACTTTTTTGTCTATATAATATTGACTTTAACACAGCCTTGTCAATGTTTGCAGTCTTAATAAATAAGATTGATAAACAAAAATATTTAAACTTCTTAGAAAACTAACCAAATGATTACCAACTTTCTATTTCTGATCAATTTTGTGTAACTTTAAGTGGCCGCCATTTCTTTAGCTTTTATAAATATTATAATAAATATGATAGCACATTTTTGTGCGAAGCCAACAAAATTTTCTAAAACTTCTTAAAAATGCTTGCACGAGTAATGGCCGGAAATTGTATGACGCCCACTTGACGTCGACGGGGGAATTATATATATATATATGTATGTCTGCTTCTTAGCCATATCCGAACACGTTAGGCCATCAACTGACACAACAGCAGACAAACATAAACAGCACTAACAACAACAACTACAGCAACAGCAAGCAAAGCTTGAGAAGCTGTCAGACAGTGTCTTATGTCACTGTCCATTAGACGCCATTAGGGCCAGGGGCCACGGGCTGGAGGCAGCGGCTTAAAGCTGTCCAATGAATTGTTTACGCTGGCTCCATTAATGTTAGAATGCTAGAATACGGGAATATTCATCGAGTAGCTATGCCGCCCATAGGTCGGTCTCATGACTTATGAGTAGATAAATTTCATGGCTGTTTGCGCTTGGAAGCACTTAGAGAAATTAAATAATACCCATACGCCGTGTTGGTGTGCGCGACACTGTGTCGTCTGCTTAATTCAAGACTAATAGATATTATTATAACACAATATTTATCATTCACAGACAATTTAACAGATTCCAAGATGATACGCAACTTCTTCAGACATTTTATGATTATTGACTTGACTTGCGCTTTTTATGTTTCTTCAGCATATTTTTCGCCTTTTTCGCCGTTTTCGCTTTTGTATTTCGTCCTTTGTTTCTGTGAGAATTTTTTGTATTTTTGCCCGCCTTTTGTTTAAGACTTTCTTTATTTCTTCCTTTTGCCACCTTTTTGTGCTCTCAGCAGCTGCTCGGCCATTCAGCTGGGTGCTAAGTAAATAAGTTTTATGACTTTTCGCTCGCTCGTGCTGTTTGCTGCCAGCATCGTAAAATTGCACTTGTCTGTGTCATATGCTTGATTGATTTCATTGCCGACTTTTCTCCGATTTTGCAATGCTTTTGATTTTATTTCTATTTTATACTCCACTGAGACTTTTAAAGCTTATTTTGGTTATTTGGTGTTTTTAATCAAGCGTAAGCTGTAATACTTGGCAGAAATCTGAGCTTAAAAGCGACTTATGTTTTATTGTTTTTGAACATTTTTAACTTTTCTTGGAGCAACAAAAATGGTAGCTTCACAATTTCACTTCATCAAAAATAAAATATGCCGTAATTCAAATAATATTTTTTTTATATTTAAACTGATTTCATAGTTGATTATAAAACGGAAAAACGGATGCAAGTCGTTTGGGATTTAAATTTATATTTAATCTCTGCTTGATTACAGTGCATACATTTAAAAACCAAATCAATAATTTTATCATTTTGCAATCATATTATGCTGCTGACATATTAATAAACGATTTTATCAAATAATAAATACGCTATGCGTCAATTGCATTTTAAAAATAAAAAATTGTTTGCACAATTATATATTCAGTTTAATGGCTGACATCTGCTGACATTAAAAATCTCAGTGAAAACTTTGATTTTTTTTCTGCATAATGCACAAATTTGCATTGATATATATATTTGTTTTTTTGCTCTGAGGCTGTTATGAAATTAGGCAAAACACGCTTTGTATAATTTAATTAAAAACTTTTGTTGGCCGTTGACTTTTTCGGCCAAAATCACAGCAGGCCACACATTTAAGCCACTTGAGCTGCTTTGGCTCCTTAAATTAATTAATGCGCCGCTGCGAAGCATAAGAAAATATTTGCGCATGTTTCGGCATAATTAAAAGGGTTTTTTTCACGCTTAACTGAAAACGGCAATCAAAATACACAAAAAAAAGTTAACTTCAATCTCTGTGTTTTGCTGCTAAAAGTTATCCATTATGAAAATCTTTTGTGAATTTAAAATTTGTTTCAAGAAAACATCCGGTTAGAATAACAAGTTAAGGCTGTTTCTGTGTTTCTCTTGTATGACATTTTTTGTTTTAAAGGGCATTCAAGTTTCTACTAGTTACTTTTTAAGCAAGCTACCCTGGATGTGCATTATTCTGTTTGGTGTGCAGGGGAATCAGGTACATTTGGTCTGTGTGTCTGCGGCCTTATGCTGAGCACTCAGTTTAACAATGGCAAACAAGTAAATCGCTGCCAAATCCGCTTAAAGAGCATTTGTATGTAACAGGAACGAAACCAAAAACTGACTAAGCAGCACTGCGAACTGTTTCAATCTCTCTCTCGTTTTCTCTCACCTCTAGGTCTTTGGCTGCATTGCTATACTCTGTTTTTGGTGTTGTTTTTTGTATTTTGTTACACCTTGCCATTCCTACATTAGGGGATTTTGCATAAGTGACAAGCAGCAGCCATGGCCACAGTCAAAGCTACATTCTCATACACACAGCAAATGCGATGTGGTGCTATGTGTGTGTGTGTGTGTGTGTGTGTGTGTGTAAGTGTAAGTGAGTGTATGTGAGTGGCTTCGGTAAAGCCCCGAGGCTAATGCAGCATACAGACAGGCATAAGGCTCTGCTAACACGAAACGCTTGTCAAACGCTCCCCAGAAGAGGAAATAGAGACGGAAAGCCAGTTCGCAGACGGTTTGCCTGCATTAAGTTGCACACAGGCAGGCAGGCAGGCTGGCAGGCAGGTCTCAGAGCATGGCCTGTTTAATTGAATGGGGGGAATTTCGAAACTCTTTTGGTACTTGATGTGCATTGTTCGAATTTCAGTACGATTAAATGAATGATTAAGTTGCTTTGCAATTACAAACAGCGTGGCGGAATGCAGAAAAGCACTTGGAAATAACTTAAGAAATTTCAATTGAGACTTTGTCAAATGGAATGGAAATTTCACTTCAATATATTTACTATAACAAGAAATCTGTTTGGTATTGATTTTTTAACAACATCACTAAATAAATAATTGTTAAATAACTTTTGAAAGGGTTTCAATGTCAAAGCACAAATTTGTGACTTACTTTAACACTTTACAGTTTAAGGTCGATAACCAAGACAAACACACACACACACATATATACGACCTTAATTACTCTCTCCAGTTGGGGTATTACTTTTAAGTACAATCGATTTTGACGCCGTCCAATGACCGTACGACCACACAGGCGTTACAAATCAGGCAGACAGTATAATAAACAATCAGTCAGCAACGAAAAGCAACGAAAGGAATGGAAAGAAAGCCAGGCATAAATAAATATATATTTATACAGGTATCTTTCTGTATATGCCTGCTTTCCCTCTTGTCCTGTTCTGTCAAATAGACGCCACTTGTTTACACCCTTCCATCGTCTATCGTCCATCGTTTCCTGTTGCTTGCTTATTTCGCTTACTGCTATGTGGGC
The DNA here is from genome assembly GCA_035044645.1 of Scaptomyza parva. Classification (NCBI taxonomy): domain Eukaryota; kingdom Metazoa; phylum Arthropoda; class Insecta; order Diptera; family Drosophilidae; genus Scaptomyza; species Scaptomyza parva. The sequence goes on along the minus strand of JAWNNT010000142.1, from coordinate 1,271,653 downwards.
GAGGCGCAGTTGATCAAAGCAATCAATTTAATTTCACAAAAGCAATTTATTACAATATCAAATGCGGGGTGTGCCAAAAGGCTATTGACCGGACGCAACGAAAGCTTCCACATACATATATGTATGAGCAAAGCGTAACGGACATCGTCGCGTATACTTAATATGCGTATACGTTTGTCTATCGCCAGAGCAAAACAATTTATAGCCTCAGAAAAATTCTATATTTATTGCTCGAGTTGATAAAAATCCGATGCTGATTGGCTTGCCATAATACTAATTGAACATTCCACATAAGGCAAGCTTCTTGTTAGATCTTATTGAATTAACTGTTCCATGTTATGATGGTGTAATACGAAGTAACTGCGAGACAAAAAACTGCTTTAGACTCTTGTAACTGGCCCAGTTAGGTTTTCAACTCTAAGTAGGGGAGAGAAAGAGAGAGAGAGAGAGAGAGAACGAGACAAATGCCATTAAGGCACTCGAGGCTGTCGAGCGTGTGCACAGAGATCAGCATCATTAACACTATTTTCCCTAGGTGGTACTTCAGAACGATGACGACTGCTTGAGAGGTCTGAGTTGAGGGTAGAAGTTCGGGGGCCCGACTCGAGTTGCGAGTTGCTAGTTGAGTTTAGTTTAGTTGGCTTGCCGCAATCATTACGCACACTTCACGACTTCGCCTGAAACACACAGTCACATGCTGGCAGCGGTGTTGGTGACACAGCCCCACGGCCAAGTGGTGGGTGGTTAAGTGGGTGGTTCAGTGGTGGGTGGTTCGGTGGCCACTTGAAAAAGGGACATTTCTGCGTGCGTTTGTTGGTCGTCATCTCTTCACTTTAACGCACTTTTATACATTTACCAGAATGACGAGAGCGACAGAGAGAGAGAGAGAGAGAGAGAGAGAGAGTGAGTGAGTGAGTGAGAGAGTGAATGAGACGAAAGAGCAAGAGCATGTCAAGTGGTTGGCTGGCCTGAATGCCAGCAAATCCAAATAGAAATCCATTTAATTTTCAACTACTAGAATGTTTGTACAGACACACACAAACACATACACACACTTATACAATGACACATATGTATGTTGGGTTCCTGACTTACACTCTAAGCACTGCGCTCGTCTGTGTTTGTTCCGTATTAAATTCCACATTTTCCATTTATTTCCAATTAAGTTGGTATTTTCAAGAGTGAAACTAAAACAATTTGCTAACTGACCATCCGCATTGTTTGTAGCCACAAATCGTTCTTATTGCGCATTCTACATATCGTCTTTTTGTTTTATGTTTTATATATGTTTCGAATGAATTGAATTGAAATGATATTATTTTTATAAAATGGTTGGAATCAAGGAGAAAAGATTTGACAGAATGCCTTGATTCGATGTATTTAACTTGTTTCTCCGAAATGCTCAACCCATCAAGCGATATCAGCCCTAAGTGGTTACTTGTTGAGAAAAGCACTCGACTTAAATATATACCCTTTAAAAGTGCTTTCAATCCTTTTCTAAAGGGAACTTAAATTGTATTGAATATGATTAAAAGTGTGTTTGCATTTACATTCTCTTCATTTGTTTAGTATTCTACTATCTAGGGTATAAGTTTTCCAATTCTTAATTTCTTAATTCAAATGTCAAACAGTCGAACGACTGTCGGTTAGAAGGATAGTCGCGACATACACTAACACATACACACACACACAGACGAAGAAAATTGCGTTGAAATTGCATTATGGTGCTGCCAATTTGCATGCTTCATTTTTGTGGCAGCCAATGAGTTGCACCCCTCCAACCCCGAAAAAAACCAACTGAGTGTAAGCACAAAACACACACACAGTATTTGGCTGTGTGTGTGTATGTGTGTATGAATTGATGTGCTTATTTTGCATAATGGACTGTAATTGGTAGCCAAAAGTGTGTGGACCAGACTGTTGTGGTTATATAATTGGTATTCTAGATTTAGAGCACATTGCGTATACGTAACACATTTTGCGGCTTTTAACAGCGCTAATTGCACGAGAAAATTCATTGAGCGGCAAAGAGGAAGAAAGTTATAAATTGAAAGTAAATTGCATGTACTATTTAGAGTATGTTTTTGAGTTAACAACCAAATTCCAAACAATGTTATGAATTTTCCATGTGTGGGAGTAAGTAGAGCCAAAACAGCAACATAATTACAGTACACTGATACAAATAATGAAGTATTTCGTACTTAAAAACCCACATAATGTTCAGAGATTTATTGAAATGAAAAAATTTGTTCTTGATACATATACGATTTCTTAAGTTCGTTTTCTTTCGATGTAAGTGCAGATTTTACTTGAACCATGTTCATTTGTTCTTGGTTTAAGTTTTCAATGAACACGATTGAAGCTTGTGATTTTGTATTTCTATTTATGATCTAAGAATTTGTGTACTTTATCCGAATATGACTATACTTTATTTTCTATAACCAAAAGTTCTTAGATAGATACCTAGTACAGACATTTCGTGCTTTAATAAATATAAAACATTTTAAACTTTCCTGCTTACATTTTCCACCGTATCGGGGTTTGAACCTGAGATCCTTTCTATAATGTAGTGAGTGCCGCAGCTATTTGCAAACACATTTGGGTTGCAGGCAAGCTAAAGGTTAAGCGAATCTGATTTTGGAATAGGTTACTTCGCACTATTATGCTAACTAGTTCATACGCCACACACTCTTGACTGCCGTACCAAGAATGAAATTTTCCGTAACATTCCACAGCTTACAGTTTAATTAAATTGATACATACAAGAAAGGAAGGAAATAAGCTGAAAAGAAAATGCTCAAAGCAAGGCAACGTTGTCTTAATTGCTTGTTTTGTTTTGTTAATTTATTTTTCTCCATTCTCCATTGCCAAAATGATGAATAAATTAGTACAAAATACATGCTTGCATAATAATAAACAAAAATATAATTTAACAAAAAAATATATTATATAAAATTATTAAATACAATTTTTTTTAAAAACCCGCTACTGAAATAAAGTTCATTATTAATTTTAGTATTTAGAGGAGTTAAGCTCGAATCAAGTTTACTTATACTTATTTTCAGAATCTTTCTACTTGACTTATTTTCGAACTCATCTTAAGATTTTCGTACTTTAATCAAGGCTAAGTTTTGTTATTGCAATAACTTAATTCAAGTACTTTCAACTTCATTTTAGTATCCGTTGAAATTAACATTTGAAAACATTTTTCATAAATATTTCAGATGTAAATACTTATTTTGTTAAATATTTCTTTTCAAGGATTTTGATGAAATTTCTTATATAAGCATACCTTTCAACTTGGTCTGTTTGTAAACAAAATTTGTAATGTTTTTATCCTAACTAAGTAACCTTACAGATGAAGATTTCCTTGAGCAAGTATACCCTATCAAACCGATAGCAGGGTGAGTAATTTTCAATGAAGTGTCTTTTATAACGCTGTCCTTTAATTATATTTCAACGGCAGCACGTATTAGGTTTACGGATCTTTGATCTATTGAGCATATGCAGAAATCCTTGTTGAATAGTTCATTTTCGAAAAGTCCTCAAAGTTGAGCAAGTTCTGTTTTATGCCCATTTAACAAAACAAGCACAAGGAACATGACAAATGAAATATTTGCCAAACAGTGCCACATTCGCACACCAACACACACACACACACTCACAGAGAGACAAACAACGCACAAAACGTCACCCAAAGTACCGCCCAACATCTTAGTGGCAAAGGTCGGCCAGTTTGCTTGTTTTTCTTTCGCGTTGCTTGTTTTTACTGGCATCGGGTTTAGGTTTATGGCCACACGCCGCAGGGAGGGTGAAGAAAAAAAAAACAGGAGGCGTGCCAATGATGGCTAGCGCCTCGAGTGGAACTGTGTGTGTATGGATTAAGAGAGGATGAATATGTAGGGGGAAGGTGTGGAGTAGGGATTTGTAGCCGGTCAAACGCACGTAGAGCATACGTGTTGGTCTGATTGCATATAAACACTAGCGTGTGTGTGTTTGTGTTGATGTTGTTTGGTTTGTTGTTGATGTGATGTAGTGTTGACAATTTAGCTTTAAAACGGTTAAGTGTGTTCGTTGATTGAAAGCGTCAAGCAATTTGGCTTATAGATTTACAGTTTAAAGGGCAGGCAAAGTTTCAACTAAATTATTTAAAATTTTTCAAAAATATCTATAAATTTGATCAGGGAATTTTATCAGTGATTTTGGCTGCCGATAGTTAGACAAAACTGTTGTGATGGTATATTTCGACTAAATTATTAAACATTTTTAAAAATATCTTTAAATTTGATCAGGGAATTTTATCAGTGAGTTTAGCTGTTAAATTTTGGCTGCCGATAGTTAGACAACACTGTTGTGATGGTATTTTTCGGCACCATTTGAAAATGCGGCGGGGCTTAGGGGCTTTTAGGACCAGTGTTAATATGACGCATTTTGCGTACAACTTTTCACTTTCAGATTTTGGCTTTTAGCTCTTTTGTTATTTTGCACGTTTGTCGCTTGACGCTTTTCCTTTTATTTATTTGTTTGTTTGTTTGCTTGTTTGTTTGTTTATTTGTAGTTGTTGGCATTTGTTTGTTAAACTGTTTGGTTATTCATTCGAAATGTGCAAAACTAAACGGCGCTGCCCACATGTTGATTGCTTTGCATACGAATGAAAATTCGTGACGCCGTCAAATATTTATTGCCCTCTGAAAAACACAATTCAAATTGCTTTTAAAGTAACCAGAAGCAATTTTGCCAAATTAAATGAGATATGAGGAAAATAAACATTGTGTGAAATGCAATTTGTGGACACGAATATCTTATATGCCAGAAAGTTTCCTCTTGTTTTTTTGCACAGCATCTTGCACAATTTGTGGTTTGTGGTATTTTGGGCACTTTAAGTTTTTGTGATTTTAGTTTGATGTCAATAAAAAAGATTGACATTTGACAATTTGCTTTTGTTAGTGTCACACAATCAGTTAAAATAAAAAATGTGTATTTATTTCGTTTGTTTTGTGATCATTTTTCTGGAAAATATTATTATTATTTCGAAATTTCTATATTTCTAAATAATGAATATGACTACATATATTTTAGGAATAAAAATATAACCATAATAATTTTTATCCACACTTATGATAAAAATAAGTTAAGCTCCATTTTTAAACATAATATCATTATGACTTTAATGATTACAAATTATAATAATAATAATTTCAATACAAATTTCCAAGATTTCAAGGCATTTCTATGTTTCAAATGCAAATTGATTGATTGATATCAATTACAAGTGTATCGATATCCAAAAAAGTCAGCAATAAATTTTAATGAACTTTTACTGCGACACTCTAGCTCTAAATGTTTCTAAAAGATATGGTTATATTGCTTTGGTTGTTGATGCTAATAAGGAATATGGAGTAGGATATGATTCGTTCTGCCTTTTACATAGCTTTGCACAAAACCATTATACTCTTTTTACCCATTTAATGGGTATAGGAATAATTGCAGCTGTCAGGTTGTTTTCAGTATGGAAATAAGCTTATAACCTTTAAATTATAGTGCACAAAATAATATTTTATTATGCAGCAACAAGGCCTTAATGTGTTGCATATTTACCAAGTGCACCCTGTAATGCCAGAAGCCAACACTGAAATTAATTTATGCCAAACGGTATGCAAAGTAATTGCACAAAATTGACATGAACCCAAAATGTGAAAACTGTTTGTGAGTGTGTGTTTGTTTGCATGAAAAGCAGAAGGTCTGAAGGTGGGGCGGAGGTGAAGACGTTGATAGCGTTGGCTCGTTGAACCATTATGCATGACTTAGTTGGCCTGACTCAGATCCCTCTGGTTTGTGGACTCTGTTCTCTGGTCACATGCTAAGCAGCCAGGCAATGCATCAATATTGCAACAGAGTCAGCCAGGCAGTAACAAGCAGATTGCATCAGAGGCCATTAGGCAGCATAGAGTGCAGCACGTGACCTGGGCGAAAGAGTTGAGTTGAGCCGGTGTCATGTGATCGATGGCAAGTGCATAAAGTAGACAGGCAGGCAGGCAGGAAAGCACTCTTATCCTGCGGCTCGGCATGCCACACACACACATACACAGTCATCAATGTCTGCTTAGTTGAGTATCCCACTTCACTGCCAATGCTGAATTACAAATGAGCCCCAATGGCAGCTGTCCCAGTTCTGTTGCCGACACTTTTTCACAGCATCTCGAAGCTTCTAGCTTTCGAAAGTTGTGTATCATTGTTGGGCTGCTGGTATTGTGTCCCACACTCACACACACACACACACATCCATTACACACACACAAACAAATGTGTGGAGCACTTTGTGTTCTGCTTGAAATACTGTCTTCCATTCAAGTTTGTGACAACTTTTGCCAGCGCCAACTTTTGTATTTATCTGCAAGTGCAGCAGTATGCCAGGTAAATATGCATTCATAATTATTTATACACAGAAAGGAAGGAAAAAAGAAAAAGAAGCACTATCAGCACTATCGCACTGCATTCATTCAGCTTGCAACTCTTTTGTGTTGCATGCTTGCCTTTGTTGCGAGTATGCCAATCAATAAGAATGCGACCAACGTGTGGTGAAAACTTATATGTATGTACACACATGCATAAGTAATGTTCCGCAATTTAAAATCTATTTTATTATGACAAAGAAAGAATACAAATAAATGATAATCTGTTGATAAAAGCTTCTTTTTAATTGTTTTAATACATATTTCATTTTAAATGCCTTAATGCAAGAGTGCATAAATAATGGCAACTTTACGTAAAGTTTCATAGCAGGCAGTAAAATAGCGCTAGCTGTGATCAATTGGAGTTGCCAGACTGTGCAAAAGTTTGTTCTGTGGTAAAAACTCTATGGCAGTTATATTCAAACGTTTCGCAAATTCAAAAGTATTTCCCAGTGAATAAATAAATATTGAAATTCCAATTAAATTTATACTATAAACAACGAAAATATTTCCTTAAATGATATTAGTTTTAATGGCGAAATGCTTGTGAAATTGAGTTTAAACAACTTTCCTGCCACAAACTGTCGTAAACTGGCAACAAAAGGTCGTCGCATATGCCAGGTTGCCTCGTTGCCTCGTTGCCAGTTCGTGTCTGCCACACTTTTGACTTTTACGAATATTTTCAATAATATGCGCAAAAATTTGCATATTTATTTGAGTTGTTCTTGTTCGTGTTGTTGTTATTGTGGGCTCCACTGTTGGTCGCGTAACTCAAGGCGGAAAAGCCAAATTAAAAAGTCATTTCAAACCTTTAAACGCAAAACGCAAGTAAATTATGTAAACATTATGGTTGCCTCCTTGCAGCAGAAGCAGTAGAAGCAGCACCAGCCGAAAGGACAAACGGCCCACAGCTCGATGCTGTACGCAAAAAGAATCCTAACCAAGGTCATATGCTTCACGGTTGCCATCGCTCATGCCTCACTCCCCCAGCCGTATTGCCGTCATAACGCAATTTTATGAGATTTTGACATTTTTTCATTTTTTGGGCTGTGTTCCTGGGGCGCTGGCTACAAATGACACTAATAATTTCCATTTAAATGAAGCCATGAATAAAAATAAAACGCAAGTATTCGTTTTTTTATTTGTTTGTCTATGTTTTTTTTTTGTTTTTTTTTTTTTGCCTTCGTTTTGTGAAACGAGTTTTCAATTGCTCTCGTGACCAAAGGGGCCGTTTGAGCTATATATATTCTTTGATGTGATGGGAAAGTCTTTAACATTAATGACAAATAAATTTCATTATGTGTGTTTAACCTGGATTTTATAAATAACATTTTAAATTAAAATATAAAATGGTGAGCGTGCTAATTAAGGCAAGAGTAGTATAACGTAATCGAATAGCACTGACTATTAATAGTTTATAAAATAATATCGAATAAGGAAAAGAGCTTAGGCAAAAGAAGTCAAAACATTGCAATTGATCGCAACCGACTGCGGGATACTCTGATACAAAAATAGGTGTTAAAGAGTTTGTTTACAAAGGGGGAGCAATGGGGGCGGCTGATGTGGAGGTGGCTCTTGTTTATATGCAGATCTTACTGGGAAGACACTGACTATCTTCCCACCAATACCTGAGACCCTAACTGCTAAAATACCGCAAACATGTAGGCTTCATTGATTTGCACAACTTGTTATTCATTTCCAAGTACCCATTTTCTGACAACACATGGATCAAGATATTTGCAAAGTTTCAAAATTCTAAATAAAAAGATATTGCAAAAATATCATTTATACAGAAGAACCGATGAACAGCATGACGAACAAAGCAATATTCTCCTTACACTTGGAATAAGAGTATAAAAATCGTATTAAATGCATGTCAGGAAAATCCAATTATAACTTATATTTTATTTGATCACTGTCAAATTAATTAATTTACAAGCTTTAAATGCTAATGGGCTTCATTTAATTCCACACTTGTTTTGCTACGTTTGTTCACTCAATTACAAATATAATAAAGTGTCAACTTCAGAAGGTATAAAAATTGAAATTTGGAAATTTCGTTCGAATTAATAGTTCTTAATCACGATACCATTGTTTTTGACACTTTCGGTTGCTCACGAGAAACTTAACGTCTTCATTCATCAGCATTAAACACCATTTAAAAGTGACGTCTAGCTTTATTCAAAGTTTCACACACACACCTTTAGTTTGCTTTCTCCTTTGTTCATATCATCTAAATGTTAAACGTAAACTTTCTAACCAAAATCACGAAACATAAATCAGTTAACTTGTAAAGAACACACAAAAACCTCCACACACACACACACACACACACACTCACAGGTAACATAGAAACTTGTAGAGCGAACTCTTCCAAATATCTGAACACCTTATTCTACGTTGTCGCTTGTTTATGTATGAATATTTGTAGCTGTGTGTGAGCGTTTGTGTGTAAGTGTGTGCATGTTATCGTAAACTTTGCACATGTCTCCAGCACCTCATTTGCAAAATTGAAAGTCAAAACTTGTCTAAAGTTGCTGTCTCTGGTTTCACTCTCTGGTTGTGAGCTCTGAGCTCGACAAGGATGTACCCACAACATGGTATGGAGCCTTAATCTCTGATGCGTTCGTTCTTGTTTGATGTAAAATAAATTGACATTTGCTTGTCGAATATTGCCAGTTACCTGTTGTCACCTTCCCCACCCGCTCACTCACTCTCACTCTCCCATGTACTCTTCAGATTTGACTATCTGTGTACCTGCCTTAAGTAATCTCAGCTGCAGGTGTCAGCATGTGTTAATAGATAGTCAACGTTCTTCTCTCTCGCTTAAAAATTGTACTTGCATATTTAAATTTTAATTTCATTTAAGCTGTTAGCAGGCAACCAGTCTCAACTTCAACCTATTCCATGTGTGCCACAAAAACAACAATGTGGAGGCACAACATCCTCCCAACGACTCTTCGCACATATCTTTGGGCGGGCAATAAACGTATTCGGTCTTGAGAACCGTGTGATGAATTTACCGCACACGGCTCGGTCCCCAAGCGATTTGTTATGCTATTCAACCTTGAGTAGCTGTTGTGATTGCATTCTAACATCTTTTGGCAGAAAGGTGCTGAGATGAAATATATACTGTATGCAGGACATGCAAATAACCTGCATCTGAAATTGTTCTATTACATAATGGGAGTAAAGTATTTAAAATAAATATTTGTTGTTTTTAGTGTTATAAAATGCATTTTTAGAAAACGTCATTCAATAAAAAGTTATAAATCATATATGTACATTACCCTACCACAACACCGACCTAGAACCAATAAATGCACATTTTTGGCCATATTTCAATTCGATGATGTTTTCATTTAAGAAATTGTCTGCCTTCTGGCAAGTTTTCCTTTCATCTGTCATTCAGTTGCATTTGAATGATCCTTTGCCACAGGACTTCTCATTTTCTGTTCTTGTCTTGTCAAGTTGAATTCCATTGCTCGTTGATTGATATGATGAAAAGTGAAAAGATGAAGTCAAAGTAACTCAAGTGCACACATTTTACTTAAATGCAATTTATTTTGAATTATTTAAATTGCAATTTTCTTTAAAGAGACTCGAAATAGTATTTTCAAAGATATCTTTAATATGACATTTAAAAAGTTACATGTGTTATACAAATCTTTATTGCAATAGATAACAAATGCAAACCAAATTTTCTTCTCTTCAAGAGTTTTCTTATGCAAAACGTTTTTACCAGCTTATTTTTGCAACATATCTTCCAATTTGTGTGTAAGTAGAGCAAATAAAAATGTTGCCAAGCATCTGGCATGAATATCCAACTAGTTGGCAACTTAATGCAATTAAGGCCAATCCAATTTGTATTTTTTTCATCAGCTTAACACCCAGCTAGTCTCTTAGCGTTCTCATATTTTGATTTCCATTTCTAATTCCATTACAAGAACTGCAAACTTGTTGGCATTACCAAACAGCTCTGTGGGTTACCCTTCACCCATTACATCTTATTCTCTCCTCAACTCTCCGCTTCTCTGTTTTCCACTTACATATATTAACACTTTGGGGCTGTTGCTTAGTTTCAACACATTGGCCAACCAACTTTTGTCCCAATAACCTTTGCAGTTCATACAGAGGAGCACACCTTAATGTGTGTTTTTGTTTAACATAAGCAGCCAAGGCGTTTGCCCCCAATACACCTTCCCAACTCCCCTCGATTCCGCCTTCTCTTCTTCCTACTACTTCCATTAGCAGCATCAAAGTACAGCAAGCGCACTTAGAATAATAGCAAAAACCGAAATTGAGGCACGCTCGACAATAAATTGGTCGAAAAGTTGCTGTTCTCTTAGCAAAACTCTCTTCGAGAGACACATTGTGGGAGAGAGCTTAAGAGTCTTGAAGAGAACGAAAGCTTTCATAATGTGCAACAGGCCGTCCTTTTCGGTTTTGACAAACGTGTTTTGATTTCGCGCTACTGAACTTGAGTGGAACAAAAGTTCGTCTAATGCTGAAATAGTGGTGCGAAACAAAAGAAAATGATATTTACTTTAATGCGACAACAATTTAGTTCGAAAATTTACGATAATTGCGACAATTACATTTTGCAAACGATGCTGCAAACAAGTTAGAATCAGGCAGTCAGCCATTCAGCCAGACTGCCAGTCAGCCTGTCAGTTCGCAGACCATGCTCCTTGTTTCAGCTGTCCTTCATGACAAATAGTTGTTGGCACCCGAACAACCCCCGGCCCCCGGCTCCCGGCTCCCGTCTCGCATAGCTATAAAAGCAAATTGAAGCCATTGACTTGGCGCAAATCCTGGGTGGCATTGCATTAGCTTCGCTTGTCTCTTTCAAGGTTTTATAAATTTCAATTTGTTAAATGTTTAGCATACTCCAGGGCGTTGTTCTACAACCAGGAGACAGCAGCATCTACAAACGTAATCAGCGACATTAGTGTAGCTTGCCCTGCGTAAATAAACTACCGGGGGTGCATAATAAGATGGAAGTGAGTTGAAGGAACTTTCGAGTGCTCGACTATATTTCAGAATGCTTGTGCTTCTAAATATCATAACGTACCTAACAATCGCTGATTACAAAAATTCAATAACACAATTAGCAAAATATGAACTAATTGTGATTGTAAAAGCTGATATATCATTCGGTAACTACCACAGAGCACTGTGCAAATAAAATAATTGGGAATTCAGTGGGAATACAAAATTGCGAATAATGTTGAATGCAATGATGATGGATTCATGCACATACATGAAACATCATTTATATTACATTCATGGAAAATTCAATTAGTCTGTAGTACTGCCACACACAAACACACACACACACAGTTCCACCCACGGACACGCACACGCACACAAAATGATATCGCGCAATAATTGTGTGTCACTTTTATTGCTCATACGACATGTGGTGCATACAAATATATGAATTTCATATTCAATTGAATTTGACGCAATGACTTCTGTATAATTACTCATGTGAGCTCATGAGAATTAAATCATAATGCCATTCGCAAATCATTTAACATTTAAGCATGACTAGCATTAAACGGAAAATTTTACCCAATTCCGCCATATTGGAAATATTGTGGAACCTTTCAAACCATTTTTATTTAATTACAAGCCCACAAATTGAAACGATTTGAAAAGAATCAGTAAAACTGTAATTTTCGTGTTTTTGGATTCTTCGTTTTTGTTTATTTGTGTGTGTGTTTGTTTTATTGCATTGCGGTTTACCTCTGCAAATTGTCAAGCCACAGCAATTTATCAGTTGTACCGACAATTGCATTATTAATGGCAGCTTGGACCACATGCAGAGGGCAAGCACAAGCTTAAAGGACCTTTCCATGTTCCACCCTCTCTCTCTATCTCTCTCGCTGCTTTGGTCTGGTCTGCACGGGGTCTAAAACTAAAGCAGTTGAACATAAGCAGTAGAAGCAGCAGAAGCAGCAGGACCCGCATTCACAACAATAAACCAATTTAAAGAAACCTTATGTAAACAGTTTTATAATGGATTATATATGTATGTGCGGATTATATAGTACGTTATGTGTGTGTGTGCCCGGATGTATGCTTGGATGTGTGCTGGTGTCCCAGCAAATCGTTGTGAAATGAACCAGAATTCAAAAGAATTTTATCCATGAATTTATTTTTAACTTAAATGCTTATTACGCACATTTTTAAATATTTTTTTTTTCAGTTCTCATTATATTTTTATTTCGTTTCTCCTTATTGGGCTTGATGCAAATGTAGGGAACAGAAAGATAAATGCATTAACAGCCGAAGAAAGTATAAGAAGAAATATAAGTTTCTTTCGTTTCCGATAAAAAACATACAACCAACTATAGTCAAATCTTCAAATTGAAAAACTTAAAAAAAAAATACAAAATCTATAAAAATATTATGGATTATGGAATATGGAATATTACCATTTTATGTCTGTCAAGGAAATGATTTTCTTCTAATCTGATCCAAGCCTAAATGATGTCATATGCAACACAAGTGCATATAGAAAAGTACATCAATATGCCCATAGTAATCTGCGCATAAGTACTATTGTACAATTTTACTATTGTGCAGAGTCTACTACGCATTTATATCTTTATCCAGAACTTGTCCACCTCTGTTTGCAAACAAATGGCAAAACAATTTGAAATGACAATGAGCCAACCGAATGCGTTGCTGGCATTTTCCGCCTATTCTCCTGCTTAGCTGACGCAACTGGCTGGAATTGTCAGCAGGATTTGTTGACCACACAGCGGCCCCAAAGAATCATTAGCCCGTGCAGAGTTTTGTTTAAATTTGTATGCAGTGCGCATCATTTTGTTTGTGGAGTGCGAGTGCTGCTGAGAGAAAATGGCATGCTAATAGAATCATCGGAAAAATGACAAACTAATCAATAAAGTATTTTTGTAGGTGTATCTATCGCTGTATCTGCTTATTAAAGTGTCAAATGCCAGCTGGATTTCAATCATCTTTAATAAATATGTTGTGCAATCAATAAACTAGGTGTAGAATTTAGTTGGAATATTTTATTTTCCCTTGCAATATGAATTCAAGTTATGAATGAATGAGAAACGAAGCTTAACAATATATATCATTTGATATTATCATTTATTTAAAAACATTTATATTATTTTCTACCAGATATTAATTTTGACAACTGTTTCTTCAACTTTAGCCGTTTTGCTACCTCTTATAAAAATACTATTGCAAACTTGTTTATGCTGATGTCTAGAGACGAGAGCACTTAAGTTGCAAGAGGATCCTGACTACCTGCCTGCCTGTCTGCCTCCGCTCAGCTTTCTCTTTATCGCTCTACTGATTGTTATTTCAATTTGGAAGACTACTTCCACTGGGAAGCAAAAGTCTGCAACTTTTAAGCTGATGAACTAAAGGCTTTAAAGCTTGATGGCTGCCAATTAGTTGGTACGATGCATAAAATGTATGCCAACAGCTCTGACATTTGCATAAAATTTGCATTAAATAGCCTATTTTTTTTTGTGTAATGCCTTAACGGAACCAAATGCGAATTTAATACCATGTTGGATTATTAGAGTCACAGTCTTCAAGCTGTCTTCGAGCTATGTCTTGTGCGATACGAATACAAAAATATGTATGAACCAATATGAAATGATGCCTAGGCAACCTCAACTCCCGCTGATATTTCGATGCCACTCCGGGCATACATTCAAATCACGCATACGCTGCGTGTGCATATCAATATTATTTCGAGTGTTCTTGTTTTTTCTCTTTTTCTGTATGTTACATTTCTTTTTGTCATTCCTGGCAGCTGTCAGCACGGCCTGTCTGTCTGTCAGTCTGTCAAATCAATTTAAGCTGTCATATAATTATACAGTCGCTACAAGGTTGAATTAATTAAAGGCGCCTCTGGCTGTAAATAAAAAAACAATGAAAATTGATTTAAAATGTACCAACAATGTAAAAGCTGTAGCTCATTTCAAGGCAAGGCTTAATTCGAAACAAAATGAAAACAGAAAACGTTAATTTTTCCCTCTGATAAATCTTTGCATTTGCCAAACAATCATTTTATAGCAAAAGACATCTGCTTTTGCCGTCATTCCTCGTTGTTTTCCTTTGTTAATTTTAACGAATCCGCTCGCTGCATATGCAGCATCTTTGCCATTGTTTGTCCCCGTTCCCAGGTGCCATTCTGCTCTTGCTGCCCCCTCCCTCACTCGTTTCAAGTGATTTCAGTTTGCAAAGCCCTGGTATCGCTGGCATCGCCTACCACATCACATACCAATGAGGCTGTCTGCTCCGTTAACTGGGCCATGCCTGCGCTCTCTCCATGCCTGTGCTAACACGCAGTGCGCATTTTAAGTACAATTTAAGCGAACATTTTCAATGTGGCCAACATATTTGTGGGTGAGGCGCGGCAGACAAACATCTCGGCTGAATGTTGTTGACTGTAAATGCGCCAAGAGGGCAGAAAATGTGTCATTTGAAATGATAAGCTGTAATATTCAATGTGAATGCGGCTAAATTGAAATCAAGCGAACGGAAAATGGCAAGAGTAATAAATATTTTGCGTGCACTAATGCTAAGCAGATGATAAGGATAATAATAATGGTAAGAAGTACAAACAAAAAATGTATTGAGGTAACTAAATAAGAATTCTATATTCAGCATGCCAAAAAAGCCTTTATGTATATGATATATTGATTTGATATTGCTGATTTTTACAAGTAAGCTAACTGCAATAAAAAGAAGACATTGATCAAAGTTTTAGCTTAATAGTTCCAAACTAAGGGACTAAAAATAGTCAAGTCAAAGTCACGATGCTGACCAAGAGGGAGCCTGAGATGCCATTCTACTTTTTTCCCCTCTTTTCATGGTAGAAATAAAAACTTAATTATGTTTTGGCACTATTTAATTTGATATTTTGTTACTAAACCCTCAATTCAAATATTTTTACTAACCCTTGACCTTGATACCATTGTAAAAGGTCCCTGAATCAATTTACAGCTTAATATTCCTTGGAAAGCTCAACTTAAAAACAAATTAAAATTTTATGGAAGTCCAAATTGGGCAACTCTCTGGCCTTGTGAAATTTTAATTGAGCTGCCTGCCTTGATTAATTGACATAATACAAAGCAGTCAACCAGCAAAAGAGTTTTCCGAATCCCTGCCCCTTTCTCCTTCTCCACCTTTGCTTTCGCTTTCGCTTTCGTTTGCGTTTTAACATTCACTTTCACTTCAACTGTGTAACCTGTTTTAATGCCAGCCACAGGTGCGATGTTTACCAGGCGATTTAAATAACAGTAACAATCCATTATCCAACCCACCCATCCAACCATCCAACCACCGAACACAACCCACCATCTAGCCACACTGGCATTAATGCTTTTATATATATATACCTTTGCTGTCATGCATTCGCTTAATGACCAGTTTTCAAATTAGCAGCTCGTTCAAAAGGTAGCTGCAGAAGAAAGCAGGCAACTTTCAGGCAGGCAGCTGTTTTAAAAAACACTTTAATGTTATGGCTGAGTAATGCCCATAAATAAGCCAAAAGGTTCCTTGGCATACATTTGTGCCGAACCCCTTTTGGTACAAATTTTCCGTTTGCAGTTCGATTAGGTTTATTTGTACAAATGATGCCGTTGAAATTCGTAAATGTTTCAAGTTCATCACATACATGTTTAAACAAAACTTTCTAAATAACGCAAGTTCTCTGCTCGTTTCGAATGCTGTGTAAACTTTGAACTGGATATAGATTCAATGAATTTATTCATTAGTTCGCTTTGATATGCACTTCAGCGCCCATTGCATATCCCCCCCGTACATCCTTCCATCCTTCCAACAGTCGCTTGGTTACACACTCTAAGCTAAACAAACAAACTAAATCGCTGTTTGCCACCCTTCAACATTGGTACACAACTTAGTTGAGGTATTATTAATGGATTCATTACATATTTGCATTAATTAGAACTTTGAATTAATAGCTGATGATAGCTTTAAAAGTAAAATTTTTACAATTGAAATTAATATGCATATAATATGATAATAAAATATGATAAAATATAAATATTTTTAATAAGATATATGTTTTTTTTTCAGTTTCAGTTATAAAATATTTAAATTTTAGTTCTCTACAATTTTAAGTCCAGTTTGATAAAGTTGAGCGCAATGTGCAACTGACATATTGAGAATGTGATTAATGGCAAGCGAAAAGAACAGAAAAAAAGCGAAAGAAAGAGATAAAAATATTATGTTTGAGCAGGGTCCAGCCGGCTGCATTCTGTCCATAAACACCAACACCAACATACACACACACACATTCAGCTAACTGAAGCTGCTGCCACACATTTACCTTAGCGCACACATGAGTTGCCAACTTAAAGGCTATGGAAGGTGTGCGAACCAAGGGCTAACCAGCTAATGCGATTTATTTTTATGGTCAATTTGCTTGATTAGGTTTCGATTTTCATGCACCCGTTGCACTTGCCTGCTGCCTTTGCAGTTCGAGCAGTTCGAGCTGAGTAAAGTTGCAAGAACAAAGAACAAACAGTTTACTCCAATACGGTTTACATTGCGGCAACTAAAGAAATCTCTTCACTTTTCATTTGCCGAGCGGTTTAATAATGCGCCAAATGAGAAATTAATTAATATTTTTCTTTGCGAAAACAACAACAAACAGCCATTGTTGTGGCTAACTGAATTTAAGTCTCTGCACACTGCCAAACACACACAAGCCAATACGCGCGAGCGTGTGTGTTTGTGTGTGTGCGTAAGCTCTTTGTTGCTCTTTGTGCTCATGAAAGTATGCAACAGCATTTTAAGCGGGCAAACGAACAGCTTAAAGGCAAATAAACAAAAGCAACAATAATCAACAGACCTTACAAACTGAACGACTTAATAATGCTCTAAAATGCTGTCACAAAACTAAAGATTTCTATTTCATTATATTCATTATCATTATCATATTTCATTATTATAGTTTTTACAATAATATTTTGCAATAAACTTTCTAATTATGTTGCTTACATTTTTTTAAGTATATTATTTTTTATTCATCTCCTTTTTTTCTAGCTTAAGAGTGCAATAAAACTCGTACATCAGCGACTCTCGATAGAGTTAGGATGGGTTAAGGTTTTATGATAGGGGGAAACTGGAGAAAATGTCGCATGACATTATGACATTTATGTGCCATAAAAAAATATGCTGCACGTTGTTGTGGTCCATCGTGCGTATTTATGGTTCGTCCTCGCGTGGCACGCAACTAAAAAATGTCGCAGCATCCTTTCAAAACATATACATACATGCAGACATACATACATACGTTTATGTATTTCAATAATATGCAAGTTTATTTGAATTTGTCTATGTGTGTGTGTGTGTGCATGTAAAACATGCTATGACAGACACCCATGAGACCATGACTCTCTTTCAAAATAGGTGTGCCCCCGAGACCATGTGCTGGGAATTGCCAAATGTTATCAGCATTATTGTGTCTTTTTTTTCGTATTGCATATTCAGATACAAAAGCTAGATACGTTTGTTGATTTTGCATAACGCTTGTATGGATTTGTCCTTGAGTATCTTAAAGGTTGGCTTACCTAGCTTAAAAGATTGATTTCTGCTAGACTTTGCTTTGTCGAGGCTTATAAATAATCATATAATCACATAAGAAAAACCAATATATTTTATTTATTTACATATTTTTATACAGTTGAAAAGTGTATTTTGATTTTGTCATTAAATTTGTTTAACTCATAATAAAAAGTACAACCAATATATATTTTTGATCACAATTCCGAGCAAAGTCGATATATTATTCATGAGTGTTTCTGGTCAAGGTCTTCTATTTGTCAAAATCAATCTCAAACAAGATTTTACTATAAAAGTGTATATAATATTCGACATGTCGAGGATAGCTTTCTTACATGTAACTATTATTAAAACTGTTAAATATGCAGACCCTACGTTATTTTAATTACCCTTCACAGCCCCAGCAAAAGTAGTTTATTCATTTCTTTTTCGCTTGTATTAGAGAATTTACAAAGCTGTGGATGCACCACCAAGAACTGCAGCGTTATTACTGGCGATTATTATTATTATTTTCATGCATGACAGCGTGCAAAGCGCAGCAATACTTTTTATATTACTCATACGCCCGGTGGTACACTGTAAACGACCACATTGAACTACAGAGTGCATGTGCATGAAGCTCGGTTTAATTAAAATAGCTGCCAAATACATAAGCTTAAGTATGTGCATACAACTATAGTATATATAGTATACATACATTAAGTCAAAGCGAACAAATTTTCAAAGGCAACTTGTTAGCCAAGCAGCAAAGTAATCACAATAAAGGCAATACAAGTAATGGGAAAGAAGCTAAGGCAACGCCATCGGAAACGTGACTAAATCAGTTTTGCCAATAAGACACGAAGCAAGGACATAGCCGATGCGATGCCAGTGCCAGGAGCGTTTGGCCAGCAAAGATGAAGAAATAAGTGTGTATGTATTGAAAAGAAAATGGCGAAGCTACAAACGCCATTGAACTGTGAAATGACTTCATTAGTAAAAATATTATATATCACCCAGATACAAAGATGAGACACCGAGATCCCTAACTAGAGCTTGTAGCGGCCATGATTTATTGCTTATATCCCCACACACACACACGCACGCACGGATATAAGATGGCATATATGTATGTGTGCATCGAAATGTTTTAGACGGTGTGAGAAGAGACACGACCGCCGACTAAGCCCACATAATTTCACACACATTTCAGCAGCTTGTATGCGAAATTGTATGTAAATTTATCAAGGACATAGCCAAAAAGGCAAAAAGTTGGTCATACGAGTACAAAACATAAAGCGCAAATTAATTGAGGCAACAGGGAGAACCATACAACATGGATAACACAAAAAAAAAAATGAAATAATGAAAAGAAACAGCAAAATTGGGTACTCTGTGGCAGCAGAAGCCTTTAGGTAATTTTTGTTCCATGGCAACTGAGCAACAAAATCAAAAAAAAAACGAAAAAGGGTCGGAAATGATATGGAAGTGGTTGACAAAAGCCGAAGCTATACGATGCCTGATTCCGGTTTGTTTGCTTAGGTGCCCTAATTATCTTATGATACGGCAATTCCAGTTAAATGAAAATGAAATTCAAGATACTTAAAGTACATACATGTAGGCTATCAACATGCATGTAAGACTGCTTTTCATTTTGATATCATATTTTTGGATAGTAAATGAGTGTAATTTAATATTTTCTTTATTGCTGCTTAAATGCATTTACTCTTAAAGTTAATGTTTAAATTGCATTAAAAAAAACCTTTAAGCATTAATCGAAAGTAATCGTAAATCCTTTTTTAACGGACACCCAAAATAATTTTGTACCCCCAATTAAATTGCAATTTTTGTTACAGATTTATATCCCTTGCACAAAATTATTTATGTGTAAAAACTTTTTGGTTTGATATGAGATATTTTAAAATACATTTTTTTGGGTAAACAAACTTTGACGCAACTGGTCCTTCGGAAAAGTTATTTATACCTTTTACCTCAAGCTTTTACATTTCACTTTGTTCATTCATCGAAAAAGTGTATTTCAATTCAAGTTTGATTGTCATATCTATTGTGTTTCAGTTTTAGTTTAAGTTTCAAATGTTATCTGCACAAGCTTGCAGAATCTTGAAGAGTAAATAACTTTTTTGGAATTCACATTATTTAAGGGTTCGGTCTAATTAAATGAAGTCTGTCTTACATACTAAAACGTTGCCTTCATCATTTTAAAGCAGTGATAAATCTTGCAGTACAAAGCACCCAAATCAAAACGTTGCCCTTTTTTTACTGTGAAGCCAAAAAACTGTCCGCCAAAATTTTTTGTTTTTTGGGTTGGAAACAAAGCACGTGGCGCAAACACAACCAGAAAGAGTCAAATTCAATTTAATATGGTGTCTACTTTTTTTTTTTATTTGTTTTTGATGTTTCTTTCAGTGGACAATTTGCATTTGTTGTTTGGGAAACTTTCGCAGTGTCTTCTATTGTGCATTGTGCATTATACAAATTGTTTTATGACAGTGGTTTTTTTTTTCACCCAGAGCACAGTTGGTTGGTGTTACTTAAAAATAATTCGGGTGTCCGTTTATTTATTTCATTTTTTGCTTCCACTTGCATAGTTTTACGCTGTCCGTACGGAGTTGAAGCGAAGAGTAAATTACCCAATTCTTTACCAATTTCATTTTTTATTTTTTGTTCTCCCGCTTCCTGTTCATTTCATTTATTAAATCACCCTCGTCAATCAAATGCGTTGACATGCAACGAACGGTCTCGGGGACCGGCGTCGGATTATTGTGTTTAATAAAAAATTGAGTGCAGGGTTCAAAGTTGAAACTTTTGCTATCTGCTTTAAGCGCTGTCCACACACACACACAAAATCACACATACGCCACATTTGCCGCGTGGAAAATGCGCGTCACGTCTCAATTGTTTCACAGTGTGCGTGAACAAACATGTTGGCATAAGGGAAAATTATAAACATATAGAAAGTATATAGTATTGTTGTACCAACACTAGATATGTGCGTGCTGCAGATAGCAAGAATACACTGTCGCATCAAGAACAAATTCCAACAAGTCTAAGGACATAAACGTTTATATTTCTAGTTTGCCAGCAGTTGTTGAATTATTGAATACTAAGTGCTTACAATTAAAAACACTTACTTATCAGAGTATTTTTACTGCATTGTAATAGTTGCCATTTGCATATCTGGACAGCATCTATAAAAATGGCAAAAGACAGCCGTAGTAAAAAAGTTTTTCAAGTTTGCTTCTGGCTTTTGCAGCTAAAGTAAACTCATAAAGCGCAAAAATGCAAACGAAACTTAAATCGTAAATCGTAAATTTAACAACTGCAGCTTCTAGTAGCATATACTACTACTACTGCGAAGCTTGACCATAAAGCACGAAAACTTCTTAAAGAACATGAAAGCATGCTCGCACCCAAAGTAGTTTGCCTTTAAGATGCACAGCATGTTGACAATGCAGTAAGTCTTAAATGTAAAAAAGTTTTTAAATTGATTTGTTTCACAGAAACTTTACATTTTCTACTTGTGTGTGTTTTAGTCCGATAATCAAATTATTAACTGTAGCAAATAAGAATAAGAATTGGTTATTTAATCTTTATATAATATAAACGTCTGAAATGAATTGGCAATTCGTTCTCTCATCTCACTGACTTACAAAAAGTAAGTTACGCACATTGTAACTAAAATGAAAACACGTTCTCAGCTTGCAACAGTAACTTCAATTAAGGTCTTTGCCCAACTTTTTCAAATTATAAGAAAAGACCACAAATTTACAACTTTGGTTAGCGTTAAATAATAAAAATACAATAATAGAACAAATATTAGAATGGCGAAGATGTAATACCCTTTAATATTCATAAATATAGAAACGCATTACTCATAAAAACTTTCAAGCTGTCAGTACCACATACTTTAAAACGTTTAATTCCTTCAGGTGAGAAACCAATTACGTCTTTTGCAAGGGTATACAAATTGATAACCGCACTGAAGGGGGGTTGTAAAAAAGTTTTTCCGACTGGCGTCAACTTAATTATTGAATGGCCAACGCATTGGACCGCAACATCAACCGATGGAAAAGAGGAAAACTGAGAAGGAAACTGGAAGAGAACTGGAAGAGAACAGGTGTGCGAAGCAGCATCCACAATTTGTATATTAAATATGCGACTTGAAGGAATTTTAAATTGAAAAACTTTTGGCCGGTGAACAAATTAAAAAAGCCCATGTCCAAACTTACTTGCAGGCCACAACGCATACAAATTTAACAATAAATCCCTTCAGCTTTAAAAGTATTTAAACGCCTAAAATTTTATGTAAGATAGCCCCGTGCATTGGCTCACATAGACCTCAATTTGTGGTATGAAATCAAAAAGTCACTTAAAAAGTATTTTTGAGAGGTAAGTCAGGAAGACTGACTAACTACTGAAAATAAGTAAAGATGCTACGCAAATACCTCAATTTGTGGCTTGAAATTAAAGAGTCGAAGGACACCAAACTGATTGCAAAACACACAAATCAGAAATCAGAAATCACAAAGCTCAAAGCACTGAAAGAAGTTACCACAATTCACAGCATAAACAAATAAAACTATTCAAAACAAATGTTATTGTGAGTTATTTGAACAGTTGCGCATTTAATTGCGGCCAATTTGTTTACCTATGCCCAAAATGAATTTTAAATTATATGCAAAAAAAATGAGTAAAAATATTTTTGCCAATTAATTTTAATATATTCCAGTGGTGCAATGCAAATAAATGAGTTTAATTAAATGACATGTGTCATTAAGGCAAAAGCTTATTTGCGGACACACATCAAACACAGTGAGAAATGTAAACAATAAGGCTCATTATGCAATTTTAATGTGTGCGTGTGAAACAGTGTGAAACAGCAATCAGAGAATATTTTAATAGTAAAATGTATAGCACTTTAAATTAATGTGGAATAAATGAGCCTATGTGATGGAAAATTACTTAAGGGGATTAATATACTAATAAGCTATTAAACATATAATTTACATTCATCCATTATTATTATCTCTGTAAGTTTTATGTGTATATCATGAGCCCATGAAATGGTTAAAAAATAAGATTTATTTCTTGAAACAAAACCTGTCACAGAAAGAACAAGTTTTCTTCAAATTATTGATAACTATTTCGGTTTCCGACTTACAGATGCAATAGATAACCATAAAATCTTAAAACTACAGACAAAATATGGAAAATCTGTAATGTTGCTTATAAATAAAGGCTAAGAAACACCAGAGAGCAAGGTTAACATCAAGGTCATCTTACTCGAGTAGAGCCTTCATACTTGTTACCTTTGGTTTTTTTTTTTTACTTATTTTTTGCTGTAATATTTTTTAATAAATTTTCTTATTTCTTTTTGTCTGTCTCTTGACTTTTTGTAGAACTTCTCCCAAGCAACAAGCACAAAGATTATCACATTCACAACCTTGCTGTTCACAACTAGAGACTTTAAGATTGCTGCTTATTTAGGATGACAAACAAATGATAGCTGCTTGTTTAGGCTGTGACCAAGTCTCAACTAACTGCTGTCCCATGATGATTCTGTTTGGCTGCGCTTTAATGGCCCCAAAGTCAAGGCCATTTGATATTGCTGTCCAGGCGACGCCCGCCTTACATTAGTTCATGTTGACTGATGCCATTAAAGTTTTCATTGCTTGATTTGACATGCAGGGCGAACAAGTAAAGCCAAATCATTTGTGTGTGGCAGCCCCAACATTTATGTATATTGCGCACTTGCCATCTGTAGTTATTGCCATGGCTGATGAATGCGATGGCCGTTCAAATGGCTTATCTGTTTAACTTGGGCTGTCCGCTTACAAGGGTTTTCCTTTTTTTTATGGGCTTTAAAAAGCTGCGAGCACTTTGGGCACATGTTGATTGCTTGTTTAACACGACAACTTAACGAATCCTTTTAAGGGCAACCATATTGATCTCAGCTTCGTGCCAATGAAGTGGGATCTGGTCCGTATCGATACCATATTGTTGGTGTTTTTCTTTTAGGGTGACAAGTAGAAAACCAAAACTCATTTTCTGCGCCTGCTGCATATAAATGAACAGTGTTCGAGTTGCATTAGCATTAGCTCAACTTTTGGCAGCATGGTGATTATTTCGCGGAAGTTTATGTTGCCCCAGTGTTGTTGTTTTTTTCCTTTTGGGTTAAAAGTATTAAAACTTTTTTTCCGCGTTGAAGAAGTTGCAAACTACAGCATGCAAACAAATACCAATCTCAGAGAACCCAAAATACGTGTGCCACTCCCACTCATTGCATATAAGTATACATGTATATATGTATGTACATACTTTCCACGCTTCAGTTTTCGCAATCTCTCGCTTAGCTGCTGTAAAAATGGCGAAGTTCAGTTGCATTAATTTTTAAATAGTTTTGTGGCAGAGTGCATTCTGCACATATGCGAGCAGAAGAGAGCGGGGAGTGCAAACGGAGGTGGTTGAGCGTGAAAAGGTGTAGCAGCATCCGTGTGGTCATGTAGGTGTGGCACGCGGCACGTGGCATCTAATGCACGACTACCCTTATCTCTGTGAGACAACTAAGCCGCAATGACAAAATACAAAGTACACCTTAATGGGCAACGGGACTAGCCCTGATGTGCCAAATGCCCATCAATGTTTATTTACCCAAAGTGACATTAACCCATTGAGGCGATGATACTTTTATTACGCCTTTTTCTTTACTTTGTAGGTATTTTATTATGTTTTACTATAAAATGAGAAAATTTAAGTAATAGAAAACTATTGTTGTGAGTTTATTCACCAACCATTTTATATTTATACCCTTAACCCATGAAATGGGTCCGTCTGTATGTATATAGATACTCCAGATTGATATGAACGCTCCTCATTTCTAGGCATGACAAGTTTGTATGCATATGTAATCGATAACAAAAAATCTTGAATATCAAAAATGGGGAAAATGGGGATTAAAACTATTAACAAAATAATAAATCTGTGAAATTTTGTATTAAAATCGGCCAAGAAACTCCGGAGATATGAAGTCATTAAGCATTTGTAGAGCAGTACGCTTAAGTGTATTTCCGTCTGTATGGTCAAGGGTTAAGGATGCAGCTGGAATTATGCAATGATTTTTACCCCTATTAAATGGACTTCTTCTCCAAAACAACAAAAGTAAATCAAGCCAGCCGAACTACCCCTTATAGTCGGACACTTCCCTTAAAAAAACATATATTACATATTATATGGTATTTAGCAGGATTTAGCAATGTTGGTATATATATCAGGATGTATAAGCGCCAGGGACGTATATAGTTGTATGTAAAGCTTGTTTTCAATTACCCAAAGCCTTTCCTGTTACCGATAAGCACACAATTTCGATTACAATAAAATCTTAAATTTGAAACTTGATTTCGAAAATATTGAAAGTCAGTTATATATTCGTCAGAGTTGGTTTAAAAATGTTGAATTTATTAAAGGTTAAAACACTCGAATTACGATATTTCGACATGACTGGCAGGTACCGTATGCATCAGGTCTCACGTATCAAATTAAACATATTTTTTTAAAACGAAAAACTAAAATGATTTTAAATTCCCCATATTATTATGTTTTCTGTTTTATTATATATTGCGCATTATTTTTATTACGGCTCTTCGTTTATCAATATAAAACTCAATGGGTTAAGGCCAATGCAGTGGGTCTAAAAAATACCCACGTAGCACCTAACTTGGTTGAGTCCGCCAAAAGCTTCTGCTGGCTGGTTGACATTTTGTTAAAACGTTTTTCCTTTTGGTTTTAACTCATAGCTATTTTTATTGCCTGCCATTTTACAAAATGGCGCACACATAAAAAATGGCCGGCACGCAATGCGGCAACTTGTTGGTACGCCGATTTATTTTTTGTCGATTCGCTGTGGGACACTTTGATTTGCGGCCATAGTTATTAAAGCTTTAATGCCAGCCGCGCTGTTCGACACTAGAACAAATTCGGCTGCTCTTTGGCCCATTTGTATGCATGCTCACGAAACTTCAACCCGAAAAACTTATAGTCAAGGTTCCGTAAGTTTAGTTTAATAGTAGTTGTCCCGTCGAGTTATGCGTTTGAAGCTCGCAACAACGCGTTTTAATGCAAATTAAAACGTTGCCGGCGCCAAAAAGTTGACCGTGTTCCCCAACATTTAGCGCGTGAAAGATTAAATTGAGCTCGCTGAACTCCTTTTAAGCCCAAACCCAAAAGTAACTGCTGACTCCTGACTACTGACTGAAGTTACAGAATGCAGTAGTTGCCAAAGGAATGTCAAAATCGACAAGCTCCATTACTCAATTTCTATTTGTGTTTGGCGACTTTGCGTTGCAATAAGGGTCATCAGCTAATTAAACCCTTATTGCTGTTGTCTTTATGAAAAGTTTGAGTTTTATTGTTTTTTAGTACAAACACTTGAATTAGTTAATCTTTTGTCTTTCTTACATTACAAGTATTGTCAAGCTATTTAGAGAATGAGTTTAGGTTTTTGCTTGAAAAATTCTTAACCAAAATCCAAACAATATATTCAAATCACATTTTGTTTTAAGCATTTAAGTGATTACGAAATACAAAACAATATTAATTTACTTATTTCACTGTTGGCTTTATTGTATACGCTTTTACTTGTTATTTGTAAGGGCAAAAGTAAAGTTGGTATTTTGGTATTTGCGGTTGTTTTTCAGTACAAGAGTATTCTTATTTGCATCGGTTTCCAGGAATTTGCTTCGACACGCTGATTTTCATGGCTTTAGACATTGGTTTCTGTGGTTCCTATCTGTGGCAGGTCGTGTTTTCAACTTTTTGTTGTTGTTGTTGTTGTTGTTGTTGCTGTTGTTGTTTTTGTTGTGGTTGTTATACTCTTGCTGCCATTTGTGCGCAATTTAATTGAATTATTTGTGCGCTGGATGCTTTACTCCTTCAGCCTGTGACAGCTGCTCTAATTAGTTGGGCGCAATGGCGAAGGCCAAGTCTGTGGCAAAGGCGTTTAATTAGCTCGTCTCGTCTCGTCTCGTCTCGTCTCGTCTCGTCTCTTCTCGTCTCGTCTCGTCTTGTCGGCCAGGACGTTTGGGAAACGGAGGTGAACCACAGTAGTAGGGTTAAGCTGCTTAACGTCGTCCGACAGTGTCATTAGGCCCCAATGGCAGTCAAAGCGATGCCATCATCCATTACGTTCCAATTGAATTTCGTAACGCACCAAGACAAGAAGCCCTTTGCCATTTAGTTAATCAATGTATTTAAATTAAGTTTCAAGTGTCTTCCGTAGCCGTATCGAATTCCAAATAATGTTCACGAATTGAATCAATGTTAAGAACTGCTTCTTAGGAAGACATACCAAATATTTCATTATTTGTGTAAAAAGAACTTAAAGAGTATATCGCGTTGTAATAATAATAATAATTACTATATATACTAATAAGAAACCCTTCGTCCTTGACCTTACGAATACGGTCATACCTGCACTTCTGTACCAATGCTTGGTATTTAAGCTTACATTATACATTATTTTGTTCAATACCAAATTTAAAGTTTTGAAAACTCAAGATTTTATTGTTATCGATTACATGTGTGTATCACTAGAAAAGTAATCGTAAACTTTTTCAAGTTACTAATGGCTCTTGTTATGGTCTGACCGATTTTTCAGCTATTTAAGTTTGAATATGAGAAAAGCTTCTCTGTATAAGTTAAAATTCTCCCGTTACCAAGCGAATCCATTCCATATTTGGGCTGATGCGACTGAAAAACGTTGACTGGCCTTCCTCGCATTTGTTTTCTTCATAAGCGGCGATGCCAACGAGTATGATTTTATTATGCTTATTGATTACCAATGGGCCGCCAGCGTTACCAACACATGAGGCACTGTCCTTCATAGAGGATGCGCAGACCAAAGTGGTGTCAATAACCAACTTTCTTTCCCGGTAGCACTGAGCGTTGGTTATAATCTTAAGTTCAGCACATTTGAGTTCAGGTGGGAGTAATTTGTTAGGGGGGTATGCCCAACCACAGGCAGTGCTCGGTTGCTCGCCTGCTAAGCTACCGTCTATATCAACCTTGTTGATTAGATACGTAAAGTCCACATGGGGTGTACGAATTAGAGCTAAATTATTAGAAAAATCTTCCAGTTGAAAGAAGGGATGTTCCATAAAATTAGCACTGTCAACTTTATGGATTAAATTGTTATCCCATAGATTTGTTCTGCCATAGTAGATCGTGACAGAAGCTTTTTTTAGCGTGCAATGAGCAGCCGTTAAAATCCATGTTTCGGCAATAATCGCACCACCGCAAAACATATCAGATTCACCATGGAAAACTAGGCCAACAATGTACGGAACACTTCCTTCCTTTGCCGAATAGCTATGGTAAACACGATTTACGGGATTGCTTGCTTTAGGCTTTGTCCGTTTCATCATAATGCGACTTGAGCTGGTAACAGCACAAATAAGAATTACTAGCAATAACTTCATAATAACAAATCTCTTTTTCTCTTTGCCAGCCAAGCAAGCTTTCCCCCCT
Source organism: Scaptomyza parva (assembly GCA_035044645.1). Taxonomy (NCBI): domain Eukaryota; kingdom Metazoa; phylum Arthropoda; class Insecta; order Diptera; family Drosophilidae; genus Scaptomyza; species Scaptomyza parva. The sequence continues at coordinate 1,243,091 of JAWNNT010000142.1, read as the reverse complement.
TTTATATTGAAAAAAGGCCCTACGTTTTTTACATAATTATTTTACAGATATTATCGGCACACACAAAAAAACCTTACACAACCTTTTTATAAAGTGAACAAAACTAAATATATCTGTATTATATTTATTTTAAGACAAATAAGAAATAAAACGCCAGAACTTAAGCTAGACTTAGGATACTCACCGGTCTCTTGACAGGAAACTGTAGACTATGAGGAAACCTAGCCTAGCCAACTAAGGCGTAGCCAGTAACGAAGTCTGCAGGCTTTGCAATATGGAAGGCGATCCTTCTTGAAAACTTTAGTTGTTACCTTAGCAGAGACTTAGAAATTATTAACCCATCAAAACTACTTTCTTTAATGCAAGACCTGGGTCCAATCGATCCGTTAGACGCCAGGATTAGACCTCTTACGTTGCCGTGCATATACCCCCAACATATTAATAATTAGAAAGAAAATTTTATTTGAATCATAAAACCAATAAAAAAATAATATAATATGACAAATTATTATCTTGATTTCACAAATTTTTTTCAGTGTACCATGGAAATTAGCGCTTTAAATGGGTTAAGCGTATCAAATTTATAAATTTAGATAATACAAATTCATTCGCTCCTTTTACAGTTTGAAATAAATTATACACGACCTTTTGGTATTCTTGATATTGTTAAAACTTTTCAAAAATATTTATACGTATAATATACTATAGTTATACATACATACATACATATATAATATTAACATATTCAATAAGTTTTAACAATAACATTGAAAAAAAAACTTTGCCTGCGCAGCTCTGGTAATAGAAAAAACTATTCCATATGTCAGTTTCGTAGTCTTGTCCATGGACTTTGACTGACTGTTTGTATTTTATTGACTTTGACTGGGCTTGTTAGGAGCTGCTGTCACGTTATATTTTTGTTTGCCCAAGAAAACTGCCATAAACACGTCGCACACGTATAAGCCATTTTAAAAATGGCGTCAACGTCACTTCCGCTTGAGCTTTGGATATATGTCGAAATGGAGAGGGAATGCATTTGAATTCAATTCAAATGTGAATCACATGCCGATGCTGTTTATGAAGTCGTTAGCGCGTCTTTACCATCACCACACCCCCCGCCCCCTTCACCATCCACACTCGATTCCTCCAATGATAAAGCAAATCATGGAAAATTGCCGGAAATACAAAAGGAAGATGGCAATTGAAATGTGTGGGGCACAAATGAAATCAAATTGAATGCTTGCTGGGATAAGAAAGATTCTGGCTAAATAGATTTCCAATTTTCTCATTAAGCTGCCTGCCTGCCTGCCTGGTTGGGTGAGAAGCACCACAAGAAGAAGCTCCTGGAGCTCCTCTCTCTGTTGTCATTGTCGTTGCCATTGTATTTTTGGTCTCAGATAGCTTACGGGGCGTATACTCAACTATAATTAATTACGGCTTTTGTACGAGTGCGCAAATCAGTGTGTCTCCATTTGTGTCCCTGTGTGTGTGTGAGTGTGTGTGCTTCTTTTATTTGAGTGGCTTCTTTTCAATTTCAATGGGATATGGCGCCCGGGGTTCATTGACTGTCCACTCTCATCATTATTGTGCCATCAAGTGTTCCTATAAAAGCTGCAGTCCAGCGCCTGGCAAGCAACATTCCACACTCAACACTTGGAGAAGCAGTGCAGTTCGGAATCATTCACTCACTAGCATGGCCTTAATGCAATTTGTGCTCTGCTGTGCCACAAGTCTATTGATTGTTGTTAACGCCTTGGAGCTGACACCGCAGCAGCTGTTGAATGCGGCCAACAATGAGCCGGCAATGAGCAGCGGTAAGGCCAAGTCTCAGTATAAGCCATTTCCGATGCTCGACGATGAGTCTGTTGATGTGGAGGCTGTGGAGCTGCCACTAGATGTCGACCAGGATCAGGATCAGAACGGCAATGAGCAGTTTTCGGTGCCCACGCGTACGCATCATTCAATGCCGCCAGCCTGGCTCCAATTTGCCGACGAGCCCATCCAAAAACCAACCAGGCTCACTCCAAGCAAGCCCGCTTCCTTCATCAAGCAACAGCACAAACATCCACACGGACATGGACATGGTGGTAACAGTGGAAACGGACTTGGCACTTGCACCATTGAGATAACCAGCAAGGTGCCAGGCATCTGTCAGCCAATGAGCATGGGAGTGGGCAGCGCCTGCATATCGGGTGAATTCATGGAGGTCTACAGTGCATCCCATTGCTCCAACTACTAAAGCCAACCGGCAGCAGCTCTTTTGACTCTCTCCTTTTCTGTTACTTTCTCTCTCTGCATGCTTGTTCAGTGTCTATGTTTTAGTGGGTTAAAAGGAGGAATACGACTACCTGGTGCACGTTTTTTAAACCACACAGAATAAAAACAATTTACAAATTTGTATAAATAAAGTTTATTTAATAAAATTTGCTAATTACTTTTGTTTTGAGATCGATCTCCAGTTGCTATAAATACGTAGTTTCGATTCCGTAATTTTGAGCTTGTAGATTGGAGATTTATTTATTTAATTAAAATTAGTTTTTGCTAGTTTGATTTCCTGTTTAAATTAGATTATCTTATTAAAAATATAGTTGTTTTTAATATATTATGAATAATCAAGAATAATGCCTTAATCCAAAGTGCTCGGTTAGGATAAGTCCTGTACGTAGACAATTGCACAGAAAATTATTAAATGTTTAAGTTGTGCTCAAAATATAAATACAAGTACACATTATTTGATTATTGGTTATTATATCTTGCAATTAAATCTACTTGAAATATACAAATAAATATAGTATGGTAAAAACATTCTCTAGGTACATATTATATGCTCATTAACTAAAGCGTATAATTTTAAAATCAATTAGCTTTTTAGAAATATTTATTAATTGCTTAATATTAGGAAATATATTAGATAAAGTATGAATAGGTGATACTTAGGTTGACCTATCTAAACTCTCCAAAAAGTATTAAAAGTATTTGATTTATTTTACGTACATAAAAAGTAAACTCTGATAATATTCTGATACCGGTGATAAAATTTTGTTTTGTGCAATGTCTGTTATGGTTGTCCGTCTGCATAAACATGCGTTATTTTGATACCCTTATAGATAGACCCTCAAGATTGAAGCGCTAATCCAATTAGGAGGTTGGTTCACCAAACTTGGGTGGAAAATATCTGTCACGCCAGCCCACCGCATTTTAAAAAAGGGATTTCGTGTATTTTGCAAAATTTTTGAGTTAGAGCAGCCAAGTCAAATAGAAGGAAAGTTGGTCACATCATATAAATAACTCTTTACCTCCTACTAATAAATCGAATTTGCTTTAAAGATAGCTGGAAACTTCCCACAAAGATCGGCATATAAAGTTTTGATGCCACGCACATATGCAAACATCAATACTGGTATCAAAGTATATCGTAGTCGACTGCGAGCGATTGCAACGTTTTCACTTGTTTTACTGATCGTTTTTGTAAATTTGAAACAATCTCTTTCGGAATAAAACTGTTTGAAACACGGTCTTGATTTCAAAAGATTATTATGGTATATTGCACTCACAAATTAACTGGAGACTATCTCATTTTCGGCCAGACCGTTGGCTTTGTGGGCTTGGCACCCGGAACCGTTGTCGAATTCCCAATGGCCACACACTGTCCACCGAATACCTCCATGAGCTGTTGTGCCTGAAAGAATGGTGCACGCTTCCAGTTGGCGGGTCCAACACGATCCATACGATCATAGATTAGACCTGTCACATCGTTGCCACGTAACTGCTCCAGCAGCTGTTCATCTTGCAGCTCATTGCCCCAGATGAACACCACCTGATGTAGATCCAAGCTCAGATTCACCAGCTGTTGTTGTTTGGCGGCTTGAAAGTTTTGAACGTGCACCGCTGTACCAAGAATCTCGGCACTTTCAGCGAAATTGATGGCTTGCATCAATGTCTGGGTTTTCAGGTCCATGTAGGCATCCCAAATGTTGGTTCTGCCCGTGGTCATAAATATAACTGGGAAGGCAGACTGCTTTAGTCTCACCATGGTACAGGTATCGGCATCGAAGCTGGCAAAAATTAGTGGACGCCCGCATCCAAAGAGCGCAGTCACCTCCAGAATCCTGTCCACATATACATTCTTGTTGTGAGTTTGCGTTGATTCCAGCACACCAGATTCCATCAGTTGCGGCCACTTAATCTCTACAATGAGACCCAGAGTTTTGGGCAACGCTTCGTATACTTCGGACAGTTTGGGAAATAGTCGCTGCTTCTGGCTAACATTCCGCACATTCAGATGACTAAACTCCTGCACTGTCCAGCGTTTCAATATGAAGACACGACTGGCCTTCAACTCCGCATAGCTAAGATCTCGGATAAGCACATAGCGCAGATCGAAACGATCCAAAATTGGCTCATTACTCGAAAACTGATGGCTGGTTGTGTAGAAACCGAAGCCACGCCAAATTATGGGCACATAATCTCTTGTGAGCTGCACATCCAAGTGCACCATGTCACCCTTGTGCTGGGCCACAGCCAAGAAACTTTCTATGGTGTTCTCTACGAACTGATTATAATTGGAGCCCATTCCGCGATTACCCACATCCAAAGTAGGCCAATTGTTCGGCCAGTAGCGTTGAAAGCTGACACGCAAATTGCTGGCTGTTGACAGTTTGGGTGTGGGCCTCACCACCAAATATGGCAATGTTAGCTGACCTATGACCTGTCGACGGCTCGCATCCTGTACGGGCAACTGAAGAATGCCACGACTGCCACGCAACTGTTCGGGTAAGATGTAAACATCGGCCAGAGGCAACTGTACCTCATCCAGCTCATAAATGGACAGACGAAATGCATTGTCCACATCCAGAGATTGACTAATGCGAAAGATGACTATGGATCCATCCTGATACTTAACGCCCTGTCGACTCTGCTGACGAAACGTCGAACGATTGTACCCATAACGAGACACTTCAATTAGTGCATCATTCACCAGACTCAGAGATCGCAGTTTAAGTCGCACTCTGCTTGGACCCTCAATCAACTCCAAGTGTTGCTGCCAAATGAACTTCAATTCAATCACATATTCCCGCTGCAACCAGCCTCGTTCTAGCCAGTTGCCACCGCCCACAGAGCGCGGATAGGCGTGCCCAAAGATATCCACACCTGGCGAGCGATAGATCTCAAACGTCTGAAGCATGCGCGACACTTGTTGACCCTCCCAGCGACGCAGCACACGTTCGCCATTGCCATTCAAGGCATAGATGAGATAGCGATAGTAGATACGATGACTGGCACAGATCCATTGACGCAGATACCACTTGCTGCGCTGCTTATTCTTGGCACGCAGTGGCACTGCTTTGTCAATGCTCCAGGCGCCCAAAGCATAATGATCTCCGCTGACAGCAATTGTTTCATCCGCTGCCAGTTGTGGGCCCGTTTCGGGCAGCTCCAGGTTAAATATACGAAAGGAGGGCAAGCAGATGAGGCCACGTCCGGTTAGCTGTGTGATGGATCTCTCCTTGATTGCTGGTGCTTGCTCATCATCAAAACTCTTGAAGGCCTGCAGCTGTGCGGCGCTGAAGACAATGGTGTCATTCAGTAGTGGGTTAGTTGTGGCGGCTGCTTTGCGAAACAACAACAACAACAAAAACCACAGCAAGAAAGCGAGCTTATAGAGTATGCTAATTGATTTTAGCACTCGATACATTTTTCATTTTCTCCTCGAAGTTTTCAAGCAGTAGCATCGTCATCTTCTCGTACCACAAATCCGAAATAAACTTGTTTTCAATCACCAAAACCGACACCCGGCAAAATATCCAAAAAAAAAAAAACCAAAGCAACGGTGAACTCAAAAGCAAACGACTCGCGCGAAGCAACTCTCTTTTTGTTTGGATCGGATGTGTTCTTAACCCGGCGCCAACAGACGACCGAATGAAAGAATTTTCGAATGTTGAGCATAGTTTTGTGACTGTTAATCAGCTGTGTGTGCACAGTGAGAAAATACATACACTGTTCGACAGTTAGTTGAATTCTCTCTTAACGATGACATTTTAATTAATAGTGATTATTAAAAGTGCTAACATTAATAGCTTGTTAGCTTGGTCTTTATGTATATGACTTGTTAGCGTTAGCGTCTTTATCGAAATTGTTAATTAAAGAAGAAAAAATTAAACATTTTTAACAAACATACACAGTTATCCACTTTGTTAAGAGAATGAACTTAAATTAAAAAAAAATTAATATAATATAAATATATATATATATATATATATATATATAGATAAAAAAATAACCATGATCAAATATTGAACTAAAATGTTCTGAATAAAAAAGAGTTAATAAAAAAAAGGAAGTTATAAATCAATATAAATATGTTTAAGTGTTATGTTTGCAGAAAATATCACATAATTAAGATACTATCACTAAAATTTTCACCTTTTTATTTTTTTTCTTTGCAAAATTCACACAAAATTTTAATAAGAAATTTAACTGATTTTACATGCTTACATTTTCGTAGTATCATTTCTCTAGCAAGATACAAATGATTTATTTTTTAATTGCTTGAATGATTTATTTTAAAGCTGAACGCTTTTAAAAACCTTCAACACTTTTCAAGCTCTCCTGAGTCAAGTTTGTCGTATATTTTTATGCTCAGTGTACGAATTGATTAATAAGTTGCCACGAGCTAATCGGGTTGGCCCCGTAAAATTGGCATATGTATATGCAAATAAATGTTGATGATGGCGATGGTGATGATGAAGAAAGTTCGATCTCTCAACATTCAAATATTTTCGTCTATCACTAATGGCCTAACATAGACCGGGTTGTAATCCAAATGCTGGTACTTGGACAAATGCCAGCGCTGATAAGGTTCCTTCGATTCGTTGTTGCAGCTTTTCCAATCTACTAGGTGAAAATTTTTGATGGAAAGGTTCACACTGCTCAGATATTTTTCCACCTGTTGGAGCACCTGTTCGCTTGGATCACTGGACCTCGTGTAGATTGCCAATTGGTGACGATACCAGGGCAATGAACAGTGCAGCTCCACAGCATAGTTGTCGTAGTCTGTCTGTGTAATGCGGGTCCAATAAAGATCCACTGAAAGCAATGAACAAGTCGTTAAATATAGCTGATAAACTCGTTAAAATATATGTATAGATGTGTGTATAAAATAAACATTCACTTACGATCGGGAAAGAAACATCTGTCAGTTGGCTCGGGATATGTGCCGTAGATCCACCAGATGCCCTTTATCTAAAGAAAACAAATATATGTTTAAGATATGTGTAACATTATACGTTAATTTGCTTATCTTGGCCAAAGATCTAGACCCAGTTACCTTTTCAGTGTCTACCGGGAACTCTATGTACGGACATTTCCAAGCGAAACCCACTTCAAATGTTACAAGCGAATAACTGAGCAAGAGATACCAATAACACGGCCCAAAGCGTTTTCGATAGGCTGTCAGCATTGTATTCATCTGCATACAAATGAGACGCTCCATAATTGTCCGAAGCATATTAAGATGTAGCCAACTTGGCTCATTTGTTGATGTTGATACTTTTTTTTGTTACCATGGCTTAACAAATTCGTCACGACACTATTAAATAATGGCATATCGAATCAACTCTCACACTTATTGTCTCGCCATCTCTCTTTTATTATGACATTCCTCTCTCTTTTACGAAATGATTGAAAAGTGTTTTTGTTCATTTAAAATGTAAGCTTATTGTTAATATTTTATTGTATCTCCAACGATCTTCAAATTCTTAAAAAAAACATTTTTGTTTTGAATCGCGAGTATTTTGTTAAGAAATATTTTTAAAAATCAAATTTTAATTGTTTCAATATTATATTTGCACATATAACAAAAATATTATTATTTTTTTGACATTAGGCTAAATTAAAATACTTTTGCATTATTTTTATCGAAAATTTCATATTTCACTGTAAAAACTAGTTTATTTATTTTAAAAATTATTGTACTTATATAGGCTTGTTTGTTTTTTTAGGTAGAATGAATTTATAAGAGGTATGTTTTTTGTATTTTTCTTGTTTATTTTTCGTATTATTACCAAGCATTTTTTTGCTTTCATCTCATTGTCTTTTAATAGGTTTTTTCGTAGAAACCCCTCAGGCTGTGTACATAACAACTTTAACGATTCGTTTGTTGTGTTTCTTTAGTTTTTTGGTGGCTGCTTACTTGTTTTTTATGTTGTTCTATCAAAAATATTTTCTCTGGTTTTTGATCGTCATTTACATTTACATTTGTTGCCCTTACGTCAAAAAGCAGAACAGAGCCAAGATAAATGTGTTCAAGCAATAAATAGTTTCAAATTGGTCAAGAGCAATATGTAGCAAAGTGTAGTTTAACTGTATTACTTGTAAAAAGTTTTAGATGTTTAAAAGTTGCTTTCTAGAAATTTTCATAAATTTGAGCTCGCCTGCGAAACTCAGCTGGGTGCAAAAGTTTGTTGTTTGTTTTCTGTTGCATTTAGTTGTAATAAATATATGTGTATATAAAAAAAGAATTTACAAGCTTAGAACAATTAACATAGATAGATATATAGCTTCAATTGGACTTGGACCGAGTTCACACTAGAATATTTACATACATATTTAATGGAAGCAAATGTTATAACATTTTATAGTATTCCTTTCTTTTCGTGTTTGGTGTGAACTCTACCTTATGCTTATGATTACCCGCCCATGTACTCCACCCATCCAACGCTTAGATCCTGCACTGAGCCTCAAACTCGGCGAGCAACGCACTCGAATCGAAGAAGGAACGCTGTTTGCTTTCGGGCATGTAGAGATCACTGCGATCATAGCAGGTGGCAGTGGCCCCAATCTCGGTGAAATACTTGACACGCTCCTTTGAATTACAGTCATCACCCCAGATGACGGCAATCTGTCCCTGATCCCTAGCCTGCTTCAGCATCTGCGCCGCATTCTCACCCAGGAAATCCTCAGCATGGGGCGCTGTGCCGGCCAGCTCAAAGGCCTGGGCATTATTGACGGCTGCCTGGAAGTTGCGAGTGCGCAGATCACTGAATGCCTCCCACTTCTTGGTTTCGCCCTGGGTGAGGAACATGACGGGAAAGATGTTCTGCTTGAAACGCAACATTGTGCACATATCTGCATCGAAACTGGAGAAGATCAGTGGTCGACCGCAGCCATACTGGATGACTTCCTGCAGCACGCGATCGGCAAAGAAATTCTTGTCAATGGTTTGCTCCGCCTCGGTGCCTCCCCCTTGACGACGCTGGGGCCACTTGATCTCCACATCGATGCCCAGAGATTTGGGCAGTTGTTGAAGCACCTCCACCAGCCTGGGAAAGATGCGATGCTCGGAACGTGGTTCGGCATTGTGTGCAGGATATTCCAGCACTTTGCTATTGATCACAGAAAAGATGCGCAGACGCTTGAGCAGCGCATAGTTGATATCCTTAATCAGCACATACTCCAGCTGCTCCGGCTTCTCAATCTTCTTGCCAGGCGGAGCAGTCCTCAAACCGAAATCATGATAGATAACGGGAACGCCATCGGCAGTCAGATGCACATCCAGCTCCACCATATCCGCATGATGAGCATGTGCACTCAAAAAGGAAGCAATTGTATTCTCCCGCTCCGCCGGCGCCTCGGCAATGTAGCTCTTTCCATTGCCACGATGACCCACATCCAGATTGGGCCAACTGCGTGGCCAGTAATGGGCATACGTGGTCTTAAAGTCCAGTGGCGAGTACTGATAAGGCTGCACCACGACATAGGGCAACCTGACCCGGGCCAGGGTCTGTTCCGCATCTTGGGCGGATTTGATGTGCAGCTGCAGCAATCCTTCGCTGCCTGTTAGCTGTGCTGATGTCAGTGTGGCACTGCCCAGCAAGACCTGCTCCTGGCTGTAGCATTCCAGGCGGAACGATTGCAGCATCATCCGTTCCAGAGGTAGCGTAATGTGAAAGATGACAATATCTCCTTTGGTATAGGCGACTCCATGTGCCGGCTGCATTTGGAGTTGACTCTGACCATACTGCTGTTTGCTGTACTCCACGACGAGGCCAGCCGACTGCTCTACGGGCACAATCTTGAGCTGGACATGTTGCGGGTCAAAGGTCTCGATGTCGTGGACTTGAAACATTTTCTCGCCATTGAATTTAAGTTGAATGATTGTCTCATGATTGAGCCAGCCACGGTGCACCTGAGTAGTTGGTTCATCGCCCACCTTGGTCAGGCCAAAGATGTCCAATGGGGCGTGGCATTGTTGCTGCTCGGAGCAGGATTGCAGCAGGCGTGGCTTGAAGTGTGTTTCCCAGCGTCTGATCTGCTTTTGGCCCGCATCGTTCTCCACATAGACAAAGTAACGGTATTCCAGTTGGCGGCACGATTGCAAACGGACCGTTGTCTGCCACGTGAGCTCATCGATGCGATCGAGGGGCACACAGCGTGACAATTGCCATTCGCCCAGAGCTTTGGCATCTCCAGTCAGAGCCAGTTGCTCATCGGCTGCGAGTGGCTGCTGCAGACGCACATTGAACTGCCTCAAGGTGGGCTTGCAGCTGATTGATGTGGCTGCCTCGAGCAGCTCATTGCCAGTGCCAAAACTGGCTGCTTCCACAAATGCGGCACACTGCAAGACAATCGGAATTAGAAGAATGCCAAGTATTAGTTTGGATGCTTGAAACATGGCGACAACTAATGCGAAATCCGGTCGCACAACAACTGAGTGCTTTGAGCTGTGGACAGCAGCTCAAATACTGTGCTCCGATAAGGAAGCACAGCGAGCAAACCGAACCGTCCGTTAGACAGACACGCAGAAGCAAAGTTCTAATCTCAGAAAAATAGTTCGCAGGTTATCGCACGCGTTTTTAGTCGCGCGCGCTGTTTAAACTGCGCGCGACTTTGACGCAAGTGCAAACAAAGATCACGTGTTAGCAGATCAGCGAGTTACAGATTAAAATTTATATATATATACAAATATAATATGTAGGTATTATTGCGCTTTAATCAGCTACAAGTTCAGCTTGCTAATCAAACTAGTTCCACTCCCCCCAATGACCCCTCTCATCTATCTACTTAGGAACTTTATACTGGCATCATTTAGAGGCGACTTTTTATTTGCTTAGCAGACAAACGACACGTGTGATTAAGCAAAGCATTTAACCCACTTAATTGTTTACTATATTAAAAATCTAACTTTAACTTATTAATATTTATGTATACTGCAAGCATTTCAGTTCCAGAATTTATAGCTATACTAAAGAAAGTAATTTATAGGAAACTGAACAATAAAACGGTCGAAAGTGCAAGCAGTAAAAAGTATAATATTGTTTAATTTATTGCTTCTATAACGATTTCAATTTGAATTTTACCTTATTTCGTATTCAAACGAGTTACCTAAATGAAATTTTGCTTCAATTATATATTGGTTGGACAGGGATATTCAAGATGAATTGATGTGGGACTTCTAACTAATTAAACAACAATAAGTTTAAGCATGATGCAAACAACTATTTTTGGTACTGTTGATACTTTGAACAGTACGCCCACCCAAGACAGCAATTTTCCTGTCAAACTTCTGTATACCCTAAGCCCATTACATATCACGATTTACGATTACAGATGAGATTTAATATTCAACAACAAGTGAACAACGAATAGCGTATTATTATTGACAACAGATTACGAGTCGCATGCGATTTTAAGCGCAATGACGCGCGCGATTTACCTGCCTATAAAAACGCGGACGTTGTTGGAAACACTGTTGCTGCGATTGTAACCGCAAACATCGATTCGTGACGTAATTGTCGCTGTTGCTGCAACACAATCTGACAGCCATTGGCTGCCCCTGGCAACAGCCAAATCGGAATTTTAAAAATTTATTTAAATTTTGTGCTACTGAACCCATAAAAACGGCACGAAAAAAAATGTATTGGCTGATTACTCGCGCACTGAATGAAGATCACGTGTTAAGGCCACGAACCGATTTGTGTGTTTTGATTCACTATGAAAAGCAAAAAGGAATTTATTATATTACAGTTTCGGCAGTAGTGAACGCCCACGTTGCCAATCAGCTCGAACCGGGCCAACAGTAGCGAGTGCTTTGGCAAAATTTCAGAATGAGCTGCACAAAAACAGCGAATTTCTGCTTGAGAGAGTCGCGTGTTTTTATTTATAACATTGAAAATTGTGAGATTTGCCATAAACTAGCCAAAACTAGTATATTGTTAGGAAAAGTTTTCCGCATACACTATGATTTCATGTTGTTCATGTTGGCTTCTTTACGTCAATGTATTTGTTTAGTTTGTTTCGTTTCGTTTCGTTCTTGGCACAATTAGCGAAACCTTGCCAAATGTATTAGCGCGCAAAAGACAAAAACAAATAGAAGCGACATTTGGCAACACCTTATCTATAATAACAACAAGAAACTCAACTCACTGATGAATAAGGAATTCAAACAACACAAAAGAATAATCGAATTAAACACAATTTGATTAGATGAACAAATGCGTGTTTACGCTAATTACGCTTTCGCAGCTCTCCGGCACGTGTTGGCAACGCTCTTCATCCTCTCTTTCTCTCTCTCTCTCTCTCTCTGTACTTATCTCTCTCATTGTACTTGTACCGTTGTTGAGCTTTGGCACGCATATGTTCTTTGTTTGGGAAATTTTAGTGCAAAGCTTTCGCAATTTTTGGGGCGTATTTGCACAATTGCGAGTTGTTAGCGAAAACTTTTTTCCTCCCGGTTGTTATGCATTGATAAGATCTGAAACGCACTTGAAGCGTGCTTAATTTATATTAACTGTTTATTTATATTGGGCTCGTAAACGGAGTAAGCAGCAATCTAATCAAATTGCGTCTAGTGGCACTTCAACAGACGAATTTCTCGGAAAACGCTTGACGCTGGCAAGGCAACAACATTTGTGGCAGGCACACGTGATGCTTGACACTTTCAACATGTGGCACCATTCCCAAAGCTTTCACAAACAAAACAGACGGAGGGCTTCACACAAGAAATATACCCAAGACTTAACAATAACTAATGACTCATATGTCAGGTACCCTATCGAATAATATGAAATGATATCACTTTCAGCGTATCAGAGTTTATTATCATTATTAATGCCGCATTTCTGTGTTTCTTTTCACATATTGCATATTGATTTTGTTAGCCTCTCAAAAGAAAAACAACTACTACTTGGGCTTAGAACCACAACAGAATTGACCTTCAGTCAAAGTTGTAATGTCTAAACATGGACAAGTGCAAGTCGCTTTTTACGTCACCAATAAGTTTGTTTTGTTCCCTCCCGAGACTGGGTGTAACCCACCCATTTAT